>CM045747.1:13463081-13663081 GCA_024760905.1 Plotosus lineatus | reverse complement strand
GTCCTGTGATGATCTGGTGAGCTGTTCTGGGTGTACCCTTTGATGGCTGGTATAGGCTCCAGCCTCTGTGTGACTCTAACTGGAACAATTGTTTCAAGAAATGAGTGAGTGAGTCAAACATTCCCTGCAAGTGAATGCTGATCGTTGTGGAGTTTGTAACATCGCCAGCGACCTGAAATGACCACTCGGTGTCCAAATTGAGTAGCAAACACCATGTTACCTGGCAACAAGGTAAAAGCAACCTTGGATGCGGACAATTTTGGAATCTCCCACATATTGATAAGCCAATCTATTCAACAAACAGCAAATCTGCTCTGTAGAGCCCACATCATAAATCAATTTATATGTTTTCTTAAGACATTCATGACCTCTGGAGAAATTAATTCACCATTGTGGCAATTGCTGGCCTCTTGAGTATCACTGGTGCAATTAAGAGAACACAAATTAAAATCATACCACCACAGGAATAGAATACTATAGCAAGTTGTACTCAAAGCTGTTTGCAGCATATTGTTCATGCTTTTCTATCCGCACAGTTATGTCCGTTATCAGCCAATCACTGTTGTTGTTGCCAGCAATGCATGCATGAGAATCACCATCAGATAGGTATAGCATCTGAGTTTCACTTTTAGCTTTTGAGCTAAATAGATGTTTTAATTTTCATGTGGCTTGGGAGTGCTCCTAGACGTAAAAGAAGATGCTACAGGTCCTGGAGAATATCCCATGAACACTGAGGACAAGGCAGAGATGCTTCCTGGATGGACATACTTCTACTCAAATAGAACGACTTATTTATTTATCACTTCTGTGCCAGTTTTTGACAAAGCAATATATATACCATTGCTTTATTTCTTTATCCTTTTATTATTTTTATGAGGGGAGAGTGGGTCCTTTCTCCTGGTATGGAAACCCCTAATGCTAACGTTTAAAGTACAATGATTATCAGATATTACAAAAACATAAAAAACAACAACATAATATATTCATTATTTGCTTGAAAATGGGAATCCATTAACTCAAATGCTTTGCTTTGTAGTGAGTAAATATATAAACATGTATTTGTCATGTTCTCAGAGTTTGTCATTGTCATGTAATGTCTACCTTATTTTCCAGCTATCCCAGTGCTTCTCAATTATTTTCTGTGGCGCCCCCTCTAGGAAAAAAACATTTCACGTCCACCCCCCACCACACACACCAACTGCCCTGCTTGCGACTATAAATATTATTTGTCTATAAATTTATTATTACACCTCTGCATAACATTGTATCTTTATTAACATTAAAAACAAAAAAGAAAGAAATATAGTTCAACTTACAATAAAGAAAAACTTCATTAACATTGTTTCTTTAATCTGTAATAGAAAAGATTTAAAGTGCACCAATGTGCCTGAAATTAAAAAAAAAAAATACATCCTTGTTTTAACTCATTCAACTTATTTATGTCTTAATAGCTCCGTCCCTCCATCTTTCTCTTCGTCCCTGTTTGAAATGTTTCCGTGTTGTTTCTTGAAAGGTTGTTTACTGCACTTCATATCGTTCACTTGTGCAAAAAAACGCGACACCATAGCGCGGCAATGAGAACTCCACTGCCAACTACTGGAGTGGAGGTTCAATTACAGTTAATTCTTGTACACTATTTCAGAAAAGTATGTTCCCCAGGGCGGCATGGTGGCATAGTGGTTAGCACGTCCACCTCACAGCAAGCAGGCCTGGGTTCGATTCCTGGCCTGGGCGTTTCTGTGTGGAGCTTACATGTTCTCCCCGTGCTTGCATGGGTTTCCTCCGGGTGCTCTGGTTTCCTCCCACAATCCAAAGACATGCACAGTAGGTTAATTGGCCATTCAAAATTGACCATAGGCTCGCATTGTGCAGAAGGCAATGGCAAACCACTGCACTAATCCTGCCAAGAAAACCTCCATGAAGATGACAACCAGGGTGTTAATTCTTCATGGCGGGTTCACCAATGGCCGTCCTACAACTCAGGCACTAGATAGATAGATGTTCCCCAGAGTCATCCACACCCCCTGCATCACACTGTGCTCCCACCGGCATCATACTGTTCCCCCCAAGGGGGGTGCGCCCCACTATTTGAGAAGCACTGAGCTATCCAGGACCTGCTCTTCATACAAGTTCTATAAATAGTTTTGTCTTTATGATTCATTAAAAGCAATAGATTTCAAACTCTAAAGATGACAAATTAGCTCAATGTCCGAAAAAAATTATGAGCAATATGCTTTATTCATAACACTGAGCATTGAGATCACACAAACTCATTATTCTTGAATTATTAAAATTCACAGATCTTGTAAAATATCAAACAGTGCAAATTTTCAAAGCCAAAATGAATGTCTTCCAAAGAAATATTCAAAATCTATAAGAGATTATAAGGAATAAGGAGGGAGGGTACAATGAAGCAACCCCTGAAGGGAACAGCCGAAAGAAAAAAAAGAAGAAGAAGAAGAGGAAGAAGAAGAAGAAGAAGACTATACTAAGTTTTTCTAGTTCATTGTATAAAGTATTCTATATTACTTACATTCATCCTTGCTTGTTCATGTTCTCCTTCTTGTAAATTGTAGATGTCGGTAGTGTTAAGTTACTGAATCAGCCCACATGAATACTCCTCAAGGATTGATTCTTCTGTGTCACTAAGTCACTCTGGAGCGAGTCCTGACCATAAGACAGCAATCCACGTAAAAAATAACAAGTCTTTATTCACCAATCACCAACACACAATCTCGGAGTCCACATACAGCTCTGAGTTGGTTCCCGCCCTGGATGAAGAACCTGTTGAAACTGGTTAGTCTAAGGGGCTGGTGGTCATCAGTACTTTTCCACAGGAAAAACAACTCACTGAGAAATTGAACGTTTTTTGAATGTTCATAGAATGTTCATATAAAAATATTTGTAAACATTAATTATCAAGGCACAAATGTCAGGTGAACAAAGAATGAGGACAGGTAATGTTTGCATATGAACATTATAAAAACGTTCACAAATGAACAAACAGCACAAAAACATTACATGAACAGTTGTGACTGTTTGTGTATCCAGTCATTCCAGGGGCTCGTATTCATATTCACAGAGGTTCTGAGCATTTACTCGTATAAACAGGTCGTGGGCATGTAAAATAAATATCAAAAGTACATTCATATTAAGCAGGCAATGGAACCCGAGGTGTTGTAATGTAATGAAACTTCCTCTCCAAAGAACTACAAACATGGAGAAAAACACACTATGAAGAATTGAAATTTAATATTAAATTTTATTAATAGAAATTACAGTCACATATGGAATCTGTAATATTATCATTCAGTTTCTCAATAATATACAACCTCAAAGGCTGAGATCTTTCTCTGGACTGAAAGCATTATCCATGTCCAGTTCGACTTGACTCTGGAGAAGAAGGTGGTATGTCAGACTCCTCTTCACAGTCCTCCTCAGAACTGGACAGAAGCCTCTTTTTAACCCAGGGCCTTGGGAGGAGTTTCCCCTTGGGTTTGCCCAGCAGTCGTGGGGCTTGTTTTGCTTGTTGACTTGTCCAAGTCCGAGAAAAGTTCTGAGTGTTTAAGTCTATATGTTCTTGATTCAACCCTAGTAATGCAGCTGCGAATCACAACACCGATTGCTGAAATTATTGTTATGTTACTCAAAGCTGTTCTGTTAGTTGACAGCCCTCTATATATTTGTGGCATCTCTCTTGCAACGATGTATTTCGAGGTTCCAGATTTGCCCTGGCTGCTAAAAAACTGCGAGAGATAAATAGTGTCCACAGTTGTTTGAGATTTCTTTTCGGCTTTTGCCCTTTATCAGGGGTCGCCACAGCGAATGATTCACACGTCGGATGCGCTTCCTGACAGAAACACACTGACGGCTATGCAGCTACTCATACTCTAGGAGCATGATGCTGACTCAGCAGTTCTCGATGATCTTAGCTGCTGAACTATATCAAAAAGAAGCTGCAAAGTTTCACAAGGTTGAACAAGACACTGGCCTCTCAGAATATAGAAGCAACATTCAGAGTAGAAATCGCAAACATGATTGTTACAAAATTATATAGACCTGTAATTTTCCATACACATAGAAACAAGTAAAAACACTTCATTTTCCCTTCAAATGAGGGAAATGTTTTTTGAGGTATTAGGGGTGCACAAAGAGACACCAACTGGGAAGCAGGTATATTATAATCGGTCATAAACTGATAGGTTAGGAGTGGATTTAAATAAGATCATTCTTCCCACTCCCTTTTCTGTATGGTTCAGTTTACAATTTAATTTGCTTCATTCACTTGCTACCTACTTTTGAGTGTTTATTATTAGTAGTATATAACTATCATTACTTCCATTACTTTCATTATACGGTTGTTGTAATTGTTAATATTATTACTATTGCTGTCTTCTTTTCTTTAGCCATTTTATTTAATTTTCTAAGCGATTTACAGGGATCCCTCACTTTAATGTTAATGGGGACCAAGACTCCCTGCAACCGCCGGTTTCCACGAAGTAGCATCGACCCCCCCCACCGACTGACATATACGTACATGTATGTGTATGTCAATAAATCATATCAATAAATACATATCCAATGCTATAAATGCTTATAATAACAATTCAGCATTTAAAAATAATGCATAAGACGTAAATAAAACATAAATACAGTCGGCCCTCTAATTACGAAATGAATCCTTTCCAGCACCTTTTTCGTAACCTGGGGTTTTCGTGAGAAGAGGTGCATTTTACATGTAAAATGAGTGATTTGTTCCGAGGCTCCCAAGACTACCCCATAAACCCTTTAAAAATTATAAAAGTACACCAATTTTGTATGAAATATGTGTTAAAAGTAAAAGAAAATGATTTAGCTTTTTTTAAATCTCTCGAACCACCCATGCGACGCTTTAAAGTCCAGGAGTTCCTGGTCTGAAGAACCCTCACCCTCCTTCACAAGGTCCTTAAATATGGCGATTGCTTTTTCCGAAATAATCGCCTCCGTCACTGTATCTCCGTTTCTAATGCCTCCTTCTGCTTCAATATCGTCCTGATTGTAGAGGGGTTCCGGCCATACTCCTTTGCGATTTTGCTCAACTACATCCCACTTTCGTATTTTTTTATTATCTCCTGCTTCACGTTGATTGATTACGGAGCCCGCTTCTTCTTTTCAGTGTCACCGGGAATCACTTTCTTGGGGTCCATGATGGACAACGAAATATAACGCTGCAGTGATCACTCTCAAAAAAACCTCACGAGCCAACAGTCCTGTTCAACTCTCCTTCCCGCGTGTGACAAACAAGAAGTATGGGTACAGTTCAGCTCCCTCCTGGCCAATGGGAGGCCAGCGGGGCAGGATGTTGGGAGACAGCCAATGAGAGAGCAACTCGCGCATGTCTGAATTTTTGAATGGCGCGTTTCGCGCTTTTCGTAAGAAGAGGTTGGTTCATATACAGAGGGTGAAAATTTAGGAAAATGTTTTTCGTAACCTGGATTTTTCGTATTCAGAGATTTTCGTAAGTAAAGGGCCGACTGTACACACACAGACATGCGCGTGCGCACTCAGATGCGTACCTCACATACTAAGTAGCTTTGATAGGGGGGTTAGGTTGTTTTTATTTTGTTTTTGTTTGTTTGGGGGTGGGGTTTTTGCCCAATTAGCCTTGTTTTGTTGCATTTTCCTTAACTTTTTCTATATTTTTCCTTCATTTCCTTTTTTTTTCGATAAATATTTTTGAAAAACCTGCGATGCACTGAAGCCACAGAAACTGAAGCAGGAAGAAGTGAGGGATCACTGTATTTTGTCATTGTTTGTATGATCTATAAGCATAAGCACTGCCTACTGAGCACTATTTTTTAATATTCGAAATAAACCTTCATTCATTCATCCATGAAAATACCATAATTATCTATACATGGGTACTTTTTTTTTCTTCTCTTTAGATGAACTAAATTTGTGTGTGTGTGTGTGTGTGTGTGTGTGTGTGTGTGTGTGTGTGTGTGTGTGTGTGTGTGTGTGTGTGTGTGTGTGTGTGTGTATAATAGATGCACCAGAAAATGTTGAAGTGATTTCTAAGGATTCGGTGACTGAGGGAGGCGCCGTAAACATGACCTGCTCCAGTGATAGTAATCCTGCTTCCCACACGTACCACTGGTTTGACCAGGCGGGGACCCTGTTGTCAGATGGACACATTTTAACCCTGAAGAATGTGTCAAGACACATAGGAACCATCTACTGTTCAGCCATTAACACAGAAGGACAAACCAACTCCAGACCAATACAGCCCAATGTACTGTGTGAGTACAGTAATGGAGGGTATGCATGTTGATTTCTTAAATCATATTTTATAGGCATTGTATTTTAATCAGGGCAGCATGGTGGCAGAGTGGTATGCACATCTGCCTCACAGTAAGATGGTCCTGGATTTGAGTCCTGGGCTCAGCAAGGCGTTTTTGTGTAAAGTCTGCATGTTCTCCCCAACTGCTTGTGTTTCCTTTGGGTGTTTCCTCTCACACACAAAAGACATGCACATTGGATGAATTTAATATTCCAAATTGACCCCAGATGTGTGTGTGTGTGTGTGTGTGTGTGTGTGAGTGTGTGTGTGTGTGTGTGTGTGTGTGTGTGTGTGTGTGTGTGTGTGTGAGTGAGAGAGAGAGAGAGACAGAGAGAGAGAGAGAGAGAGAGAGAGAGAGAGGGAGAGAGAGTTGGCTCTGTGATTTACTGACGAACTGTTTGGGGTGGACCCCTGCTTGGGTCAGAATCTGCCGAGATAGGTCTCACCCTCCCAATGACCCAAGTAGAATTAAGCATGATGGAAAAAGAAAGAATAAATGAACTTTAATCAGCAACTAAACTGTATAAACACCTATTCAAGCAGTAATGCTGCATATACATATTTTTTTTCTTTGCATTATGTGATCTGAATGTGGGTCATTGTTGCAAATGTTTCTTTTCAGATCCTCCTGAGATTAACACCGGCTCCGCGTGTACTGTGGACCCCTCAAAAGTCACATGCCTGTGCATCATAGACTCCCATCCTGCCAGTGAAATCAAGCTGTGGGGTACAGATCCATCAACAGAGCTGCGCAAGGCTCATCAAGAGAAACACGGCAGTCTGACTATCGTGACCCTACAGGGGGCGCTAGGCTTCTCTGACACTGTGCACTGCCAAGCCATTAACAGTCAGGGGAACTACACCATGACTATACAAGTGCCACACAGACATGAGACAAACATCAGTGAGAACAAAATATATAACCTGGTTTTCTACTACATAAATGCACTGTGTGTCTTATTTAACCCTGATGTTCAGCTCAAAATGTCCCGTTCTACTACAAGCGGGTCAGCTGGGATTGTGGGTAATGTAGAAGGGCAAAGCAGTGTGGTAACCTAACGTGATATTCTTTAAAAAATTAAATAATTATACATACCCATGAACACATAAAACAAATAAAAAAACGTACATTTTAAATACTTTCTTCTTTTCCTTCCAGCTGTTCCCTTTTTCAGAGGTCGCCACAGCGAATCATCGCGTATTTGATTTGGCATAGGTTTTTACGTCGGATGCCCTTCCTGACACAACCCTTTATCAAGGGGCAGAAACACACCGACGGCTTTGCAGCTACTCTTTACGAAAGTCAGCAATGGTTCTTTTACATGAACCTCTCACCATAGACAGTGAGAGACATGGCCGGCCTTTGATCCCCAGGCCTCAATCCTGCTCCTGGAGATCTACCTTCCAGATGACTTTATCTCCAACCCTAATGTGGCCCATGTGACTTGTAAGATCCAGTCAGGTCTTAAGACATTTCCAAGTCCCTTGATTAGATGATTGGATGGTTAGGTGGGCATGATTAGGGTTGGAGCGAATGCCTTCTGGAAGGTAGATCTCCTGGAGCAGGATTGAGCACCCCTGCTGTGGAGAGCGGGACTTGAACCCCAAACCTTAGGATCAACGATCCAGCGCCCTATACCACCAGACCACCACTGCTTTTTATTTGTTTTAATACAAAATATACTAAATGGAAGGTCATAGATCTCGTTCAACTCGACTCCCAAGACCTGAACATGAGGGTTAATTCAACACATCAGGCAATAAACTTTAGACGTATTTTATTTCACACTGTTATTTTCATGCAATATTTCATCAGGTATGCTGCACGTTTCAATTGCTGCTGCTGCGGGTCTCGCGTTAATTATTTGCTTCACAGTGTGCATAATAAAACGACGCTGGTAAGTATCCAAATATATTCACAACTATTGTGTAAATATGTTTTGAAGACTCAGAGTATATTTTGGTTACCACTGCATACCAGGAACACTGGACAAGACCTGCCATTTTGAACATGAATACAGGGATCCCTCACTTTCTGCAGTTAATTGGGACTGAGACAACCCCAACCCCCCCCCCCCCCCCCCCTTTGCGCACGATCGCTGATTTCCGTGAAGTAGGATTGACCCCTCTGACTGACGTATACGTACATGTTTATGTGTATATAATATCAATAAATACATATTCAATGCTATAAATGCTTATAATAATAATTAAAAATTCAAAAATAATGCATAAGATGTAAATAAAATATAAATACACACACATACAGATGCAAGAGCGCACACACACACACACATACACACACACACACACACACACACACACACACACACACACACACAGAGAGATGTGCATCTCACATAAAAATGTAAGTAGTTTTGTTGGGGGGTTTTGGGTTGGGTTTTTTTGTTTGTTTGTTTGTTTGTTTTTGTTTGTTTTTGTTTGATTGGGGCTTTTTTTTGCATAATTGGCCTTGTTTTGTGGCATTTTCCTTAACTTTTCCCTAATTTTTCCTTATTGTTTTATTTGTCGATAAATATTTTTGATAAACCAACGATGCACTGAAGCCGCAGAAACCGAAGCATGAAGTAGCGCGAGATCATTGTAAACCCATTTATCCATCACTACATGGCCCTACTTGCTCTTTTTTCATACTTCCAACACATTAGTTTTGAGAACTGCTTGTTTTCTCTATACCCAACACATCACGCATACTATCAGGTGCCACTGTAATGAAATAATTATTGTAATTCAGAATAACATTAACGGTTACACAGTAATGGTTACGCAAGTGGGAATATATCTGCTTATGGCTGCTCAGGGATACACATGGGGTGTGAATGTGAGTACATTATCTCACTGAAATGCTGCTGTAGTACAAACTTGCTGTGATAACAAAGTGTTCGTACACACAGTGCATTGCACCCTGAAATGTATGGCTCTGCCTAACCATAGACCAATCAGGTAGTGTCAATGTTATGGTCGATTGGTGCATATAGAGTAATATTTTCTATTATTATTCAAAGCAGGAAGAATGAACCTACCGTAACACCCCAGCCAAAGACAGAAATGAATGTGACTAGTAAGAAGGAGCCAGAAAGGTATTTGTGTTCCTGTTTTTACACGTTAATTTCAATATCGCTCAACACAGTAGTAATACTAGTAATAAAATCTGAAGTAATTTATTGAACCTTTTTACTTTTATATGAATGTATTTTAGTTACAACATGTTGTTCAATTTTCAGTAAATTCAAGGATGTGAGCAGCTGCTATGATGGAAGTCAACATGTTTACGGCAACATGGCAAATGTATGTTCACTGCATATTTTCTCTTTTTGCAATCTTGCATTCATAAAAATGCTGAAAACAAATACTGTACAATGTACATTAGAATGGAGAAGAACTCTAAATATCACTCATATGCAAATATGCAATATCACTCACCCACTGTCTTGCCAATGTGGGGCCGGTGGCGTAGTGGTTAGGGTGCTGTGCTCATGATCGGGAGGTTGTGAGTTCGAATCCCACTGAGACCCTCACTGTGCTAAGACCCCTGGGCAAGGTCTCAACCACAAGTGTGCCTCTGTTCACCCAGCAGTATAAATGGGTACCAGTAAAAATATACTGGGAAGGTAACCTGCGATGGACTAGCATCCCATCCAGGGGGAGTTGAACTCCTGGTCGCTTCACACAACGGAAACCGGGGATAAGCACCGGCCTGATTGAGCCACGAGGCTAAGCCACTAGGCTCGGGTGTAAAAACCCAACAGACTTACCTTACTGTCTTGCCAAACTATTTAATACTGCTAGGCTAATAGGGAGGCTGGTGCCTATCTCAGCCGATGTTGGACTCTGAGTAGTTCGCCAGACCATCGCACGGCAACTCACATACAACCATTCACACAATTTGGAACAGAGAGATAGCCTAATGTGCATATCTTTAGACCAGTGCTTCTCAACTATTTTCTGTGGTGCCCCCGCTAGGAAGAAAAAAAAACATTTCACCCCACATCACACTATCCACGTATCATGCCACGCCCCCCAACACCCCCCCCCCACACACACACACACACACACACACACACACACACTATTTGAGGAGCACTGCTTTAGACTAAAGATGGAAACAGAGTACATGGAGGAATCCCACACAAACTTGAAGAGAACATGTCCAATATACTCCGTACAGAGCGCCAAGCTCGGGAGTATAACCCAGGGCCTTCTGGCTGTGAGGCGGCTGTGTTAGCATTGTACCACCATACCTTGTGCCCTACGCAGTACTAACTGCCTGAAACCTGTAGAACCTCTTTTAAAAAATTCAGCCTACCTAAATTGAAAAAAAAGATTATTTCCTCTTATGAACAATAAAAAAAACTTTGGATTTGAATAACTTTTTAAAACTACATGCTCATTCATTTATGTTCTGAATGGCTTAATCCTAACTGGGGTCACGAGACGCTGTCCATCTCAGCCGACAAAAGAGTACACCCTGGAGAGTGCAACAGGCCAGAACAAAATTCTTCTTCTTCTTCTTTTCCTTTCGGCTTTTCCCTTCAGGGGTCGCCACAGCGAATCGTCTGCCTCCATCTCACCCTATCCTCTGCATCTTTTTCTCTTACACCAACGACCTTCATGTCCTCCTTCACCACATCCATGAATCGTCTCTTTGGTCTTCCTCGAGGCCTTCTGCCTGGTCGTTCCAACCTCAACATCCTACTACCAACATACTCACTATCCCTCCTCTGTACATGTCCAAACCATCTCAATCCAGCCTCTCTGACTTTGTCTCCAAAACGTCTTACATGTGCTGTCCTTCTGATGTACTCATTCCTGATCCTATCCATCCTCGTTACTCCCAAAGAGAACCTCAACATTTTCATCTCTGCTACCTCCAGCTCTGCCTCCTGTCTTTTCCCCAGCGCCACTGTTTCTAACCCATACAACATCGCTGTCCTCAACACCGTCTTGTACACTTTTCCTTTCATTCTTGCCGATACCTTCCTATCACACATCACACCGGACACTTTTCTCCAACCATTCCAACCTGCCTGCACACGCTTCTTCACCTCTTTTCCACACTCTCCATTGCTCTGGATTGTGGAGCCTAAGTACTTAAAATTCTCCACCTTCCTTATCTCTGCTCCCTGTAACCTCACCGTTCTTGTTGGGTCCTTGGCATTCATACAATTGTGGAACAAAATTTTGCACATCTCTGCTTTCCAAGTAACCTGACCAAGAGCATGGTTATAAAATGGTCTATAACAACCAGACCTGTATGTCTGCATCATGACTCCACATCATAAAGAATTGCCAGAGGAGTTGAAAAAATCTAATTATGACACTTCAGTAAAATGGCAAAGGACTGAAGAAGGTCGATGACCAACTAAAAATTAGTCAGGATACATCGTACCCAAGATGAGGAAATGGCATTGCATAATGTACTTCTAGATGGGGTTAAGAGAAGGTGTAAGAAAATATATTTTAAGAAGTACTCAGAACGTGTGCTACAAATGTGGCACAAGGATTATTAGTGGAAATCGTGTTTGACTTGACAACTCAGAAAGTGAAAAGGACAATGAGAAGACACTTTGTTAAAAGTAAGAAAAACAAAAAGTAAAGGGTTATTTTATTGGGAGGGGAGTTTTTGGAAGGGGTTCAGATGAGATCATCACATGAGATCATCATAGATTTGTTTAGCTCAGTTGAGCTCCAGCATGTACTGCATGACCCTGACCAGGACTACCCCAGTAAATACATAGTTCTAACAGCAAAGCATAGAGGTGGGGTGGGGGGGTGTGATGATCTGTGTTTGCATCAATGTAAAGGGGGAGATGGCATTAAAAGATCCTCCATGAATGCCTGTCTATGTACCGAAATATTGACTGACAGGATGACTTTCAGTCTCCAGAATCCAATAAAATACATCTTGAGTCTTTTGAAGAAATTGTTTCTGAAGATTGTCAGAACACACACCACACGCCCCACCCCCAGAAGATTGCATAACACTGGTAATCTAAATACCAAGGATTGAGACCATCAACAAAAATAAAGAGTTCAAAGGTGTATTGATTCTTTGATGCTTTCAATTCATGCTATGGCGCCATTACTTTTAAGAAAGCACAGTGGTACCTCACTTTGCAAAATCAATCCGTTCCAGTGCCTTTTTTTCGTAACCGGCATTTTTCGTAAATTGAACCGCATTTTACATGTAAAACGTGTGATTCGTTCCAAGGCTCCCAGTACTACCCCATAAACCCTTTAAAAATTATAAAAGTACCGATGGTATTCCTTTGCGATATCACTCGAGCCCGTTTCTTCTTTTCACTCGCACTGGAAATCACACGCGCACGTGTGCGTGTGTGTATGTGTGTGTGTGTGTGTGTGTGTGTGTGTGTGTGTGTGTGTGTGTGTGTGTGTGTGTGCACGTGCGTGTGTGTGCACGTGTGTGTTGACCATGACTTCCGAGCCCGTTTCTTCTTTTCACTCAAGATCGAAATCACACGCGCACGTATGTGTGTGTGTGTGTGTGTGTGTGTGTGTGTGTGTGTATGTGTGTGTGTGTGTGCGTGCGTGTGTGTGCACGTGTGTGTTGACCATGACTTCTTAGTAGAGTTATAATCTTACAAATGTTTATGGAAGGTTAAAAGCCTGAGAGGGATCAGTGGTGGTCTAGTGGTATAAGGCGCCGGATCGCTGATCCAAAGGTTGGGGGTTCGAGTCCCACTCTCCACAAGGCTGTCACTGTCCCCCCCAGTGCAGCTAACTGGGTTCTCAAAGGCCGGCCATGTCTCTCACTGTCTATGGTGTGAGGCATGTAAAAGAACCATTGCTGACTTTCGAGAAGAGTAGCTGCAAAGCCGTCAGCGTGTTTCTGCCCTGCGATGGCCTGGCGAGCTGTCCAGGGTGTACTCTGCCCTCGCCCTGAGTTGGCTGGGATGGGCACCAGCCTCCCTGCGACCCTAATTGGGATGAAGCGGTTACAGAAAATGAACTGAACTGATGAACTAAAAGCCTGAGTTAAGAAATAAAGCATGAAACAACAGTAACTCTATCCTTTATACGAAAAGCATTATGGTAGATGCAGCTCCACAATAGCCAATGGGAGGGAGGTGAGTCATCCCTCCTAGCCAATTGGAGACCAGCAGGGCGGGATGATGGGAGATAGCCAATAAGAGGGAGCTGCCTCATCCCTCCTAGCCAATGGGAGGCCAGCGGGGCAGGATGTTGGAAGATAGGCAATGGGAGGTAGCTGCGTCATCCCTCCTAGCCAATGGGAGGTCAGCAGGACGGGATGTTTGAACGTCATTGATGGGAGAGCAGCTTGTGCGTTGTTTGAATGTTTGAATGGCGCATTTGAATTTTTAAGATGGCGCTTTTGTAACGTGAACTTGTTTCGTATCCAAAGACAAAAATTTTAAAATGCGTTTCGTAACCTGAATTTTTTGTTTGGTGAGACTTTCATAAAGTGAGGTACCACTGTAAATCTAAATGAAACTACTAGTTTTTAATTTTAAATAAGAGCAAATACTTTACTATTTAATTTAAACGTAAGGTGATTCCTGTAGTAATATGATACCTGAGTGATTATTGCACAGGGGTGTGTACTAACCTGTATACAATGCAACTTTTTTACACTACTGTAGACTAATGTTATGGTATAAAATGCATATTAAAATGCATTAAATTCAAAAATATTCATTTTCCTAATGGATTTTAAATGTGGAGAGAAATAATTCCCAGCAGATAGGTACAGCTGGATAAAATCTATAGTCTACATTTTAGTCAGTGGTGTTTCTGAGTATTTGAATCTTAATTATCTGTGTTGAGGCCACCAGAGGAGAAGCGCTCTATCATGAACTTAAAAAGTAAAGTGATGATAAAGACAGAGTCCTGGTGTGTTTCTCAAAATAAGGAAATGAGACTCATTATTTTTGCGGCATAACAGGAAAACAAAAATGATTATTAATCATTTCTCTGGTTTTTGTAAACGTTACCATATAAAATTTGTTTTTCTTAATTTATTGAAGCAGTTTTATGCTTAAATGACCTCCATACAAATACAATACAAATATATTCATTGCAAGAGATATCACAGTTCTAATCTTTATTCAAATCTTTCAGCTTGAGGAGCCATATGAAGAGCAGGAGCTCTATGATTATGCTGCTGATTATGAAGAAACCTACGCAAATGTGTAAATGTCAAAGAAACTTATTTTGAGAAAGTGTAAAACGTTTTCAGTTTCATTTGAGTAATAATAGAAATATTTAAAGCTTCAGTCTTTACTGCAACTCTTTAACCACTTTAGTCACTTAAGCCTTTAAGAATTTAAATGGAACATATTATTATTATTATTATTATTATTATTATTATTATTATTAAAATGTTAATAGTCATTTCCAATAATTTACTAACTGTAGTATTGCATGTAATGTACTTTATTTGTTTATTAATATGTTGTTCAATTAAAAATATGTAAATTCTTATTTAAACTGAAAAATTGTGTATATTTTATTACTCCTGCGCACAACTATATCAGAATTAGAATCTTTGTTTATCCCGAAGAAAGCTCAGTGCACACAGTTGGTCCATAAATACAGTACAAGTCTTTATTCAATAGTTTTTTTACATACAAAATGCAAAAGCTTAAATATGTTGTTTACAGTGTGTTATTGATGTAAATACTTTGAATATTATGCCGGGTCAAAATGTGACATAAAAGTATTACATAAAATTAATTGATTATTTGCTGAACTGCTTTACATTACTGGGTTCACTGGGAGGCTGGGAGCCGTCTCCGCATGAAGAGGGGTTACATCCTGAACAGTTTGAAAGTTCACTGCAGGCTACACAACCATTCACAGTTACATCGCAGGTCAATTTGGAACAGCCAGTTAACCCAATGTGCAGGTCTTCAGGCAGCGAGTAGAAACTGAAGTCCCCAGAGGAACACGGGCATTTGGAAGAACATGTAAACTCCACCCAGACAAACCCAGGACCTTTCTTGTTGTGAGGTGGAAGTGCAAAAACCCGGCCACTGTGCTGCCATGACATGAAATTCTTTTCTAAATTTCTGATCCATTCTATCTTTTTTCATTTAAAACCTTTACACTTGGCTGGCAGTGGTGGTCTATTGGTATAGGGCACTGGATCGCAGATTTTAAGGTTGGGGGTTCGAGTCCCACTATCCACAAGGTTATCACCCCCTCCCAGTGCCGCTAACTGGGTTATCAAAGGCCGGCCATGTCTCTCACTGTCTATGGTGAGAGGTTCAAGTAAAAGAATCATTGCTGACTTTTGACAAGAGTAGCTGCAAAGCGTGTTTCCGCCATTCGATGGCCTGACAAGCTGTCCAGGGTGTACTCTGCCCTCTCCCGAGTCGACTGGGATGCGTACCAGCCTCCCCGTGACTCAAATTAGGATTAAGCAGTTACAGAAAATGAACTGTACCTTTACATTTGCAGCAATTAAAGAATTTTCACACAAAACAACTCAGCAAATATATCACACAAATAAAGTCCAAAATCATTGTATGTGAGTTTCGGTTGCAGTGTAATATGTTGCAAAATACTGGTTTGTACAAGGGCTACAATTTTTTTCATACACATGAAATGTTGCAAGGCAGAGAGAGGAAATCAAAAGGAGAAGTTGATACACAAGGAGAGAAATAAAACTTGTTTTGTATGTGCGTGAATTGGATATAAATAATACAACAAAATGGTGCAGTGGTGGCCCGGTGAAAAGGTGCTGGATTACTGATCTGAAGGTCAGTGGTTCAAGCCCCACTATCAATGGGTTGTCACTGCTGCCCTTCAGTGTAGCTCACTGATTTATCAAAGGCCGGCCGTGTCTCACAGTGTCTGTGGTGTGAGGTTCATGTAAAAGAATTTCGTCAAGAGTAGCTGCATAGCCATCAGCGTGTTTCTGCCCTGTGATGGCCTGCTGAGCTGTCCAGGGTGTACTCTGCCCTCGGCCAGAGTCAGGTAAGATGGGCACCAGCCTCCCTGCAACCCTGATTAGGCCTAAGCAGTTCCAAAAATGAATGAATGAATGAATGAATTTTTGAGATTTTGGGAAATAAAATCCAATGCATATAAATTATATGGTATTTAAAGGCATATTCATAACAAACTGTTCATAAATCATAACAAATCTGTAGTATGGATGTGTTTCAACAAATTATATGACCAGCCTACCATGACCTTCAATCTGGCCTTTCACATCTTACTGCTGTGTGCCATAGTCAACATTACAGTAAATATTTTCAATTCGATCACCCTCCGCTCTCGGCTCTGAACATTCACCCTGTAGGATTACAAAAGAAGCAAACAAAAAAAATGAACAAAAAAGATATAACATATATCAGTTTACTCTGAGCATGTGCACATCATTTTGAAATTTTATTTACAAATATTATCCTTCAGTTGCGACCAACTGCAAGAAAACATTAGCAAAGCATTGATATATGAGAAGCTACTGATAAATACAGAAGGCCCCCGTTACCCCGTTATTCGCAGGGGTTGCGCTCCTCCCCCACCCACAGATCCTGCAAATCCGAGAATTATTGACGTGGTTTTAAAACCCTACGTATGATATTACATACTCTAAAATATGCTTGTTAAACACACTCTATAGACAGTCTTACTCATTAATACAGTAATAATGAAGTAAAATGTAGTAATGATTAAGTAAAAAAAAAATAATTTTGTATTGTGATAATATTTATTAATGAATAAAGCATGTGGCAGAAGCTACAGAAGATGCAGGACATTTGAGTGACATCATAGCGCTTAAATAATCATTAAAAACACACAAAAAAAAATTTACTTTGCAATTTAGGCAATCATGTTGATAACTTGGGCGCGAAGGAGAAAAAAATGGGTATATGCATCATCTGCAACCGATCAGCAGGAGGAAAAACAAAAGCTCTCAGCCACTGGCTGAGAATTTGTGCATGTTCATAATTTAGTTTGGATAAACAAAATAATTCCTTTTTTTTCAATTTGATATACAGGATCCCTCACTTTCTGCAGTTAATGGGGTCCGAGCACACACACACACACACACACACACACACACACACACACACACACACACACCTGACCCCACCCCCCACGACCACCGATTTCTGCAAAGTAGGATCTACCCCCGACTGACGTATACGTACATGTATATGTGCATATAATATCAATAATTACTTTATTATTCAATTCTATAAATGCTTATAATAACAATTACTCATTCAAAATTAATGCTTAAGGTGTAAATAAAATATAAATACATACACATACAGACGTGTGCACACATACACACAGATTCGCACCTCATATAACAAAGTAAGTAGTTTTGTTGGTGGGTTTTGGGTTGGTTTTTATTGTTGGGTTGCATAATTGGCCTTGTTTTACAGCATTTTCCTTAACTTTTTCTTGATTTTTCCTTAATTTCCTTATTTTTTATTTTTCTATGAAAATTTTTTAAAAACCCGAGACGCACTGAAGCCGCAGGAACTGAAGCGCAAGGTAGTGAGGGATCACTGTATATTACCTTTGTTTAATTGGAAGACACATTACTACACGCAAGTATTTTATTAATTTCCATGTAATTTATGACTGTTATCATCAAGAATTTTGACTTCCGCGCCTTCTATCCTACCCCTCAGATCAGCATGTAATTGTAAGCCCTTGTGAAACATATATGTAAACAACAGATATGTACTTACATTAGCCAGCAGCAATTTTCACTGGCTTTTCAAGTCTTTAAGCTACACATCATACACCAAACCACTAACAAAGTAGTCATATGCCTCAAGGCTTTTGAAGGCCTCCCAGTGTAGAACGTTTACATTTGCAGCATTTGGCAGATGCTCTTATCCAGAGGAACTTACAATTACCTTATTCAACGTAATAAGTTCCCTGCTCCAATAAGCACCCCCCCCCCCCCCCAGTGTTTTTTATTCGATCAGTCTCTGTAATGGTAAAATGAGGCGTTCACTGCCTGTAAAAGTGAGTTTACATGGTATTTCAAGACCGCCTGCCACTGGAGAATGTCTATAATGTTCAGCAGTAACAACACATTTGATTGTTCCGCCATGCTTTAAAAAACAGGAAAATATTTTGCTGTGTTCTCTTGGTAAATGTCCAACAAACGATGAACCATTCGAAACTGTTACAGCAAAACTATGGGATGCTCTGAATGAATGGAGCGATGAACCAGATATGGACCTATCAGAAAGTGATGACGAGTATTTTTCACCCGATTCTCCTGCTCACTAACTTCATAAATTTAAAGATGTTCCTGGCCATGTGCTTTTGCTTATGTTCGTGTTGATTGGTTCAACATGCCATGTGCTAAAGTTGACATTCGTGTTGATTGGCTCGATTTAACTTCCTGGAAAATGTTTAAAGGAACAGCACCAGGAGGGAAAAGTAAGGGGTCTTTTTTTTTTTTTATTCTGTTTTCAGTTTATTTTCAGGTTTTATGTAAGTAGTTTGATTGATACAACAAAATGAATAATACAAATACCAGTAAAACTCTTTTATTGTTCTGTTATTATTCATGTTTCCCACCTTGATGGTAATAAGCACTTACCATTCCACTCCGCTGGTACACATTTTACTAAGCGCCCACCCACTCCGATTTTTAAAGCGCCCTGGGCACTTATCACGTCGAATACGGTAGCTTTTTTATATACATCTGAGCAATTGAGGGTTACGGTCCCAACAGTGGTGATCGTGGGGACTGAACCACTGACCTTTTCTTTCTTTATTAAAATATCATCACCACTATCATTCCCTTTGTTTTTTGTGGGTACTTGGCAAAGGAAGTGCTCCAACATGCCTTTCCATTAATGCAATCTGAGGTTAGAGATCATGGCTTCATTTTGAATTGATGAGGGACCCTAAAGCCAATCCGTAACTGACTTCACAACTAACTTACCTGAACAAGTCCTCATTCCAATACAAACCCAGAACAACCAATCACAGTCATATTCACACATCTTGGTAATTTAGAGTAGCCAGTGAACACATAATTATTCAGGTACTTGTTTTATCTTTGCTATGGTGCACTACCTGGACATTGATGTAAACGGGCTCCTCTTTCGGAGTTATTGAAGACTTTGGCTTGCAGTTGTCCATTTCCTTTTTGGACGATCTATACCTATGTAAAAATGTCACTGTAATTTTTGTAGATATGATTTTTATTTATTATTCTGTAAAAAAAGGTTAACATTAAGGAAACTTTGATTTGGTGTGTAAATAAAACTGATGTTGCAGGACCCGCATATGTTTCAGCATGGCTGTAGTAACATTGGGTTCAGAGATTTTCTCTTGCTTTGAAGCTTGATTGAAAGCAATGTCTTACCCACAATGCTCTGCTGCACTAGACACATCCAGATTTCCACGGTAGCTTGACTCCTGTCGATCAAAACGAGCTCCTCCCCTGCAAATAATTTATATTTCTGTAAACATATAATTATTCAAGGTGGCAAGGTGGTTTAGTGGTTAGCATGTCCGCCTCAAAGCAAGAAGGTCCTGGATTCGATTCCCAACTCAGGTGTTTCTGATGTTCTCCCCATGCTTGCATGGGTTTCCTACGAGTACTCTGGTTTCTTCCTACAGCCCAAAAACATGCACGGTAGGTTAGTTGGCTGTTTCAAATCACCTGTGAGTGTGAATGCTTGTGTGAGTGTTGGCACTGCAATGGCCTGGCAAGCTGTCTAGGGGGTACTGAGCTCTCGTCCGGAGTTGGCTGAAATGGGTGCTAATATTAAATTTTGTACAATGAAAAATGCAGGAATGTGTTGAAATATGTACATTTTAAAAAGTTCTTAGTACTGTACATCCTTTAAAGTCAAATACTGATGACAGGAACCATGAAACACAAATTTGTGAATTCACTGATGATTGTTATTTATTATTCTATTTAGTAAAAGTACAATCTAAAAATAGCTGTCCACGTTGTACCCTGCCCTCGCCCAGAGTCGGCTGAAATGGGCGCCAGCCTCCCCGCGACTCTAATTAGGTGGGTTCAGAAAATGAATGAATGAATGAACAATCTAAAAATATGTTTTAAAATGAATAAACTTTATTACATTTTACTTTATAATTTATTATGCTTGTGTGGAGGGGGGACCCTGTACCAGCTGACTCCAGGAGAAGGTGGGGTATACGCTGAGCAGCTCACCAGACCTTCTCAGAACCAACACTACCATTCACATTTTCACCCAAGGGCAATTGAGAATATCCAATTGGCTTCGTTTGCATGTCTTTGGGCTGCGGGAGGAAACTGTGGCACCTGGAGGAAACCACAGAGACATGTGAAGAAACACCCAACGAAAGCCAGGATCTTCTTTCTGTAAGGGCTACTGTTAGTTGGTTAGCTAGTTAGTTTGCTTGCTTGTTCAGGACAATTTAAAAATATATATATTTTTAGCCCACCTTTTTCGTATGTAGATAAACACCCCTGCAAAAATAATAGCTGCTAGCAGAATGAAAGAAGAAGAAACATAGATGGCGACGTATATGCTCTGATCAATAATTGGTGTAGTTGCTGTAAAACAACAAAAAAACAGAAAAGAAATCAATTGTGGCCAATCAAGCACTTAACAAAATAATTATATTTTGTTATCTTTCACGTCTTAACATATGATTTGGCATATCAGTTTATTTTAAGGTTTCCAATGTTTACAATATTTTGGGAAGAAAAGCAGGTTGTGTTTATCATTCATTTCAGGACCGTAGATGCAGATTACATAATGAACTGGCCCCACCACTGGTTTTCAAGATGGCGCTCCCTTGAGGGCGACGTCACGGAGTTCTCAGAGTCATGTTGTTTGTTGTTTCTTTGTTTGATTTGATTTGTTGTATTTGTTGTTTTATATGTTGTTTTGTTTGTTCATGTTTTGCACTATGCTCGTCTATGACCGGGCAACCCTACTACAGCTATGAGAGAACAGTCCTTTCTGACATTTAGAACTGAGTATGCTCAACTCCTATCCTGAGCTAACATGCTATGGCAGCTCAATGCTAGCCGCACCCCGGATAACAATAATCCCAGGCGGAGATGCGGCAGGCGGGGAGGGGCTGAATGACGACTCCGGCGCTTGGTTAGAAGTGGAAGGTTAGCACTCCCTGTTATACTGATTTGAAATGTTCAGTCTCTGTGAAACATGGCTCGAGGAGAGTACACCCGACGAGGCGATTACACCAGCCGGCGACACGGCCTTCAGGGAGCGCAGCGGATAGCAACAAGGCGAACGGCGGTCCTCATTAAATAAACCTGGTGTACTGACTGTAGCTTGTCTCCAAACTTGTTCTGAAAATGTGGAAGATCTATCTTTGAAGTTGTGGCCATTTTGTTTACCTAGAGAATCGTTCATTTTTTTTCCATACAAAAGAATGGGCATAGTGCAATACAAATATAATATAATTATATAATTATAATTATAATATAATCATAATATAATGTAATATAACATAATTTAGTACAATTTAATTTATTGTTGTTGTATCTACTGATTATTTATTGTATTATAATTATTATTATTATTATTATTATTATTATTATTATTATTATTATTAACTATTTATGAAGGTTGAGTACTAAACAAGTATTCAACGCGCACTTGCTCACTTGAAAGAGCGGAAGTCCGAATAAGCTGCATTTTGTCTCACAAGCACCATGCGTCACTTGTGATAAGCGCCTGCATATAGCAATGTTGCACTTTGTAGGCCCCGACTTTCACTGTTTTACTGTATAAAGCTGCTTTGTAACGATGTCAATTGTAAAACACGCTATGCAAATAAAACTGAACTGAATTAATATAAATTGAAAACCTACGCCGTGCGAATCATTCGCTGTGGTGACCCCTGAAAAGGGAAAAAGCCGAAATGAAATCTCATCAGTGGTGAAATTTATGTTGTTTTGTTTATTATCTACTATGTATTTTTAAAATATACATTTTTTCTGTATATTTTTGGTGCTTCTAGTTTTACTTTTTCCTACTTCTTGTTAAATATACACACAGACTGAAGAGTCTTCTTCTTCTTCTTTTCCTTTCGGCTGTTCCCTTCGGGGTCATCACAGCAAAGCGTCTGCCTCCATCTCACCCTATTCTCTGCATCTTCCTCTGAAGAGTGATTAATAATATTTCACTGCAGGCTTTACATGTAACTGTGCATGTGGCAAATAAAATTCTTGATCTTTTGATCTTCATCTCGATCGTTTCCAAAGAAAATGTTCACCAAGTTATTTGTTTTTTGTTTGTTTTGTCATCATCATCATCATCATCATCATCATCATCATCATCATCTTCTTCTTCTTCTTCTTCTTCTTCTTCCTCCACTTAATCCGGGGTCTGGTTGTGGGGGGCAGCAGCCTAAGGAGACATCCTTTCCCTATACACTTCCTCCAGCTCTTCTCGGGGGACACTGAGATGTTTGTAGACCAACCAAGAGAGATATTCCCCAAGCATGTTCTGTGTTGACCCAAGGATCTCTTCGTAGTTGGACATGCCCGAAACATCAAATCAGTTCGGGGGGGCATTCTAACCAGATGCTGGAGCCACCTCAACTGGCTCCTCTCAATGCAGAGGAGCAGCAGTTCTACTCCCAGTTCCTCCCAGATGGTTCAGCTTCTCACCCTATCTCTAAGGGAGAGCCCCGGGTCGCTTAAGAAGGAAGCTTATTCCAAGCACTTGAATCCGTGATCTTGTTCATTTAGTTGCTACCAAAAAGCCATGACCATAGGTAAGGATTGGAATGTAGATTGGCAATTGGCTGGTAAATTGCAACTTGCAAAAGGCTGCCGGTACCTTTCTGCCACTTCGTGAGTCGTGCAGGCCAAAAAGACAGCCGACTGTGTCCTGGTGAAAAGTGCACTTATATACACCCTTATGTTCAAACTTGGAGTTCGTGATGGATAAAGCGTGATGGGCACAGAAGTCCAACAATAAAATACCAATTGAGTTAAGATTGGAGAGGACATACCTTTCAATCATACCCTTCCGGGACACACTGTCATTGCTCATATAAAGCATTGAAGTCTCCCAGGACAATGAGGAAATCCCTGGGAGAGCCTTCTCTAACACACCCCTTAAAAACTCCAAAAAGGGTGGGTATTCTGAATGTTATTAGGTGCATAAACACAAACAACATTCAGGATGGAGGCAGATAGAGGCTACCCTTTTGTCAACCAGGCAGAACCACAATATGTGGGCACAGAGACGGGGGCAGCAAGAATGCCCACACCAGCTCACCACCTCTCCCCATGAGCAACTCCAGAATGAAATAAGGTCCAGTCCCTCTCAATATGGGTGGTTCCATAGTCCAAGCTAAGTATCAAGGTGAGTCTGTTAATATGTAGTAAGTATCTCTCAATCTCATGACCCAGCTCAGGCTCCTTCCCCGCCAGAGAGGTGACATTGTCCCAAGAGTCAGCTGCCACCCAACTCACAATGCATCCAATCCCTTAAGACCGTACCACAGGTGGTGGGTCCATGCGAGGGTGGACCCGTGTCTCTATTATTGTTTTACACACCGGATTCCAAAAAAGTTAGGACACTATATAAATTGTGAATAAAATCTGAATGCAATGATGTGGAAGTGCCAAATTTCAATATTTTATTATGAATAGAACATAGATGACAAGTCAAAAGTTTAAACTGAGAAAATGTATCATTTTAAGGGAAAAATACTGTACATTGATTTTAAATTTCATGGTGTCAACAAATCTCAAAAAAGTTGGGACAGGTAGTGATAAGAGGCTGGAAAAGTCAATTGCACTTATAACTAACAGCTGGAGGACCAATTACCACAAATGAGGTCCATTGGCAACATGACTGAGTATAAAAAGAGCTTCTCAGAGTGGCAGTGTCTCTCAGAAGCAATGATGGGTAAAGGATCACCAATTCCCCCAATGTTGCACAGAAAGATAATGGAGCAATATCAGAAAGGTGTTTCCCAGCAAAAACTTTCAAAGAGTTTGAAGTTATCATCATCAGCAGTGCATGACATCATCCAAAGATTCAGAGAATCTGGAACAATCTCTGTGCGTAAGGGTCAAGGCCGAAAAACTATACTGGATGCCTGTGATCTTCAGGCCCCGAAACGGCACTGCACCACAAACAGGAATGCTACTGTAAGGGAAATCACAGAATGGGCTCAGCAATACTTCCAGAAACCATTATCGGTGAACACAATCCACCGTGCCATCCGCTGTTGCCAGCTGAAACAATACTGTACAAAAAAGAAGCCATTTCTAAACAGGACACAGAAACCCAGGCTTTTTTGTCTGTACCAGGGGTCATTTAAAATGGAATGTGGCAAAGTGGAAAACTGTTCTGTGGTCAGACAAATCGCGATTCAAAGTTCTTTAGGAAAAACTGGGACGCCATGTCATCCGGACTAAAGAGGACAAGGACAACCCAAGTTGTTTTCAGCACTCAGTTCAAAAGCTTGCATCTGTGATGATATGGGGTTGCATGAGTGTGTGTGGCATGGGCAGCTTTCACATCTAGAAAGGCGCCGTCAATGCAGAAAGGTATATTCAGGTTCTAGAATAACATATGCACCCATCCCGACTTCGTCCCTTTCAGAGAAGACCTTGCATTTTTCAACATGATAATGCCAGACCACTTCTTTTCCTTTCGCCTGTTCCCTTCAGGGGTCGCCACAGCAAATCATCTGCCTCCATCTCACCCTATCCTCTGCATCCTCTTCTCTTACACCAACTACATTCATGTCCTCCTTCACCACATCCATAAATCTTCTCTTTGGTCTTCCTCTAGGCCTTCTGCCTGTTAGTTCCAACCTCAGCATCCTTCTACCAATATACTCACTATACCTCCTCTGTGCATGTCCAAACCATCTCAATCTAGCCTCTCTGACTTTGTCTCCAAAACATTTTACATGTGATAATTCCAGACCACATGCAGCATTAATTACAACATCATGGCTGCATTGGAAAAGGATCAGGGCATTGAAATGGCCAGCCTGCAGTCCAGATGTTTTAGCTATAGAGAACATCTGGCACATCATACAGAGGAAGATGTAGTTGAACAGTTCAAGGCCTGTATTAGACAAGAATGGGACAGCATTCCTATTTCTGAACTTGAGAAACTTGTCTCCTCAGTCCTCAGACGTTTGCAGACTGTTGTACGAAGAGGAGATGCCTCACAGGAGTGAAAATGGCCTTGTCCCAACTTTTTTCAGATTTGTTGACGCCATGAAATTTAAAATCAACATATTTTCCCTTAAAACGATACATTTTCTCAGTTAAAACTTTGGACCCTGTCATCTATGTTCTATTTGGAATAAAATATTGAAATTTGGCACTTGCACATCATTGCATTCAGTTTTTATTCACAAGTTGCATAGCGTCCCAACATTTTTGGAATCCGGTTTGTATTTGTCTACTGCTTTATTAAATTTGATATTATAAAATTTCATATTCAAATAATCAGTGCAAGTTGGTTAATTTCTACCACTGGTAGTCTATCTATAGATAGATTTGTGTTGACCACGTGGGGCATCATTAATAATTTCATTTTTGTTAGCATATAATAAAACTCTTTGACAGTTAAAGAGAAATGCTACACCAGCTCTTTTCTGCACCGGTTCATGTGTGCTGTCAGAGTTTCAACTAAATCAGTGATGAAGAAATAAACCATAAAAATCATGTTTTGATGTGCGTTTTCGCTTATGTTCCCGTGTACTATATTAGTATACTAGAACAAAGCTGTGCCTTCGGCTTGGTGCATGTCACTGAACCGACGTCCCTATTCAGTTGATTATCGACATCCATTTTCACTTCAGCATATAACTTACATTTTATTCAACACACAACTGCCTTTTACACTGTTTCATTATGGTGCCTTTTAACTTTGACAAAATGAGCAAATATTTGCAAATTTACAATTAACAGTCTTTGATACTTACTGAAAATCGCTGTTGTATTTCTGCTGTCAGGTTCTGTAATAAACACAAGGCATTTCCTAAATTAGTGTTAAACGAAGTGCATTTTTATTGAACGGAGGCGTTTGCCATAACATACTGCCCAGGAAACCGAAATAAAATATGCTTAAGTATAATGCACTTTCTGAGTCATTTCTTAATAATGTAAGCGATTACAGATGTGATCATAATAACTGTCTAAACCTTTTGGCTTTTGCATTAATCTATTTTAGTTTTAAATAAGTTGTTTTGTTGGGGGGAAAAAACAGCAGTATGACAAATATTATGGACAAGTATGACATAAACATCAACAAGTTTGATAGTTTCACAAATTACCAACACAACTACGTTTTCGTCTTCAACCTTTAATGGAAAAAGGCCTTCTTTACAAATTTTCTATAAAACAGAAGGAGTCTACGGTGTCAGCGCTGTATAACACATGGAGGTAGCATTATGTTTTCTGACACATAGTGCTTTTGTGAATTAATTACTAACATGATAAGTAGTGCCAAGTGTTTTATTTTTTAGTAAATTATAGAAAATATATCTTACCTGTTGTATGAGTGGCATCGCAGAACATATAACGAATGCTAATTATTGTTAAACACAGTGAAAGTCCCATCTAAAGACAATCAGTTTGTAAAAACCAATGAGTAGTTATAGTAATAATAATGCAAAAGTATAGCTTTTGAATATTTCTAACTTATAAACCCTAACCTTAAATATTATAAAATGAATAATAAAAATAATAATAAAATGTATACATATATATATAAAACGATTATAATTGCATTTCCTTTAAGGTTAAAAAGAAGACACTCACATCGAACACAAGTCTAGCACTGAATAGCCACACGTTTTGTATTTTGCAAGATCTTACAAGTTTTTACTGTCATTTCTTTCTGTACACTTCCTGTTTCTCCATAACAACATGGGTTAAGAAACATGCAGGAAGTGTTTTTAATAAGAAGGTGTAAAAAAAAACTTCTCATGACATAAAGGTTATCATGATCTCTACATCCAAATATTGTTTATGTGGTGACGGCTGAGACCACCTACATACCCTCCCACCACTAAACCACAATGTATACTACGCAACAGTAAAATATATATGAGGTTTATGAAATGCTGCTCAACAAGGAAATGAGAGCTTAACGTTATAGAGGTGAAAACCCGTCAGCACACAGTTCCTGCAAAGTATAGGTTTTAACAGGCAGATTAGCACATGCAACAACTTTGCTCGTGGCGTGATTAGTAGGTAAGACACAAGTGTATATATCTGTACATTTTTACATATACAGTACTGTACTGGATTAATTATAGACATGAATATTTTTGTTAGGCTGATTGTTTGTGTACTGCAAGCCCCCTTTTTTTTTTTTTTTTTTTTTTTTTAAACACATGCTGCATGTGTAGAAATGCCACGTGTATATACTGTAGTACTGTGCAAAACGTTTTCGGCACATGCAAAGGAATGATGTAGAACAAAATTGCCTTATAATCACACATAAATTATGAAATGAAATTAAAGATCTCTACATAAAAATTCTATAAAGCACAGTAAACACTAATAAATGAAACTACTGTAATTCAATATTATGTGTGATAGTTATTTGTTTATTAAAAAAAAAAAAAAACTAAAGCATCATGGAGATTTTTGTGCGGTTTTATAAGTACAATGTCTGCCAGGTCTCTTACAGAACCAGCCACAGGTTTCCTGGAAATGTTGACTGTCACACTTGATTCTTTATTTGCGTGTAAATCACAGAAGCCTTTATTATATTTTTGTGGAAAAGGTGGTCTCTTATATGTAATATACGGCTTTCATACTGTACGAACATTTTGTATGAAACATTTTATTTTGTGCTGGAAAACTAATGCTTGGAAATCTAAAGTGTTTTTGTAATAACTTGCTAATATACAAATTATAAAATGAAAATCTATAGCAACGCTGCTCAATAAAATAGAACTTTTGTACAGCACTGTATACTTGTTCACTCTTAAAATACTCAAAGTTACTTTTTTTAAATATAGCTTTATTCATAATTATTCAGTTCAGCACAAATACTACTTTTATTCAGTACTAACTATACACAAATCAGGTGAAAGTTGATTGACCAAAGTGAAAGTATCATAAGCTGATGTAATCTTTGAATGTACCTGAGTGTCTCGAGACAGTCATTTATGAATTGGAATCAGTATAAATGTGTGGCTTTCATAAGTACCCCAGTTTTTTTTTATGATTTTGCATAAAAATACACTACAAATTATAGTGTTTATGGCAAGAACAAATCTACTGCGATGTTCTGAGTGTGATTACGCAGGAGATTTTTGTCTTTTCTTTCACTCAGGAAGAGATGCTACCTGAAGAATTCCTTATTGCTGTAATCCATTTTTCAGGTAAGATGTTTTCATGTATTCAAAGTTTTAACCCTAAAAATGCAGAATTGTATAATGGGTGTGTACGTTATTACCGGACAAGAAGAAGCAATGGCTGCATTTTCAGAAACACTGCATATACGTAATGTATAATTTATTAAACATACAATGTTTTAGGGACACACACACACACACACACACACACACACACACACACACACACACACAATACTGTATATTGTTCATTTTCTGTAGCCGCTTAATTCTAATTAGTGTCGCGGGAAGGCTGGCGCCCATCCAAGTCAACTCGGGGAAAGAGCAGAGTACACCCAGACAGTTCGGTAGGCCATTGCAGGACGGAAACACGCTGATGGCTTTGTAGCTACTCTTATTGAAAATCAGCAATGGTTCTTTTACACCTCTCACCATAGACACTGAGAGACTTTTGACTTTGATATAGCCAGCCTTTGATATCCCAGTTAGCAGCACTGTAGGGGGGGGGGGGACATCCTGTTGGGAGTGGGGCTTGAACCCCCGACCGTACTATTAATGGTCCAGCACCTTTACCACCAGGCCGCCGCTGCCCACATACTGTAACAAAGAAATTAGTTATCTGTAGAAAAAAGTGGGGCAGTGCAGTGGCGTAGTGGTTGGCATGTTGGCAACACTTGGTTAAAGTCCTGGGCTCAAGTGTCTGTGTGGAGTTTCCATGTTCTCCCCCGGCTTGCGTGAGTACCCGGGTTTCCCCCTACAGTCCAAACACATGCGCATTAAGCGAACTTGCTGTTCCAAATGATCCTTAATTGTGCGTGTAAATGTGAATGGCTGTGTTTGTGTTGTTCCACCATGGTTTGGCAAGTTTTTCACAAAGTACCGCGCCCTCATCCAGTGTCGGGATTGGCTCAAGGCTCCAAATTGACCCTGATAATAGGATTATGTGGTTCAGTGAGTGAGTAAGGAAAACAAGTGAAATGTGTGGACAAAAAAACAAAAGATTGTTCAAGTAGAAGTATGGACAGGCCTCTCTCACTTCTGTAGAATAATTTCAAGTTTCAAGTTTTATTTTCATATACAGTCAACAAGAGAGCATCACTACCGGCAATGACATTCTTGGACTCAGAGCTCCCTCAATATTGTACATGAAGAAGCAAGTATTGCACACAAAGGAACATATAAATATAAAAATAAAATATAACTTAAGAAGTTATATAAGCACAGGAAATAGAAGTTTAAAAACTATACAGTGGGATACATACAGACTACTTAAAAGAAATATTGACGTGACTGTTCACGCTCATGCTGTCCATGAATCTGCTGGTGCGAGTCTGGATGCCCCTGTATCATCTGCCCGGATGGGATCATAGAGGATCCGCCAGGCCTTACTCTTTATCACTGTATGTAGAGGTCCTGGATGGCGGGCAGGTTAGTCCTGGTGATACATTGTGCAGATGTGATCACCATCTGTAGAATTTTGCAGTTCAGAGCATTACAGCTGCCATACACTGTAGTGATGCACCCAGACAGAAGACTCTCAATGGTGCATCAGTAGAAGCTGTGGAACATTCTGGAGTACATGGAGTCTGGAATGCAGGAAATAACTTTTAAATTAGCATATATATCTGAGTCATTGTTTTCGAACACCTGTTTAAAAACAGAACCTGAGTACAGATGTAGCAGTTTGTATAGACCGCTGTTTATGCTTTATACTCAAAATAGATAAGAGAGTGAGAAATTACGAGATTATGACATCAAAGCGCTAGTTGTGAGATGGCGCTACGCCTGAATGCCAGTCATTTAGATCAGAGGCCCCCAAACTTTTTATCACCGCGGACAGGTCAACGCCTCACAATTTTATCACGGACGGGGGGGAGGGGGGTTGCCATAGATTGTTTATATTCAGAAAAGAAGATGCAGAGGACAGGGTGAGATGGAGGCGAATGATTTGCTGTGGCGACCCCTGAAGGGAGCAGCCGAAAGGAAAAGAAGAAGATTATTATTATTATTATAACAATAATAATAATAATAATAATAATAATAATAATAATAATAATAAGCACTCCATGAATGTTATTTTTCAACAGTTGAAATAAAGTTGGTTGGGAAGTAGAGCTTGAACTTTTCTAAAAAAAAAAAAAAAAAAAAAAAAAAAATCCGCAGGTGGTGGTGCACCAGTGGGCAGAATGAAAGCTCAGGCTCAGGCTCACCCAAAATCCCCGCTATTGTTTGAAACATGTCTAACTCGCCTCTGTTCATATGCCGTCTCCTTGTGGGTTACATTTTAGCCCTCAAATGACCGACATGTAACCGAGAGAATACGGTCATTTTTCAAAATAAAAGATTTTTAAAAAATAAAGATCATTCAGACTCAGATAATAAATAAAACGGAAATAATGAATTATTTCTTCTGCAGACCAATTGAGCCGTGGACCAGTACCGATCAATGGACCAGTGGTTGGAGACACTGATTTACATGAACCAGCAAGTGTGATGAAGCTAAAAGTTTTTTCTAGATACCAAAGACTGTGCAGAAGCCGCAAGCCGAGCTATAGGGAGACCCGCTAATACAGAAAACCTTGGTGAAAGATGCGGACCCAATTTTTTTTCACTTACTGACAGCCGAGCGATGACGAGCCCGGAGTCCAAAGGGCACTGTAAAGACATCTTAAAAGAGCTAATACAGCTTTAAACTTTTCGAAGATAAAAATTACTGTGGTAGATTGCAGTACGTTTAGGCTACATGTGCAGGTACTGTGTTGAAGCTGTTTTCCAGTGGATGAAAGCTCCCGAGTGAAGATTTAATTTTTTATGTATTTTTTTATTTACCCCAAACAAATAACAACAGCATTGGGTTTTGATAGGCACAGCTACCAGTTGTGTATTGTATCAAGGCTGCCAATAATTCCACATTAAATAACAAATTCAACCTGCAGACATTGTGTGTGTGTGTGTGTGTGTGTGTGTGTGTGTGTGTGTGTGTGTGTGTGTGTGTGAGAGAGAGAGAGAGAGAGAGAGAGAGAGATTCTTCTGTATCAGTTTATTTGTAGCTTTTGAATTAAATGATCAACAGCTAATTTGTTAAAGTTTCATTTTAAAAACGATATATATTTATTCATTTTTCTTTCTCTTTTTATAATCCTTTTAGAACTGTATACCGTCTTAAATGGCTGTTTTTACTACTTATTTCGTACTTCTGTGCCTGTCCACAGCATTTGTCAGTGGTCAGCTACGTGTAAAACAAGAGCCAGCCGCTGTACACCTCACTGAGGGAGACAACGTTACACTGTCATGTTGCATCCATGCAGATGAAAGAGGGAACATTTCTAAGTTCCGTGTAGAGTGGTACAGGAAGGACGCCGATAAAAATCTACATGAGGTTGGAACCCTTTCCCAGCTCAGAGGAAGGTTGCAGGAGAACACTAATAACAGTCAACAAAGTGCAAGCCTTTCACTCTACACGCTCCATCTGAATGACAGCGGCGAGTACTTCTGCAATTTCATCTATCGAACTGATCAGAAAATATTGCAAAATTATGCAAATGGGACGAGGATCACTGTCACACAGGAGGTGACAGAAGACACAACCGTCCTCTGTACCACTGATAACACTGCGAATAACACTGGTAAGTCATTGTCTGTTATTTTTATTTATTTATCTGTTCTGTCTGTCTGTCTTCCTTTCGGCTTTTTCCCCTTTTACTCGGGAGTCGCCACAGCGAATCATCTGATTCACACGTTTGATTTTTGCAGTGGTTTTACGTCGGATGCCCTTCCTGTCACAACCCTTTTTATCAAGGGACAGAAACACACTGACGGCTTTGCAGCTACTCTTTACAAAAGTCAGCAATGGTTCTTTTACATGCCAATCACCATAGACAGTGACAGACATGGCCCGCCTTTGATAACCCAGTTAGCTGCACTGGGGGGGGGGGGGGGGGGGGGCAGTGACAACCTTGTGGAGAGTGGGACTCGAACCCCCAACCTTCGGATCAGTGATCCAGCGCCCTATACCACTAGAACACTATACACTGTTCATTTAGTTATATTCTTATCAACAAAACGTTCAATACACAGAGTCAGGTGCTTCTCTGAAATGCTCAGGCAGACAAATCCATCACACAATCCAAGTTCAGAAACATTAGACAGGCAGACGTAGATCAAATCACACAGCGAAGGTAATCCAAACAACAGAGTCAACCATGCAGGCAGCATTCACACACGGAAATAGGAAATCAGAGTCGGGGCATGTGATCGAGGTCCCAAGGGAAAAATTGTTTAGATAATTGAAGGGTAAACAATAAACAATGGCTCGATAAAGACCGGCAGAAAACACAAAGCAATAATTTGCACTGAACACACGCCAAGACTTCTTCAGTATTATGGTGCTGGTTAAGCAGGTGTGCGTACACTGGTAGGTATATGATGCATCACTCAGTCGACAGGTGATAAAGAATAGAGAAAGGGATGCTGGGAAATGTAGTGTGAATTCTGAACGAGTGCTGATGATATTATTATTTATTCATTGATTCATTTTTTTTTTTGTAACCACATAGTCCTAATTAGGGTCATGGGGAGGCTGGTGCAAATCCCAGCTGATTCTGGGCGAGGGCAGAGTACACCCTGGAGGACGGAAACACGCGATGTAGCTACTCTTGTTGAAAGTCAGCAAAAATTCTTTAGCATGAACCTCACACCATAGACAGTGAGAGACATGGCCGGCCTTTGATAACCCAGTTATCTGCACTGGGGGCTCATTTCATTTTCTGTAACCGCTTCATCCTAATTTGGGTCACGGGGAGGCTGGTGCCCATCCCAGCCAACTCAGGGCGAGGGCAGAGTACACCCAGGACAGCTCGCCAGGCCATCGCAGGGCGGAAACACGCTGACGGCTTTGCAGCCTACTCTTGTCGAAAGTCAGCAATGATTCTTTTACATGAACCTCACACCATAGACAGTGAGAGACATGGCCGGCCTTTGATAACCCAGTTAGCTGCACTGGGGGGGGGGACAGTGACAACCTTGTGGAGAGTGGGACTCGAACCCCCAACCTTTGGATCAGCGATCCGGCGCCTTATACCACTAGACCACCACTGCCCTCACTGGGGGCTTATTATTATTATTATTATTATTATTAATAATAATTTATTGATTGATTGATTGATTGATTTCTATTCCCATTTTCAGATGCTGATACTGGAAGCATCTCCACAGAAAATACCCTCCCTTTATTTTTAATTTCTCTCCCATTATCATTTAAGTTTGTGGCAGTTGTGTTTATGTGCTCTTATACTTTTCTTTCCAGTACATCAATATTTATTTCTTGCCCTGGTTTACTTACAAATGTAAGATGACATCGCTCCATGTTGTAATTTTTTTCCACATAACATTTACAAGTGAATCTTATGACTCATAAACACCCACAGACCTGACAGTGAATCACAGCTTCATTTTATGTATAAATCTTATGCTTATACAGAACTTGATATTTTCTCAGGCCTGTGAGTTTCTCACATAATTCTTAATGTGATGCAGTGTGTAAAAATGTGTCAAACTTATGCCGGTGCAGGTGGCCAAAGGCAAAAGCATTTTTTCGCTCATGTTTTCTTGTGACAGGACAATGTATTAGTACTCAGTTAACACGAATACAGGGATCAATTCACTTCCCGCGGTTAATGGGGACCGGGACCCCTGCGACCACCGATTTCCACGAAGTAGGATCAACCCCCCTGATTGATGAATATGTACATGTATATGTGTATATAATATCAATACATACATATTCAATGCTATAAATGCTTATAATAACAATTAAACTTTCAAAAATAATGCATAAGATGTAAATAAAATATAAATACACACACATAGAGATGCGCACCACACATAAAAATGTGAGTAGTTTTGACGGAGGTTTTGGGTTGTTTTTTTTGTTTTTGTTTGTTTGGGGTTTTTTTTGTTGTTTTTTTTTTTGCATAATTGGCCTTGTTTTGTGGCATTTTCCTCAACTTTTCCACCATTCTTCCTCAATTTCATTATTTTTTATTTTTCCATGAATATTGAAAAACCTGTGATGCACTGAAGCCGCGGAAACTGAAGCCGCGGAAACTGAAGCTCGAAGTAGCGAGGGATCACTGTATTGACTTGGCTCTAGTACGTACTTTTAATTTTCCCTCCAGGACATGATGGACAGTGTGAAGATGCTGGACATGATGGACAGTGTGAAGATGCTGGAGATGGAGAGATATTATAAGGATATAAAAGATGGACGATACTTTACTTCATACATCTTTGAGTCTGTTAAACACTTTGAAATGCTGTGTTGCTTCTGACAGTGTTTATCTTGATGTGCATTGACTCTAGCTGAGATTGATCATATTGACAATAAACATTGACTGATTTCACATATAAAATATGTGTCAAATATTGATTGTAATTTACATAGAGGATGATTTAGTATTCATTTTCATAATGTGTGTTCATTATGGGCCCCTTGTCTACTCAGGGTCCATGGATGAATGACATGCCTCACCTTTTTCTATAACCACTGTATTCTATAGGCAATACTGCTTGAAAATGTGGGGCATGGACGGACCCGGAGTAGACAATGAGCCCATAATGAACATGTGTTATGAAATTGAATCAGTGTGGAGGGCAAAAGATTTCCAGTATCCAGTCACTACATACAATCAAAATATACTGAGAAAGGAAAATCACTGAGTAAAAAAGTAACAAGTAATGAACATTAAATTCCAAGAGATTAAATAGATCAACATACAACAAATAATTAAATAAATTAATTAATAAGATGCACCATTTTTGTCACAATTTTAGAGGCCTTAGACATTTCACAGAATGTGGGTTTTCTGATTAACTGATTTTTTCCAATCCACTCATGAGTCACTGTCACCAACATCCTCGTTGACGTCTGCCCACTTATATTACATGTACACTTATTTTTTTCTACTTTTTTCTGAAAATTTGCCCTAGTTCTTTTTTATATATAAAATGGCACATTTTTAACAATACTGTATATCAATCACATTCCATTCATTCATTCATTTTCTGGCACCCATCTCAGCCGAGTGGGCAACGGTAGCCTGGTGGTATAGGTGCTCGATCACTGATCCTATGGTTGGGGGTTCAAGCCCCACTCTCCACAAGGTTGTCACCGTCCCCCCAGTGCAGCTAACTGGGTTATCAAAGCTGGTGATGTCTCTCACTGTCTATGGTGTGAGGTTCATGTAAAAGAACCATTGCTGACTTTCGACAAGAGTAGCTGCATAGCCGTCAGCGTGTTTCCGCCCTGCGATCGCCTGGCGAGCTGTCCAGGGTGTACTCTGCCCTCGCCCAGAACACCACAGGAATCAACCCCAGAACCATCTCTCTGTGAGTTGAATATGCTAACCACATGGGCGAAACGGTAGCACTGTGGTTAGCATATTCAACTCACAGAGAGATGGTTCTGGGGTTGATTCCTGTGCTCGACGCGGGTGTTTCTATGTGGCGTTTGCATGTTCTCCTCCATACTTGTGTAGGTTTTCTCGGGGTATTCTGGTTTCCTCCCACAGTCCAAAGACATGCACATTTAGGCTGGCTGTTCCTCATTCGCTCTGTGTGTGTATGTGTGTCTGTGTGTGTGTGTGTGTGTGTGTGTGTGTGTGTGTGTGTATGTGTGTGTGTGTGTGTGTGTGTGTGTGTGTCTGTGTGTGAGTGTATGTGTGCATGTGTGTCTGTGTGTGTGTGTGAGTGTGTGTGTGTGTGTGTGTGTGTGTGTGTGTGTGTGTGTGTGTCTGTGTGTATGTATGTATGTGTGTGTGAGTGTCTGTGTGCATGTGTGAGTGTATGTGTGTATGTGTGTCTGTGTGTGAGTGTATGTGTGTCTGTGTGTGTGTTTGTGTTTATGTGTTTGAGTGTGTGAGTGTATGTGTGTGTGTGTGTGTGTGTGTGTGTGTATGTATGTGTGTGTGAGTGTATGTGTGCATGTGTGCCTGTGTATGTATGTGTGTATGTGTGTCTGTGTGTGTGTATGTATGTATGTATGTGTGTGTGAGTGTATGTGTGCATGTGTGTCTGTGTGTGTGTGAGTGTATGTGTGCATGTGTGTGTGTGTGTGTGTGTGTGTGTGTGTGTCTGTCTGTGTGTGAGTGTATGTGCGTCTGTGTGTGTGTGTGTGTGTGTGTGTGTCTGTCTGTGTGTGAGTGTATGTGCGTCTGTGTGTGTGTGTGTGTGTGTGTGTGTGTGTGTGTGTGTGTGTGTGTGTATGTATGTATGTGTGTGTGAGTGTATGTGTGCATGTGTGTGTGTGTGTGTGTGTGTGTGTGTGTGTGTGTCTGTCTGTCTGTGTGTGAGTGTATGTGTGTGTGTGTGTGTGTGTGTGTGTGTGTGTGTGTGTGTGTGTGTGTGTATGTATGTATGTATGTGTGTGTGATTGTATGTGTGCATGTGTGCCTGTGTGTGTGTGTGTGTGAGAGTGTATGTGTGCATGTGTGTGTGTGTGTGTGTGTGTGTGTGAGAGAGAGTGTATGTGTGCATGTGTGTGTGTGTGTGTGTGTGTGTGTGTGTGTGTTAGCCCTGCAATAGTGATGATGGTGAGCTGTTCTGGGTGTACCCCACCTTCGCCCAGTGTCAGCTGGGATAGGCTGCAGCCCCCTAGTAGGATTAAAGGACTCAGGAGAATGAGTGCTTGAGTACCAACACCCGAAGCTAAATGCAAAGCAAACGATTTCACCAGCAGGGGGGGTTAATTTTTTTTTTTTTTTTTTTTTTCCTAAGACTCTGCGCTCTGAACCCTGAGGAGCTCTCAGTTTGTGGTCATGTGACAGGAGCAGTGCAGAATTTATGAGAAACCTCAGAGTGTGCTGTGCCAGGATCTGCACTGTTTTCCTTGATGTAGCGCTGTGGGTTTCCCTTGAATTATTATGTTGCTTTGTTGATGAATGTGATTGAAGCTCGTGCACGAACCCATGGTCTGCTTTCCGAACTTATCAGCCCGAGTATGGAGGGGACGGGTTCAGACCCGGTGGCTTCATCCCGTGATGCGTCTCGGTTGGAGAGGAAAGTTCCATCCGGATCGGTGTGGGAAGGAAACAGAGACAGAACCCGAGTGAGTGGCATTTCTCAGATGGGAAATTCAGCAAGAAGTGACAACCAGATGTCTTGCGTGTCACATCTCGCCCCCGTGACGTCACCCACATCTGTTTCCCAGCGCGTGAATCTGCCGGGTGTAATGGACGCGGAGGGGCGAGTGGACGAGTCCAGACTGCGCATGTACATATTTCAAAACGGTAACATTTACACCTCTAATCATTTACTTTGATATTGGATCTGCATCATGTGACTGTTGCTCCTACTGGTCACTGGGAGGCCGGAGTCTATCTCTGGACAAAGTTCGGGTACACCTGGACAGCTCACCATTCCATCACACACCCGCAAGCGGTCACACTCATGCCTAGGGCTAACAGACAGTGGGCTTAACATACACATCTGTGGACTGTGGGAGGAAACCAGTATAACCACAAGGAGAACATGCAGACTCTACACAGAGATGCACCCGCCAAGCCTGGGACTGTAACCCAGGGCCTTCTTGCTGTAAGGCGGACGTGCTAACCACACCACTGCGCCTCCCGCCCTGATGCTCCAGTATTCATATCTGAATTGATATTTATACCTGAAATGACCGTGGCCTAAACAAAAAGAGTTATTTATTACGGAATGACTACCCGTACAGCACCGTATTCCTACGAGGTTTGGCTATTCGTGTGGCATTTCGCAAAAAACAAGATTTCACACATGCGCAAGCTGATGTCAGTCACGTGGTCAAAATGACTACAGAAGAACATGTGTTCCATGTCGGGGATAAAATTTTCATCTGGGTTAGGGTTAGGGTTAGAGGTTAGGGTTATACGGATGTCGTCTGCTAGACATACAGCAGAATGATAACCTAATTTCCAGTAGGTGGCGCGTCAACGCACATGCGAAAAAGGATTGCTGTACGAATAGCAAACAATAAATCCTGTATGGTGCCGTACGGGTAGCCACGGCATATTTATTATTCATGTATTTTTTGAACCGCTTAATCCTAATTCGGGTTGCAGGGAGGTTGGCGCCCATCTTAACCATCTCTGGGTGAGGGATGAGTATACTGGACTGTTTGCTAGGCCATCGCGGGGCAGAAACATGCAGATGGCTATACATCTACTCTTGATGAAAGTCAGCAATGGTTCTTTTACATGCCTCTCACCGCAGGCAGTGAGAGACCTGACCAGCCTTTGGTAACCCAGTTAGCTGTACTGGGGGACAGCAGTGACAACCCACTGATAGTGGGGCATAACCTCCGACCTTGGGATCAGTGATCCAACATCACACCATCAGGTCACCACTGGAAAGGATTATTATTATTATTATTATTATTATTATTATTATTATTATTATTATTATTATTATTATTTATCTTTTTGCTCCAAATAATCTCGGCGATATAAATGTCAGTATTTTCAACATGGCTTCTGAATTCTATTTTCATAATTCTTCTGTTGTAGGTTATTATTTCGCCTCTGATTATACTAGACTCCACTACGCATGTGTTTTCATCTATTTCTGAATTCCTACTTGGGTGTGGTTGTGTTTGATGAGTAGGCCTAAACTACTCTGGCTCCCTACACACACACACACACACACACACACACACACACACATTTGTTTGTTTGTGTGTTTGTTATTTTTTTAATGCAGTATCTGCTAAATTCTAATTAAGCCTTGTATTCAGTTTTGGGTTTGGGGTCAGTGGTGGCCTGGTGGAAAAGGGTGCTGGATCACTGATCCTAAGGTTGGGGGTTCGAGTTCCACTCTCCACAAGGTTGTTGTCACTGTCCCCCCCCCCAGTGCAGTAACTGAGTTATCAAAGGCCGGCCATGTCTCTCACTGTCTATGGTGTGAGGTTCATGTAAAAGAAGCATTGCTGACTTTCGGAAAGCGTAGCTGCAAAGCCGTCAGCGTGTTTCTGTCCCTCGCTAAAGGTTTGTGTCAGGAAGAGCATCCGACGTAAAAACCTCTGCCAAATCAAACATGCGAATCACATGATCCACTGTGCCGACCCCTGGGAAAGGGAAAAGGTTGAAAGGAAAAGAAGATTCAGTTATGGGTTGAACCGATACGTACTGGAATTTTTTTCTAATATTTATCTTGTGCCTTGACACATCTACAAGTTGTACCTTATTTCCATCTATTTAAGACAATAAACACAAACAAAACCCTACCGTTAATCTTATTATCTGTAAACATCTTTAAACATTATTTCCACATATTTTATGTTAATAAGCATGATGACTTAGATTACGCACAGAAGTCTAAACCTCGCAGTCCATTATTTTGAAAACTGGACAAATTATAAGAATTATAAAAGTCCCACTACCTGAAAACATTAAGTCAAGAATATCTCTCCTGGCCCTGTGATGACCGTTTGCCCTTTGTCTTGAGGTGTGTGTTTCAGATAATCACTTTTGTGACATGTTTGTGAGCGTGCTGATTGCACACAACATTAGTCATGAATAGAAGTAATTCTGTTACATGACCTGGAAAACGTCTAACACGGGCTTTCCTACATCCATCACACATGCAGAGGAGAAATTCCTCAGCACTGTGAACATAATGAACTGACATCACTGCGTGGTTTGAAGCTGAGCAGTAACTCTGGGCCTCTTGCTTTTACATCACTATGAAAATGCGGCTGGCTGGGTGTGCAATGTTAATCATGTGACACTGTGCCTGAGCCGACTCAGGAAAACATCCAGTCATCCAAATATCACTGCACTTAAACCTAAAATAATTTTTTGTCTAATAATTCAAATTCGAATAAAATAATAGGAAGTGTTTAATCATAGAACTGACAATAAAAATATTGTCTTTTATTGGATATGATTATTTATTATTTAAAATGCTGTCGATTGACCGGTTCTGACCTGGGTGGGTGGGGCAGAAGAGCACAGACACGTAAGTTTTTATTTGTTTGTTTGTTTGTTTTATTTGGATTTTTTAAAGTCGCCGGAACTTAATGGATGTTTTTTATCATCAGAACTCAATTCATTCATTTGCAAAACTGTTTAATCCACCTAGGGTTGAATGGGAGGCTGGAGCCTATCTCAGCCAACATAGAGTGGATGTAGGGTACTACCCTAAGCAGCTCATCAATCCACTGCAAGGCAGCACACACATCACCATTCACACACACGTCTAGGAATTTAGAACAGCCGGTTATCTAAGGTTTATGTCTTTGGACTGTGGGAGGAAACCCTGTTACCCTGAAGAAACCCATCAAGTCCAGGAGAACATACATACTCTACACAGAAACAGCCTCACCAAGTTCAGGATTGAAACCCAGACCCTTCTCGTTTTGAGGAGGCTGTGCTACCCACTACGCCCCCATGTTTCCCCACTGGAAATTCATAATTTAAAATTTTAATTGATTTTTATTTATTTGTTTGTTTATTTTTGACGGTACAGGTTAAGTAATTGAAAACTGCTGCGAGTAAAACACTCCTCGTTACATGTTATGTGATGGGAAAGCATACAGAAATCTTCTTTATAAGCAAATCTTCTTTCACTCACAATGCTAAAATAACCTCTCACTGAAGAAAAACTTACACTGGGTGCAATTTACAATTCCTCTTTTAAGTTTCTACATCATTCTCATCTCTGAAATGCATTTTATACGATGGCATTTTATTCATAGCGCATAAACCACAGAATTGCTTCATAAGATCTTGAAAGAGGGAGTGATGAGTGTTTTACTTTCTGTTGGCTTGTTTATCCTGGAAAACGATTCTTACGCTGAAATCCTGATCCATTGCATCAATTTCTTTATCTCACTTAATACAATCAATCATGATACTACGTATTTCAAAACTTATCCATGCTGTGTGTGCTATTGCAGATTTTAACCAAGATTTAACAATAACATCCTACTCATTTAGTGTACAGGATTTATATCGTTTTTAGCTCTTGTTTAGTTTGCATACATAATGTGTTATCTTTATTTTTTTAATATATATATATATATATATATATATATATATATATATATATATATATATATATATATATATATATATAGTATATACATATATACATATAGTGATCTCTCGCTACTTCATGCTTCAGTTTTTACGGCTTCAGTGCATCGTGGGTTTTTTAAAAAAATATTCATCAGAAAATTCCAAACAAACCAAAACAAAAAAAAAAAAACCCAACAAAACTACTTTCATTTTTATGTGAGATGCGCATCCGAGTGTGTTCGCGCGTATCTGTGTGTGTATTTATATTTTATTTACATGTTATGCATTATTTTTTTAAGTTTAATTGTTACTATAATCATTTATAGCATTGAATATGTATTTATTGATATTATATAGACATATACATGTGTATATACGTCAATCAGGGAGGTCGATCGTATGCGAAAATCTGTGGTCACGGGGGTCTTGGTCCCCATTAACTGCAGAAAGTGAGGGATCCCTGTATACAGTATATATATATATATATATATATATATATATATATATATATATATATATATAGGATTTTCTGAGTAGATCCTTCCGTAGGAGAGTGCTCAATACTTTTTTGGTAGAGCAAATAACAATAAAATAAAAGGAGAGGACAAAGACTTTCTATTGAAACTCCATTTATCACTACAGATCTGTTTCGAGGGGTGGTGAAACCATCCTCTCTCTTCAGGTGATTATAGAAGAATATATATATATATATTATATATATATATATATATATATATATATATATATATATATATATATATATATATACTAGTCCTTCTCAAAAAATTTGCATATTGTGATAAAGTTCATTATTTTCTGTAATGTACTGATAAAAATTAAACTTTCATATATTTTAGATTCATTGCATACAACTGAAATATTTCAGATCTTTTATTGTTTTAATGCTGATGATTTTGGCATACAGCTCATGAAAACCCAAAATTCCTATCTCAAAAAATTAGCATATCATGTTCAGGTAGTCTAAACGAGCTATTAACCTAATCATCTGAATCAACCAATTAACTCTAAACACCTGCAAAAGATTCCTGAGGCTTTTAAAAACTCCCAGCCTGGTTCATTACTCAAAACCGCAATCATGGGTAAGACTGCCGACCTGACTGCTGTCCAGAAGGCCACCATTGACACCCTCAAGCAAGAGGGTAAGACACAGAAAGAAATCTCTGAGCGAATAGGCTGTTCCCAGAGTCACCTCAGTGGGACGTCTGTGGGAAGGAAAAACTGTGTAAGAAAACGCTGCACAACCAGAAGAGGTGACCGGACCCTGAGGAAGATTGTGGAGAAGGGCCGATTCCAGACCTTGGGGGACTTGTGGAAGCAGTGGACTGGGCTACAGGTGCCACATTCCCCAGGTCAAGCCACTTTTGAACCAGAAACAGCGGCAGAAGCGCCTGACCTGGGCTACAGAGAAGCAGCACTGGACTGTTGCTCAGTGGTCCAAAGTACTTTTTTCGGGTGAAAGCAAATTTTGCATGTCATTCGGAAATCAAGGTGCCAGAGTCTGGAGGAAGACTGGGGAGAAGGAAATGCCAAAATGCCTGAAGTCCAGTGTCAAGTACCCACAGTCAGTGATGGTCTGGGGTGCCATGTCAGCTGCTGGTGTTGGTCCACTGTGTTTTATCAAGGGCAGGGTCAATGCAGATAGCTATCAGGAGATTTTGGAGCACTTCATGCTTCCATCTGCTGAAAAGCTTTATGGAGATGAAGATTTCATTTTTCAGCACGACCTGGCACCTGCTCACAGTGCCAAAACCACTGCGAAATGGTTTACTGACCATGGTATTACTGTGCTCAATTGGCCTGCCAACTCTCCTGACCTGAACCCCATAGAGAATCTGTGGGATATTGTGAAGAGAAAGTTGAGAGACACCAGACCCAACACTGTGGATGAGCTTAAGGCCGCTATCGAAGCATCCTGGGCCTCCGTAACACCTCAGCAGTGCCACAGGCTGATTGGCTCCATGCCACACCGCATTGAAGCAGTCATTTCTGCAAAAGGATTCCCGACCAAGTATTGACTGCATAACTGAACATAATTATTTGAAGGTTGACTTTTTTGTATTAAAAACACTTTTTTTATTGGTTGGATGAAATATGCTAATTTTTTGAGATAGGGATTTTGGGTTTTCATGAGCTGTATGCCAAAATCATCAGGTTTAAAACAATAAAAGACCTGAAATATTTCAGTTGGTGTGCAATGAATCTAAAATATATGAAAGTTTAATTTTTATCAGAACATTACAGAAAATAGTGACCTTTATCACAATATGCTAATTTTTTGAGAAGGACTAGTATATATATATATATATATATATATATATATATATATATATATATATATATATGTGTGTGTGTGTGTGTGTTTAATCTACTATTATTATTTATACTGGCATCACAAACATGATGTTTAGAGCCCTCTGCTGTGTGTAAGGTTAACTGCAATTGCAACGAAAACAATCACACCTCGTACTGCTTTATATACAACATCGCCTACAATTTATTTTCTCAAGTGAAACTATGACATATAATCTGTAGTTTTATAAGCTGTACACCCTTTTCTATATGTGTGCCAGAAAAAATATATAAACAGGCCTGATACAAATAATTTAGCGTGTTTCTGCCCTGCGATGGCCTGGCAAGCTGTCCAGGGTATACTCTGCAATCGTCCAGAGTCGGCTGAGATGGGTGCCAGCCTTCCCGCAACCCTAATCAGGTTTAACTACTTCCGAAAATAAATGGATGAATGAATGAATGAATGGATTAAAATACCTTGATTACCACTTTAACAAATGAAAAATTAGACACAACAATTACAGATGCATTATTATATATATATTTTTCTTTATTATACTATTTATGGTGGTGTTTTTAATTTTTCAACTAGACATGTCTGCTGCTGTGTAGTTACTCTGTACTTTGTAATGTTCAGGCTGGGTGTGCAATGTTAATCATGTGACACTGTGCCTGAGCCGACTCAGGAAAACATCCAGTCATCCAAATATCACTGCACTTAAACCTAAAATAATTTTTTGTCTAATAATTCAAATTCGAATAAAATAACAGGAAGTGTTTAATCATAGAACTGACAATAAAAATATTGTCTTTTTTTGGATATGATTATTTATTATTTAAAATGCTGTCGATTGACCGGTTCTGACCTGGGTGGGTGGGGCAGAAGAGCACAGACACGTAAGTTTTTATTTGTTTGTTTGTTTGTTTTATTTGGATTTTTTAAAGTCGCCGGAACTTAATGGATGTTTTTTATCATCAGAACTCAATTCATTCATTTGCAAAACTGTTTAATCCACCTAGGGTTGAATGGGAGGCTGGAGCCTATCTCAGCCAACATAGAGTGGATGTAGGGTACTACCCTAAGCAGCTCATCAATCCACTGCAAGGCAGCACACACATCACCATTCACACACACGTCTAGGAATTTAGAACAGCCGGTTATCTAAGGTTTATGTCTTTGGACTGTGGGAGGAAACCCTGTTACCCTGAAGAAACCCATCAAGTCCAGGAGAACATACATACTCTACACAGAAACAGCCTCACCAAGTTCAGGATTGAAACCCAGACCCTTCTCGTTTTGAGGAGGCTGTGCTACCCACTACGCCCCCATGTTTCCCCACTGGAAATTCATAATTTAAAATTTTAATTGATTTTTATTTATTTGTTTGTTTATTTTTGGACGGTACAGGTTAAGTAATTGAAAACTGCTGCGAGTAAAACACTCCTCGTTACATGTTATGTGATGGGAAAGCATACAGAAATCTTCTTTATAAGCAAATCTTCTTTCACTCACAATGCTAAAATAACCTCTCACTGAAGAAAAACTTACACTGGGTGCAATTTACAATTCCTCTTTTAAGTTTCTACATCATTCTCATCTCTGAAATGCATTTTATACGATGGCATTTTATTCATAGCGCATAAACCACAGAATTGCTTCATAAGATCTTGAAAGAGGGAGTGATGAGTGTTTTACTTTCTGTTGGCTTGTTTATCCTGGAAAACGATTCTTACGCTGAAATCCTGATCCATTGCATCAATTTCTTTATCTCACTTAATACAATCAATCATGATACTACGTATTTCAAAACTTATCCATGCTGTGCGTGCTATTGCAGATTTTAACCAAGATTTAACAATAACATCCTACTCATTTAGTGTACAGGATTTATATCGTTTTTAGCTCTTGTTTAGTTTGCATACATAATGTGTTATCTTTATTTTATATATATATATATATATATATATATATATATATATATATATATATATATATATATATATAGTATATACATATATACATATAGTGATCTCTCGCTACTTCATGCTTCAGTTTTTACGGCTTCAGTGCATCGTGGGTTTTTTAAAAAAATATTCATCAGAAAATTCCAAACAAACCAAAACAAAAAAAAAAAAACCCAACAAAACTACTTTCATTTTTATGTGAGATGCGCATCCGAGTGTGTTCGCGCGTATCTGTGTGTGTATTTATATTTTATTTACATGTTATGCATTATTTTTTTAAGTTTAATTGTTACTATAATCATTTATAGCATTGAATATGTATTTATTGATATTATATAGACATATACATGTGTATATACGTCAGTCAGGGAGGTCGATCGTATGCGAAAATCTGTGGTCACGGGGGTCTTGGTCCCCATTAACTGCAGAAAGTGAGGGATCCCTGTATACAGTATATATATATATATATATATATATATATATATATATATATATATATATATATATATATATATATATATATATATATATAGGATTTTCTGAGTAGATCCTTCCGTAGGAGAGTGCTCAATACTTTTTTGGTAGAGCAAATAACAATAAAATAAAAGGACAGGACAAAGACTTTCTATTGAAACTCCATTTATCACTACAGATCTGTTTCGAGGGGTGGTGAAACCATCCTCTCTCTTCAGGTGATTATAGAAGAATATATATATATATATATATATATATATACTAGTCCTTCTCAAAAAATTAGCATATTGTGATAAAGTTCATTATTTTCTGTAATGTACTGATAAAAATTAAACTTTCATATATTTTAGATTCATTGCACACCAACTGAAATATTTCAGGTCTTTTATTGTTTTAATACTGATGATTTTGGCATACAGCTCATGAAAACCCAAAATTCCTATCTCAAAAAATTAGCATATCATGTTCAGGTAGTCTAAACGAGCTATTAACCTAATCATCTGAATCAACCAATTAACTCTAAACACCTGCAAAAGATTCCTGAGGCTTTTAAAAACTCCCAGCCTGGTTCATTACTCAAAACCGCAATCACGGGTAAGACTGCCGACCTGACTGCTGTCCAGAAGGCCATCATTGACACCCTCAAGCAAGAGGGTAAGACACAGAAAGAAATCTCTGAGCGAATAGGCTGTTCCCAGAGTCACCTCAGTGGGACGTCTGTGGGAAGGAAAAACTGTGTAAGAAAACGCTGCACAACCAGAAGAGGTGACCGGACCCTGAGGAAGATTGTGGAGAAGGGCCGATTCCAGACCTTGGGGGACCTGTGGAAGCAGTGGACTGGGTTACAGATGCCACATTCCCCAGGTCAAGCCACTTTTGAACCAGAAACAGCGGCAGAAGTGCTTGACCTGGGCTACAGAGAAGCAGCACTGGACTGTTGCTCAGTGGTCCAAAGTACTTTTTTCGGATGAAAGCAAATTTTGCATGTCATTCGGAAATCAAGGTGCCAGAGTCTGGAGGAAGACTGGGGACAAGGAAATGCCAAAATGCCTGAAGTCCAGTGTCAAGTACCCACAGTCAGTGATGGTCTGGGCTGCCATGTCAGCTGCTGGTGTTGGTCCACTGTGTTTTATCAAGGGCAGGGTCAATGCAGATAGCTATCAGGAGATTTTGGAGCACTTCATGCTTCCATCTGCTGAAAAGCTTTATGGAGATGAAGATTTCATTTTTCAGCACGACCTGGCACCTGCTCACAGTGCCAAAACCAGTGGTAAATGGTTTACTGACCATGGTATTACTGTGCTCGATTGGCCTGCCAACTCTCCTGACCTGAAGCCCATAGAGAGTCTGTGGAATATTATGAAGAGAAAGTTGAGAGACACCAGACCCAACACTGTGGATGAGCTTAAGGCCGCTATCGAAGCATCCTGGGCCTCCGTAACACCTCAGCAGTGCCACAGGCTGATTGCCTCCATGCCACGCCGCATTGAAGCAGTCATGTCTGCAAAAGGATTCCCGACCAAGTATTGACTGCATAACAGAACATAATTATTTGAAGGTTGACTTTTTTGTATTAAAAACACTTTTTTGTTGGTTGGATGAAATATGCTAATTTTTTGAGATAGGGATTTTGGGTTTTCATGAGCTGTATGCCAAAATCATCAGTATTAAAACAATAAAAGACCTGAAATATTTCAGTTGGTGTGCAATGAATCTAAAATATATGAAAGTTTAATTTTTATCAGAACATTACAGAAAATAGTGACCTTTATCACAATATGCTAATTTTTTGAGAAGGACTAGTATATATATATATATATATATATATATATATATATATATATATATATATATATATGTGTGTGTGTGTGTGTGTGTGTGTGTGTGTGTGTGTTTAATCTACTATTATTATTTATACTGGCATCACAAACATGATGTTTAGAGCCCTCTGCTGTGTGTAAGGTTAACTGCAATTGCAACGAAAACAATCACACCTCGTACTGCTTTATATACAACATCGCCTACAATTTATTTTCTCAAGTGAAACTATGACATATAATCTGTAGTTTTATAAGCTGTACACCCTTTTCTATATGTGTGCCAGAAAAAATATATAAACAGGCCTGATACAAATAATTTAGCGTGTTTCTGCCCTGCGATGGCCTGGCAAGCTGTCCAGGGTATACTCTGCAATCGTCCAGAGTCGGCTGAGATGGGTGCCAGCCTTCCCGCAACCCTAATCAGGTTTAACTACTTCCGAAAATAAATGGATGAATGAATGAATGAATGGATTAAAATACCTTGATTGCCACTTTAACAAATGAAAAATTAGACACAACAATTACAGATGCATTATTATATATATATTTTTCTTTATTATACTATTTATGGTGGTGTTTTTAATTTTTCAACTAGACATGTCTGCTGCTGTGTAGTTACTCTGTACTTTGTAATGTTCAGTAATTCAAGACTTTCACAGTTCACAGTGAAATGCTGCTCGGTTTTATCCTGTGTGTGTGTGTGTGTGTGTGTGTGTGTGTGTGTGTGTGTTTGTGTGTGTGTGTGTGTGTGTGTGTGTGTGTGTTTGTGTGTGTGTGTGTGTGTGTGTGTGTGTGTGTGTGTGTGTGTGTGCGTGTGTGTGTGTGTGTTTAGGTGGTGTGTCTCCTGAGGAGCGAGGTCTGGTGTGGCGCTTTTTGTTTGGCATGTATCCGTGCAGCTCTACATCTCTGGAGCGTAACCTTTTGCTGGAAGAGATGTCAGTACGTTACCTTGTGATGAAGATGAAATGGCAACGCCTGCTTCCTGGAGCTGTTCGTTTGCGTCTTAATGGCACTGATGGTAAACATTATTTTAAAATTATGCTATTTTGCAATTAGCTGTGCAGGACTAGCTGGTACGAATTTCAAGATTCAAGGCTTTGAATTTGAAATCCGATGGCACAATGTTGAGCATGTCTGCCTCACAGCATGACAGCCCTGGGTTCACGTCCCGGATTCAGGTGTTTCTGTGTGGAAGTTTTCGCGTACTTCCCATGTTTGTATGGGTGTGTCGGGGTACTCCGGTTTCCTCGCACAGTCTAAAGACATGCACATTAGGCTAATAGGCTGTTCCAAATTGCCCCCTAGATGTGAGTGTGAATGGTTGTCGGACAAATTGTTCAGGGTGTACCCTATTTTGACCCAGTGTTGGCAGAAATAGGGTGCAGCCTCTCCATGACTCTGGTGGGAGTAAACGGTTCGACGAACGAGTGAGTGAGTGATAACTTGATATCAGTTTGGTACTTTTATTCATTATCCATTTCCTGCCTCTTTTCCTTTCATTACTCTTTTTCTCAGCTGAGCTGATAGCAGCAGTGCAGTATTTTGAACAGAGACAGGAAAGAGAAAGAGAAACTCAGCAGTACCAATACAAATCAAAAGAGGTCATTGAAAGGATTTCCTTCCTGGAGCTTCAGGCACAGGTAAAACTAACATCTGTGAAAGTCTGTGTCGTACGTCTTTATGCTGCAGGACCAATATGCAGTTTACAATCTATGTGAATCATAATGAATCAACATTTACATATTATTCTTTTGTGTGTGGTATTTTCATTCAAACATGAAATGTATGCTTGGACCTGATTCATGCATTTTGTGAAACTTAAGAATGAAGTGCAATGTTCTGAAAGTGTTTTATTATAACAGCACATCACAAGTTATAATTCTTATACCACAGAAGTTTGGCAGTGGGCAGTGAAGGCCTTGTGGTTAACGGTGCTGGATCGCTGATCCTAAGGTTGGGGGTTCAAGTCCCACTCTCCACAAGGTTGTCACTGCCCCCCCCATCCAGTGCAGCTAACTGGGTTATCAAAGGCGGGCCATGTCTCTCACTGTCTATGGTGAGAAGTTCATGTAAAAGAACCATTGCTGACTTTCGTAAAGAGTAGCTGCATAGCCGTTAGCGTGTTTCTGCCCTTTGCTAAAGGATTGTGCCAGGAAGGGGATTTGACGTAAAACCCTATTCCAAATCAAACATGCGAATCAGATGATTCTCTGTGGCGACCCCTGAGAAAGGGAAAAAGCCAAAAAAAGATCACAAGTTATAATTCTTATACCACAGAAGTTTGTCAGTGCTACTTTATTGTTATAAGGTCAGGTCAGGTCAGGTATGAGGGCATGCGCCGGGACGGCACTTCGCTGCGTCCACCAGCCGCCTCCACTCATCCGGCCGTCTCCTGGCGATCGACCAGGCCTGCGCAGGGCCCATAACCCCCGGCAGGGCAGCCCGCAGTTGCGACAACCATGTCGTACGCGGTCATCCCCGTGATCGGCTCCAGCCCCTAGGATCCAGAATGGACAGGATCCGGTGTGCTGGGTCCGAAGGCAGGAAACGCGCCAAGTGCCCATAGTAGCGCAGCTGACGGTCGTGGATCAAGCAGGTTACTCTTACCATCCCCGCATCCCCGAGCACCTTCTGGTTGGTAACAAAGTCCCACCAGCGGTATCCGAAGATGCGGTGAAGAGAAGTCGTAACAAGGGAGTCCAGTCGTCGTCCAAGCTCAACCGTGAGCGTCCATGTCTCACTTGAGTAGAGCAAGACAGGGAGCACAAGGGAGCGAAAGACTTGGGCTTTCGTCCGCCTGCTCAGATACCTCGACCGGTTACCTCGAAAATTTTAAATAAATAATAATAATAATAATAATAATAGATCTCCAATGTCGAGTAATAATAATTTGAACAACATATAACTCACACACAAAGTAACAACTTACTTGGACTGAGTGTACACTCAGGGACTGCAGACAGACAAACATACACAATTTCCTGCAGAACAAAAATCGCCACATTACAGTACCTTCCGTGTGGCTCACATGAAAGGTAAGGGAAAAAAAAGCACAAATGCAATAGGCTAAAGCAGCCATAAGGCAGGTGCAGAGTTTTTCCAGTTGCTATGTATAGGCCTTTGTTTTCAAAAAAGACAAAAAAATTCAAAATTAAAGAGGGAGGGTGAGCAATTTTACCCCATCATGCACAAATTGTAAATACTGTAAATATTATAACTGCCTTTTATAGCAGCTATGATTAAACCATACAGCTGGCAAATGTCAACTCTAAAAACCAAAAGTACACAAATGTAGTACAGTAATCAAATATATAATTCTCAGAAGAATAATTTTTTTGTAATTGTGATGTTACTTTTGTAAATTATTATTTATTCATTTTTGTTGTTATTTATGATGAGCAAACCTTGTAAATTGGGAAGTCAAAGTTAAATACCATTATAACCACACCAGTGGTTTATTGCAGAAATGAGAAAATCTCTACCCACACTTTTACAAACCATTTTGTGTGTAACTGGTGAAGTCATACTGAGTCCAGAGGTGAAACCTTGGTTAAAACCAACAGTTTGAAAGCCAGATCAACTTTGTGACACTTTGTTTTTGTTTTTTTATTTTCTGCCCAAAGGAAGTCTGTGAGGAAAATATGAGACAAGAAAAGCTGTACCTGATGCAAAGATTAGATGAATAAAATCAGTGGCCCCAATGCAGCTAATTGGTTAATCAAACGCCGGTCATGTGTCTCACTGTCTATGGTGAAAGACATGCAAAAGAACCATTGCTGATTTTTGCATAGCCGTCAGCGTGTCTCCGCCCTGCGATGGCCTGGCGCGCTGTTTAGGGTGTATTCTGCCCTCGCTCTAAGATGGGCACCAGCCTCCCTGCGACCCTAATTAGGATTAAGTGGTTTATAAAATGAATGAATGAATGAAGTCAGTGCACTTCACTCATATAGACAGGCGCAGAAAGCGAGATATGAAGCTTCCAGGATTATATAAATACAGACAGAGAATCCATTTCCAGCGATCTCATTTCCTGAACCTCTCACCATACATTGGGAGGAAGTGAGTTACATTTTGAACAGTTTGCCAGGCCATCACAGGACCCCATTTTCAGTTCTGTTTTTGCAGGTCAGAACAGAACAGATGCTGTATTTGGTGTGTGTGTTACATTTGCTCTGTGAAGCTAATTTAAATGAATACTTTCTGTTCTTTTGCTAGTTTGGTACCTTGAAACTATATAATTCTTACAGTTCTTTCTGTGTGAAAAGAGCTTTTTTTTTCATATTTGCTTTGATTGTATTTCAATCTGTGTAGGTACTTTTTGAACGTGTGACATTCGATATGGAAGAGCTTCAGGAGGCTATACGCATCATTGACAAAGATGTCCCAAGAACGGACAGAGGCCTGGCCTACTACATGTATGCTGTCCCAGTTTCTCTTTCTATTGAGTTAGACTATTTTATCACTGTATTACTTCCACTTGTACCACCCACATGAGTCTGCAAATGATCCTCTCACTGAAGAAGGCATCAAGCCCCCAGTATCAGCACATTTATAAATTGTATCTTAGAGCCACTGCATTGACGAAATTCAAAATAAGAGCGCTTCAAGGCCACGATAAGGGCAAATAATAATAAATAAAATAAAAACCCTATTTTGTTTTATCAGATTTATTGGCCAACAAAGAACACATCGGCTTGCCAAACTGCTTAATTCTACTAGGGATGATGGAAGGCTGGAGCTTCTCATCGAACCAAAACACACAACCTAAATGTATATGCCTATGGATTATGGTAGGAAAGCAGAGTACCCAGAGGAAACCTACACAACAAGCAGGGGAGAGCATGCAAACGCCACATGGAAAGGCTTTCTCCTAGCTATGAACTTGAACCCAGGACATTCTTGCTGTGAAGTGGACATGCTACCCACTACACCACTGCACCGCCTCAAACATTACAGGGATCCCTCGCTACTTCGTGCTTCAATTCATGCGGCATCAGTGCATCATGAGTTTTTTTAAAAAAATACATATATAAATAAATATATACATGTGTATATATATTCATCGAATTAAATAAAAAGGACATTAAGGAAGAATAGGGGGAAAGGTTAAGGAAAATGCCGCAGAAACAAGGTTATGCAAAAAAAAAAACCCAAACAAACTCAAAACAAAAAAACAACCCGAAACCTCTCATCAAAACGAGTTACACTTTTGTGAGGTGCGCATCTGCGTGCGTGTGTGCATGTCTGTATGTGTGTGTATTTATATTTTATTTACATCTTATGCATTATTTTTGAATGTTTAATTGTTATTATAAACATTTATAGAATTGAATATGTATTTATTGATATTATATACACATATACATGTACGTATATGTCAGTCGGGGGGTGGGGTGGGGTGATCCTACTTTGCAGAATTCGGTGTTCATGGGGGGATCTCGGTCCCAATTAACCGCGGAAAGTGAGGGATCCCTGTACATACAAAAGTACATAGAAAATACAAACACAGAAAACTCACTTATTTGCCAAACCACTTAATCCTGCAGCCACTGGGAGGCTGGAATCTATTTCTTGCCTTGAACACCCTGAACAGCTTGCCAGATCATCACGGGGTGAACACACACAAAACCATTCACACTCACCTAGGGGCAATTTAGAACAGCCAATTTACCTGATGTGCATGTTTTCGGACTGTGGTAGAAAATCGTTTTTAATCGTATTTACAAAAGATCTGAAAAGTTGACGTTCCGCAATATATCAGGCTCCAAAGCATGAAAACGGTTCTGAGTATAGAACCGACCGTTAGGGACAAATGGGACAAAGTGGTTCATATGAATACGCCATGAGTTCAGATGAACTGAGAAAAGCATTACGTTACTGTAGACTGATGGGTGTTTCCACTACAAGCAGCTGTTAACAATGTCCTTGTTGCCACACCACTTTATCAAACAACCTTGGAGCAAACAGTTCTGTTTACCAGTGTCCCATTTCAAAGTACACACATATTTCAATGGCACTGAAGTTACACGTAAACAGACAAATGATTCGACTCGTTCGACCAATATATAATGAAAGGTCACGTTTTACTTTTTAGTGGTATTTAATAGGGAACTCAGAACAGACACTTTGTAAGAAATAATAGAATTTTACGTAGTGGTAAAATCTTTAATTATGAGGAAATGCATGCACACTCATTCACTTGCCGAGCCACTTAATCCAGTATGAGGGACACTGGCCGAAGGCTGGGTACACCATTAACAACTCACCAAACCATTGAGGGCTGAATCACAGTGTACTTGGACTGTGGGAATAAATCAGAGGAAGCCCACGCAAGCACAAGGAGAACATTCAAATTCCGTACAGAAACACTCAAGCCCGGGACTCAAACCCAGGCCTTTCCTGCTGTGAGGTTGACACACTAACCACACATAGCACATTACATATTACAAAACCTAGTTGAAATGCACCGTGGGTTAAAAAAACAACCAAAACAACTGTCCAAGAGAGTCTTCATTTCCTTTCGGCTGTTCCATTTTTCTCAGGGGTCACCACAGTAAATCTGTGATTCGCATGTTTGATTTGGCAAAGGATTTTACATCGGATGCCCTTCCTGACACAACCCTTTAGCAAGGGACAGAAACACGCTGACAGCTATTCAGCTACACTTGTTGAAAGTCAGCAATGGTTCTTTTACATGAATCCCTCACCATAGACAGTGAGAGACATGGCCGGCCTTTGATAATGCAGTTAGCTGCACTGGGGGGTGGGGGGGGGTGGCAGTGACAACCTGTTGAGAGTGGGACTTGAACCTCCAACCTTGTGATCAGTGATCCAGCACCTTTTACCACCAGGCCACCCCTGTCAGCTGGTTATGCCAACTAATGTAAACTACTCAGGGGTGTAGTGGTGAACACATCCGCCTCACAGCAAGAAGGTTCTGAAGGTCCTTAGGTTGAGTTCTGGTCTCAGTGGTGAAATTTTCCTAAGCTCTTCCAGTGTTTGCATGGGTTTCCTCTGGGTAATCTGGTTTTCCTTTTACAATCCAAAAACATGAACATTAAGGCCATATTGCTGCTCTAACTTCCCCCAAATAAGAGTGTGACTTGCTGCCTTATGTGTTTGTTGGCCCTGCAATGGACTGACAAGCTGTTCAAGGTGTGCCCCACTTTCACGTGGAGTCAGCTGAGATAGACTCCCTGCCACCCTAGTAGGAATAAGCCATTTGGCAAATGAATGAACAGAAGTTACTTATCAGCAAAGTTTCTTTCTCTGCTGAGAAAAGACCAACGCAACACATTTTATTGTGGAAATTTTGCCAAAAATGGGTACATTTCAAGATTTTAAAAATAAATAAATAGAGAGAAAAAGAGACAGACAATCTGAAATTTTAGCTTTTTATATAATATATGCTCACGTGTGATGCTGTGACTACAAGAACTGCAACAAAAATAAAAATGTAACTTTTTTCCCATAGGAATGAAGGCCTAGGTAACCTCTTGGTGTTGAGAGATATCTTGATTACGTTTGCTGCTTTCCACCCAGGCAAGGAGCGTTTAAGTCAGGAATGCTGTCAAAATTACTTTACTTTTATTTTGAAATAATTTTTGTTTTTCGTTGAAATTGTGATTATAAATGTTTTTGGGTTTTTTCTGTCTCTTCCCCAATCTCTCCTGCAGAGGTCAGTTATGCTCAGGGTATGAATGATCTGTGCAGCCGGTTCCTCGAGGTTCTGGACTCTGAGGTGGATACATATTGGAGTTTTTGCTGTTACATGGAAAAATTTTCAAGAGACTTCTGTGCTGATGGTCTGCACCGCAAAATTGGTGGGTTTCTTAAGAGAACAGAGAAAGAACAACTGTAGCTGTATCTCGGTTATAATTGTTTGAATAAAGTGTATTAAATAATGTTAACTATCTGAAATGTTTCTTACTCAGGGGCGTCATGGTGGCGTAGTGGTTAGCACATCCGCCTCACAGCAAAAAGGCCTGGGTTTGATTTCGAGCTTGGGCATTTTTGTATGAAGTTTGCGTGTGATTCCTGTACTTACATGGGTTTCCTCTGGGTACTCTGGTTTCATCCAACAGTCCAAAAACAGGCACAGTGGGCTAATTGAGCCTGTTCTGAGTGTACCCTGCCCTTGCTCAGAGTCGTCTGAGATGGGCGCCAGCCTCCGAAAGGGGTTTATTAGGATTAAGCTGCTTAGAAAATGAATGGCCTGGCACATCCCACTAAGCCAGTGCTTCTGAATTATTTTCTGTGGCACACCCCCTAGAAAGAAAAAAAAAACATTTCACACCCCCACCAGCCCTCGAGCGACTATAAATAGTATTATTTGTCTATGAAATTGTTATTAGTACACCTCTGCATAACATTATATCTTTATTAACATTAGAAACTTCATTAACATTGTTTTTTTTATCTGTAATTTAAAAGATTTAAAGTGCACCAATGAGCCTGAAATTAAAAAAAAAAATCTTTATTTAAACTCATTCAACTTATTTATGTCTTAATATCTTTGTCTCTCTGCCTTTGTCTTCGTTCCTGTTAGAAAATTTTCCGTGTTGTCTCTTGAGGGGTTGTTTACTGCATTTCATATCGTTTACTCATGCGAAAGACCGCGACACCATAACGTGACAATTAGAGCACCACTGCGAACTACTGGAGTGGAGGTGCAATTACACTTAATTCTCTTTCACAATTCCAGAAAAGCATGCTCCCCAGGGTCATACGCACTCCACCGGCATCATCACACACTCCCCCCACCTGGCTCCAAGGAGGCGCGCCTCCCGAGGGGGGCACGCCCCACTATTTGAAAAGCACTGCACTAAGCTTTAAGTGCTGCTTCTGGTTTATATAACTTTTTCTTACAATGCTTAATTCTGATTGGTTAGAGGGTGTTGGTGAAATTTTTATATAATAATAGTAATCTTGATATATTTTAAAAATCCTAACAGACTTTTATTTTATAATTTGCATCAACCAATGCTGTAAAATGTGGCCTGATTAATAAAGTGAAGTATTTCCTGAGGAAACATCTAATTAGCATTTACGTTCTGAGCCCAGCACTGTAACCATTTATACCACTGGCCTCATAAATCGTTTTATTCCTTGCTTAAAAATAATAGAACTATAGGGATCCCTCGATACTTTGCGCTTCAATTCATGCCGCTTCAGTGCATCATGTTGGGTTTTTTTTTTTAAATATTCATCAAATTAAAAAATAAGGAAATTAAGGAATAAAAGTTAAGGAAAATGCCACAAAACAAGGCCATTTATCCAAAGAAATTCAAACAAAAACAAAAAACAACCCAAAACCCCCCATCAAAACTATTTACATTTTTATGAGGTGTGCATCTGAGTGTGCGCGCGCACGTTTGTATGTGTGTGTATTTATATTTTATTTACATCTTAGGCATTCTTTTTGAATGTTTAATTGTTATTATAAACATTTATAGTGTTGAATATGTATTTATTGAAATTATATGTACATATACCCCCCCAGTGCAGCTAATTGGGTTATCAAAGGCGGGCCATGTCTCTCACTGTCTATGGTGAGAGGTTCATGTAAAAGAACCATTGCTGACTTTTGGAAAGAGGAGCTGCAAAGCCGTCAGCGTGTTTCTGTCCCTTGCTAAAGGGTCGTGTCAGGAAGGGCACCCGACGTAAAAACCTCTGCCAAATCGAACATCCGAATCATTCGCTGTGGCGACCCCTGATAAAGGGAAAAAGCCGAAAGGAAATCTCTCATCTCATATATGTATGTATACGTTAGTCAGGGGGATCGATCCTACTTCGTGGAATTCGGCGGTCTCCAGGGAGGGGGGGGATCTCGATCCCAATTAACCATGGAAAGTGAGCGATCCCTGTATTCACTAAGGACGGTTAATATATATATATTTTTTTTTTTCAATTAGAATTGGAGGCAGCTCTGCTAAAGGAATTGGACCCTCATCTTCATGCTCATCTTGTAACAGACAATGTGGACAAATTGACATTCTGTCACAGGTACATCAGCTCAAATCCTCGACCTCCTTTTTGTCTTCTCCTGTCCTATTAGCACTTACTCCATGTGTACTGAGACTTTATAGTCTGTGTATTGATCTCAGTTTATGTCCGCATTCTCTTAAAAGTGCCTATCTTTATGGCTGTGTTGTGGTGCAGGTGGCTGCTGCTAGGTTTCCAGCGTGAGTTTGAGCACAGTGATGCTCTCCGACTGTTTGAGATTCTCAGCTGTGATCATCTGGAGCTCATTTCCCAGCAGGTGGACCGGGCACGCTATCAAGAGAGACTTGCCTACAATCATAGCCCTCGTAAGACTATTCAAGCCCTGTGTAGTAAACATAACAAGAAGCTTTGTTCAAATTGCACCTCTTGAACCACTTACTCTTACTAGGGTTGCGGGGAAGCTGGTGTCGATCTCAGGTGACAGTTTGCAAAGGCGGCATACACACTGAACAACTCACCAGACTATCGCAGGGCAACACACTCAACCATTCACAACTACACTCACACCTAGGGGCAATGCGGAACAGCCAAGCAGCCTAATGCACCTGTCTTTGGATTGAGAGAAAACTGAAGTACCCAGAGAAAACCCATCCAAGCACTGGAAGAACATGCAGTCCACACAGAACGCCAAAGTCCAAGAACTTAAACCCAGGACCTTCTTCCTGTGAGGCAGATGTGCGAACGATTACGCTACCATGCCACAACAACTGTCCTCATTCTGAATTATATTTTCTTTCCAACTTGTGGAATATAATGATGTGAGGCCGGTGGTGTAGTGGTTAGAGTGCTGGGTTCATGATCAGGAGGTTGTGAGTTCAAATCCCAGTTAGACCATCACTGTGCTAAGACCCCTGGGCAAGGTCTCAACCACAAGTGTGCCTGTGTTCACCCAGCAGTATAAATGGGTACCAGTAAAACATACTGGGAAGGTAACCTGCGATGGATTAGCGTCCCATCTAGGAGGAGTTGAACTCCTGGTCGCTTCACGCTATGGAAACCGGTCCGATGAGCCATTAGACTCGGGTGTAAAAAGCCCAAAGGACTTTACCTTTGTGAAAAATAAATGTTGGAATAGCAAAAGTTCATTTTCTGTAACCGCTTCATCCTAATTAGGGTCGCGGGGAGGGTGGTGCCCATCCCAGCCAACTCAGGGCGAGGGCAGAGTACACCCTGGACAGCTCGCCAGGTCATCGCAGGGCGGAAACACGCTGACGACTTTGCAGCCTACTCTTTATGAAAGTCAGCAATGGTTCTTTTACATGCCTCACACCATAGACAGTGAGAGATATGGCCGCCTTTGATAACCCAGTTAGCTGCACTGGGGGGGGGGACAGTGCCAACCTTGTGGAGAGTGGGACTCGAACCCCCAACCTTTAGATCAGCGATCCGGCGCCTTATACCACTAGACCACCACTGCCCCTGGAATAGCAAATGCTGGAACGGTATACAGTGATGCTTCACTGTCAGGGTCTATGACAGCCCTAAGCTGAATCATGTTGTCATCTCACGGATCAGTTTCCCGTGTGTCATCCAGCACGCTGGAGTGATCAGCGAAGAAAGCACAGACGCCGATAGAGTTTTGTGTTAGAGTGTTCAAGTGTTTATTCACAGATCACCGAAATATGCCAACAAGTACAGGAGTATTTATACACTTAAACAGAGAACTTAAATCAAGCTGACGCATAATTGTTAGACATCAGCTCATTGTGACCAGGTCACGTTGTTAAATTTATGCCTGTTGAAATTACACAAAATATGTAATGTGCAAGATTATGATAGTTATTATGATAAAAAGGAGAAACGGAATGTTCAAGTCGGATTTATTTCTGGCCCCCAAGAAAGAGATAAAAGGGTCTCTCAGTATCGCTTCCTCTTTATGAACCCTGAATAACTCAGAATGGTCTAGATGAGAACATCCAAGCACAAACACATAAGTATGGGAGTCATCTAGACACGTGTGGGCATTGGAATAAGGGAAGTGCCACCTCTTCCACAGGCATGGGAGAAAGGGAAGTGCTACCTTTCCCACAGTTCCCCAAGTTAGACCTTACATGAACCTTATTATTGAGATACAGACAGCAAAAGGTGAATTAAATGAATACAAATGAAGACATGTATAAATCACCTTGGCAGCGTGGTCCATCGTTCCACTGATTGCAGGGCCGAGATTAATCGTCGACTTGGTCTAGCGTATGGGGCGATGAACTCGCTGGACAGGACCATGTGGTGGTCGAGGTATCTGAGCAGGCGGACGAAAGCCCGAGTCTTTCGCTCCCTTGTGCTCCCAGTCTTGCTCTACTCAAGCGAGACATGGACGCTCACGGTTGAGCTTGGACGACGACTGGACTCCTTTGTTACGACTTCCCTTCGCCGCATCTTCGGATACCGCTGGTGGGACTTTGTTGTGGGGATGGTAAGAGTAACCTGCTTGATCCGCGACCGTCAGCTGCGCTACTATGGGCACTTGGCGCGTTTCCCGCCTTCGGACCCAGCACATCGGATCCTGTCCGTTCGGGATCCTAGGGGCTGGAGCCGATCGCAGGGACGACCGCGTGCGACATGGTTGTCGCAGCTGAGGGATGCCCTGCCGGGGGGTATGGGCCCTGCGCAGACGTGGTCGATCGCCAGGAGACGGCCAGATGAGTGGAGGCGGCTGGTGGACGCAGCGAAGTGCCGTCCCGGCGCATGCCCTCATACCTGACCTACCATGTATAAATCAATACAAAAAATATCAAAAGGATACAAAAGTAGTGTTAATGATATTAGATAGCTGCCGTATGCTTATGACAACATAGTAAGTATTTAGGTTGATTAGTACAAGATATAAAATCTCTTTCACTCGTTACTTCGTGCTTCAGTTTCTGCGGCTTTTTCAAAAATATTAATCGAAAAATTTAAAAATAAGGAAATTAAGGAAAAATAGGTGGAAAGTTAAGAAAAATGCCACAAAACAAGGCCAAATATGCAAAAAAAACCCAAACAAACAAAAACAAAAACTAACCCAAAACCCCCCAACAAAACTACTTACATTTTTTGTGAGGTCAGCATCTGAGTGCGTGCATTTATATTTTACGTGAATCTGTGCGTGTCTTTATATTTTTTTATATCTTATGCATTACAGGGATCCCTCGCTACTTCGCGCTTCAATTCATGCGGCTTTAATGCATCGCGTTTTTTTTTTAAATACTGTATTCATCAAATTAAAAGTCAGGAAATTAAGGAAGAATAGGGGAAAAAGTTAAGGAAAATGCCACAAAAACAAGGCCAATTATGGAAAAAAAAAACACTAAACAAACAAAAAACAACCCAAAACCTCCCATTAAAACTAGTTACATTTTTGTGAGGTGCACATCTGAGTGCGTGCACGCGCATCTGCATTGGGGGATTGGGGGATGATCCTACTTCGCGGATTTCGGTCCCAATTAACCGTGGAAAGTGAGGGATCCCTGTATTTTTGAATGTTGAATTGTTATTATAAGCGTTTATAGCATTGAATATGTATTTATTGATATTATATACACATATACATGTATGTATACGTCAGTCAGGGGGGTCATTCCTACTTCGTGGAAATCGGTGGTCGCAGGGGGGGGTCTTGGTCCCACTTAACCACTGAAAGTGAGGGATCCCTGTCATTATGAATCGTCTTATAAAGTATACCATGCCCATTGTAGGTATAGAAACTGCAACCCCTGTTTTTGTTGTTGTTTTGTTTTTTCACCTGTTTGTTTGTTTGTTTTATTAGTTTTTTTTTTTATCAGTCCACTTTCACCATCCAGGCAAAGATCTCATATATCCAAAATAGACTGAATATTATTAATGGTGGGTCATTCTCACTGCATTAACTCTGTCAAGACACTAGAATGGGTTTGTGTGTGATTCTGGTGAATATTGCTGTATAATCCTTACAGAAGATGAGCCGGCGACGGAACCTCAGTCCATCAATAGAGAATTCACATTTGAACTCTTCATCTGTGCCACCATTCTGCTGGAGAACAGAGATTCCTTGCTCCGCTGCAGAAATGAGGTCCAGCTTTTGCAGTTCACAAACAGGTTTTTTTTTCTTTTCTTTCTTTTTACTGTAAATTAGCTTCATTCCAAGCAGCACATTAGTCTTTGAAGTTTCGGTACTTAAAATCCATACTTGAGGTTGCGTGGCCACATGTTTTGGGTCATGCTTTCGAATATGACCTGAAGTGAATTTAAAAAAATAAATAAATAAATATCAGTAATATAAAAATCTGTATACTGTCTATAGATATTTGTCTCCTGAATGAATCTGATCATCCAGTTGCTACTGTGGAGAAACCCTTATTTCAAAATGAACAACTGGCAGGCAATCATCTTACCCTTAAAAATTCATTTAATTAATTTAATTCTGTTGTTTATGGTCTTAATTTGTTTCTGATTTTAATGTATATGAGTGAATTTGAAATGCATTTAAGTAAGTCGTCACCCTTCACCTACTTTCGGGTCTTTTTGTTGTTGTTGTTCAGCACAGCTTCCAAGAAACACTGAAATTAAAAGAAAATGTAATTGTATTGAATTTTTTTAAATATTAAGTACGCAATAAAGTTCATACCTAGAACAAGGCAGAACTCCCTGGTATGTGCCCATCGGGCAGTGCTTCGCAATTATTTTCTGTGGCGCCCCCTCTAGGAAGAAAAAACATTTCACGCCCCCCCACCACCACCCCGCGAGCGACTGTAAATAGCATTACTTGTCTATAAAATTGTTATTAGTTCACCTCTGTTGTATCTTTATTAACATTAAAAATATAGTTCAACTTACAATAAAGAAAAACTTCATTAACACTGTTAAATCTGTAACAGAAAAGATTTAAAGTGCACCAATGTGCCTGAAATAAAAAAAAAACATACTTATTTAAACTCATTCGACATAAATAATACTCGTGCGAAAAACCGCTACACCATAGAGTGACAATGAGAGCGCCACTGCCAACTACTGGAGTGGAGGTGCAATTACACTTATTTCTTGTACACTAGTCCAGAAAAGCATGTTCCCCAGGGTCATAAATGCCCCCCCTCAGCATCACCCCCCCCCCCCCACCCCCACCCCCACCCCCCACTCCCCCCGGCATCATACTGCACCCTCCAAGGGAGTGCGCCCCACTATTTGAGAAGCAGCACTGCCATAGGGTCATGGTGGTTCAATCTTGGGGCATTCAAAAAATATCTCCATTTATTCATTCATTTTCTGAATGAATGTTTGGTACCCATCTCAGCCAACTCCAGGTGAAGTACACCCTGGACAACTTGCCAGTTCATCTCAGGGCCAACACTCACACCTCTAGGGGAGATTTAAAACAGCCAATTAACCTACTGTGCATGTTTTTAAGGACGTTTTAAGGACAGAGAAAACATGCAAACTCCACACAGAAACACCCAAGTTAGGAATCGAACCCAGGCCTTCTTGCTGTGAGGCAGGCATGCGAACTGCTACGCCACCGTGCCACCTCTGAAGTATTGTTTGCACTAAATCAGATTTCTATTTAAAAGGCCTAGTAATTGCTGAACTATACCGGTATGCCAGTTAAAAAGATGGGCGTGGCACTAAAATGTTGAAGAAATAACTTCCTGAACGAGGGAAGATACAGTATGAATCTGATATTTGTGACTCTTTGATATGGCATCAGTGAAAATATTTAGCTTTTAAAATGTTATTTATTCTTTTTGATATTTTATTGAAATCTATGCCCTAAGTGAAACATATTTCTGAGAATGTGTCATTAAGGATGCAATAACCCGCTGGCCATGCTTTATACATGGGAGACTAATTGTCTCATGTCTGTGTCTAGCTTGCAGGGGACTCTGGATTTGAACAGAAGCTTGAAGAAAGCTGAGGAGCATTTCTACAACTACTGCAAGCGCTCAGCCAGAGGTTGCCTGAGTGAACATTACCGGAGACGCAAGACCAAAGAGGAGCCATTCTTCTACCAGCTACGCAACCTTTTCTCCTGAGATCAAGCAGGATTTACTGAATATTTCTGAAAGAGGCCAGTTGAAATAACTGATAACTGAAAGATGGTTTGTTCTGGCATGTTTGGATTTCTGTTTGTTGCACAATGTTAACATGAGATTACACTGAATAATGTATCTTAAACCTGAGACAAGCTAAACTCCCAGTCACCTCACGCTACAGAAACCAGGATCAACTGGGATGAGCCGCTAAGCCCGGGTAGGAAATACCCAAAAATGTACCTGAATTTATCGATAAGTTGTTTATTCAGACTTTTATATAAAAAGGAATATTTAGATGATTTTTTTGTAATTCTTGTTGAAAGTGTACATATATTATTCTGATAATGTCGCTTCTAATCCCAGTCCTGGTGAGACTAAATTAACACGTACAGTTAGTTTACTCTGGAGCCTTTCCTGGACTGTGGCAAGCAGCAGATTTTTTTCTAGATACAGTATTTCATTAGATTCGATTTGATTAGATACAACTTTATTGTCATAACACAAGTATAAATACAGAGAAACAAAATATAGTTTAGGATCCATTCAAGAATGTAGAAAGCAGCAAGTGCAATATATACAAAATATGCAGTACAGTAGGTACAGTTCGGAGCAGTTATGTATAGATAAGGGCAGCGTAAAAGGTGGGAATATGGAGTCATATACATTTTATGTATAAATAAGCTACGTCAGCAGTTATGTACAGTTATGGGCAGTAAAGGTGAGAATAAATTAGCATTAATTAATTTACCTAGGAGAACTATACAGATGTTGTATATTACTAGACAGTGGAGCAAATAATAGGCAGGTGTATCTGTAATTCTTCTGTAATCACCTGAAGAGAGAGGATGGTTTCACCACCCCTCGAAACAGATCTGGAGTGAAAATGAAGTTTTAAATAGAAAGTCTTTGTCCTGTCCTTTTATTTTTACTTATATATATATATATATATATATATATATATATATATATATATATGCAGTCAGCCTTTTACTTACGGAATTAATCCGTTCCAGTGCCTTTTTCATAACCTGGAGTTTTCGTAAGTAGAGGTGCATTTGACATGTAAAACGTGTGATTCGTTCCAAGGCTCTCAAGACTACCCCAGAAACCCTTTAAAAATGATAAAAGTACACCAATTTTGTATGAAATCTCTCGAACCACCCATGTGACACTTTAAAGTCCAGGGGTTGCTGGTCTGAAGAATCCCCACCCCCACCCCCTTCACGAGGTCCTTAAATATGGCGGTTGCTTTTTCCAAAATAATCGCCTTCGTCACTCTATCTCCGCTTTTAATGCCTCCTTCTGCTTCAATATTGTTCCGAAATAATCACCTTCATCACCGTATCTCTGCTTTTAAGGTCTCCTTCTGCTTCAATATCGTCCCGATTGTAGAGGGGTTTCGGCCATACTCCTTTGCGATTTCGCTAAACCGCATCCCACTTTCGTATTTTTTATTATCTCCTGCTTCACTTCGACTGATAACAGAGCCCGCTTCTTCTTTATTTGGTGTCACCGGGAATCACTTTCTTGGGATCCATGATGTATAACGAAATATAACGCTGCAATGATCACTCTCAAAAAAACTCATGAGCCAACAGTTCTGTTCAACTCTCTTTCACGAACAAACAGGAAGTGACAAACACGAAGAGGCAAACAGGAAGTATGGGTACAGTTCAGCTCCCTCCTGGCCAATGGGAGGCCAAGAGGGGTGGGATGTTGGGAGACAGCCAATGAGAGATCAACTCGCGCATTGTTTGAATGGCGCGTTTAGCGCTTTTCGTAAAAAGAGCTTGTTTTTGTAAAAAGAGGATGAAAATTTAGGAAAAAAATTTTCGTAACCTGGAGTTTTCGTATTATTTTAGATTTATATATATATATATATATATATATATATATATATATATTTGTGTGTGTGTGTGTTCTGACCCTGTACCCCGCAAGGGGCCTTGTGGCCCCCTTGACCCCCAGCTAAAATATTTAATTTCCTCTATTTCTTAACACATTTCCTCTATTTTTTTTCTAAACCTCATTGGGATCCCTGAGACAATCTGGTTTGATTTAAGTTGTTTTTGACTTAAGTCATCACTCCTGGAACCAATTAACAATGTAAGCCGAGGTATACCTGTATATTGTGTTATTATTATTAGTAGTAGTAGTAGTAGTAGAATTTGTCTGTTTGGGGATATGGGGCTAGAGGAGGTCACATTTTGTTTACTTTGTTTTTGGTTTTAAATGAAATAATAGAATGTTAAATGCAGTTTTAATAATGATTCTATCATGAATATCAATTGAAAAAACTGCTGGTTGTCGTATTGAAATCAGTATTAAAATGGGTGGGTAGTCAACAGAGACGAAGAAGAATGCCCTATTTTACATGTAAGGTGATTTAAATATTTATCATCAATGTTACTTTAAAAAAGCAAAAGAGATTTAATGCAAATCTACTGCTAAATAAAGTGCAAGAATTGATGATGATGATGATGATGATGATGATGATTGTTGAGTAGAATATACACTACAGAGATCTATTCTGAAGGTTCAGGTCATACTCTTGTGGCTATATTAGAATTGGACCTGAAAACCTTCTGCTGCTCGGTTAGACTAATATGCAAGAATAGAAACACACGTGTACGTAGTGTTGATGTTACTTCCAATAGAAACTTATGTGTAAGTTGATCAGTGCACTGCTCCTTCTAGAAGAGCATATGTGACAAATCACAGTCAACAGTTAGCAATACTCAAGTGTCAGTGGGTCAGAAATGGACATCACACTGGGCCTTTCTCTTTTTTAGGAAGGTGTGTCCTGCTAACATTAAATTGGAAAATATTTGTTGGTTTTGTAAAGTTACCTTTCTGACTGCTTGGGAATTTTTTTAAGTATATGTTTCAAATTACATCCCAGATACAAAGGGTTCTTGTGTGTCCGTTTTGCTGGTGTTGGGGGGAATGAGGGGTGTCGTTCGGGTTTATTTTAAGATTACCATGACATTTAAGTAACCTCAGCCGAGTGAGTCAATGAATCGATGAATAGACGCCTCATAGTGAAAGTTTCTGTTTTCTTGTGTAATGAAATGAATAAACTGAGTATAATATGAAGTTTGTTCTATTCGTCATCTGATCTTCTGCTTTACTATAAAGTTCAAATAATTTTCAGTTTTTGAGTTTCTCTGGTTCTTAAAATTTCTAACTGTTATCCAGCTCCAACCAATCCGTGGTACGAATATTTAAAGAAGACAAAAAAAAAATTATACAATTTCACACTACATCCACACACGTGCTATTAAAACATTAAATATATCTTCACACAAATCATTTGAACAAACCTAGTATTATTTCTGCATTTAATAATAGCAGTGAACTGTGCGGTGTGTGTTACAGACAGTTAGAATGAAAAGCACACATGAGCACTACAGTCTAGAACTTTCTCTGTGCTCTGGGATCAGGTGACTGAGCGCTGGAATCTCGCTGTCTGCTGTGGCTATATACGCAGAAGAGTCTGGATCCTCTGTCTCTGATTCCAGCACGACGAGAGTGTGTACAGGCCAGCAGTGGTCAGGCAGGGTTAAAGCCATCCTACCTACTCCAAACAGTTATCCCCGAAGTTTCCAGGAAAGGTAAACGGGTTTTCTCAGAGTTGATGAAAACAGCCCGCAAAAATTAGCTTCGCTTTTTGCTGTTTTGATTTTAATGTTTAATTCTTTTTTTTATTTAGATATATATAAATTTTAGTTACTTTTTCTGTCTGTTTGCTTCTGCTTTGCCAGCTACAGAATCTAAGCATTCTCTATGGCCTAACATGTCCGACATTTGATGCTTGTAAAGCGCTCAGTTAAAAAAGCGTGCAATGAAATGAAAACGATGCAAAGTATTAACAGTACAGTATTAACAGCATTAACTGTCAGAGCTGTAGTTATTATATTATATTATCGGTATAAATCAGTAATGTGTGCTATATTTGAATAACAAATGAATGATCAGGTGAAACACAGGCAGAGCTAATTCTAATTAAAATAATCGACTTCAATCATTAAAACCAATCACTGAAAAGATTAAAATTAAACCAAAAAACAGTGGTTGTTTTTGTCGCAGATCTGAAATGGACTTTAAAATGGAAGTTATAGAGTGTATTTGTTTTTTTAATGTCCTTGGAGTGAAGTTTCCTGAATTTCATTCAATTTCTAAATAGTTAATCTTGAAGATCTGAAACTCCAATTTGACTAAAATCCAAAAAACCCAGTGAGGTAACAAGTTCCCTCCCACTCATTGTATTTGTAACTAACTCTCCTGTGTATTTAATATTATTATTAATATAATATAGTTTATAAAGTATGCTTATTTAACTAAAAAATCATGATGTTGTTGATCTCATGTACGTACGTACAGTACTTTTATGTCAGCACTGCAGTTTTTATTAAACATAAAAGTTCAATGACTGGTACCAGGCTGAAGAGAGAACAATATACAGTGATCCCTCGCTACTTCGCGCTTTAATTCATACGGCTTCCGTGCATCACGTTTTTTTGTTTTTTTTTAATATTCATCGAATTAAAAAAATAAGGAAATTAAGGAAAAAAGTTCAAGAAAATGCCACAAAAACAAGGCCAATTATGCAAAAAAATAAAAAACCTAAACAACCACAAAACAACCAACAACCCAAAACCTCCCATCCAACCTACTTACATTTTTGTGAGGTGCGCATCAGAGTGCGTGCATGCACGTGCATGTGGGTACGTGTACTCGAGCCTGTATGTATGTGTGTATTTGTGTGTATTTATATTTTATTTACATCTCATGCATTATTTTTTATTATAATCATTTATAGCAATGAATATGTATTTATTGATATTATACACACACACACACACATAAATGGAAAAAGCCGAAAGGAAATCTCATACATGTACATATATGCCAGTCGGGGAGGACGGGGTGATCCTACTTTGTGAAATTCGATGGTCGCCGGTGGGATCTCAGTCCCAATTAACCGCAGAAAGTGAGGGATCCCTGTATATTAGTTTTATACTGTAGTGTCATCGCATGCGTAAGCTACTCTGGGAAACAACCAGCTGCTGAAACAAAAATCTATATATAGCAGGAATATTTATTTGGATCTCATGGGAATCTTTATGTATAGTACATTTTTCATATACGCCGCTCTATTTATTCAAAGATGTGCCGTAGTGGCTTTTTAGAAGTATGAATGTAGTTCGCTGAATGGACAACCTTGCTGAGCTTAATAGCGCCTTGCTGGGGAAAGAATTTGCTGATTGGGCAGAATAAACAAGCACATTATGGCTCTTGTTCAAAAGGCAGACTCATCCTTTGTGATGATGAGACTTAACGGCCAATCACTATGCAGCTGAGTGCCTATTGTGACCTCATAATGTGGTTTCACAGTAAATCCTAGTTAGGGGTCCAACCGTGAGCTCGGAACCCCTTTCGTTTTTATTCCCAGAATCCAACTACTGTCGAACATCATGTCCTCCTTATCACCATACATTATTCCTTCATGACCTATTCATTACTCATATTCATCATTCATTCATTTTCTGAACCGATTAATCCTAATTAGGTTCGAGGGAAGGCTGGTGCACGTCTCAGCCAACTCTGTGTGAGGGCAGAGTACGCCCTGGACAGCTTGCCAGGTCATCATTGCAGAGCTGAAACACACTGACGGCAATGCAGTCTAAATGTTGATGAAAGTCAGCAATGGTTCTTTTCCCACCATAGACAGTGAGAGACTTGACCGGCCTTTGATAACCCAGTTACATCCCCATTTCACTGGAGCGCGGCAGACTCGCGGAAGCAAAACTGTAGTCATTCTCCAATGTTCCTCAGTCATTCCATCATCTTTCGTGTCCTTCCGTACGATTCCGAAGGTATTCCTCCTCTTCCATCAGGCCAAAATCTTTCACGAACATGCACATTGATGGAAAAATTTTCCGACAGTGTTCCCTCACATTTCTTAGTCCTTCCGCAAACACTTCATCCTTTCCGCAAATGTTCCGTGATCGTTCCTTTTATTCCAAAAGTCTTCCGTGAGCGTTCCATGAAGCTTCTGGGTGGTCAGAAGTGGCCACAGAATCCCCACGGAACATTTGTGGAATGGTTGCGGATAACACGGAAGACTTGCGGAATACTCAAGGAAGTCACTTCCACTACAAATATTAAATTACTCCAGTTCATTTTTCCTGTTTTCCTGTTCATGTAATAAAGTTTTAAAGTTATAATCACTGTGGTTTGGACTTGTGTGCATGGTTTTTATTCTGGAATGATTTATTGAGGTTCAAATAAAAGGAACATATTGACAGTATTGATATTAAACATATGTTAAATTTTAAATTAATTGTAAATTTTAAACATATTGCACATAAGAAACATCTGGTAAATTACAAGCATATGTTAAATTTTAAATTTATTGTACATTATAAATATAGACATTATAAACATATAGTATGAATGAGAGAATGAGCTTCCTTGGTCATTCCGTGTATTTATAAGCGGAATCGGGAGCAAATCCTTTGATCTTTACCGATTTTTCCTCGTTGAAAGGTGGTTACGCCGGGTATTCCTCAGTCATTCCGTGTTGAACGTGAATGTTCCACCTTCATTCCTGCTGTTCCATGATCATTCCGTGGGTCTTCCTTCTAAAAAGGAGTAGTGCCGCAGTCATTCCGCAAACGTTCCGTCCTTTCTGTGAACGTTCCGTGAATTATCCGAAGGTCTTCCTTTGCTGTCCACATTGGTTCCGAAGGTGATCCGACCGCTTTTACGCATGTATTCCAACATTGTACCACGGTCTTTCTGTGTCCTTTTCGTACATTCCGTGATCGTTCCAAAGGTGCAATTTTCCGTAAGTTTTTGACCCATTTTCCGTGTAAAAATGTCGAAGCTCCTCAGTAGAGTGCGTTCCATGCCTTTCCGCCATGATCATTGCATTCATGCTCCAGTGAAATGGGGGTATTAGTTACACTGGGGGCATAGTCATCATTACTTATACTTTTCATTCATCATCTGCCTTGCCCTCTACAACACTCGTCTTCATGAACACCTCTTTACCATTTCTCCTCCTATCAGTTTTTTTTTTCAACCAGAGCCCCATGCTCTTCATTAGTTGCTTTGCTTGGACCCCGCAGATTGCTTCTTGCAGCGATATTGCTCCTTTAGTTGTCTCACACAACCAGCTCTGTTTCCCATTGTGTCCTCATAATTAACTGCTTGTCTGACCCGTTGCATCATTACATTTTGAAATCTAAGTATCCTCGGCACCTCATTTTTACATTGAGACAAAGGAACCCTTGAGTATATTGAACATTTTTACACTTTAACAGCACAGTTTCACGTTATATAGATAAACACTGCCAAGCAGACACTCACTAGCACTTTCAAAATCTGTTTATATTAGGACGCATTGTATCTTATTTATGACAACAGCTGAACTGGAGTGCTTTCTCTTTCCTTTCTTTTTCTCTCTCTCTCTCCATTCTAGAAACAATGTCTAAAGGCACAGCTGTAGGCATTGACCTGGGTACCACCTACTCATGCGTTGGCATTTTCCAGCATGGCAAGGTGGAGATCATTGCCAATGATCAAGGAAACAGAACTACGCCTAGTTATGTTGCCTTTACAGATACAGAGAGACTGATTGGAGATGCCGCCAAAAATCAGGTGGCCATGAACCCTAGCAATACTGTGTTTGGTAAGACACTGTACACTGCAATAACGCATCATAGGAGCTCTTATGTTGTCTTTATGGAAAAGCTCAGGCAAACAGGAAAAGAAAATTATGTACAGAAATATTTTTCATTAGATTTCTTTTAGCATTGTACAGTTTATATTGTATTGGATTTCGGAACAAAAACTAAAATCTACAGAATGAACTTCAAGAGTACTGAAAAAAGTGCTCAGTGTCATGACTGTGATTAATTTAAATACCTTTTTAATTGTTTTTTTAATTACCTTAGAATGTGTCTGTATATTAAGAGGCTGTAAAGAGATTCTCTGCACTATATGAAAACTTTCCAGTGTTGTTCATAATGCTAACAGAAAGGGAGCACTCTAATTCGTCACATTGTTTCCACCAAGATGCCAAGCGTTTGATTGGTCGGCGATTTGACGACTCTGTGGTGCAGTCAGACATGAAACACTGGCCTTTTAAGGTGGTGAGTGACGGAGGCAAACCCAAGGTGGAGGTGGAATACAAGGGTGAGCTGAAGACCTTTTATGCTGAAGAAGTTTCCTCTATGGTTCTCACGAAGATGAAGGAGATTTCTGAAGCTTATTTGGGGAAAGTAAGATGAATCATCTCTGACTTTTTTTTATAATGAACACCACAGATTGTAGGAGAGTTATACCATGTAAAATGATTCACCAATTAAAACTAAAATGGATATAAAACAAAAAGTTACTCTTATGAGAACCATCTTCTTTTTCTTTTGGCTGTTCCTTTCAGGGGTCGCCACAGCGAATCATTTGCCTCCATTTTCATGGAAGTCATATTAATGATTCGCATATTCAATTTGGCATAGGTTTTTACGTCAGATGCCCTTCCTGACACAACCCTTAGCAAGGGACAGAAACACGATGGCGGCTATGCAGCTACTCTTGACGAAAGTCAGCAATGGTTCTTTTATATAGACAGTGAGAGACATGACCGGCCTTTGATAGCCCAGTTAGCTGCACTGGGGACGCTACTCTTATGAGAATGTCGTAATAAATATCCTATAATGTAGTAAACATGTCTGTCTGTCTGTCTTCCTTTCGGCTTTTTCCCTTTTACTCGGGAGTCGCCACAGCGAATCATCTGATTCGCACGTTTGATTTGGCAGAGGTTTTTACGTCGGATGCCCTTCCTGTCACAACCCTTTTTAGCAAGGGACAGAAACACGCTGACGACTTTGCAGCTACTCTTTACGAACGTCAACAATAGTTCTTTTACATGCCTCTCACCATAGACAGTCAGAGACATGGCCCGCCTTTGATAACCCAGTTAGCTGCACTGGGGGGGACAGTGACAACCTTGTAAAGAGTGGGACTCGACCCCCAACCTTTTGGATCAATGGTCCAGTGCCCTATACCACTAGACCACCACTGCCCCCCTATAATATAATGTAATAAACATATTACAAAATAATACACAGTACAACTCATTAACACAAAGGACTTTGAGTCACAAAACTTAATACAGGGATCCCGCACTACTTCGCGCTTCACTTCATGCGGCTTCAGTGCATGTCTGGGTTCTTTAAAATAAATAAATGTTCATCCAATTAAAAAATAAGGAAATTAAGGAAGAATAGAGGGAAAAGTTAAGGAAAATGCCACAAAATCAAGGCCAATTATGCAATAAAACCCCTAAACAAACACCAAACAAAAACAACCAAAAATTGTATGTGTGTGTGTGTGCACCGCATCTGTGTGCACGTGCGCGCACGGGTGCATATATGTGTGTCATCTCATGCAATACCATCTGTATGTGTGTGTATTTATATTTTATTTACATCTTGTGTTATTTTTTCAATGTTTATTTGTTATTATAAGCATTTATAGTATTGAATATGTATTTATTGATATTATATACACATATACATGTACGGGGGGGAGGTGTCGATCCTACTTCGCGGATTTCAATGGTAGCGTGGAGATCTCGGTCCCAATTAACCGCGGAAAGTGAGGGATCCCTGTATTACTGCATATAACAATAAAACTGAATTGGGAATTACTGAGAAACACTTCCCGAATCAGGACTTTAAAGAAAATGACCTACAGACAAGAGCGGCAGAGTGTCAGAGTCGCCTTTACAGCCACCTCACAGTACGAAAGAAGGTTGCGAGTTTGAATTCCGGGCCTGGAAAGGGCACTTTTGTTTGCATGTTCTCATTGTGTTTCTGTGATATTCCAGTTTCCGTTACGTTGGTTTCTGCCCACATTCCGAAGATATGCACATTAACTCATAGGTTAATTGGCTGTTCCAAATTGCCCCATGGAGTGAGTGTGAATGGGTTCTTTTTGTGTGTGTTGGCCCTGTGATGATCTGGCAAACTGTTCAGGGTGTACCCTGCCTTTACCCAGTGTTGGCTGAGAGACTTCAGCCTAATAGGATTAGGCGGTTTGGCAAATGAATGAACGAACTTTCCAGAAATGTCAGATTAATATCAAAAGAAGAGTCTCTGCAAACATCAGTAAATTCATTCTTATCAGAAATGCTTTTCAGAAACCTGTGCTGGCACACGTTCATCTCACATTTTCATTTCTTCACAATTTATTTCTGCTTTAGACTGTAACAAATGCAGTCATCACAGTTCCTGCCTACTTTAATGACTCCCAGAGGCAAGCCACAAAAGATGCTGGAACCATTGCTGGCCTGAATGTCCTCCGCATCATCAATGAACCAACAGCAGCAGCCATTGCCTATGGGCTGGACAAGAAGGTTTGCTGATATTTTAATCGTTGTCCAGGTGAAATCATTTGCAGTAGAAGTCCTCACTTGACATAAACTATCCAGCTGCTGCTGTATATTGTTGTGTGTTTTCTTATTGAATTCAAAGATGTGTTTAAAATGATGGCAAAATGAATTACACTGAACATTTGACTGCCAAACATGCAAAGCTTAAATTATAGTTCATTGCTTTAGGTTGGCGCAGAGCGTAATGTCCTCATTTTTGACCTGGGAGGTGGCACCTTTGATGTTTCGATTCTGACCATTGAGGATGGCATCTTCGAAGTCAAGGCGACAGCTGGTGACACTCATCTTGGAGGTGAAGATTTTGACAATCGTATGGTCAACCATTTCATCTCTGAATTCAAACGTAAATTCAAGAAGGACATCACGGGGAATAAACGTGCAGTACGTCGTCTGAGGACAGCCTGTGAGCGTGCCAAGCGGACACTGTCCTCCAGCACACAGGCCAACATTGAGATAGACTCACTCTATGAAGGCGTTGACTTCTACACCTCCATTACAAGAGCACGCTTCGAGGAGCTCAATGCTGACCTGTTCCGTGGTACTCTAGAGCCTGTTGAGAAGGCCTTACGTGATGCGAAGATGGACAAGGCCCAGATTAATGACATTGTCCTTGTTGGAGGGTCGACTCGCATCCCCAAGATTCAGAAACTACTGCAAGATCTTTTCAATGGCCGTGATCTTAATAAGAGCATTAACCCTGATGAAGCAGTGGCTTACGGCGCAGGTATGTGAGATCTATTCCTCTTTTGGTGTAATTACGTAGTACTTTTTCAATTAATACATCCCCCCCCCCCCCCCCCACATGATTCACGCTGATGTTCAAACCTTCCCATATAGCTGTCCAGGCGGCCATCTTGTCTGGTGATAAGTCCGAAAATGTTCAAGATCTTCTTCTGCTGGATGTCACGCCTTTATCTCTGGGGATTGAAACAGCTGGAGGTGTGATGACTGTGCTTATTAAGAGGAATACTACCATTCCTACCAAACAAACCCAGATATTTACAACCTACTCAGATAACCAGCCTGGGGTGCTGATCCAGGTACTTGTTATTGGTGATGGACGGGACCTCAAGTCCATTAAAATATCACTTTCATGCCTCTTCATGTACTCTGCTATAATAATGTTTTTCAGGTATATGAAGGTGAACGAGCCATGACGAGGGACAACAACATTCTCGGCAAGTTTGAGCTGACTGGTATCCCCCCTGCCCCCAGAGGTGTGCCACAGATTGAAGTGACCTTTGATATTGATGCCAATGGAATTCTCAATGTGTCAGCAGTAGATAAGAGCACTGGCAAGGAGAACAAGATAACCATAACTAATGACAAAGGTATCTAATCCGCATTTGATTGCATCGTAGTAAATTCTGCTAGATTTTTTTTTTTTTCTCTCACACTTTACTGCCCGCTGCCTTTTTTAGGCCGCCTGTCCAAGGAGGACATTGAACGAATGGTGCAGGAGGCCGAAAGGTACCGTGAAGATGATGACGTTCAGAGGGAGAAAGTCTTAGCCAAGAACAGTCTCGAGTCTCTGGCCTTTAATATGAAGAACACTGTGGATGATGAGAAGCTCAAGGACAAGATCAGCACTGAGGACAAGAAGGCAATTGTGGACAAGTGCAATGAGGTTATTGCTTGGCTGGATAGAAACCAGGTAAAGACATTAAAACTAGAGGTTTTACAGACCTTTCACCTCTCAGCAAGGTCCTGGGGTCATGTCCCCGTGTCTGCTGAGCGCATTGCTGTGTGGCGTTTGGATGCTTTCCTTGTGCTAATATAGTGTTCCTCCAGGGACTCCGGTTTCCTCCTCCACTCCAAAGACATGCACATTAAGCTAATTGCATTAAAAGTTAGTGTGTGTGTGTGTGTGTGTGTGTGTGTGTGTGTGTGTGTGTTGGCTCTACTATGGCCAATCTGATAAGGGTGCAATCCTTCATCTGGAAGTTGGCTGGGATGGGCTCCAGCCTCCCCGCAAACCTAATAAAGCATAAATTGGATTATTATTGTTGGCATTTGGAATTTGGGGTAATCCTTACTTCAAATATAAAAGTTCTATCATAGTTAAATTGACTGTAATCGCTGGAACTGATTTGTAATATTTATATAATAATATTTATGTTTTTTCTCTTTTTCTATGTGATGCTGTGGTCAAGACTGCAGAAAAGGATGAATATGAACACCAGCAGAAAGAGTTAGAGAAAGTGTGCAACCCCATCATCTCCAAACTTTACCAGGCCACTGGTGGTATGCCGGGTGGGATGCCTGGTGGCCCAGGCGGAGCCCCTGGTGGTGCTGGAGGCAATTCTTCCTCTGGGCCCACCATTGAAGAGGTTGATTAAATCTAAAACCACACCAGTAAAGAAGAGAAAGAAATCCATGCATCAATTACACACTCAACCATAAATATATTTTTTTCAACTTACTTTTACACTGCACTCAAAACTGAGACCAAGCTTACAGCTTTTAAACCTGAAATTAAAATAATTGTATCATTACTTCTACTTTTGTTACTGTACTTTCCAGATGTTCTCCTCAGCACTCTACAGTTCTGTCACTTCAATAAAATAAAATTAAATAAAATATTCTTTCATCTCTCTGTGTGTGTGTGTGTGTGTGTGTGTGTGAGTGAGTGTGTGTGTGTGTGTGTGTGTGTCAGAAGCAAATATAGATGCAATGCTATTTTATTTGTCTGGGCAACAGAGTGGTATAATGGTTACCTATACCTCACACCAACAAGGTCCTGGGTTCGAATCTGTGTCTGGCTTTCTGCGTAGAGTTTTTAAGCATGGTCCGCTGTGGTCATCCTTAACAGAAACATTTGAAAAGACAAAGAAATCCAGCAGAGATAAAAAGAGACTAGTGTTACTTTAACTCATGCCACAGCGAATCATCTGCCTCCATCTCACCCTCTCCTCTGCATCTTTTTCTCTGACACCAACTGCCTTCATGTCCTCCTTCACCACATCCATGAACCGTCTCTTTGGTCTTCCTCTAGGCCTTCTGCCTGGTAGTTCCAACCTCCTACATTGCATCCTACTACCAATGTATTCACTATCCCTCCTCTGACCGTATGCATACAAAAATGCCAAAAGGAGGAAAGCCAGATTTAAAAAAAAAATCTACATGTCATGAATGAGAAACAGTTTTCGCGAACTTCTAAAAAAAAAAAAAGGTTTCATTTTATCAATGTCAACTTGCATACGACACATGCTTTATTCATTCACATATCAAACGGTGAGGTTACAGGGAGCAGAGATAAAGAAGGTGGAGGATTTTAAGTACTTAGGCTCAACAATCCAGAGCAATGGAGAGTGTGGAAAAGAGGTGAAGAAGCGTGTGCAGGCAGGTTGGAATGGTTGGAGAAAAGTGTCCGGTGTGATGTGTGATGGGAAGGTATCGGCAAAAATGAAAGGAAAAGTGTACAAGACGGTGTTGAGGCCAGCGATGTTGTATGGTTTAGAGACAGTGGCGCTGAGGAAAAGACAGGAGGCAGAGCTGGAGGTAGCAGAGATGAAAATGTTGAGGTTCTCTTTGGGAGTAACGAGGATGGATAGGATCAGGAATGAGCACATCAGAGGGACAGCACATGTAAGACGTTTTGGAGACAAAGTCAGAGAGGCTAGATTGAGACGGTTTGGACATGTACAGAGGAGGGATAGTGAGTATATTGGTAGTGGGATGCTGAGGCTCGAACTACCAGACAGAAGGCCTAAAGGAAGACCAAAGAGACGATTAATGGATGTGGTGAAGGAGGACATGAAGGCAGTTGGTGTAAGAGAAGAAGATGCAAAGGAGAGGATGAGATGGAGCTCGATGATTCGCTGTGGCGACCCCTGAAGGGAAAAGCCGAAAGGAAAAGAAGAAGATGCTGTATATGCTTACATTGCTTACCTGCAAGGCTGGGTTAACCAGATCAGTGCCATAAACTACAATCCCCAGGGAACTAGAGTGACTTCTGCATGCACCAAACACCAGTCCAGATTTTTCAATGCCAAAGCATACACGGTTAGATCAACTGAGGTCATGCTCCAGCTGATCAAATATCAGAAATTCCGAACAACCACACTGTTAATCTGTGTTATTATTTCAGCAGTAATACTGATGTATTCTAAGAAATACAGCAAAAAATGTACGTTTATAATAGCTTATACTCAAAGATCAAAATCATATAAATCACAGGATAATGTTGCTCTCCAGGTGTAAACATTAATATTAGTTTGGTATTCGTATCTTATCCAGAGTCGTTTGTGAGGGTTCGATTCCCGGACTCAGGGAGAGCATTTCTGTGTGGAGTGTGTATTTTCTCAGTGAGCTTGTGTGGGTTTCTGGTTTTTCAGCACCATGATTCCGTCCCAAAAGACATGCACAAATTTATGATGGCTTAGTGGTTAAGGTGATGGGTTACTAATCTGAAGGTCAGTGGTTCAATCTCCACTGTCACCACTGTTGGGCTCCTGAGCAAGGCTCCTAACCCTCAATTGCTCAGTTTGTATAAAAATGATAATTGTAAGTCACTCTGGATACGAGCGTCTATCAAGTGCTGTCAATTTAAATATTTTTAAGTAAATATTACAGTATACAGGGATCCCTCGCTACTTCGAGCTTCAATTCATGCAGTTTCAGTACATCACAGTTTTATAAAAAAAATATTGAAAAATTAAAATATAGAAAAATTAAAGGGAAAGTTAAGGAAAATGCTGCAAAACAAGGCCAATTATGCAAAAAAAGCACCAAACAAAACAACAAAACAATCCAAAACCCCCATTAAAAGTACTTACATTTTTATGTGAGGTGCACATCTGTGTGTGTGTACACGCAGCTGTATGTGTGTGGATTTATATTTTATTTACTGTACATCTTAAGCATTATTTATGAATGTTTAATTGTTATTATAAGCATTTATAGCGTTGAATGTGTATTTATTGATATTATATACACATATACATGTACGTATACATCAGTCAGGAGGGTTGATCCTACTTTGCAGAATTCGGCGGTCACGGCGGGATCTCGGTCCCAATTAACCGCAGAAAGTGAGGGATCCATGTATTATTATATGCTCTCTCTCTCTCTCTCTCACACACACACACACACACACACACACACACACACACACAGCTGTGTTCAAAATAATAGCAGTGTGTTTATAAAGGTGAATAAAGATCAAAATCCTCATCACAGCTTTTATTTCCCTACCCTCAAATTCATTGGGAACACTACACATTCTATTCCGAACCAAAACATGAAGAAAAATATATCAAACTCGTGTTATTCCTTTAAATAAATGGAAGAAAAATAGCAGTGCTTTCCTTTGACTCTCTGAACTGATATTTATTTGAATAAACACTGTTTCTGAGAACTGCTGCACATCTGCATTGCATGGAGTCGACCAACGTCTGGCTCCAGTGAGCAGGTGTTCCTGTCTCAAAATGATTGGGCTACATTCAGTTCTGTATTTCTTGGTTTTGCCTCAGAAGCTGCATTTTTTAAGTTACCCCCACAAGTTTTCTATTGGATTAAGATCCTCAGATTGGGCCAGTCGCACCATAACGTCAATCTTGTTGGTCTGGAACCTAGATGTTACCCAAGTCCTGGTGTGTTTGGGGACATTATTTTGTTTCAACTCCCATTTCAATGGCATTTCATCTTCAGCATAAGGCAGCACGCCCTCTTCAGGGTATTCTGATGTATTCAAACTGATCCATGGTCCCTGGTATGCAATAAACACATCCGACACCGCAGTATGAGAAAAATCCCCGTATGATGCTTCTGCCACCAGGCTTCACTGTCTTCACAGTGTATCGTGGCTTGAATTCAGTCTTTCTGGGTTGTCTTACAAATTATCTCCAGCCACTCCACCCAAAAAGAACAATCTTACTTTCAACAGGTCACAAAATGTTGTAGTTTGCAGGTTCTTCTTGCCGATAACTCGGCTTCACATAGGCGTCTTCTAATTGTAACAGGACTCGTAGGTAATTGTAGACCTTCTATGATCTTCCTGGACGTCATTGGTGGTTGAGTTCTTACCATTTTGGCTGTTCTTCCATCCAGTCGAATGGTAATTTTTCACTTTCTTCCACGTCGTTCAGGCTTTGGTTGCCATTTTAAAGCATTTAAATGTGATTATTTATTTTAGCTGAGCAGCCTCTCATTTTCTGCACTTCTTTTTGTTTCCCCTCTCTAATCAACTTTTTAGTCAATGTACGCTGTTCTGAACAATGTTTGTAAGGACCCATTTTCTTTAGAATTTCAGAGAGAAATGTAGGTACAAAATGCATTGCTTTCCTTCCTTATTTAAGAATGAATGTGTTCTTCCGTGTTTCAAAGAATGAATGACCTCAGTAAACTTGACCACAGTTGAACTCACTCCTTTCAATCAATTGATTGAATTACACAGAATGAGCAGGAGCACGTCATGACTGTCGGGTCTGTTGGATTCTGTCACTCGACTACACCTGATAGTAAATTATTTGCCATGCAATAATTTCATTCCTACTAAAAACACTGATTTATCAGGGTAGGGATGTCTGACTGATATTATTTTGAACACAGATGTGTCTTATATATATATATATATATATATATATATATATATATATATACACATATTCATATTCATATATTCTTCTATAATCACCTGAAGAGAGAGGATGGTTTCACCACCCCCCGAAACAGATCTGTAGTGATAAATGGAGTTTCAATAGAAAGTCTTTGTCCTGTCCTTTTGTTTATATATATATATATATATATATATATATATATATATATATATATATATATATATATACATACATACACACATACAGTGGTACCTCACTTTATGAAATTAATCCATTCCAGATCCCTTTTCGTAACCTGCATTTATCGTAAATTGAACCGCATTTTACATGTAAAACATGTGATTCGTTCCAAGGCTCCCAATACTACCCCCTAAACTCTTTAAAAATTATAAAAGCATACCTTTTAAGACCTCCTTCTGCTTCAACATTGTACTGATGGTAGACGGGTTTGGCCATATTCCTTTGTGATATCACTTGAGCCCGTTTCTTCTCACTGGCTTGTGTGTGTTGACTAAGTCTTCTTAGCAGAGTTATAATCTTACAAATGTTTATGGAAGGTTAAAAGCCTGAGTCAAGAAATAAAGCATGAAACAATACTAACTCTGTCCTTCACATGAAAATCATCATGGTAGATTCAGCTCCATAATAGCCAATGGGAGGGAGCTGCGTCATCCCTCCTAGCCAATGGGAGGCCAGCGGGGTGGGATGTTTGAACGTCATTGATGGGAGAGCAGCTCGTGCATTGTTTGAATGTTTGAATGGAGCATTTTATTGTTTGAATGGCGCGTTTGAATTTTTAAGATGGCACTTTCGTAACATGAACTTGTTTCGTATACAGAGACAAAAATTTTAGGAAAATGCCTTTCGTAACCTGCATTTTTCGTTTGGTGAGACTTTTGTAAAGTGAGGTACCACTGTATACAGATATATATATATATATATATATATATATATATATATATATATATATATATATATATATATATATCACATACACACACAAGAATCAGAGTAATTACACACTTTCCTCGGGAATAAAGCATTCTGATTTAATATATATGTTGGTGAATTATGAATGCGAGTTATAAATATTTCTGAACTGTGGGATTTTTGCAGGTGTGCTGGAGCACATTGAAATCATTGAAATTTTCCCAGCTGTATCAGATTCGACAGGAGCTATAAAGCCAGTATCAGGTCCTCTAGGTCAACAGGACAGTGTCTGGTTTGCATCATGCTGTGGATCATTAGTTGCTTTGCTCTTCTGGCCTCCACACTGGGCAAGTTTTCTGTGCGCTAATAACCTGAAGCTAATTTTTTGAGGAAACATACAAATAAGGCAGTTCTGTACTTCCTTTCTGTTTTTCAATTTTATTTTCCTCTTACAGGATGTGGAGTGCCTACAATTAAACCTCAGATTAGTGGCTACAACAAGATTGTGAATGGTGAGAACGCGGTGTCTGGATCGTGGCCTTGGCAGGTGTCACTCCAGGTAAGATGTTATTTCAGGAGGGGCTTCAGAGAGTGTTACAAAAGTTAACATTTTTTATTAAGTATTAGTTAAAACCCAATTACATCACATATCTCTGAGAAAATGTTATAACTTTAATTAATTATTTGAAACTTTTATACTTTTTGAACTGGATATAATATATTATTAATTATGGTAATGTGAATTTTTTAAACTAGGATGGATCTGGCTTTCATTTCTGCGGAGGATCCCTCATCAACCAGAACTGGGTCGTCACTGCTGCCCACTGCCGTGTGACGTAAATTACACTGACCTTATTCCAGTAGCATCGTCATGTCGTACATTTTCGAACTGTGCACTGTTTAAACTTTACGTATTCTTACCTCCTTATCATAAAGGCCTTCACGTCACCGCGTTATCCTTGGCGAGCACAGCCGTGCATCTAGCAGTGAGCCGATTCAGATCAAAACCATTGCCAAGGTTTATAATGTTTCCTTCATTTTCTAACATTTATAAACCTTTTTTTTTTTTTTTTTTGGACACTCATTCTTTAAAAGTTTTTGGTTGTTGTTTTCTTATCAGTCGTGTTTTACTGCACACCAAATTTAATCTCAGTTGTCCTACACCATAAACCCTAAAATAATCTGATTATATATTTATCATTTTGTCCATTTAAAAATTTTCACAGGCCATCAGCCATCCTTACTACAACAGTCAGAACTTCAACAATGATATCACCCTTTTGAAGCTGTCTTCTCCAGCGCAGATTAACAGCCGTGTGTCTCCTGTGTGCTTGGCTTCTTCTTCTAGCAACGTCTCTCCTGGTACACGTTGTGTAACTACCGGCTGGGGCAGGACTTCTTCCACATGTGAGTGCATTACGTACTGTGCAGGTTGTAGAGATCTCCCTGAGCCTATTTGAAGGAAGAATCTGAATGATGGTGACTTTTGTTAAAGGCATATGAGTGTTGAACACATCATCAGAAAGCTCCATAGCAAAACTTAAACTGATTTATTTCATGCAAAACCCCGTCATTGTGTACTGTATGAACACGGTATACTGTGTGCCGAGCCAACATCGAGGAACACTGATCAAGCCAATGCTACCTCCAAATGTGCCACCGTCTATAGATGCACACCAAAACGTTTTACAAAATGAGGGTGGTGAGGTTGATGACAAAAATTAATTGTAGAGAAGAAACAAGCAGTAAGTGATTCATTTCAGCAGCATCCAGCAAGTCTGCGGCACACGAGTGTGCTTTAGTAAATACTATACAGCAACACAAGCAAAAAAAATAAATTATATTATTCTTATTTTGGTAAAATTGTGATGGACACAGGTGAGTTCTGCACAGACACACGAGCAGGTGCAAGAGCTGTGTAATGGTGTCTCTGGAGGCAATCAAATGCAAACTTAGTTTTAACAATGACAGACACATGTCAGGTGTTTAAACAACACATCAAGAGTTTAGTACATACTACATAGAAACACAAGTATGTCATGATTTTTTTAGTATGTAGTACGAGAAGCAAGATTCACATATTATCCACTCTCAGAAATTATTATTTTTTTAATCTAGAAATAAATGACCACTCAAGTTGTGCTGTTCCCATGTAGTGTGTATGTGTGTGTATATATATATATATTTTTATTTATTTATTTTTTTTAGATGGAAATGTTGAGGTTCTCTTTGGGAGTAATGAGGATGGATAGGATCAGGAATGAGTACATCAGAGGGACAGCACATGTAAGATGTTTTGGAGACAAAGTGAGAGAGGCTAGATTGAGATGGTTTGGACATGTACAGAGGAGGGATAGTGAGTATATTGGTAGTAGGATGCTGCGGTTGGAACTACCAGGCAGATGGCCTAGAGGAAGACCAAAGAGAAGATTCGTGGATGTGGTGAAGGAGGACATGAAGGTAGTTGGTGTAAGAGAAGAAGGTGCAGAGGATAGGATGAGACAGAGGCAGATGATTTGCTGTGGCGATTCCTGAAGGGAAAAGCCGTAAGGAAAAGCAGAAGATATATATATATATATATATATATATATATATATATATATATATATATATATACACATACACACACATATACATATATATACACATATACATATATGTATACACACACACACACACACACACACACACACACACATAAACGTGTGTGTTCAAATCCCATTGGAAAACTAACATATATATATATATATATATATATATATATATATATATATATATATATATTTACACCAGTGCTTCTCAATTATTTTCTGTTACGCCCTAGCAAGAAGAAAACAATTTGCACCCCCCACCACCCACTTTCATATAACTATAAATTATAACTTTTTTTCTATAATATAGTTACAGGTATATCTCTTCATTATATCGTATCCTTGTTAACATAAATAAAACAAAAAGAAAGAGATATAGTTCAACTTACAAGAATAACTTTTTTAACATTTTTTATTAGTCTGTAAAAGAAAGTGCATCAATTTGCCTTAAATTTAAAAATAATAATATCCTTGTTACATTTTTGACAAACTTACCATACCATTTGCTGCTGAAAATAAAATCAATAAATAATTAATTCAAATTGACTTCAGAAACATTAACTCAGGAGCACAATATATAAACACTTTAACCTACAAAACAAGAACAAATAGAACAATTTGTGCTGATTTTTTTTTCTCAAAATGAGGAAGCCAAGATTAATGGCTACAATGAGCACGTTTTGCAGCGCACAGCTTCTCAAAGCGAGGTTTGAAGCATGACACTGCAACTCTCGGCTCCTGCTCAATGTTTAGCTGGGACCTGTACTTGCTGCGCACAATGGGCAATGAGGGCGCCACTGCCAACTACTGGAGTGGATGTGCAATTACACTTTCTTGTAGTACGGCGGAAAAAAAGCATGCTCTCCTGGGTCACACGCGCCCCCCTCAGCATCCCATCGCGCCCCCCCAGGGGGGCGCGCCCCACTATTTGAGAAGCACTGATTTACACACACACACAGTAGGGCAGTGGTGGCCTGGTGCTGGATCACTGATCCTAAGGTTGGGGGTTTGAGTCCCCCCAAGTGCAAATAACTGGGTTATCAAAGGCGGGCCATGTCTGTCACTGTCTATGGTGAGAGCTTCATGTAAAAGAACCATTGCTGAATTTTGTAAAGATTAGCTGCATAGCCATCAGCGTGTTTCTGTCCCTCGCTAAAGGGTTGTGTCAGAAGGGCATCAGATGTAAAAACCTATGCCAAATTAAATGTGTGAATCAGACCCCTGATAAAGGGAAAATGAAAGGAAAAGAAGAAGAAGAAGGGAGAGAGAATGTAAAAATAACAGTAATGTAACAAGAGAAACTACAGTACTGTATATTCATCGTAGTTGCTTCTAACAAACCTAGATGTCCAGATTTTTGTTAAAGATTTTGTCTATTATTAAGTTTTTAATTCTTAGAAAGTTATGCAAGTTTCATGAGTTGATAAGAATGATCTTTTTAAGTGATATTGTGATTCTTGCCAATATTAATGATCTCTCGAATTGGTCTTATTTAGCGAGTCCCAGCATTCTGCAGCAGACCGCTCTGCCCATACTGAGTGTAGCCCAATGCCAGCAGTACTGGGGCAACAGGATCTCGAATGCTATGATTTGTGCTGGAGCTTCTGGCGTCTCATCTTGCCAGGTAAGCTAAAAGCTGACACATAGATTACCGATGCAACTTAAGAACCACTACAATCATGTGGCTTCTGTATGAAAAATAATTAATTCTGTTCAAAAAATCTCTGATTTTGATATTCCTTTTTATGTACATTGATTCATACACTGTATTCATCTTTGTAATGCCACTCATCTTGGTTCCCATGTGTTTGGTGTGGGCGATGTGTGCAGGGTGACTCTGGTGGCCCTCTGGTCTGTCAGAGCGGTGGTGCCTGGTATCAGGTCGGAATCGTGTCTTGGGGAACAAGCAACTGCAATGTGCGTGCCCCTGCTGTCTATGCCCGGGTGTCACACCTGCGTAGCTGGATTGACCAGACCGTCGCCAGGAACTAAACTCAAAGCAGCTTCATGGCGTCGTGAAGGATCTCAGTACCTGATGTTCCAATTTATAGGCCGTTACGTTGAATCAGAACTGTGTAAAAAATAAAAAATAAAAAAAAGAAATTCCGAATAAAATTTTAAGAGGCAATCCATTCCAGAATTTGTTATATTTCAGACAAGTCAGAAAATGATGGGGAATTAATAATATATTTGTATTTAATTAAGCCTACATACAGCTAATAGGGCAGTGGTGGCCTAGTGGTATAGGATGCTGGATCGCTGATAATAAGGTTGGGGGTTTGAGTCCCACTTTCCACAAGGTTGTCATTGTTTCCCCCCCATGTGCAGCTAACTGGGTTATCAAAGGCCGTCCATGTCTCTCACCGTCTATGGTGTGCGGCGTGTAAAAGAACCATTGCTGACTTTCGACAAAAGCAGCTGCAAAGCCGTCAGCGTGTTTCCGCCCTGTGATGGCCTGGCGAGCTGTCCAGGGTGTACTCTGCCCTCGCCTGGAATGTCTAAATTATCGTCTGGATTATTTAATAGGCAAACAAGATAAATGAACTATGCTCAAGAGGTGCCGCCCATAATTATTGATTAGTTGTCTCTTGCCAGAGTGGAATATATTTGATAGAAAGTGAACCTACTGCTCTCACAGTTGATGTGTTGGAAGCTGGAAAATTAATAAAGAATGAGCATCTGAAAACTTTGACAAGGTCCACAGTGTGATAGCTAAAGGACCAGCACTACTTATCTCCAAAACAGCCGGTCTTGTGGGGCGTTCCTCCTATACAGTGGTAAGTACCTACCAAAGGTGGTCCACGTCAGAACAAGTACACTGGCAAAAGTGTCATGTGCACAAATCTCAGTGCCGCGTGTTGGGACTGAATGCAGGTAGGGTCCAGAAACTGTTAATGCAGGCTTGGAGAGAAATTTGTCAGAACTCGGTGCATTGAAGCTGTATTTGGAGCCACGGACCAGACAGACAACGTTAATATCATAGCTTATTGATGTAGATTACAGTTATAAGTATTCCTTTGTTTCATTCTGGGCATTCATTTTAAAAAATAAATGAGATTTAAATACCCCCATTTCACTGGAGCGCAGCAGACTTACGGGAGCAAAAATGTCATCCGCAAACGTTCCACAATTATTCTCCCATCTTCCGTGTCATTCCGTGTGATGTTCAAAAGCACGTTCACAGAAAAAGAAAAATTCTGTGAGTGTTCCGTGGGGTCACTTTGGCGTACCTGTTCTGCACATGCTGTGAACGTTCCGAGAGTGTAAGAATTTCCACTTTTCCGTTGGATTTGCACCCATTTTCAGTGTAAAAATTCCGAATCTCTTCCATAGACTGCGTTCCGCGCCTTTCCGCCACGATCATTGCATGCAGTGCTCCAGTGAAATGGGGGTATAATCATGTGTGAATCCACTCATCCAACGAGCTGGTTTGGCTGGGGAAAGCCCCAGATTGTTCCCAACACTGCAGTGGTGATAAGCATTTAAAGTGTAATTAAACATTATAACTGTATTGTGATTAAACACATCAATCCTTGTGATAATATTGACAAATTTACCAGTTTTTAAAATAAAAACTGACTTTTTATGAATTAAAAATGTCTCACAGTGCCCTCTCCTGGTTAAACTTATCATGGCCCTGAAGTTTGTTTGGTACTAAAAGGAATTAAATCATACGAGCAGTGCTGGGTTAGTGGACAAGACTGTGAGTCACTAATCATAAGGATGAGAGTTCAAAGGATTACTACCACCAATCCGCCAGTATTGGGCCCTTGAGCAAGGCCCTTGACCCTCAACTGCTTAGTTTTATAAATAAGATGAGAAATCCAAGTCATGCTGAATGTCTACCATATGCTGTAAACTAGGGGTCCCCAACCTTTTTTGTACCAGGGACCAGTTTTATGTATGAAAATGTTTCCGTGGACCACTTAGAGACACCGTTGCTTAAATTAAAAAAACCTCTGTCAGTTCATAGTATTTAATCTGAATACAACTATTGCACTTTATATTAGGAAATTAAAATAATTTTGTACTATAACATCAATTTACCATAACTGAGGTAGGAATCCTGATATTTTCTTTTTAATGAAGCTTTCTTTTTGCTAGCAGTCTGCGACGCTTCTGCGGTCTCATTTGCTCGTTTCCTCCTGAAAAATCTGTCCTGCGAGTTTTGTTTTTGACTAATTCTTTTCAAGGGTTAGCTTAAAATTATAATTGTGGTTAGCTAATGTGTGCAATGATGCAACAGTCGAGTGCGGCAATAAGGCGAAGGCAGAAACCATCGTTTTTCAAAATAAGATCCGGAAGCGCTAATAAATGAAACTATAATTTGTACCTTGAATTTTTTTTTTTTTTTGCGGGCCGGTATCAAATGGTCCACGGACCGGTACCAGTCCGCGGACCGGGGGTTGGGGACCCCTGCTGTAAACAATACCCTTTAATATCCACCTCTGCATCCTCCATCCATTCTCTGAAACCATGACTCACCTTCCCACCTCCCTCCTCATCTTCTCCCATCCAGCATTTCTCAAAGTTATGCATTGGGCGGAATAACACTCAGGGCTGAGGATGAAGATACACTTCAAATCAGGTCTTTAAAAACTGAACATTTGTTTTATTCACAAATTATCTTTTTTTTTTTTTTTTTTTTTCATTTCACTATTACAGTACGTACTACATTTTTAGAACATGAAGTCATCGGACTGTACTGACCTGCAACACAGATAGAAACCAAAAATAGATCACATCTGTGTTTTTGCTACTGCAGTGCAGGCCATACTAACATTACTAAATCGCCAAATATCATTATTAAATCATAAACAAATATTAAAATCATGGGTGGGCACCCAACCATCAGTCCATTCCTTCATCTGAACCTCTGCACATCAATCCTTTTCTCAGAGTTGCATACGGAAGTCGTTATCTGTCTCCTGATGCAGGGGATGAAGATGAGCTAGCGCTCGTACATCTCTTTCAGGATCTTAATGCTCTCACTGTAGCGGAGCTGGTTCTTGTTCGAGGCCTCTTTCCACCTAAATGAAAGCAATTACAGTTCAAATATATTAAAATCAGCCAGTATGTCTTGAAGTTTGGTTTAAAACATAAGCTACTACAGTCACTATCCGAGTTAGGGCGTACGCAAGTTACGACCACCCATACCTACGACCACGCCTAGCAGATGCCTATTATGAATGTACTGTATATGTGTGGCAACACAGCCCGTAAGAGCGTTGTGGCAGCGCAGCATCCCACCCTCACAGCATTCTACCACTACACTCAGTGACTCGATACCATCAAAGCAACATCTCTTTTACAGGACAATTTTATATTCATTTACTGTACACCGTTACCATGGCCCCCAAGAGGAAGTTCGATTCATCAGATGGCAATTCTACCAAGAAAGCAAAGAAGGCACCGTCATCGGAGATGAAGATGAAAGTAAAAGTGAGATTACCATCTCTCCCACTGCACGGTGTCTATGACTTTGAAGGACAAGGACCGCGTTCAGGAAGCAGTGAAAGGCAGCAGCACCAATTAAGTCAACTATCATCACAAAACAGCGTGAAGGACCGGTTGCAGAGATGGAAAAGTTGCTATGCACGTGGTTGGAAGATAATAGGCAAAGAAATGTGAAAGTGATATTGCGAGCCATGCAAAGTAAGGATACACGTTTATTTCGCATGTTGAAAGAACGTGCAGGTAAAGAATACGCTTCCCATGAATTCATAGCGAGTGCTGGGTGGTGTCGATTTCATTGTGTTAAATATCCAACTTATGACCAATCCGACTTACAACTGGTTGGTTGGAACTGATCTAGGTCGTAACTCGAATAGTGACTGTAGTTTCAAAACTCATTCAATTCTTACTTCTGTCTAATTTTCTTCCAGCGTTTCATGTGACTGAACATGAGGGAAGTGGATCCCGACACTGCGTCTGTGGACTAAAGGAACATAGTGTTATGCAAACCCTCAATTTCTTCCCAGTGATGGAAAAACTTAAGGTTAGTGAATGGCCTGTTTTATCCTCCACTATCAGTTCATTTTGCTTATATTCTTCTACCCCTTGCGTTGTTGAGCAAATATTTACATGGAGGGTCCACCAAAAAAACGTACAGAAAACAAAACAGCACATGTGCATTAATCTAAAGAAGTAATTTGTCTTGCATCTTGAACTCCTGTCTGAGCTGCTATTATTCTTCTGCAGCAATTTGATAACTGTTTCTTTCATTTTTACACTAAAAACAAGTGGGTTTTTTTTTTTGCATGGTGGCATAGTGGTTGGCATAGTTGCCTCACAGAACGAAGGTCCTGGGTTCAAGTCTCAGTCAGGCTCACCGAGGGCCTTTCCTATGTTCCCCCTTCCTTCAGCCCAAAACACATGCAGGTGAGGCTAACTGGCTGCTTCATATTGCTCTTAGGTGTCAGTGTGTGTGTGTGTGTGTGTGTGTGTGTATTGGCCCTGATATTGACTAGCACACTTTCCAGGATGTATCTTACCTTCCCCCTAAGTCGGCTGAGATAGCCTCTGTATGACCTGGAGTAGGATTAAGTTCGGAAAACAGAAGATAGATAGGATGTGTAGATTATATTACACTTGTTGTGACTGTGGGCATTTTTTTTTTTTGCTAGCCCATAATCAATTCATAAAATTGCAGTTGTGTATTAAATAGAGAGAACAGTGTGAGTAGTGGTGGCCCGTTGGTAAGGTGCAGGATTACCGATCCCAAGGTTGGGGGTTCAAGCCCCATTGTCAATAGTCATCATCGCTAGACCCCCCCCAAAAGAACCATTGCTGACTTTTCTCAAGACTAGGCTGCATAGCTATCAGCGTGTTTCTGCCCTGCGATGGCCTGGCGAGCTGGTAATTAGGATTAAGCGGTTCAGAAAATGACTGAATGAATAAAATACTGAATAAATTCCTTTAAATAATATAAGCAGCCCCCAGTGCGGCTAACTGGGTTATCAAAGGCGGGCCATGTCTCTCACTGTCTATGATGAGAGGCATGTAAAAGAACCATTGCTGACTTTCGTAAAGAGTAGGCTGCAAAGTCGTCAGCGTGTTTCTGTCCCTTGCTAAAAAAAAAAAAAGGGTTGTGACAGGAAGGGCATCCGACGTAAAAACCTCTGCCAAAATCAAACATGCGAATCAGATGATTCGCTGTGGCGACTCCCGAGTAAAAGGGGAAAAGCCGAAAGGAAGACAGACAGGGAATAAAGGAACAGTTCAGATGTATTTTTAAAAAGTGAACATAAAACTCTTCTGAGTTGCTTAGCATCACCTGGCTGATGATGGGTTTCTCCGCGGGTGGAATCCTTAAATTGACTGGCTCTCCAAACTCAGTCACAGGACATGAACCAGGAGGTGGAAGTCGGTATATATTTTGAACTTTGCCGTTCAGCATGTCTGACACCTGAAATGGACAGCAGAAATCAATTCATGCAGCACTGGAGATGTAACTTAAGCATAGAGTGCACACTCAACACGTGCATCTCCATCACTGAGGCTGGAGCAATACCAGTGATACACACGAGGCAGCTCCTAATACACCTCAAAATGGTTCTTTTCATGCCGATGTGAATCAGTTGACTTACAGAACTATGTATTTTGGTAAAATGTTGTTGAACAAATTCTATAGGTGGTAGTACTATGCTAAAGAGTAGATGGAAGCAGAGTGATGTTGCTCCGACCTCCTCCTCTGCCAAGCTGTGAGGTGGACTGGACATTGCACTCTCTCGTACAGTGGGGTTGTTCCTCATCCACGATCTGCAGATGGGGTAGAGTGGAGTGTTGCTACTGAACTGTGCCAAATCCACACTGCGATCAAACAGCTTTATGATGTAGGAGTCTGATGAACAGAACCAGACACAAAGGTCAAACTTACATGCCACAAGTTTTGTATTTAGAAAAAAAAAACAAAAAACAAACAAAAAAAAAAACAAAAAGGCTGTATCTGCAGTTCTGAGTTTAAATATACGATGCCACAATATTGTCATAATAGTTCCTTCTCCAACAACAAAAGTACTTTTATTATTACTGATTAAATTATTAATATTATGTAAATATTAATATACATTTACATTAATTATAAATAATTATAAAAAATATGCAGTGCGATGGCGTAGCACATCTGGATCATTGCACAAAAGGTCCTGGGTTCAGGAACCAGGATCAGGAATTTCTGTGCAACGTATACAGGGATCATTCACTTTCCGCGGACCGAGAATCCGCTGATTTCCGTGAAATAGGATCCACCCCCCTGACTGGCGTATGTGTGTGTATAATATCAATAAATACATATTCAACACTATAAATGCTTATAATAACAATTGAACATTCAAAAATAATGCATAAGATGGAAATAAAATATAAATACACACACATACAGATGTGCACCTCACATAAAAATGTAAGTACTGTAGTTTTGTTGGGGGTTTTTTGAAAAATTGGCCTTGTTTCGTGGCATTTTCCTTAACTTTTTCCCTATTTTTCCTTAATTTCCTTATTTTTCAATGAATATTTTGGAAAAAAAATTGAAGCCGCAGAAACTGAAGCACGAAGTAGCGAGGGATCACTGAATATGTCCGTCCCCCCTCTGCTCACATGGGTGTTTTCAGGGTACCCCGGTTTGCATGCACATTCGGCTAATTGCCTATAGGGGTGGGTGTCAATGTTTTTGTGTAAGTGTTGTCACTGCAGTGGTCTGGCAAGTGGTTCAAAGTGTACCCCGGCTTTGCCCGATGTTGGCTGATTTAGGCTTTAACATCCCTGCAAAACTAGTAGGATTAAATGGTTTGGTAAGTGAGTGACAAGTAAAATTCATAATAATCACTTTTGATCGTTATTTTAAAAAGATTTACTGTAATATACAGTACAAAATTAATTTTCATTTAAAAATACATTCAAAACAAAATAAGACATTTTCAATTCCAAGTTTTCTTTTGCTGTTTTTTTTTTTGTTTGTTTGTTTTTAAAGTGGATCATTACTTTGTTTGTGCTGGTTAGTCTCAGATAAACTGTCTTCCATCTCTTTGCGCTTCTTTCGCCGGTGTTGTGTAAAGCGTGAAGACTGCCTGTGGAGGTAAAGAATAGAACTCGTCCTCTAACAACACATCTCCATTCCCCAGTAAAACATTCAGTAATAGATTTAAACACAAAGGAACTGCTGTCTACAGCCTCACACTGCTGTTTAATACACAGCACACTGGAATCCACTTTATATTTCAATCCATTTCCACTGGAGGTGTATTCTGAGTATTTCTACTCTTTAGGATGAAAGCTATAGCCCCATTTCACTGGAGCACGGCAGACTTGCGGAAGCAAAAAAATGTCATCCGCCAACGTTCCGCAATTATTCCCTCTTCTTCCGTGTGATTCCGTAGTTATTCCTCAAATTTTCCTCCACTTCTGTATGCTTCCGGCAGGCCAAAATATGCCGTGAAAAAGCACGTTCACGGAAAAAAATGCCGTAAGTGTTCCACAGGGTCACTTTGGCGTACCTTTTCCACACATGCTGTGAGCATTCCGAGAGTGTAAGGATTTCCACTTTTCCGTAGGATTTTCACCCATTTTCCATGTAAAAATACCAAAGCTCTTCTGTAGACTGCGTTCCGCGCCTTTCCACTACATGGACCTTGTATGCCATAGTCCAGTGAAATGGGGGTATAAGAATTTCCACTTTTCCATAGGATTTGCACCAGTTTTCTGTGTAAAAATTCCGAAGCTCTTCCGTACACTGCGTTCCATGCCTTTCCGCTACGATCCTTGCATGTCGTAGTCCATTGAAATGGGGTATAAACCACGAAATGTTAAGCAACATAAACTGATGATTTTCTTACCTTTTCCCAAGAGAGGAAGGGGATAAGTCCCTGTAAAGAAAAGGAATCAGAAGTGATACAGAAACTCCTACTGATATTACAGAAAGAATTTTTTATGAGGAAGAAAAACTCCATTAAAAAAAAAAAAAAAAACAACAAAAAATGCTATTTGAACAATATTAGCACGAGATCTGGATGAAAAGTCAATTTTATCAACATGATTTTATCCCAGAAGATTCAAAGATTCTTAAAAAGAGAAAAAGAGAGAGAGAGAGAGAGAGAGAGAGAGAGAGAGAGAGAGAATCCATTCATGATTAAGACAAAGCACAAGAATTTCCCAAAATATTTTCATATGCATGAAAGATTTTCTCTCCTCGAGAAATTCTAAAGCATTTCTATGTGGAGTTACAATGTTCAGCAAATAAGTGAGTGAGTGCACGATAAAACTTCATAATGGTGCCTCAGCCAGGTTTCTCAAAAAAATGGTTCAATTCAAGAAATGTGACTGCTGTTATTCAGTGTTTATTTTATTAAAATAAAACTTCTTGATTACGGTATTTGTTTTATCATAAGTGGAATTGTAAATCAGGCATCGATTGAAAAAAAATCTGAGATAACTAATACATGTGTGCACACACCCGCACAAACAAAATGTACACATTCTAAAGGGAATAGAACTAAAACGGCAGCACCACTGAAATTACAGAAGGTTTATTACAATTTCACATCTTTTTCCAGCAGGGGGTCCTATCAGCAAACACAGTATACCTCACCACGGGTGAGCATCCAAATCTAGAATTGTGGTTCAACACATAGACATATTAGGAAGTCAGTCTGTTTTAAGTTCTCATAAAACAATGCAATTATTTCAATGTTCTATCCGACTGACGTAGGACACGGAGCTTTTTGGTAGATGTACAAGATAAAGTTAATTTCAGTGCAGACCAAGAGATAAATTGTCCAGACCACAGAGTATAATAACTGAGCCTGTGTTCCTTTATCTTCGTCACCATCACAGATGTGGTATTAAATACTGCAGCTAAGTATTCACCAGAAGTCAATGTTGAAATAAACCACTTGCTTGTGTTACTTGTTTAAAAGAAGCAGCAGACGGACATACTTGCTCATGGAGTCTGCAGTCATTTTCCCAGAATCCTCCTCATTCTGATCTCTACATAGGAAGAAAAGGAAAAGACAGAAGATTAGGGAGCATATATCCTGAGGAATATTCAATAATCAGTAAATGGGGGGGGGGGGCGGCAGCATAGTAGTCAGCACATCCACCTTAGTTCTGACGAGTCCTGGGCTCGAGTGTTTCTCTGTGGAGTTTGCATGTTCGTGGTTGTGTTGGCTTCCGATAGGTTTCAGTTTGTTCCGCAGATCAAAGGCACTTTAGACTAATTGTTTGTCCCAAATTACACATAGGTGTGAGTGTGATGGTTCTGTAGTGGACTAATGAGCTGTACATGGGTATATCCTGCCTCCACCCAGAGTTGGCCAAGATAGGCTCCAGCTTCCCCATGACCCTAGTTGGATTAAGCGGTTCAGCAAATAAGAATAATGGCATTAATTCGATTAAAATCTATTTTAACCCCTAAACAGGCACAAGTGGAAAATAAATTGCAAAAAAAATAAATAATAATAATTAATGTTATTATTCTTCGATTTAAGATCTAAGTAAAATATTATCATCAACATCATCATGAATTGCCATGCTTTGCAGCTTCGGCAATCATGGCTTTCCACTCTTCTCATTTCCAGACACCCTCGTTGGTGTTGGTAGGGCTTGATATACACAACCATGCCTTGAGCCCATCCAGCTATAGGACAGTGGTGATCTGGTGGTATAGGGCGCTGGATCGCTGATCCTAAGGTTGGGGGTTCGAGTCCCCCTCTCCACAAGGTTGTCACTGTCCCCGCAGTGTAGCTAACTGGGTTATCAAAGGCCTGTCTATGGTGAGAGGTTCATGTAAAAGAACCATTGCTGACTTTCATAAAGAGTAGCTGCAAAGCCGTCAGCGTGTTTCTGGCCCTTGCTAAAGGCTTGTGATAGGAAGGGCATCCGAAGTAAAACCTATGCCAAATCAAACATGTGAATCAGATGATTCGCTCTGGCGACCCGCGGAAAAGGGAAAAAGCCGCAAGGAAAAAAGAAGCCGTGAGCCCGTCCAGCATTTTCTCTCACTGTCTCCCTCTATTTCTCTTGCCACAGATCTTTTCAGTGGTTACAGCACGCTCCACATTCCAAGCTTTCGCATGATGTGCCCAAATAATGTTACTTGACATCTCCTGATAGACTTCAAACGAGATCTTGATGTTTCAGCTCTTCTCAGCACATCTTCATTCTTGACATGATGCCTGTATCATATATGAAGCATCCTACAAAGAAACCACATTCCGGTTGCCTCTAGTCTATTCTGATGTTGCTTCAGAAGCCTATGTCACAAATGGGTATAGATGGGTGTAAAGAATCCTTTTCCTGATGTTCAAGGAGATCTTTTTGCTTTTCATGGTTCATAAAATCCAAAATATACAAAATTAATTTACTCATCTTCTGAACTGCTTAATCCTAATTAGGGTCGCAGGGACGCTAGTGCCTATCCCAGCTGACTCTGAGCGAGGGCAGAGTACATCCTGGATGGCTCACCAGGCTATCGCAGGGCAAAAACACACTGACGCCATCTTAAAAATTCAAACGCGCCATTCAAACAATGTACGAGCTGCTCTCCCATCAATGAGGTTCAAACATCCCGCCCCGCTGGTCTCCCATTGGCTAATAACTGAGCTGTCGTTCATGTCGTCTTCACTTGAGTGCCATCTTGGACAGGTCCACCTGACGCCATCTTGGACAGGGATCCCTTTGGTTAGGAGGGATGATGCAGCTACCTCCCATTGCCTATTATGCTGAATACAGCATGATGAAGGACAGAGTTACTGTTGTTTTATGCTTTATTTCTTGATTCAGGCTTTTAACCTTCCATAAACAATTGTAAGATTATAACTCTACTAAGAAGACATGGTCAACATAAGTGCACACACACACACACACACACACACACACACACACGATTTCCGGTGAGAGTGAGAAGAAGAAACAGGCTCGAGTGATATCACAAAGGAACATGGCCAAACCCATCTTCCATCGGTACGATATTGAAGCAAAAGGAGGTCTTAAAAGGTATGCTTTTATAATTTTTAAAGGGTTTAGGGGGTAGTATATGGAGCATTGGAACGAATTACGCATTTTACATGTAAAATGCGGTTCAGTTTACGAAAAATGCAGGTTACGAAAAAGGCTCTGGAACAGATTAATTCCGTAAAGTGAGGTACAACTGTATTTAAATGGTACAAATATTTTCAAAGTGATTTCACCAGCAAGTCACATGATAAACACACAACCTGAGCGAGTCCCAAGACTACTTATTAATTCAGCACTACCAAATAGTCATGCAACAATGTTTCATGTCATGTGGTGATCATGTGACTAATTTAATTTGGGCAACACCTATTTCATTGTTTTTAAACCCAATGATGGTGGTATTTGGATGAACAGTTATTTTTTATTAATGAGGTGATTTCAATACATATTTTACTACCCAGATGTCAAAAAAAACCTGACAGACACATCATGAGTGCGTTAAATTTAATTCTGGTCATGATGCAGCATTGGTCGAATATTATCCTTATGACTGTAAATATTTTACCTATTCTGTGCCTATACAATTGCCACAAGCAATTATCCATACTCGACGATGGCCTGGAGATCTGTCCAGGGTGTACTATGCCCTCGCTCAGAGTTGGCTGAGATGGGTGCCAGCCTCCCCATAACCCTAATTGGGATTAAGTGGTTCAGAAAATGAATGAATTAATATCCATATGCTTGCTTTTTTCCCCTGAGTCCCACAGTTATTAAATGGCAAGGTGAATTTCACAGCTTCCTGGCTGAGTGCACTGAATCACCAAATAAGTTTATTCTCACATGGCAGGCATAATGAACTTTTACCTTTCACTGTCACTTTTTTCCACCAGACCCTGGAGCACTGCATCAAGACGATTTCGGGCAATAGTACCCTCTGTATCTTCAACAGAAAACCATACGCTAAAGTTGTGTTTAACATAAAATACATATTGTACATGTCTTACATACAATGCATTTATAAGTGCAAAAAATAAATAAATAATAAAGGTATTTGATCCTTCCTCACCTGGTTTCTCCATTTTAACTTTCACTTGAAGCATTTTGATTCCATAGACCTGTCGTTACTTCAGAAATATTCACCTACGAAGTCTCATTAGCCAATCCTGCTAAAAAATATATCAAAGTGTTCAAATAAAAGTATGGACTAACTCAAGCACAGATCTAGTGCCTTCCCTATGAACAATAAAGCTTTATTGTTCACAGGTAAGGCACTAGAGCATGGGGAAATCGTAGTCACAGTTAGAGATGCGGAAAAACACGGAAATCAAACTAAAACTGGAACTGGTGGAGCACGGAGCTGAGAACCAAAGAGATCACAGGGAAGAGGGACAATCTCCTAGTACTGGGAAGAGCACTGCTAGTCTTTATAGCCCGTGATTAAGTGGAATGAAGTGTGTGTGTTTAGCGATACACCAGCATGTGACTTCAACACGCAGAGAGAGAGAGAGAGAGAGAGAGTGGCCAAAACCAGAGTCCCTCACAACACAGACCATAACATAGTGTACTGTGTTCAATCCTTTTTTCACTTAAATTGCGGACCTATGGTATGAGTTACGGTACTGTTAACTTCTGTTCAAAAAACTACTGAACGGATTAAGACCATTTACGTTACTTGTAATTGGAAAAGCAGATTTGGAATTCAAGCAAATCAGAATCTGAACAGCCATTTGGAACGGATTAAGTTCAAGTACCCCTCCACAGTATCTGAAAAAAAGCACTTTTGTCCTCAGCATGTAATGTCTACTTTGCGGAGAAGACATTTTGACGGACAAAGAATCCCAATTATAAATAGAATAGATTATTAATACCTGATTATAAATAGAATAGATTACAGTATTAATACCTGATTATAAATAGAGCTTACATGCAGCAGAACATCTTTCAAGATTGTATGAGAATACCCTACAAAGGCAAATGTTAATAAGGTAATGAGGAGTACAATTCAGAATTTTATGAGATAAAACCTACTGTTTTTATTACAGTGGAGATGATTTAATTCTGTTCTTGATTTCCTCTGAAAACATTATTTCTCAGAAATGATAAAATATTTCATAAGCGTAGCTATGACACCTCTTCTTGTATACAACAATAAACTAGATACAGTCATAAAGTATGCAGGTGTCTGCTTAAAAGGTTCCCCTGTATTATTTTTAAAAGACAATCCTGGCCATGAAACAGCCCATATACTCATATATATTATATCCTATAAAAGTACTAGTTAAATCAAATTAGAATTTAATACCTAAAATGGTTAAATTGGTTGTTATTTGGTGTTTAACTCGTCACGACATTTAACTGGCCAATGAATAAACTTCATTTACTGTATACATAATACAGTTGTCAACAAAAGTACATAACCACCTGTGTGCTTAAACCACTCTGTTTCTCCTTTAATAAGCGTAATATATTTTATAAAAGATTCATTAACCTACATGAGCTCATTCTAATGAGTAACTAAACAACATACATACACACAAACAATACCTCCTAGCTAGAAGCTAAACAGCTGATGTTTGCTAACTAGCGAGTTAGCTATATTAAATTATATAATCATACTAGCATAAAGGCAAAAGTTTCACTGAACTCTTCCATAAATTAAACTTTGCATGATGTACATAATACAATAATAAAAGGTTAAAGTCACTTACGTTATCTAACCAAATAGGGGAGAGCCAGATACTTTAGCATTTAGCTCCATCGGCTACAATCTATTTTCAGTTCACTTGACATTCCTCTTCCGCGCGCAACTGAATTTCCCTTTTCTCATTGGTAAGCGCTGTAAACCTTCCTTCAATATTATTGAGCGAAATATCTGTCTGTCATCAGCTGCACACCGGATTGGTTGCTCGAAGGCCACTTATTAGTGTAAACAGATGTCAAGTTACAAGAAAGAGGTTAGCAATATTTTAATGGAAGATACATGTTATTTAACTATGTTCCAGACTGTTTCGGTTATATATTTAAATATTTTCATGTTTCATACATATTTATATTGATATTTTTTAGCGATATTTGTTCGTTTTCTCTTTTTGGACTTTATTTTGATTGCCTAGTAGTAACCCACTGGATAACTTGTACACAAAACTAAAAATCCTCTGTTTATCTTTATCTCAGGTGGATGGTTTATAATCAGGTAAAATTCATGGATATATTATTAATACTAATTAAATTTTCACTTTGTAAATCTTCAATTTAGATGCTTTTTCACATACAGACGTGATAAGAGTCGAACCCAGGGTTTTTAATCCTTAATCCTGGATCATCATGAAATCAAGGTGAGATCCAAAATAATCTTTTGGTACTTGTAGCTTGGTGATACATGTAAATATGTTGAGAATAATTAATATAATTAACACACACTACATTAGACAACTCCTGACCTTTTAGTTTTATAATGGAACAAAACAAACATTAAATAAAGAATTAATAATCCAAATTGATGTTTTAGTGATGCAGTTTTCACCAAAAAGAATCCCTTTCCTCATGAACCCCTCCGAAATAAAAGCCATTACTGCCCGTCAAGGGCAAAGAAGATTCCCAAACATCAGAAAAAGCTGGTGAGAGACCAATATTGAAAAAGAAACTTAAAATTATTTGAAGGTCAAAATGAGACTTTCATTTGTGTATGCTTTATTTTGTGTCCAGGCATTGAGCCCTGTTCGGTTTACACAATCAGCCAGTCCTCCATCGTCTCCTCCTCCTCATACTGCATCTCTCAGCACAGGGAATCAGTGCATCTTTGAAGGTTCACAAAATAACCTTCTCTGTCGTCCTCCATCTGTAACGAGGCACCAAATCTTCTCAGAATCCTGGCCCTTGTCAGATCAGAGTTCTTCTGCCAGCACTGGTGTTCAAGAACTACAACATGCAGTGACCAGTCAAACACAGGAGCCTTCATTGCTGGCAAAGTATGAACTATGATGGGAAAATCCTGTATTTTATACTGTAATATGTTAAATGTGTGGTGGGGGGAGGAGTCTGCAGCACCTTCCTTTCCTCCACATAAAAATGTCTACAGTGCCCTTTAGCAAGGCAACTAATCCCCAACTGCTCTCCGGGTGCCCCAATATGTGTAGCGGTCCACTGCTCTAAGTGTGTGTGCTCACTGTTTACGTGTGTGTGCTCACTTTGGATGGGTTAAATGCATAGGAAATAATTTCCTTACGAGATTAGTATAATATATCAAAATCAAAAAATGCTTGACCAGTCAAACACAGTAGCCTTCATTGTTAGCGAAGTATGAGATATGATTGGAAAATCCTGTATTATATAAAATATATTCTTTAAATATGTTTGACAATCTGCCCTAGATATATTGAGCGTTTCCGTTATGGAAGACCACAGAGTCGTGGAGAAAGACAAAAGTTAGCAGCTGATATGGTGGACACTCAGCCGTTTTGGTGGATGTCTTCAAATCCTTCACAGCCATCCAGCTCGACACTAACTCGCACTTCTACTGAATGTTTTCAAGGTGTGTCACAGGGAAACATGCCGGTTTATCCCAACCAAACTTACTCAAATAGCATTCATTCATTTGCTGAACCACTTACTCCTACTAGGGTCGTGGGGAGGCTGGACTCTTTCTCAGCTAACTGAGTACACCCTGTACAGTTTGCTTATCCATCACAGACCCTACACACCCATAGCCATCCACACTCACAGTTGGGGAAATTTGGGAAAGCTAGTTGGCTGAATGTGCATGTCTTTGGACTGTGGAAAGAAACCAGACTACCTGGAGGAAACTCTTGAAAGCACAGGGAGAATATGCAAACTCAATTCTGAAATGCCCCCACTGGGCACAGAGCTCTAACCACTATGTCACCATGTCTCCAACTCAAGCAACATGCATATGAAATGTCCTTACAATTTATCATTATTTATGTATTTACACATACTAGTCCTTCTCAAAAAATTAGCATATTGTGATAAAGTTCATTATTTTCTGTAATGTACTGATAAAAATTATACTTTCATATATTTTAGATTCATTGCACACCAACTGAAATATTTCAGGTCTTTTATTGTTTTAATACGGATGATTTTGGCATACAGCTCATGAAAACCCAAAATTCCTATCTCAAAAAATTAGCATATCATGTTCAGGTAGTCTAAACGAGCTATTAACCTAATCATCTGAATCAACCCATTAACTCTAAACACCTGCAAAAGATTCCCGAGGCTTTTAAAAACTCCCAGCCTGGTTCATTTTCAAAACCGCAATCATGGGTAAGACTGCCGACCTGACTGCTGCCCAGAAGGCCATCATTGACACCCTCAAGCAAGAGGGTAAGACACAGAAAGAAATCTCTGAGCGAATAGGCTGTTCCCAGAGTGCTGTATCAAGGCACCTCAGTGGGACGTCTATGGGAAGGAAAAAGTGTGACAGAAAACGCTACACGACCAGAAGAGGTGACCGGACCCTGAGGAAGATTGTGGAGAAGGGCCGATTCCAGACCTTGGGGGACCTGTGGAAGCAGTGGACTGGGCTACAGGTGCCACATTCCCCAGGTCAAGCCACTTTTGAACCAGAAACAGTGGCAGAAGGGCCTGACCTGGGCTACAGAGAAGCAGCACTGGACTGTTGCTCAGTGGTCCAAAGTACTTTTTTCAGATGAAAGCAAATTTTGCATGTCATTCGGAAATCAAGGTGCCAGAGTCTGGAGGAAGACTGGGGAGAAGGAAATGCCAAAATGCCTGAAGTCCAGTGTCAAGTACCCACAGTCAGTGATGGTCTGTGGTGCCATGTCAGCTGCTGGTGTTAGTCCAGTGTGTTTTATCAAGGGCAGGGTCAATGCAGCTCGCTATCAGGAGACTTTGGAGCACTTCATGCTTCCATCTGCTGAAAACCTTTATGGAGATGAAGATTTCATTTTTCAGCACGACCTGGCACCTGCTCACAGTGCCAAAACCACTGCTAAATGGTTTACTGACCATGGTATTACTGGGCTCAATTGGCCTGCCAACTCTCCTGAGCTGAACCCCATAGAGAATCTGTGAGATATTGTGAAGAGAAAGTTGAGAGACACCAGACCCAACACTGTGGATGAGCTTAAGGCCGCTATCGAAGCATCCTGGGCCTCCGTAACACCTCAGCAGCGCCACAGGCTGATTGCCTCCATGCCACGCCGCATTGAAGCAGTCATTTCTGCAAAAGGATTCTTGAGCAACTATTGAGTGCATAACTGAACATAATTATTTGAAGGTTGACCTTTTTTGTATTAAAAACACTTTTTTTATTGGTCGGATGAAATATGCAAATTTTTTTAGATAGGAATTTTTGGTTTTTCTTTACTTTTTTGCCCAAATTATCAATATTAAAACAAAATAAAAGGCTTAAACTACTTCAGTTGTGTGTAATGAATCTAAAATATATGAAAGTCTAATGTTTATCAGTACAGAAAATAATTAACTTTATCTTTATCACAATATGCTAATTTTTTTAGAAGGACTAGTGTGTGTGTGTGTGTGTGTGTGTGTGTGTGTGTGTATATATATATATATATATATACATAATACTGTTGGATATATGCCTGAGCTGACTTGCTGGATTTCTTTACAGAATCATTTGAGTGTAGAAATGATGGCATCGGCAGGGTGCAGGACCTTCTCGAACATCAAGCAGACACTTCACTTTCTCCTACCAGAGACCTGCTTGACCTCAGTACACTTGTAAGATCTTTCCAGATTTACCAACTAAATGACTACTAGTTGTGTTTCTAAAAGTGGTGAAGGTGTAAACAGCAATTCTATAGTTGAGTACTGTACATGAATAGAAAGACGAATTACAAAAGATTTGAATGAACACTTTTAAAAAGTTGTGTTCCAGTTCTCTTTCAGGGGAACATCCAAAAACTGAATCAGAATATAAGGAGAAAAGGTATACGGTATGCTTATGGCGTGATCTGGTTCTGGATTGCTATTTTGGGATAATTTAGGATTGTGGGGTTTTTTCATTTTATAATAATGTCATCTGCTACAACTGGCTTTTATAAACTGGTGTCTGTTATTTTGATTCAAGCTTTATTTACTTGAAATAATTTTGTTGTTTTTTTTTTGAACAGCAGACTAATCAGATTCTGCCATTCTCTCGTACTATATACTAATTGTTACAAAATTATCTGAAATCCAAGAAATAAAAAGCTAAGCTCAATTGAAATACAGACCAGGTGGTATATCTGAGACATATTTTGATCAGGCTGCATAGGTGGTAATGCCAATAATTCTGTTTTTGGTTTGAAAGAAAAATCTGTTTCCACCAAGTTGTTCATCAGGTCACCTGGTAATATAAATACTCAGGCATTGCCTAAAAGCAGAACTCCAAAAATGTTTTTATTTATTTTCAGTAAAGAAATCGCCATAATATAATTTGAAAAGCCACTGAAATGGACAAGAAATCTTCCGGAAACTGCAATTGCATTCAGTGCTGATGGCTGTGGGGCCACATGCACACTAAACATCTTCCCTGTCATTTCCTTTATTTATTGGATTGCCAGTGTGAGCACATGAGCACAAATATGACAACAAAATCAAACTCATAGATTTACGACATTGCCATGAGTACGGAGCTCTGCTATATCAGTTTGCAAACTTTTGTGCCCTCCATGGAGGAAGAAGACCCTGGGAGTTTGGGCGGGGGTCGATCTATCACTGGAGTGGAGGTCACTGAGGTAGTCAAAAAGCTCCTCGGTGGTCGGGCTCCGGGGTTGGATGAGATCCGCCCTGAATATCTCAGGGCTCTGGATGATCTAGAACTGTCTTGGTTGGCACTTCTCTGCAACATCGCGTGGTCATCGGGGGCTGTACCTCTGGATTGGCAAACCGGGGTGGTAGTCCCCCTTTTGAAAAAGGGGGGCCAGAGGGTGTGTTTTAATTATCGGGGAATCACACTCCTCAGCCTACCCGGAAAGTCTATGCAGGGGTACTGGAGAGGAGGATTCGACCGATAGGCAAACCTCGGATTCAGGAGGAACAATGTGGTTTTCGTTCTGGCTACAGCACTCTTGACTCTAAACGCTCCACAGGATCTTGGAGGGGGTGATGGGAGTTTGCCCAATCTGTCCACATGTGTTTTGTGGATTTGGAGAAGGCTTCCGACCGTTTCCCTCGGGCTATCTTGTGGGACGTGCTCCAGGAGTGCAGCGTTCCGGACCTGTTGCTACAGGTCATTCGATCACTGTATCACCGGAGTCAGAGTTTGGTCCGTATTAGTAACAACAGGTTCAATTCATTTCCGGTGAGGCTTTGAGTCCGCCAAGGCTGTCCTTTTATCATCGATTCTTTTCATAATAATTTTTATGGACAGAATTTCTAGGTGCAGTCGAGGCGTTGAGGGGTTTTGGTTTGGTGGCCATTGGCTCTCGTCTCTGGTTTTTGCGGATGATGTTGTCCTTTTGGTTTCATCCAGCCGGAACCTCCAGCTCTCATTGGAGCAATTTGCAGTCCAGTACGAAGTGGCCGAGATGAAAATCAGCACCTCCAAGGCCAAGGCAATGGTTCTCAGTCGTACAAGGGTGGAATTACTCCCTCCGGGTCGGGAATGAGGTGCTGCTCCAAGTGGAGGAGTTTAAGTATCTCGGGATCTTGTTCATGAGTGAAGGAAGGATGGAGCGGGAGATCGACTGACGGATTGCTGCAGCCTCTGCTGTTAAACGGAGCCTGTACCGGTCCGTCGTGGTGAAGAAAGAGCTGAGCTGCAAGGCAATGCTCTCAATTTACCAGTCGGTCTACGTTCCAACCCTCACGTATGGTCACGAGATTTGGGTAGTGACCAAAAGAACAAGATCACGGATACAAGCGGCTGAAATAAGCTTCCTTCACCGGGTGGCGGGGCTCTCCCTTGGCGATCAGGTGAGAAGCTCTACCATCTGGCGAGAGCTCGCAGTAGATCCTCTGCTCCTCTGCATTGAGAGGGGCCAGTTGAGGTGGCTCGGGCATCTGGTCAGAATGCCTCCCGAACGCCTCCCTGGTGTGGTGTTTTGGGCATGGCCACCCAGGAAGAGACCCTGGGGTCGACCTAGGACACGCTTGAGTGACTATTTCTCTCGACTTGTCTGGGAACGCCTCGCTGTACCCCCAGAATAGCTGGAGGAAGTGGCTGGGGATAGGGACGTCTGGACCTCTTTGCTTAGGTTGCTGCCCCCGTGACGCGACCCGACCGGCGATGATGATGATGATATGTGATCTATGCTATAGTCTGTATAAATAGTTTCCATGCATGCTTCTCTGAGGCTGTTTTTGAAATTTTTGCTTCTTAGTGGTCCTGATGTGAAACACATCTGCCTTACATGTCCATTGTTTGTAGAATGTGAAACACTTTGGCATATACAGTGTTTATTCACGTGTCTGAGGTTTTAGTTAGATGCCTTGGCATTAAAGGAAGTAGAGCTTTCTCTCCTCAGTACTCTCACCTTCTGGTGCCGTCGTTGCTCAGTGCCAGGTTGTATATTTATGAATTCTTCATAGACGGCAGAGTTGTGCAGCCAGTTGCGCTGTGTAGGATTTCTGCTCTAGCACATTTAGGATTATATTTTATTTGAACTTGATGATTATAACTTTGCAGATGCAAAGTTTAAACAGTCTTGTCAAGGGATATCGTTTTAAATTGGAACTTTAAAAAGACTTTCAGTGTTTGTGTAGTTTCTGTCTCAGTCAGCCATCCCACAAAGCAAAGTATGCAGGCGGAAGACTGAAAATAAATTATGCGAATGACAAAACGGAGACAAGTACATGCTCGTATAAATCTCGACTGTTATGCTTGTGATGTTCCAGGTCTTATCCGATTCCTCAATCTGTGAGCAGGAGGAGCCTGAAATCGTTGAGTTGCAGGAGAAAGCCAGGAAACTTCTGCAGAGGAGGTACCACATCATACACAGGGTTCTCTTACTGACTGAGCACACCTAGCATACATGGTGGAAATGAGTCCAATCATATAAACCAACAAACTGTTCACTTTTTTTTTTTTTTTTAATTTTCAATTTGATTTATTATCGAAATGGCAAATATTATGTAAAGTGATTACACATTTTCTGAAACGCTTAATCCTAATTAGGATCACGGGTGGACAGCTCGCCAGGCCATCGCAAGGCAGAAACACGCTGACGGCTGTGCAGCTACTCTTAAACTCATATCTGCGTTTCTTTAAAAAAAACTCTTAATCAAATTTGTGGGATTAAACAAGGAAGGACTTGTTATATCCACAACGAATGGTTAAATATTTTGGACCATCACAAAGAAACAAGATATGTACAAATACATGGACAGTAGGGGGCCGGGTCAAACGTGGAGGCGGGCCGTAGTTTGGAGACCACTGCTCTATTGGATTGATCATCACTGTATATCCTCCATGTATGCAATATTTATTTCTGGGTTTAACCATGACCCTGTTTATTATAAGGTGTGTTGTGTTTTTCAGTGAGCACTCACAGAACAGTTGCTCCAGTGGTGTACCTATCAGCTCTGAAGGTCTGGGATGCTCTGAATTCTCTTCTCATGTTAGTGTTGATGAGCCAATCAAAAAGCCCACAATTCCCAGCTTGATAGATATGGACACCTGTAAGTGCAAGTCACACACCCTCATTTATTATTCACACATTTTGAGATTCTGATATTTCCTATTTAAAGACGTCGTGCGCACAGTGTTGCTGAGCTGTAAAGTCTGGGACAGGTTAACAAGACAATAAAAGCAAACACTAACCGACACTAGAACAGCTTTTACCTGTAAACAGTTAAATATGTAAATGTGTATATATATATATATATATATAAGTGGTACCTTGACTTGCGAGTGTCTTTTATAACGAATTTTACATGATACGAGCTTCGATCCACCAAAAATCTGCCCCGTCCAACAAGCAAAATTTTGATTTACGATCTCTGCTGGGGAAATGGCTTTTCCGGGCCAATTAGCCTTGTATTCTACTGCGTGTATTCCTCTGCGTTCCTAGAACGCTTTGTGCAGTGCTTCCCAATTATTTTCTGTCTCCCCTATAGGAAGAGGGAAAAAACATTTAATGCACCACACACTACTATAAATAGTGTTTACGACACTTCATATTGTCTGCTCGGTGCTTTTTCCCTACACCATAGCATGACGATGAGAGTGCCACTGCCACCTACTATAGTGGATGCACAATTACACTTAATTCTAGTACAGTATGGCAAAAAATCATGTTCCCCCCACCCCACCCCCCCTTAATCACAAGTGGGTGCGCCCCACTATTTAAAAAGCACTGGCCTTGTGGGAGCTCACCAAGCCTTTCCTCTCTGGCATTGTCGCCTGCACATGCACAAAATTCTCCTCCTTCTCCAAGCTGAGGATTCGAATCCAGGACCTTCTTGCTGTTGGACAGCTGCACTAATCACGATGCCACTGTGGCAATTACATGATATGTTGACGCATTAATTGCGTTTTATCATATTTTAATACTATTTGTACTTTTTGCACAGAGACAATGAGTACTTTTAATGTCCATTAAACTGTATTTTTTTTATCTCCGCTCACCTCACTGTGTTCATTCTGTGCTTCCTCTAGTAATAAGACCCAAAGGCCTGCTCCCTGCTGCCACTATTCCACGCCCTGTGGAGCCGCGACCTCTTCCCGAGAATGACATCCTTTTTCAGTGGCGCCTGAGGAGGAAAATGGAGCAGGCCAGACAGTGGAGTCAAATGTGTACCTCTAGTACAGCTCTTCATCATCCCTTACCGAGCATGCTGGAACTGCATGTAAATAAACTGAGATAAATTCAGCATTTTTCATCATATCATAAGTACGCTGTCTAAACAATAGTTGTTGTTTTTTTTTCCCCTCCAAGACACCTGGACTCTCTTTTACATCAGTTCCCATAGAGACAACTGGCACCATCAGCACCCCTGCCTTCCATCCCATCCTTGAGCCAGTGCCGTCCTCCTCTGGCCAAGTCCACCCTTCCTCCAGTGTTCACACCAAAGCTGAGTCCATTACTCGGGGCCATCTGGTATTAGATCCTTGCTGTGACCAAAAGAAGACCGTACACTTAACTCGGCCTTCTCTGAAAGCACAGGCTTGCCCTTCAGAGGGCTCAGGAGAGGTGAACAGGAAGCAGCAGCATTCCTCTTCTCCATCTTTACAACCTGCTAAGAGCTCCGAGAGAAGTCCGGAAAGAGAAGGCGGAAGAGTACAGGGCCAACGGGACAAGAAAAAGTCAGTGACATCTTCCAGAAAAAAGAGATCAGACAGGTAAATAAAGCTTTTATTTCATGATGATGAATTTCCAGTCATGGGATAAACAACATGACCCAAATATAATATCAGATCTGAAGACACCGCTACCATACACAGTACTAGCAGTGCTACATTTATAACGAAGCAAGAATTAATTACAATTTAAAATTTAGCAACTTTAGGTAAAATGTTCCGAACAGATTTTGATGAAAGTTGCATGATCATGATCCAGATCTGAGAATTTCCTAAAGGATTCTTTACTATTATGGGATGGAGGAATTTTATGAATTTTGTGTTCAGCTCTATAATCGCCAAAATTACAGAACAACATCTACATAAGATCTTTCACAAACCAAAGATTGGTCAGGATCCAAGTAGCGTTGCATATCTGGGATGTTGGGGTATGTGGGGCTTGTTCAGAAAATAATTATAAAAATAATATAAAGCACAAATGATCTGCTTTGGGGTTTTCGAAGTGCTTCTAGATTTATGTTTCAAATTAAACTTAATTTCTATGCATTAAATCTATTCTATATTAAAGTTTGTTTTGCTTTCATGATAATTTTAGGTTATACAGTGATCCCTCGCCACTTTGAACTCAAAATATTCTTATAAATTGATATTCAAAAAAGATTTTACATTGGCCATGATGCACTCATCACTCATTCGCTGAACTGCGTAATCTTATCAGGGTTGCAGGAAGGCTGCTGCCTATTTCAGCCAACTCTGGGCGAAAGCAGGGTACACCCTGAACATCCAGATGCCAGAACAATCCACATTCATACCTCGGGTCCAGACCATCTACAACAGCCAGTCAGCCTATTACGCATGTCTTTGGACTGTGGGAGGAAACCAGAGCACCAAGAGGAAACCCACACATACACAGGGAGAATGTAACTGCAGAGAGAAACTCCCAAACCAGTGACTCGAACCCAGAACCTTGTTGTTGCCATGCGGACATGCTAAACACTCTGCCACTGTGCTGCGCTGTTTGAAGAAATACCAAATATGTGGTGGACATGTATTTACCGTGTGCTCCGTCAGATGTGCACAGGCTGATGTGCAGACTTGTTTTTTTGTTTGTTTGTTTTTTCTGCAGGTGTGTGCGGAACGGAGATGTGATTGAGAGGAATCAACACGCTTTCAGTTCCCAGGAGAAGTACGCTAGGACTCGAGCATCAGTTCGTTCGAAAATCAAAGAAAACGCAGGGCAGAGAGAGCCTCCAGGTTCAGCACGTGGGTTTCATCAACAAGGTTCACAGTCACCGGTTCACAACACTCTCGGCCAGGTCAGTGTGTTCTCCTCATCATAAGGTACTAATGCATATCTCTGTGAATTATTAGCTCGTGGTGTGTCTGACCAAGATAGAACAGATCTGAATCGTTATTATATACACACACACCCTGCCCCCGCCCCATTTTCTCCATAAATTTAGTCGTATCCAATTCCTATCCATCAGGTATTGCCTTCCTTATCACATGACCACCACCCAGCCGGGATGAGTGAAAGCATGCACATGCCCCCTCTGTGACATGCAATGCTAGCCACCCGCCTCTTTTCAAACTGCAGCATATGTGTATTTGAGGGTGGTTTAATACACTCTGAGGGAAAGCGCTATCCGCCCCGTGATTGGCTGGCGATCGCGGTGAGTGACAGGGAAGTGAGCGTACGCCATGCCTTGCTGTGTTTCTCGCCCTCTGGTTTAGGACTCGTGTAACACACTACATATATACATACAATATACAGTATGATGTAATACTCCTTTGCACTATATGTCAGTTTTACACTTCGATTTGTGAAGAAGCCACTTAGACGTTATTGAGAAGTTTATTTAATTTTTTTTTCAATTAAATTGAGATCCTCTCTGTAGTTTCCTGTTTTTCATTTTTGTTCCTGTCTCTCGGTCTCTCGATGCTCTACAAGGTTGTTTCCGAGGTGTTGTTTCCCAGTGCTGAATCCCAGTCTTCCACCTCTCCTGTACACACTCCTCCAGCACCTGCTCATTCCCCTGCTCCTCCTCTTCCTCAACACTCATCCCGAACAAGTGAGGTCGTAGGTCAACTGATGCAGGATGCCCAAGGTTAGAAATTCTGATCGGCTTTTACACACACACACTTGCACCCAGAACACGTTGCTCCAATGTAAAACTGATTTGTTGAGGGACACCTTGCTCCACCTTTTGAGGAGGTGCAAACTGTTCCAGAACATGGTAGGAGAAGTAGCGACCATTCAAGTTATTAGGTCATTCCACTGGCTTTCACAGCAGATGGATGGTGGGTCTCTAGTAGTTTGCGGGTATGCTGTCCAGCTCTCTTCACACTTGTTCCCAGTTTAAGAGTGACTGCGTACACGGAAATGTAGGAAGGGGGACGCCAGTTGTTCCGGGGTGACGTATTTCCTCTGCATGTGTGGCAGCAGCTGAAGTTTCATTGTGTGTGTGTGTGTGTGTGTGTGTGTGTGTGTGTGTGTGTGTGTAAGGTCAACAGTGAGCATAGTTTTACCATTTTAGCCTCCACCTGTTACAGCACCAATCTTTAAATAACTGTTTCACAGTGCGTGTATATTCGGCGGTTATTCTGTTGTGGTAGACTGGCGCATACTTTAGTACATACCTCTATTATTATTGATGAGCTGGGTTGGAGGTGTGGGTGGTTGTGTGATCGAATCCCAGTTAGACCCCCACTGTGCTAAGACCCCTGTGCAAGGTCTTAATCACAAGTGTGCCACTGTTCACCCAGCAGTATAAATGGGTACCAGTAAAATATACTGGGAAGGTAACCTGCGATGGGACTAGCGTCCCATCCAAGAGGAGTTGAACTCCTGGTAGCGTCACACTACGGAAACCGAGAATCAGCAGCGGCCCAATGAGCCACTAGGCTCGGGTGTAAAAAGTCCAACAGACTGCCTACCTAGTAGACCTCCGTCGGTCTCGAAGGACTATGGAGCTGCACTCTGGCTAGTATACAGCTGGTGATACTCTCCAGTGCACAGAGCCTGGGTAGGAAGTATGGAGGACAGGCTGTTACCCAAGCAGCGAGTGCCACCGTAAGGATCCAATGGAAGGGCAGAAGCCAGTACGACTGGGTTCCGGTACCACTGCAGGAGTTGTAAGAACGTTACTGTGAACAAACTGCCTCAGTGGCCTCCGATGATCTACCTACTATTATTATTATTTACATTTACACCATTTGGAAGATGCTCTTATCTTATCCAGAGTGACTTAGAATTATCATTTTTATACAACTGAGCAATTGAGGGTTAAGGGCCTTACTCAAGGGCCCAACAGTGCTGGTTGTACCATTGACCTACGGATCAGTAACCCGTCACCTTCTCCACAAAGCCACCAATGCCCGTTGTATATAGTACAATGTAAATGGCTCCGTGAGTACAAAGATAAAAACACACATTTTACGACCTTGCACAGCATAAGGACCGTCAAATCCGCGGAATTAATTGTGTAAGATTTCAAAAAACAACTGACCTTCATTTCTTAATTTTCATTAACGAATTATTCTGCTCCGAGATGTGGCGGCTGTCCCAGGAATGTGACACCAGTCTATCACAGGGTTTCATGCACACACATTCCCACCTAGAGTGCAGTTTCAAGTTGTATATAGACCTGTTTATACGTTTTTAAAGCAGACAGGAAACTCGTACAAACTCACGGGCAACACGTGTAACGCCACACATCAGCAACAAAACCTTGAATTGGGAAATACAGTGGTGTGAGGCAGCAGCACTACACACTGCACCACCACATTACTAACATGGTTTAAATTACAGGAAGGACATTAGAGGTGTAGCGGTGAGCACGTCAGGCTCATAGCAACAAGGTCCTGGGTTTAAGTCGGATGTTTCCGTGTGGAGTTTGTTCTTCCTGTGCTTGTGCGGGTTTCCTCTTGGTGCTCCAGTTTGTTTCCGCAATCCAAAGACTTGCGCAGTCGGCTAATTGTCTGTTCCAAATTGCCCATTGGAGTGTGTGTGTGTGTGTGTGTGTGTGAGAGAGAGAGAGTGTGTGAGAGAAAGTGTGCGTGCGTGCGCACGCGAGAGAGAGAGAGAGAGTGTTGGTGTGAGAGAGAGAAACTGTGTGTGTGTGTGTATTTTGTCTCTGCGATGGTCTGAGGAGCTGTTGCTGTTACCCACCTTTACCCAATGCCCAAGTGCTATGTGCCGGTGGCATAGTGCCGGTGCCATAGTGGTTAGGGTGTTACGCTCATGATCAGGAGGTTGTGTGTTCGAATCCCAGTTAGACCCCCACTGTGCTAAGACCCATGGGCAAGGTCTCAACCACAAGTGTGCCTCTGTTCACCCAGCAGTATAAATGGGTACCAGTAAAAATATACTGGGACGGTGGGACGGTAACTTGTGATGGACTAGCGTCCCATCCAAGGAGGAGTTGAACTCCTGGTCGCTTCACGCTACGGAAACCGGGGATAAGCACCAGCCTGATGAGCCACTATGGCTCGGGTGTAAAAAAGCCCAAGGCCCAAACCTTACCTTTACCCAGTGCCCAGCTGAGATGAGCTCCAGCCTTCCTGCGTCCCTAATGGAGGATTAAGCGATGAGAGTGATCACATCCGTGAAGTTATCAGGACTTGGTTTTATTTTATTTCCCGATCTTTATCCAGGATCTTTTCAGGTAAATAAATAACACTTTTTTTTTTTTTTAATAAAATGTATACAATTTAATACAGGCATAAAATAATCATTTAAAGTACGTAAATTCTTTCCTTCATACTGTATTTTAAAACATAAGTTCCATGTTAGATTCGAAGTGAGAATATTATATACAAAACACAGCAGCAATGGTTCTTCAGAGCTCGTCCTCCCTACTTTTGTTTCCTAACACAGACTCTGATGGACTGGAATTTGAGGACGACGCTTTGCTGATCGTTCTTCGGCAGCAGAGGAAGTGGGTGAAGGAGCAACTCTGGTGAGAAAATATTGTTTACCTTATTTGGTCATGAAAATATTTATAAACCTCGTGCTAGAACAAGGACTCCATTGTCGAAAGCACAGTTATATAATGATGTGATTTATTCCCCTCAGTGCGGTTGATACGATGCTGGATAAATTCCATGAAGACTGAAGGACTATGACGAGGAACAGTCACTTCCATACGGTCGTGATTATTACTCAGATTCAATACGTTTAAAATCTCATCTGTGTTTATTTATTTTGTGCCTACAAATGGAAAGTGTTTACACTGTAAATAAACCATTTTGGAAAAATACTTGTTTGAAGACTTCGTGATATCATTACTCCTATTTAATACTTATAAAAACAAAGTTATTAAGGAATTTACACAACAACAATTATTATTATAATCAGTATCTGATATGTGTAGCTGGTATTAAACAACAATCGGATTATGTTCAGAACATGTTGGAAAATCGGATATGGACTCCGATCAGGTGTTTTTTTTTAATGTGTGGGAAGTGAAAAGATTTTTTTTTTTTTTTGGGGGGGGGTAAAGTGGCGTAGTGGTTAGTATATGCGCCTCGCAGCAAATATGTCCCGGGTTCATGTCCTGGGTTCAAGTGAGGGTGTTCCTGGGTCGAGTTTGTATGTTCTCCCTCTGCTTGCATGGGTTTCCTCCAGGTACTCCGGTTTCTTCTCACGGTGCACAGACATACACATTAGGCTAATTCAGTGCTTCTCAATTATTTTCTGTGGCGCCCCCTCTAGGAAGAGGAAAAACTATAAATAGTATTATTTGTCTATAAAACTGTTATTCGTACACCTCTGCATAACATTGTATCTTTCTAAACATTAAAAACAAAAAAGAAATATAGTTCAACTTACAATAAAGAAAAACTTCATTAATGTTGTTTTTAATCTGTAATAGAAAAGATTTTAAAGTGCACCAATGTGCCTGAAATAAAAAAAAAAAACATCCTTATTTAAACTCCTTCAACTTATTTATGTCTTAATGTCTCTGTCTCTCTCCACCTTTTCTCTTCGCTCCTGTTAATTTTTTTCAGGTTGTTTACTGCACTTCATATCGTTTGGTCGTGCGAAAAACCACCCATAGCGCGACATTGAGAGCGCCACTGCCAGCTAGTGGCGTGGAGGTGCAATTACATTTAATTCCGTACACAATTTCAGAAAAGCATGTTCCCCACGGTCATACGCACACAAACCCCACCCCCACCCCCCGAAATCACACCGTGCCCCACCGGCATCATACTGCGCACCGCCAAGGGGGCGTGCTCCACTATTTGAGAAGCACTGGGCTAATTGTATATTGTCGATTTTTGTGTGAGTGAGTGTGACTGGATGTATGTTGTCTGTGCAATGGATGGGCAATCTGGATCAACTGAGAGACTCCAGGCTCCCCACATCCCTAACAGGATTATGAGGTTCAGCAAAGAAGTGAGTGTAAATGATTGTGTGTGTGTATGCGCCCTGTAGTGGATTGGTAAGCTGTCCAGGGTGTACCCCACATTCACCTAGAGTGGGGTGAAATAGGCTCCAGCCTGCCCATGACCCTGGTAAGATTAAGTGATCAGCAAATGAATGAATGTTTGTCTTTATTGATAAATATGTTTAAAATTGGAAATAGCATCTGTTGGTTGTCATGCAAGAAAAAGGTTGGTCTGTTTCTTCTGATGCGTTTCCTTTTGAAAGTGATCAATCAAAATGCATCTTGGGACAGAATTACGTGGCAACGCACAGGTTAATGTGGTAGCTAATCGCACTGTGTCTTTACAGTCCTGCCCCAGAGTGTGTCAGTGGTTCTGTATTTTCAAGTTTCAGTAAAGGTGCCATAATAACAAGCATTCCCTCTGGCGACACTGCACACTCCAGCTTCAGGGCGTCCACTTCTTTTGGGATGCGGTACCTCCGGTTAAACTGTCGGGTCACTAAACCAGGTCCGTCCTACAAACAAATCGTTTACACCATATGTTTCACGAAATAAATGGTTATTTAACAATGGCTAAATGTGTTCAGATGAAGCTGCAAGATGTCAGGGTTGTAGCGCAGAACTGACCTTTCTCTGCTCATGTTTTCCTTCAACAACAACATAGTCGCCTGTGACTTTAACCAGCAGCTCCTCGGGACTGAAGTGTTTCACATCAAGTTGCACCGTGAACCCGTTCTGGTCGCAAACAACCTGCAGATAAAGATTAAATGACGTGTTTATCGTGGACAGTCGTGTTCAAAACAACAACAGTGTGTTTAAAATAGTGAATAAAGCTCAAAATCCTGATGACAGCTTTTATTTCCCTACACACACACACACACACACACACACACACACACATGCATTGGGAAAACGACACATTCTATTCCAAATCAAAACATCAGATTTGTGTTACTCCTTTAAACAGATTGAAAATAATGACTATCAGACTTTTTAAAAAAATATATGCCAGTGTCTGTTTTCTTCTTTACAAACTCGAACCATTCAGGGTATAAACTGGAGAATGGTGTAAGGGCAGTCGTGGCCTGGTGGTGAAGGTGCTGGGGCACTGATCCTAAGGTTGGGGGTTCAAGCCCCACTCTCCACAGGTTGTCACTGCCCCCCCCCCCCCCAATCCAGTGCAGCCAACTGGGTTATCAAATGCCGTCCATGTCTCTCACTGTCTATGGTGTAAAAGAACCATTTCTGACTTTCGACAAGAGTAGCTACAAGCTGCCAGCGTAGTTCTGCCTGGCAAGCTGTCCAGGGTGTACTCTGCCCTCGCACAGAGTCAGCTGGGATGAGCACCAGCCTCGCCGAAACCCTAATTTGGATTAAGTAGTTACAGAAAATAAACGATTTTCTTTTTCCTTTGAATCACCTGAAGTAATATTTATTTGTATAAACACTTTCTGAGAACTGCTGCACATCTGTGTTGTGGAGTCGACCAACTTCTGGCACCTGTGCACAGGTTTTCCAGCCTCAGGATGATTGGACTACATTCCACAGTTCTTCTGTACAGTCGGCCCCCAACTTACGAAATCCGCGGGTTACGAAAACCATTTCCCCGAGTTTCCGTCCCCGAGATATGAAAAACCCCCCTCTTACGAAAAGAAATTCAAAATTCAAACGCGCCAATCAAAATTTCACACGACACGCGAGTTGCTCTCTCATTGGCTGTCTCTCAACATCCCGCCCCGCTGGCCTCCCAGATAGAGACAGACGGAAGCTTCACTCCTTAGTTTTTTAAGTTGTTTTATTCAGTAAATGTTTGATGGTTTAATTTGTTCCTTGAGGGATCAAATTAAAGTTGAGTTTGTCAAGCAGGGAATGCGCTTTAAATTCCATGTCTTGTGGGCGTGGCCCGCAGCGCACGCAAGAGAGAGGTGTGTGTGTGTGTTAATAAAAAATGTTTTATAATGTTTTAATGAATAAATATGTTCATAAAATGTTTAAATGGTTTAATAAATAATTTTCTTTTACTTTTAACACATATTTCATACAAAATTGGTGTAGTTTTATAATTTTTAAAGGGTTTATGGGGTTTATCCCAAAGACTGGAGCCTTGGAACGAATTAGGCGTTTAACATGTAAGATGCGACCCCTACTTACGAAATCCCCGCGTTACGAAAAGGGCTCTGGAACGGATTCATTTCGTAAGTTGGGGCCGACTTTATTTCTTGGTTTTTTGCCTCAGAAGCTGCAGTTTTGATGTCACCACACAAGTTTTCTGTTGGATTAAAATCCAGGGATCGGGCCACCACTCCAAGATGCTGCTTGTTTACTGGTGTGTTTTGGGTCGTTGTCCTGTTGGAACACCCATTTCCAGATCATTTCCTCTTCAGCATGAGGCAGCACGGCCGCTTCAAATGTTCTGATGGGTTGAAACTGATCCATGATCCCTGGTATGGAATAAAAAGGCTCGACACCGTAGTATGAGAAACATCATGAGATCATGATGCTTGTGCCGCTGGGCTTCACAGTCGTCACAGTGTGCTGAGGCTTGAATTCAGTGTTTTGGGGTAAATGTGCTCTTTGGTAAATTGCCCCCCCCCCCCCCCCCAGCACATGGGAGTTTTTTTTTCCAGCAGTGGAACTCTGCAGGTTCTTCTAGCAGATAGCTCGACTTCACAGAGGCGTCTTCTAATTGTAACAGGACTCGCAGGTAACTTTAGACCTTGTTTGATCTTCCTGAGGCTGATTGTTGGCTGAGTTGCTGCCATGTTGGCTCTTTTTCCATCCATTCGAATGGTAGTTTTTCTTCCATGTCTTTCAGGTTTCGGCTGCCATTTTAAAGCTTTTGTGATTATTTTAGCTGAGCAGCCTCTCATTTTCTGTACTTTTTTCACATGTTGTCCTCTCTCCAATCAAATTTTTAATCAAGGTATGCAGTTCTTCTGAAAAAAAAAGTCTGGAACGACCCATTTTCCTCAGAATTTCAGAGAGAAATGTTCTGTAACCAGCATGTACTACATTTGCTGTCTTCATTTATTCATTTTCTAAACCGCTTAATCCTAATTAGGGTCAAGGGGAGGCTGGCACCCATCTCTGCTGACTCTGGACTACGGCAGAGTACACCCTGGACAGCTCACCAGGCTATCGCAGGGTAACATTTGCTGCTGTTCTTCCTTAAATAAGGACGATAATTGGCACCAGTTTTTCAAAGAATGAATGACATCACTGATTGAACTCCACACTGCAATTATTCTGAACCCGCCCCTTTCAATTAGTGATTCGATTAGACAGTCTCAGCAGCAGCATGTCATGACTGTTGGGTCTGTTGGATTCTATCACTCTACTACATCTGATAGTAAATTATTTGCCATGTACAAATATGATTTCTACCAAAAACACTGATTGATCAGGTGAGTGATGTCTGATTCATATTATTTTGATCACGACTGTAAACACTGGTTTTAATTTCTCGAAAGTTGTTATTTGGATGTGTTTGGAATAGACGTTGTGGACAAATGAAAGTTTTCTAATATTGCCCATGACACTGTATCTCTTGCTTTGATGATATCAGATGGTTCAAGCCTATAAAGACTATTTCACTTGGGAAAACTACAGCGGATGGGTGGAACGGTGACACAGTTGATACCACGTCCACCTCACAGCAAGTAGGTTCTGGGTTCAAATCCTCTGCTCACTGAGGGCTTTTTTTGCATGGAATTTTCATGTTCTTCTTGTGATTGTGTGGGTTTCCTCCAGCTACTCCAGTTTCCTCCAACAGACCAGAGACTTCCTCATAAAGATAATTCTCTACTCCAGATTTCGCCAGGGTGAATAGTTGGGTGGCCCTGCAATGGAGTCACAAGCTGTTGAGGGTGTACCAATCACCCAGAGCCAGCTGAGATAGGCTCCAGCCTTTCTGCAGCCAAATTAGGATTAAATGGTTCGGCAAATGAATGTTGATCAGCCCACCCACTGTGGTCATACTGTAGAGTGGAAATAAAGTGATTACTTAAAAAAAAAAAAAAAAAAAAAAGTTCTGGTTTCTGTATATAGTTCTGGTATAACGGTACGAAAACCATGTAAGTTGAAGGGAAGCGTGCATATGTTCCCAATATCAAACTCTGTCTAATACTTCAGGATGCTGGAAGACTAAACAATAAATAAACTTGCCCTAAAGGTGCTTCTTTATATAGGCTATAGTTCTCTCCAGTGCCCTGCAGTTACCCTGTTAATGCTCAGCATGTCCCAGACTCTGAGGCAGGCTTTAGCACACTCCAGGTTCCTGTTGCATCCCGGCACTGGAGAAATCTTAAACTTTATGGAATGAGAAGTTCTGCCCACCTGTGCGGCTCCTGTGTGCTCCTTAACCGGGATCAGCAGCTCGGCTGGGGTCCACGCGGAACATTCCAAACTACCCCCGAGGCGAGGCAGCAGGGGCGGAAGTACCCTTTCCCAGGGAATCCCATTCATAGGGACGGTGGGAGGCAGGTCGAAATCCATCTTTAAATAACCAATCAATCAATCAATGATTGAGCAGAAACGACAGGCGGAAATCCCGGCTCTGTGCAGTTCGATAATAAAGCCGGTTCCCAAAACATGCCTCCCACAAACACAATACTGTAATACTCGGGAATAGCAGATCCAGTCTTTATATACAATGTGTATATATGTATGTGTGTGTGTGTGTGTGTATATATATATATATATATATATATATATATATATATATATATAGTGTAAGTAAGTAAGTACATTTTATTCAAGAGATGCATACAAAGAACAAGTACAAATCCTAATGAATATTAATATAAAAATAAGTATACACTCTTAGGATTCTGCCGATCTGAGCAGATAGTTCATTCATCTCTGTGTATGAGAATTGCACACATGCTAGTAGGCTTACACTTCTGACCAACCAGATTTGCTTAGGGTTACAAAAGTCTGAAAAACACTGTAAACATAAAGATGACATCTTAACACAAGGGTAACACTATATAACTGATTTTATTTATATATATATATATATATATATATATATATATATATATATATATATATATATATATATATTAAAAGAGGAGCTGCAAAGCCGTCAGCGTGTTTCTGTCCCTTGTTAAAAGGGTTGTGTCAGGAAGGGCATCCGACGTAAAAACCTCTGCCAGATCAAATGTGCGAATCAAATGATTTGCTGTGGCGACCCCTGAGAAAAGGAAAAAGCCGAAAGGATAGAAGATATATATATATATATATATATATATATATATATATATATATATATATACACACACACACACACACACACACACGCACACTCAGTCAGTTTGTAAACAATGAATTCAGCGTACTACGTAGGTACGTCTAAACTCAAAATTTGACCCTTTTTTTGGGAAAATCAAAAAAACGTAAAACGGATGAACGCAAGTCTGGGACCGTCTGTATGTGTATATATATATATATAGGAATGTGTGTCTGAGATTTCTTCCTTTAAAATGTAGGCATGTTTGAACTTACCTGTGGAATAGGACTGATCTCCTGTGATGTTGTTGTTGTTGTGAGAGTAGTACCGAGACCTCCTGTCTCTTCTCCTCCCTCCGTCTGTCCCACACGCAGCGCCTGGAGCCCTTTATGTAGCCTGAGATGTGTCTGGATTATGTAAACGAGCTGATTTGGGAACAGGGTGATGATGTTAGTGGCTTCCTCGTGGACAGTAATCACATTGTGGGGATTTTTAAAGGACACGCTGTTTGTTTTTGTTTGGGGTTTTTTTGGCTCACAAGAAATGAAGGAAATGTGCTTCTGTCAATAAACTTTGTTGAACTTATTTATCTTAAGTTTAAATTTTCAGAGTAAAATAAAATGTAAAAAAAAAAAAAAGTTATGTAGACCTTTTTTTTTTTTTTTTTTACTCCTGCACCCCTAAAAAAAATTTTGCTCTGACCCCCCCCCCGACATTTTATACTTTGTTCTAGGATAAATGATGTGGAATCATACTAAATTTTATTAAAAGAAGATATTTATTTCAAAGGTTACAGCCCTGCTGCCCCCCCCAAGGGGAGACGGAGATTCCACACTTTTTTGTTTTTTTTGACAGATATAAAATGTTGTCCTTTATTAGGTGCAACTGCAAGACACAGGAAGAACACTGGTTTTATGAAGGGAATGTCCCAAAGAGTTTTATTCACATAAATTTTGCATAAAGAATAATTCAATGATGACTGACTCACACCTTGTGTAATTTTGAATGATTCATTGATCAGGATTATGAAAGATCTGTGAGAAGACCGTTGATCATTGACATTAGTAAATACTGAATGGGATCAGCATGATCTAATTGGTTCACGTTGGTTGAATAGAACGGGCAGTGGTGGCCTGGTAGTACAGGGTGCTGGATCACTGATCCTAAGGTTGGGGGTTCAAGCCCCACTCACATCAAGTTGTCACTGCCCCCCCCCCCCAAAAAAAAAAAGTGCAGCTAACTGGGTTATCAAAGGCTGGCCATGTCTCTCACTGTCTGTGCTGTGAGGTTCATGTAAAAGAACCATTGCTGACTTTCATAAAGAGTAGCTGCATAGCCGTCAGCGTGTTTCCACCCTATGATGGCCTGGTGAGCTGTCCAGGATGTACTCTGCCTTCGCCCGGAGTCGGCTGGGATGGCTACTCATGACTGTAATTAGGATTAAACGGTTACAGAAAACGAACTAATGGTTGAACAGACATTATCCTGAGTAGATAATGCATAAATGTCAAAAACCACGAACCACTTGAAGAAGCTCGAATACGTAGGTGAAGTGAAGTGAAATTCATTCATTGTCCAAACTGCATCATCATTTAGGGTCAGAAAATCCGGAGCCTATCACAGCTGACTCTAGATAAAGGTGGGGTGCACAATGAACAGCTCGCCAGTCCATCGCTGGACTGATATACACAACCGTTTACACTTAAAGCTGGTGGCAATTCAGAACAGCCAACTAGCCTAATGTGCATGTCTTTGGACTTTGGGAGGAAGCCATGTCCTCATGGGGACAACATGCAAACGGTACACGGAAACGTCTTTGCGAATTTAAACTTCACCACAATGAATTCGACACCAAATATCTAAATTAGTTTTTCTCCTTTTACATCATGTAGCTATAATTTAGCTGTTACATATCTAAAATTCTGAAATACGTTTGTCTCTCAGATGACTGCACATCTGGGAACAGTGACAACAGGCCACTCTGCTTTTCTGGACTATAAATAAGTTGAAAGCGTTGGTAACAGCTCAGTATGACTGTTCCAGTGGTACATAACCTCCTGGTTGGACCAGCACACGTGACCAGAAAAGGTTCCCATCCGTTCTACCTCTTTAGCTCTTTCCATGAAATGTGAAACCACCCGAGATTCTTGACCGAGTACTGATTTCTGCGATGAGATGTGGGTTATGCAATTACTGGAGCGTTGCTGAAAGTTAAGGATGTTTCCCGGGGTCGATGAAAAGGGGTCTGGAAGTCACACACTATGATATTTGAAAGCATATTTCAACTTTCCTTCGAGGAAAATCAAGGTTGCAGTGATATTGCTGAAGCCTTGGGTGTTGTATTTTTGCTAGTGATTAGCAAAACAGTAACACAGCGGAATCTATTAACATAGAAACAAGAACATTTTAAACAATAACAATGGTTTTCACATCCATGTCCAGTAAACAAAACTGTGTGGTCTGCTAAGAAAGTCAACATGATTCAATTTTTCAAAAAAAAAAAATAATAATAAGTAAATATATTGACATTCTATCAATCTCAACATCAAGTGTGTCCGGAGCATAAACTACTCAGACTCTATTTGTGAACATGAGAACTACAAGCTGTCACGTAATGATTACTTGCTCGTCATATTTTGGAAAACAGAGTTCAGATACCTGACTGCAGAAGTCATCAATCTTTTTTTTTTTAATTTGTAAAGATGCCAAATAGTGATGCTGGGAAATATATTTTGCCTGCTGTTAATGCTCGGACACCAAGCTACTAAAAACAGCATCCACTGAGATCCTGGCGGGGGCGGCGGCGGAGAGAGAGAGAGAGAGAGGGGGGGGGGGGGGCTCAGAAGTTGCCCGAATGTGAGCTTGGGTTTCATAATAGGCGCCAGTTATGAGTTATACTTCAGAGAGGCTTCAATTGTGGATATTAGCAAGTCTGGTATGTTGGTCCTGTAGTTGGGATTAGAAGATTAGGAGATTATGATCATCTATGTAAATGAGGAGCGTTTGTGCAACTGGTGTTTGTCACTCATTTCTTTTCACATTCCTCAGACTCACTTTCATTCCATCGCATTCCATTCTTTGACCTTCACAACAAGACGAGATGATATGAAACACAATAATGTTTATCGCACTGCTTTTATGTGATTTAATTAAAAAGTGAAAGGAAAAAAAAAAAAATCCCAGAACCCCTCCAGAGGAAATATCGTGTCATCAGTGTCTATGGCGTGCCAAGAGGAATGGTGAAGGAGAGATAATCAGCCACTTCTCCCCACTCTGCTCGGAAATGCTGGAAAATAGTGATCCACGTCGTCAGCACCGCCACCCACAGCATTAGCCCCAGCGCTGAGCGTTTCACATCTGTACAGGGAACATTACATTTACATTGTCATATTTCACTCACAGACCTGGACAGGATTAAGTAAACATCACAGTCATTATAAAACAGCAGGTACACGATGTGTACATGGGATGAGAGATCAGGTCATTTTAAACCCAAGTGTTTACAACTTTAAATGTCAAATAATCCCAAATACTTTATGACGACTGTACACATCTGTATCATGGGCGGTTCTTGTTGTCTCATATTTAACCATCTTAGCTTTGCGTTAATATGCATTAAAAGCAGCTTGTACTGTACAGTGATCAATAACATTTTCTCTTTACAGTATCACCTGCGAAGGCCTGGGATGAATAAGGCAGAAGGTGAACAGTCAGTTCTCGAAGCTGATGTGTAAACAACAGGAAAAATGAGCAAGCAGAAGGATCAGAGTGACTTTGATATGGGTCACACTGTGATGCTAAACAGCTGGATCTATTTATTTCCAAAACAGCCAGCCCTGTGGGGCAGGGGTCCCCAACCTTTTTATCACTGCGGACCGGTGGTTGGGGATCCCTGCTGTGATATGCCGTGATAAGCAGGGCACGAAATTAGCGCCGGTCCACCGGCATTTGCCGGCATTTTTGTAGGAGGTCCGGAAAAATCCAACCCAATACCGGCCCCCGTGTCAGGCAGAAGGCCTTTTCAGTAAAATGAACAATCCGCCGTTGCCAAAGATCTGACACTTCAATGACAGATCCTTACCAGAAGCTAGAGAAGATGCAGGATGTTTGAGTGACATCACAGGGATTAAATAATCATTAAAAACACACTAAAAAAAACGTGAATTCACAATTCAAGAGATCACGTTGATGACATGTTTGAAGGACGGGAAAAAAAAAAAAAAAAAAAAAGAGGGATACACATCATCTGCAACCAATCAGCAGGAGGAAGAAACAAAATCTCTCAGCCATTGGCTAAATTTGAATCATGTGCCAGTAACTTCTGTGTTTGCCGTCAATCTGCAAGTATAATTATAACAATTTATCTGTAACTAACGATGTCAAAGCAGACAAAGTTAACTGGCTTTGTAAAACATCAATAAACTGACCAAAGTGACGCTGGACCAAGAAGCACTAATGTCAGCGATTATAAAGATTATGAAAAGAATCGAAGTCCAAAGAGGACTTTTCAGGCACGACCAATGACTCCACCCACACTTTGAAAGTTTGAGTTAACGCACGACTTTAATGTTACTTAAGGCCAACTCTGTAGTACTAATACTGTAAAGGGCCTGAGTACAATTTTACATTGCAAACACCAAAAAATATTGGTCAAATTAAAGAAAATATGACTTGTTAACATGTTTTAATTTGATCAGCAGAATTATAAAGAAAGAGTTGTATATAAGAGAGAATTGGTTTACATGTATGTTTCTTATTCAGTCATAATAGCGATTGTACTCCAAACATATAGACAGGTGAACAAGTGAATGAAAAAAAATAATAACAGATCATCACATAATTAATCATTCCAGAAAAACGAGGTCCAGTAAAATTCTTAGGGGTCCTGCGGATTTTTTCTTCTGCCTGCCCCCCTGTCTGGTGGAAAAAATTTTAAATTCGTGCCCTGGATAAGTACTTCCCAAAGAAGGACCCAGGAAAGACAACCAGTGAAATGGCAAGAGCCTCATGGGAAGTAAACGCTAATACATGCAGTTTGATCCAATAGAAACTGCTAAACTATTCAAGCTGGCTATGACCGAAAGCGGTCAGAACACACAGTACACCAGAACTCGCTGTGCATGAAGCTGCCGAACCGTGGCCTGGTCAGACATCATCAGCGTTAGGACAGCATTATACTATATGTACCCGCGGAGAAAGCAAGCACACGCCATGGAAACGGTTCATTTCCTTTTAAAGAATTCACCCTCGTTAATATACAGAAAGCTTATGTAACCGAACACGACGACAAGTCAGATTAGCGCAGGGAAAGTGGTTCTGAATCATTTCTCTATCGACAGAACCATCATTTGCACCACAGTCTTGGAGGACTGGATGATAACTTTAGAACATGAAAACTCAGCACCTGGGGTTCTGTAATGTGTCATCAAGAAATGTGAGCTTGATGTCTTCACTCACAGGTTTTGATCTGCGGTTGTTCCGTGTAGGCGGGTTTTACAAAAGCCTCTTTAAAAAACCACACGACGTTCACCAGCCACAGGAACGGGAGGAGAGCAAAGCCACCTAAAGAACACAAGAAGTAACCAAGTTATACATTTCTATAAATATGTCCTTTTGGCACAGCTCTGAGCTTACACAAAGTAGAACATGCAGTACTGTGCAAAAGTATTCGCCCCCTTTTAATTTCCTCTCTTTTGATTTACAGTACACCGTTTTCAAATAAACACTGAGAACTACAGAGTTTACAAGATCTTTCATTCGAGCGATCAATTGTGGGTGTGACTGGTCTGGTTGAACCTGTTATCAATTTATTGTAATTGATTGAAAGAGTAAGGGGTCATTTACTTTTTCACATGGGTGAGATGGATGTTGGTGATTTTTTTTCTCCTTCAATGAATCAAGAATATTTTTTAAAACTGTATATTCTGTTTATTGAGTTTCTCTTCTGTATTTATTTGTTTGAAAATAAGAAACCGTATAAATTATTTGACAAAATTGAAGTGGGGTTTTTTTGAAAGCCTACAACAGAACACTGAGAGGGCCAATAAATTCAAGTGATACTCGCCGGGCCTGACATGAATATCTGTTTAATATTTATATATATATATATATATATAATGTGCGTGTGTGTGTGTATATATATATATATATATATATATATATGTGTGTGTGTGTGTGTGTGTGTATGTGTCCCCGGTGTGTGTGATCCCTTGCTACTTCGTGCTTCAGTTTCTGTGGCTTCAGTGCATCGTGGGTTTTTCAAAAATATTCATCCAAAAAATAATAATAATAATTATATATATTTGGGAAAATAGGGAAAAGGTTAAGGAAAATGCTACAAAACAAGGCCAATTATGCAAAAAAAAACAGACAAACAAAAAAAAAAAACAACCCAAAGTCCCCCAAAAAAATTACTTACATTTTGTGAGGTACGCATCTGTGTGTGTATTTATATTTTATTTACATCTTATGCATTATTTTTGAATGTTTGTTATTATAAGCATTAATAGCTTTGAATATGAATATTGATATTATATACACATGTATGTATACGTCAGTCGGGGGGTCCGATCATACTTCACGGAAATCGCTGGTCATGGGGGAGGGTCTTTGTTCCCATTAACTACAGTATATACACACACACACACACATATATATATATATATATATTATATATACATATACATACATACATACATACATACATATACACACACAGGGGGAAGTGGTGGTCTAGTGGTATAGGGCGCTGGATCGCTGATCCAAAAGGTTGGGGGTTCGAGTCCCACTCTCCACAGGGTTGTCACTGTCCCCTCCCAGTGCAGCTAACTGGGTTATCAAAGGCGGGCCCTGTCTCCCACTGTCTCTGGTGAGAGGCACGTAAAAGAACCATTGCTGACTTTCGTAAAGAGTAGCTGCAAAGTCGTCAGCGTGTTTCTGTCCCTTGCTAAAAATGTTGTGACAGGAAGGGCATCCGACGTAAAAACCTCTGCCAAATCAAATGTGCAAATCAGATGATTCGCTGTGTAGAATGAATAGATCAGAAATTATGGTATCTCACTCAGACCCGTCCAACATGGTTGTGGCCATCTTGGCGTGCGATGGTCAATACCACTTTTTTTATGGCGATTCGCATTTAATTGCCTAGTGAGTCACGCTCGTTTATTCTTGAGCTTCGATTCCAATTTTATTTTAAACTAGATAAAAATCTTGAAATTTTGGTCTCTAGTTTGTGGAAGTTATATTCTACCGATTTTTAAAGAACCGGAAATCTTCTTGGGAATATTTATAAATATGAAGTTTTCAAAAAAACGGCAAACTATACCCCTGACAAACCGGGTATGGCTGAAAAGCTGGAGATTCACTGCTGAATATGCTAATAGTTTAGACCACGTTCTTCATATTGTCGCAACGCGCGACCCGATTTCGTGGACAAGACCTTGCAACCGAGTCGCAGTTCATTTGAGATTCCAGGTTCATAATTATTTAAAAATAAAAAAATATTCAGGATATTAGAACAAGCAAATACTTGACATTCATTTTAACTGGGAAGTAATATTAACAACAACATATAATACAATATAATTAACATTGAGCTCCATGATTTCAAGAAGGATACAGTGAGGACATACCCAAGTAATATTTCCGGCAAAGATTCAGCTTCTCCTCGTTGGAAACGCGCTCCAAGTTCATGATTTCCTGCAAAATATTAGAAATCAGACAGAATAAATAAATCAACTTCCTCATAGACTCTCTGTACAACTATAAAGCTGCTGCCCCTTAGAGGAGAATAAAAGTACTACACAAATACACTCACTAACCAAACAGTGCTTTAAGCGTAATAAAACAGGCCTACAACTCAACTTTAGTTTAATATACAAGCTACAAACATAACTAAAACGGAAAAAACAGAGGAATACCTACTTAAAATTATACAAAACACGTCGTTTAATTAAACATCACTCGGATTAACCTGTTTGATGCGAGTAACAGCTGTACACTGCTGCTTTTTTATTCAAGTGTAGACATGTTACAAAACACCAGGCTAAGCTAACGGTGGCTAGGAAGCCGTGCTAAACACCCCTTTTCTGAGGATTTACACTGTTTTATGAAAGTTAAGACAGTAGTACCTGGTTAAAGGAAATAAACACCGCTGACAGGAACACAGATAAGAAAACTGTTAGCCGCAAAACGCTAGTTTGAAGTCGAAAATGGCTTTAAGACGAAGAAATATAACTGACACCAACTTCCGCATCCGAAATGCGCTATGACGTACAAAGTTTGTTTGATTCTTGGGAGATGTAGTTCTTAACACAAGAATAATTGCCAAACTTTCCAGAGCTCGTGTTCTCAAAATGTTTTCATGGTAGAAATATTAATTAATTATTTTTGATTGTTATTTATATTATAATGTCACACAATCTCATAAATATTTGATAGAATATGATGCTATTATAGCAAACATTATAGCTTATTTCCAACTTCCCTTTCACATAGGATAATAATAATAATAATAATAATAATAATAATAATAATAATAATAATAGGCTTGTTTTTTGTTATTATTATTATTGTTTTTGTTGTTATTACTATTATTTATTAATATTTATTAATAATCATCATAACAGGATTGTTAATTATTATTAATAATAATAATAACAGGATTGTTATTTAATAATAATAATAATAATAATAATAATAATAACAACAACAAGTGTGTTATTTTTGACCCGAGAATCTCTGTGTGAAGTTTGCATGTTCTCCCATACTTGGTGGATTTCCCCTGGGTATTCCAGTTTCACCCCAATGTTGAGGTTCTCTTTGGGAGTAACGAGGATGAATAGGATTAAGAATGAGTACATCAGAAGGACAGCACATGTAATATGTTTTGAAGACAAAGTCAGAGAAGCTATATTGAGATGGTTTGGATGTATATAGAGGAGAGATAGTGAGTATATTGGTAATAGGACGCTGAGGTTGGAACTACCAGGTAGAAGGTTGAGAGGAAGACCAAAATGGAGATTCATGGATGTGATGAAGGAGGACATGGAGGTAGTTTGTGTAAGAGAAGAAGATGCAGAGGATAGGGTGAGATGGAGGCAGATGATTCACTGTGGTGTCCCCTGAAGGGAAAAGGCGAAAAGGAAAAAGAAGATTCCAGTTTCCTCCTCCAATTGAAAGACATGTACATTAGGCTAATTGGATATTCTCAGTTCAATGTAAATGAGAGTCTGTATGGTTTTGTGATTGTGATTGTGTTGGCACTGTGATGGTCTGGTGAGTTGTTCAATATGTGTCCTGAGTTATTTAGGATGGGCTCTAGCCTCCCTACAACACTAATACTGATAATAACAATTAATTTAGTAAGAATATATAGTTTATATTTTGCCATACTGTATTAATCCCACAAGGGAAAGTATTATCTCTGCATTTAACCCATCCAAGGTAAGCACGCGCACACACACACACACACACACACACACACACACACACACACACACACACACACACATGCACACATGTAATCAATCAGTGAACACACACTCAGAGCTGGGCTGCCACACACATTAGGGTGCCTAGAGAGTAGTTGGGGGTTAAGTGCCTTGCTCAAGGAATTTTCAGCCATGAATGTGGAGGAAGGGAAGGTGCAGATACCCCACCACTATTTTTCTTCCAGTATTTTAACTGCTGTTTCAACAGCCTTTTGATCCCACAGCTGCTTTTCTAAACATTAGTGATTAATGATGATGATACTAATTATTATTATTATTATTATTATTATTATTATTATTATTATTATTATTATTATTATTAAGCCCTGGTGAGGTGTCCATAGTGTACCAAACCCTTTCCCAGAGTCAGATGAGATGGCCACATAATCCTAATTAGGGTATCAGAGAGGCTGGTGCTGATCTGAACTGACTTTGGGTGAGGGCAGGGTACACTCTGGACAGCTTGCAAGGCCATCACAGGACCAACACTCACACAACCATTCACACTCACACCCAGGGCGATTTGGCCAATCAGTCTATTGTGCATGTTTTGGATTGTGGGAGAAAACTGGAGTACCCAGAGAAAACAAGCATGAAGAGAACATACAAAGTCCTCACAGAGAGAGACCTCGGCTGGGAAACGAATCGAACTCAGGATCTTTTTGCTGTGAGGCGGACGTGATAACCACTACACCATGTTGCTTCACAATGACAAAATACTATACATATTACAGATGGCACTGTATGCTTTGCAAATAAGTTTTCAGATTATTATTTCAAAATTCATATATTTTTATTCCAAATTATTTAAAAGCACAACAATCATCAGAGATAACATATAATTACAGTGTTTAGACAAAATTAATATAATGATACAATCATAAAAATTATTGATAAAAATGAAGAAGTACCATAAAAATGTTAGTAATTTTTACTATAATTATAATTATTCTTATTTTTCTTATTATTATTATTACTGTAGTAGTAGTAGTAGTAGTAGTAGTAGTAGTAGTAGGAGGAGGAGGAGGAGGTTGAGAAGATTATTATTAATAACAGCAACAAAACAATAATTAATTAATTATTTCATTCATTCATTCATTTTCTGAACTGCTTAATCCTAATTAGGGTCGCGGGTAGGCTGAGGCCCATCTCAGCCGACTCTGGGCAAGGGCAGAGTACACCCTGGACAGCTCACCAGGCCGTTACAGGGCAACAATAATAATATTGATAATGATAAATGTTGTGGGCAGTGGTGGTCTTGTGGATAGGGCGCAGGATCGCTGATCCAAAGGTTGGGAGTTCGAGCCCCCACAGGGTTGTCACTGCCCCCCCCCCCCCCCCATGCAGCTAACTGGGTTATCAAAGGCGGGCCATGTCTCTCACTGTCTATGGTGAGAGGCATGTAAAAGAACCATTGCTGACTTTCGTAAAGAGTAGGCTGCAAAGCTGTCAGCGTGTTTTCATGACCTGGAGAGGGATGGGCACCGCCAGGCCAAATCAGCCCAAGTCTCGCCATGAAGGCGCCCCAACGACATCCCCGGATGTTAAGGGATAAGTGAAGTGAAGTGAATGACAAATGTCGAGACAGTTTCAAATTATTTTGAATATTATTTTTCTATTTTTTTGGTATTAATTTGTACAGATATGCTTTATTTTGTTATTACAAAATTGAGACACTATAATTAAAACAATAAATATAATTAATGTAGAGCAACATGATTATGACACAAATATCGCTTTATTTATTTTTATTTGCCTAAATACTAATGATAATCTAAGAACCGCTTCTGGAGTTTTTGTTCGAAAAAAATTTGCATACTGTAAAATGCACTTGTTCTGTGTTTTTATTTTCTTTGAGTTTCATCCATTCCACCTGCTTGTGCCTCCATTTACCAAAATGCATTGCTGCCTCCCCCTCCCAATCAGGCGCTTTCCCTCTCCGCTGAACTCGGAGTTACTCTGTAAATCGGTGTTGTTGAAGCTAATGATGGCAGCGGCGGTGGGATGCGGCTCGGTGGCCGCGGCTGCTGGTGGAGTGGCAAGCGGTGTGGCCGCGGCACGAGGGCGGTTTCCCGGGCGTCCCTTTCCGTCGCGGAGCCGTTTGCGCTCGGAGAAGCGGTGGCAGCTCGGCCGCTCGGGCACAGAATTGGATGACACTGGTGACGGAGGCCCGAGGCCTGTGGGCTGCCTGGCGCTTGCGTGTGGAGAGGACCCGTCTCACCTGCGCCTGTTGGGGTTCGAGGCGAGCTACAAGAGCCTGGGGGAGGCCGGCTACAGCTCGAGTGGAAGCGAAGAGGTCAGTAGCTTTTATCGTGGAAATGCAAATCATGTTGTCTTTGCATGTAAGGATCCCGGGCCTGCTATTAACCCAGAGTGGAAGTTTAATGTAAAAAAACAAAAACAAAAAACAAACAAACAAAAAAAAAAAACCCCAAAAAAGCTTGTTCGCATCATTGGAACAAAATGGACATGACTGGAGTGGAGCTGCAAGCTAAAAACGGCTAGCTGCCTGCTTTCAGTTCCGATGTGTGAATTAAACGGGAAGAGAAGATGAAATAAATAAAGTTCGGTTCGAAGTGAAGATGGTCGTGGTGCTGAGGAACATAACGTTACATTGTACACTGACTGGAAACAAATGTTTCTCACAACAGAGTGTGTGTGTGTGTATGTGTGTATATATATATATATATATATATATATATATGTATGTTGGGGGGGGCGCAGCTACTGTTGTGTAGCATAGCATAGGCGCTAACGCCACTAGACCTGTATGTATGCGCGCGCAGATCTGTCTGTTTGGTGGGTTGGAGGTTTACAGATTCGTCGTTGGATTTCAATTGCATGGGCTGTTTTCACGAGGAAGTTGATGTGGCGTCAGAAAAAGCTGCTTGTGTGTATGTGTGTGGCCTGAGTGAAGACTCAGCACCGCTACAGTGCTCTCGCTCGCTCTCTCTCTCTCTCTCTCTCTCTCTCTCTCTCTCACACACACACACACACACACACACAGATGGCAGATAAGGAGCTGAGAAGCAACACAGCAGAGAAATATCCAAAATAAAACATCACCAGCAGTTCCATTCCAGCGTCATTATTACTGTCCAATCTCTCCAGCTGCACTGTTCCTGGCTGACTTTTAATTTTAATGTCCAAATCTGCATAATTTCCCCTATTCTTAACATACAAAACAGTGATTTCTGACTCAGACAGTTCTTCAATACTGTTTATAATAAAGTACATAACTATCAAAACAAAACAGGTGGTGGTGGCCTGGTGGTAAAAGGTGCTGAATCGCTGATCCTAGGGTTGACGGTTCAAGTCCCATTCTCCACAAGGTTGTCACTGCCCCCCCCCCCCCTTTAGTGCAGCCACCTGCGTAATCAAAGGTCGGCCATGTCTCTCACTGTCCACTGTGTGAGGTTCATGAAAAGAACCGCTGCTGACTTTCGTAAGGAGTAGCTGTATAGCCTTCAGCGTGTTTCCGCCTCTTTCTTAGGGTTGTTTCAGGAAGGGCATCCGACGTAAAAAACTGCCAAATCAAACATGAGAATCAGGTGATTCGCTATGGCGACCCCTGGAAAAAAGGGAAAAAGTCGAAAAGAAAAGAAGATAACTCGCAAAACACGTCACCTCTTCGGTCCTATTTGGATTGGATTAGTTTCTCTCTGTGAGGTGGGATTGTATTGTTGTTTACCAGCGTATATCTGGGGTAGACATGGTGGTCTCGTGGTTCGCACATGTCCAGCTCACAGTGAGAACATCCTGAGATTAAAGAGGTGAAGTTTGCACATTCTCTGTGCTTCATGAGTTTCCTCTGGGTGAACCAGCTCCTCCTTCTCACCAAGTCAACGGGATATAACCTGATTTGGCTCTTGGTGTGAGAGTGAATGGTTGTGCAAGTGTTGGCCCTGAGATGGTCTGGCAGAGCTGTTCAAGGTGTACCCCGTTTTTGCCCAGTGTCGGTGTGTGACAGGCTGCAGCCTCCGTCTGACTCGCCGAGGGTTAAGTCGTTCGACACTGAGTGAGAGGGAGTACATCTGGGATTTTCGAGGAGGTCCAAATCTTTCGTGTCTTTCATTTTTACATTCCGTTCGTGTTTACATCTGGAAAGATTGTTTTGTTTTAGTTTCAAGAAAATGACCAGTTGTGATAATCCCAGGAAATATATATATATATATATATATATATATATATATACACACACACAGTGCAGTGCATCTGTCCTCTGTTGGTACAGTTGTGATGAAAGAGTTTTGTCCCCTTTTGTTTCGGCAAATGACTTTCCCGGAAGTGCTCGAAGGCCCTGGCGCTATCAGGTATCTAAAAAGCGGTGCTTTGGGAAATTGTAAGCATGTTTACTGAGCTCTTCAAACAGGTATAGCGTGCGTACATCTTGTTGTGGTCATGTGATCGCAAGGCAACATGCATAGCCAGCGTGTCTATCTGAAAAGGATTTCATGATGTTCAATATCAAAATAAACTATTATGGGGCACATGACCATGATTGTCATCATTCCTGGAGTTCATGACCTGTCCTGCTGTTACCATGGCTGTTACTTGTTATGTCAGGAAAATATACATACTCAGGATATTTACTTTCTGAGTTGGCAATATGATGCTCCTGGTTACAGTACACACAACTTTACTGAATGTCAGTCATATGTCTCTATGGGGCCGGGTGATTGATGTATGGAATGGTGGAGATGGCAGTTGAGGAGTGCTGCTGATATTAGTTGAATTCTCAGTGACAAAATCTGTGTCATGGTTGTGTACATCAGGAGGATGTGGCTGTTTGGCAAGTGCAACCATGACTCTTGCTTCTGTTTTTGCAATTTTCCTCGATTTTCTAGCACTCTAAATATGAGGGCTTTTTTTTTTTTTTTTTTTTTAGGCACAGTCATACATTACTGTTAGAGCACCACTGTTAGACCTGATAAGGTCTGGGAAAGATTTTAATTACAAATGTACCTCTGTTTCCCGGTGGAATTCTTTTTAAATGTATTTTTCATTTTTTTTTTTTATACAGGGATCCCTCACTTTCTGCGGTTAATTGGGACCGAGACCCCCCACGACCACTGAATTCCGCGAAGTTAGGATCAACCCCTTCTGACTGATGTATATGTACATGTATATCTGTATATAATATCAATAAATACATATTCAACGCTATAAATGCTTATAATAACAAACATTCAAAAATAATGCACAAGATGTAAATAAAATATAAATACATACACATACAGACGCGCACGCACACACAGATTCGCACCTCACATAAAGATGTAAGTAGTGTTGATGGGGGGTTGGGTTGTTTTTTGTTTTTGTTTGTTTGGGTTTTTTTTTTTGGCATAATTTTCGTTGTTTTTTGGCATTTTCCTTAACTTTTTTCTCTATTCTTCCTTAATTCGATCAATATTTAAAAAAACAATGCACTGAAGCTGCATGAATTGAAGTGTGACGTAGCAAGGAATTCCTGTACTGTATTAATCTTGCAAGGGAAATTATTGCTTGTGGATTTACCCCAATCAAAAGTGAGCGCACCCACACCCACACCTACTCAGAGCAGTGGGCTGCTGCACACATTTGGGTGTCCAGAGTGCAGTGTTGGGGGTTGGGTGCCTTGCTCAAGGGCACTTTAGTGATGAAGGTGAAGGAAGTAAATGTGCAGCTCACCCCTTGTTTAATCTCTTCAATCCCAACTGACTTCAGGTACGAAGTGGATATACTCTGTCAGGGTGCCAGTCTGTTCCACCATTAACATTGATGCAAACAATTCTTCACACTCACATTCACACCTAAGCTCAATTAAACTTAGCTGACCCGATATGCATGTCTTCGGACTGTAGAAGGAAACCAGAATGCTCTGAGGAAACCTACATGGGATGGAACATGCAAGCTCCATACAGAAAGGTCTTTGGCTGAGATTTGAACCCTGCACCTTTCAACAAAGCGACAGTGCTGACCACCGTAACGGGAACATTGTTTCAGCAAAACAGTATTTAGATGTGGATCCGTGTGTGTAAATGTTTTTCATGTATTCAGGAAAATAAAGATGGGAAAAGGTAAACATTTTTTTTCTAGTGTGCAGGGGAAAAGTTCTAGACAACAGTACATAATTCTAGTGCTGAGTTCTAAGCAATTATACAAATAAGTGTTTTTAAAAATGTCTGTGTTGCAGCCGGCACTTTTTTGCTCAGTTTTTTGCATCGGTGTAAATCTCCAGAATGCATATTACTGAAGTTCCGAAACTCTGGCCTGTGATGCGGTTTATCAGCTAAAAAAATACCCCAAATACGGTGCAAAATTCTGGTCACTTCCTGCAGTCAAACCGCATGTGAAGGAGTACTCCACGTTTGCTTTTGATTTCAGTGATGCGTTCACACACCAGAGTTTTATTTTGTGCAAGTCTAAATCGCAGGTGTGTTAACCACAAAGTACATCTATTGGATGTGAAAATGCTGTTTCATATGCAAATGTCATGTTGCAATTTAGATGTGTCAACAGTTTCAAGAAAGTATCAGTCATAAGACCGATCCCCATAAATAATTAGCGTTGTGTAATAAAATTGAATCTAAACTTGAATTACACAGTCCCTTAAGCACACATGTCTACAATGAACATCAGTCCTGTCTTACAGCTGGGGATGGTGGCGAAAGTTGAGTAAGGTTGATCTGAGCTTTTGGGATTGGTGGTGGTAAATTTTTGTCGTTTTTCAATAATTTACTCTCCTCACTTAACGATGGGGTTACGTTCTGTAGAAGTGAAGTGATTCCGTCATTAAACGAACCCCGCTTTAGTAGTCATTTTGCTTGGTTTGTATTTGTACAGTAGGCTACCGTATTACATACGCATAGGCCGTTGATACTGTACTACTTTACCTTTTCTCTTTCTTTACTTTCTTTACTTTCTTTGCATTTTTAAGATTAAGTGTAAACGTTTAAGAGTACATTAAGTTTCAAATTTTTCTCTTTCATTTAGCTTTTGTGTGTATACGAGCATATAAGCAAACGTTAGGTGAGCCTACATTGCGGGAGAGCTTACATATTTTTATTTTTTCTCCATGTTTACTTTCTTGGCATTTGTAATGCATGAAAACTTTTTAAGAATAAATACAGTAACATTTACTCTTTTCATTTAGCTTTTTAATGTTCCATAGGTGTTTTAATTTTGGTACTTCAGCTACTGCAGGTATTAGCCTAACACCCGTTACTGTACGTGCATAAAAACAATATCGAGACTTGCGTACACACGTGTGTGTGTGTGTGTGTGCGCGCGCGCGCTCTCACTTTGGATTGATTAAATGTATAAGATAAATTCCCTGTGTGGGATTAATACAGTACATTAAAAAAATAAAAAGAATTAAACCAATCAATAAAAATCTATGTGTGAGCAGGGAGATGGGATGGAAGATGCTGACGACACTGGGTATGCGTGAATATACGCACCCACTCACAACACGGCTGCTTTGTTTCTGCTGTGACTCGTTAACAGTAAAAGTATATTTTTGTCAATTTTTAACACGCCATCGTAACTCCAAGTCATTGTTAAGTGAGGACTAGTTGTTATTACATGTTGGTGTGTGCTACATTCAAGTTTTGTGGCTACACTGTACAGTTGATGACTTCAGAAGTGTTCAGATAATGCTGCCTTATGCTACTGCGAGCTGCAGTGCTGGAGAAGTGACCACAGAAGATGGTTGGTTTAGTCGACTTTGGAGCTTTATTTCTGCCTAAACCAAAATCTCAAGTCCTGCCACAATGCTCATTATGTCCTGTTTGTTGTTTTCAGCTCAGAGGCATTGTCTAGTCAGTCATATTTTTAAGGGAGGATGTATACATTTTAATTTTTGTTTGTTTTTTTTAGATTATGGCCCTTTCAATACCCCTTTGTTTACATTACCTTTTGCTAATGGAAGTTATTTGAATTGCCATTCACAAGACTTTCTTTCTCCATTAATATTTTATGAAAAATATTGTGAATCTGAGCAGTGGTGGCCCGGTAAGAAGGTGCTGCATTACTGATTCTAAGGTTGGGAGTACAAGCTCCGTTCTCAGCGGTTGTCACTGCTGTTTCCCCCAGTGCAGCTAACTGGGTTATCAAAGGCCGGCCATGTCTCTCACTGTCTATGGTGAGATGTTCATGGAAGACAACCATTGCTGTGTTTTGTCAAGAGTAGCTGCATAGCCATCAGCGTGTTTCTGCCCTGTGATGGCCTGATGAGCTGTTCAGGGTGTACTCTGCACTTGCCCAGAGTTGGCTGAGATGGGTGCCAGCCTCCCCTTGACTCTAATTAGGATTGAGCAGTTCAGAAAATGAATGAATACAGTGGTACCTCACCTTACGAAATTAATTGGTTCCAGAGCTTTTTTCGTAATCTGCATTTTTCGTAAGTTGAACCGCATTTTTCATGTAAAATGTGTGATTCGTTCCAAGGCTCCCAATACTACCCCTAAACCCTTTAAAAATTATGAAAGCATACCTTTTAAGATTTCCTTCTGCTTCAATATCATACCGATGGTAGATGGGTTTGGCCATATTCCTTTGTGATATTTGCTCGTTTCTTCTCACTCACACCGGCATGGAAATCTCACACACACACACACACACACACACGTGTTGACCATGTCTTCTTAGCAGAGTTATAATCTTACAAATGTTTATGGAAGGTTAAAAGCCTGAGTCAAGAAATAAAGCATAAAACAACCGTAACTCTGTCCTTTACATGAAAAAAGCATCATGGCGCATTCAGCTCTATAAAAGGCAATGGGAGGTCGATGTGGCATTCCTCCTAGGCAATGATGTCCAAGATGGCGTCAGGTCAAGATGGCATCCCAGTCCAATGACAGCTCAGTTGTTAGCCAATGGGAGGCCAGCAGAGCGGGATGTTTGAACGTCATTGATGGGAGAGCAGCTCGTGCATTGTTTGAATGTTTGAATGGTGCGTTTTAACGTTTGAATGACGCGTTTGAATTTTTAAGATGGCGCTTTCGGAATGTGAACTTTCGTATCCTGAGACAACCTGAATTTTTCGTTTGGTGAGACTCTCGTAAGGTGAGGTACCACTGTGTTGTGAATCTTGACTAACGTGAAGCAGAATACTTCTGCTCACGACTTTATTAGTAGTTCAGTGCACTTCCTGTATCACATTGTTCTGCCTCTAAAGTTTCAGAATTGTTTGGATTATTATTTTTTTTTTTACATTTTAGGCATTTTCTGACTTTCAGTCATTTCTTGTGAGCTGTTATTTTGTGCACGCAGTGTGGCTGCCTCTCTCTAAAGTGCTCTGTACTGATAAGGGACAAGTTGATGTTTGGTTGATGGAGAAATTCACAGGGCAGAAATGTCACTGATATGGTAGTGTATGTTTCTCCCAAAGTGTACCTGACACACCTCAGTTTTACTGCTAGCTAGTGAATAATCCAGTAATAAAAAATATACCTGCACATAATCTCTGCTCACAAAAGGCCAGAAAAGTCAGTGTGTTTTTTTTTAAATAATTTGCAAGTTATTGTTTACAATACAGTAATATCAGTTTATGTAATAATCACATCAGTGCTGTGCTGACAACACGCTACATTTCAACATGCTTTCTTAGTATCATTGGGAAGCGTTGTGGAAAGCTGTATACAATGTGATATTTCCGTGAAGTCACAATTTTCCATGACGTTATTGCCAACATTTGTCATTTCTTTGAATTATGTAAATCCAGTGAGATCCTGGAGGTGGTGGTGGGGGGGCTTGTCTTGAGGGGAAAATGCGCAGAACATTATATATCATATGCCGTTGATCCTTGCGAGTTTTCGTACATTTTCCTGCCTTTCTCGAACATTCGTCGCATTGGGCGTTTTTATTGGATTGTCACCCCACACCTCTGCAATTGTCTAATCAGAGAGTATTTTACATTTTCAACCTACAATGGAAGTGAAATGGAAGACATGTACTTTCAGCCTGTCCAGTTATCTGTTAAAATTTACTAGGCTTTCGGCTGAGTGGTAAAAAAGAAAGTATTAATAAACATATGATGGCAGTTCAACAACGCAGTATTACTGACAGAAAAATTGGTGAAGATATCAAAGAAAATATCAAGCAAATTGATAGAAACAGTGGTGTTGTGAACCCGTGGAAATGGGACTGGCTAGAACAAAAATGTCTGACCGATAATTGTCTTCAATATGTATACAAAAAGTGAAAGAGCCATGAATGGCTTTTTAATATTACACAGAAAGGAAATTAATTGTTGTACAGGTGGCGTAACCAGACTGTCCGAACATGTTACTAAAAATCAAGGGTATTTTAAAACAACGAAACTAGCCGGAATGATGTATAAATTATCAAGCAAGTTGGATCCACTTGTTAAAAATAATAATATGAGAATTGTACTTATTGTTTCTTATGATCGACTTGTTAGTTTATCGTTAATTATAAATTATTTCGATCGAAGTTAAAATTTAATAACCAGTAATAGATATATTAACGTATCGAAACTTTTATGTATTTCAAAAATCATGTAAAGTGACAAATGAGGCATTTCATATGAAAAATTCAATATTAAGTTTGGTGCATCATTCTGTAGCCTATGGCTGCAGGATTTTTTATAAAAATACAATAAACATTTTGTTGTTTTGCCAAACGAGTTCATTTTATCCTTGCATGCAGAATTGTTTTAAAGGGAAAACCTAATAATAAATGGTAAGAATGAATTTTTAACATCAAGATAATTGGTGATGGATATTTCACATGTGTAAATCAGATGATTCGGTGTGGCGACTCTCGAGAATGGGGAAAAAAAACGAAACGAAAAGAAGATGAGATCTTACATTATACTCTGCTTAGTTCAATACATTCATCATTGATCTTTATACACACACACACATATTGTGTGTATGTATATATATATATATATATATATATATATATATATATATATATATATATATATATATGTATACCCACACAGACGCTCCCGACTTACATTTTAGTTAGGTTCCGGATGGCCGAACGTAAGGTGACAAAAAACGTAAGTTGTTCCAGTGACGTATGACGTATGTTCCAGTGATGTATGACGTTCATACTGTACTATACATCCATAAATACCATTACCGTATCTCATAAAACACCCCTAAATCAATTATTATAAACATAACATTGTAAAATAATATCAAATAATATCAATATTAATTTCAAATAAATTAAAAGATAAATTTTAATCAAATTCACTCATCAAATATCAAATAAAGTATTAAATATAACCTTTTAACATTCTCTGTGATGCGATCTTTCTGCTTGTAAATGGTTCCGATGGTCGACGGAGCCCTTTGGAAGAAACGTGCAACATTCATATGTTTTTCACCAGCATCAATTTTCTTGATAATAGCCATCTTCGTTTCTAACGAGATGGCTTGCCGCTTTTTCTGATTACCACAATCACTAGTAGGCTTACCCTTCTGACCAACCATATTTGCTTAGGGTTACAAAAGTCCACAAAACAGTGTAAACGCAAAGCTCACAGAGACGACGTCTTAACACAAGGGTAACACGCTGTGAACTGGGAAGAAGGAGAGGCACGTTCAGACTGTTATTTGTAAACAATGGATGCAGCGTTATGCGTAAGTAGCGTATTACGTCAGCGTACTACGTAGGTACATCTCGTACTATAGAGAGCACGCTAAACTCAAAATTTGACGTTTTTTAAATTATTTAAAAAAAAAAAAATGTAAAATCCAAAAATACGTAAAACGAATTAACATAAAGCAGGGAGTGTATGTAAATATGTGTGTGTGTGTGTATATATATATATATATATATATATATATATATACATACACATACACACACACAATATGCGTCTCTTCAGAAATAAATTTTCAATTACTATTTGTAGATGTTCTTTATATGTAAATACAGGTGTGAGATTTATTTTTTTTTTATATTTGTCTTTCTTGGCTTTGTAGTAGTTTAGAACTGCACACTCTATAACTTAACTGTACATTTATAAAAAAAAATTAAAAATCTCTTTGGCCTGTGGCCCTCAAACCCCTGGCTGCTTTCCTCCAATTTAGATTTTCCCATTTCACATGTCTGTGTATAGCAAAAAAAATGTGATTGTTATTTACAAAAACAATACATCTGTTGTTTCTTGCACCTAAATGAAAGTGAGGCATGATTTTTGAGAAATAAATATTTCCATCACCCACTCAAATAATTGTGCTTATAAACACTAATATCTGTGCTTTTGTTTTCATGGATTATAGGGATCTGAATTCAAAGGTTTTGAGGCCGACAATGAAAGCAACAGTGTTCCGGAACAGTCCAGACGAAATCGTACGAAACGTAAGTTAAAGATTAAACTCATGGCCTGCAATTTTATTATAGTACTTTGAAAAATAATCTAGATTGGTCTCTGGTATTACCTGGCTACTCTGACTTGTCAGTATAAATGTTTTTCTTGTTAGTGTTTCACTTATACTTTCGCGATTTTGTTTCTCTCATTGTTGCAGGGTGTATGAGAGTGGTTGTTGTCTGAATTTATTATTAAATTATATATATATAATTATATAATTATTATTAAATTATTTTTACTAGTTGTGAAGTAATTTCTTTAAAATTTTAAAGTCTTGAATTCCATAAGATTTTATTGCTCAAGCTTCAGTTGGTGCAAATGGGTGTGAGCACACAAACGAAAATACATATTTTTGTCAATTTAGAATTTTATTTTTTTTTTGCTAAATTTAGCTCAACTAGAAACTGATGGACCCCAGGATGGACACATCCTTTTATTCTACTTTTTTTTCCAACCCTTTGTCCCTTTTTCCGAGATTGCTTGCTTGCTTTCTGTCAGCAAAGTGTTCTAGTGCGCCATGTTGATTCGGGTGGATTAGAGTAGAAGCACCTGATGGATAAGTAGTGCACTAGGCCTGTTTTTGATGCCATTACAACAGTGATTAATATGATGTACTTTGTTACTGTGAACAGTCAAATTTCAGTTTACTATATTTAGACATTAATTACACCATGTACACTAGGATGTAATTTGCTTACCTCTTTCGCACTTAGAAAGCCTCTGTGTAGAAAGAAGTTTGGAACTTGCCACATTATTTAAACTTTTTATATTTTCCTTTTGAGGTTCACTTCATAGCAGAAAGGTGCTCAGAGAGCATCTCGGTATGCTCAATTTAAAACAGTTGATAGCCATCAACATCAATGGACACAGATTTTTCAGTCAATTTTGTGCCAACTTGCTAATACCCATTATGTTAAAGCACACATTAAAGGAAAATTTAATTTTCTTTTTAAATAACATGGCAGACACCACTAAAATTGTGAATAATTGATTAGTTATGATGAATATTCAGTGCTTCATTTTCTTTTTTTCATTTCTAAAGGGTGCAGTCTCAGAAATTCCTCTATTTCAAGTCTTTTTTTTTAAAATCTTGTAGGTAATCGGGCATCAACAAACTCCTCAAAATGGGTACGTCGAAGACCGGCTGCTGCAACAGCTACAGCCGTGGAGAATTGTCAAGCACCAGAGAAGAATTCTGTCCATGATCTTCACAGCAGAGAGTCTTGTAATGATGTTTCGATTGAAGATTCTGTTTCTGTCTCAGATAAGCTAACAAAACAAAGATATAGAAGAGGCTCTGTGAAAGATGATGCGTCAACTGCTCCAAGGATCACTATCAAGTTGGTAACTAAGAGGAGGGTCAAGGTAGATGCATCACAAAAGTCTGAAACTAAACAAGATCAGCATGCTGTAGTCTCATCTGCACCAGTAAAATTAAAGAGAGGGGCAAAAACCCAAGAAAGTAGCTCTGTTGAGGTGAAGGATGAGGTCATTACAAGAAGACGAGGGAGATCTGCATCGGTTCCCCAGAGTGCACCGGCTATAAAGGGTGATGACCAGAAAGTAGAGGAAAAGTTGAGAAAGTCAACCCGTAAGACTCGTTCAATATCATGTGGTGGCACTGTAGAGCCAAATACTGGTGAAAAGAAAGTAGAATCAACAAACAACATTTCGAGAGAAAGCACAGAAGTCAAAAAGCTTGTGATCCGAAGGCGGCACAGACTAGACTCGGGACACAATGAGCAATCAGGAGACCACAAAGATGAGGCCACTTTGTCCGAGTCTGTATTAGAGGTTTCAACTGTTGAAGAACCTAAACCACCTTCCAGAAAGAAAAAGAAAAAACGGAAGAAGAGGAATCGGAAAGGAAAGGATGACAAGAACTATGATGTTTTGTCTCAACAGCGCACAGGCGACTCGGTGGAAAACAATTTTGTGGGAATCCCAGGTTTAAAACTGACACGCATACGAAATCCAAAAGCCAGGTCACGTAAGAAATGCAGCAAGTTTATTTGGACTCTCACACTAGTCAAGTGCAAAAGCAAAAATGTTTGTCCACCAACCCAAGAAAATATAAGCAAAGCACCAGAAAGCCTTACTATAGAGACAGACTGTCCCTCAAAATGTACAAAAGAGCTAGACATTTCAGTGGAACCTGCATCTGGTCCAGATGGCACTTCAGAGATTAATATTCTACAGAATTTGGAAAGGAAGGTATTGGTTAACACTGCTAATGTGACCACAAGCCAAGAAAATATAGACATTACAGAAAAAGATGATGTTGAAAGAAGGGTTGAGGTGACCCCTGGAAAAGATGAGGAGGACAGAATAAGAAAGGATGATGAAGTGGAGAAATTAAGAAAGGATAATGATGTGACCCCAATAAAGAATGATGAGACAGGCTCCATAAATGATGGTAAGGGAACTTCAAGAAAAAATGATATGAAGTCAAAAAAGGAAGAGGTGACCTTTAAAAAGAATGAGGAGGTCAAGTCAAAAAAGGAAGTTGTGACCTCAAGAAAGAATGAGGAGATGAGGTTGAAAAAGGAATCGTTGACCTTAAGAAAGAACAAGGAGATCAGGTCGAAAAAGGAAGAGGTGATGTCAAGAAAGAATGAGATCATCAAGTCAAAAAAGGAAGCGTTGACCTCAAGAAAGAATGAGAAGATTAGGTTGAAAAAGGAAGAGGTGACGTCAAGAAAGAATGAGGAGATCAAGTCGAAAAAGGAAGCGTTGACCTCAAGAAAGAATGAGGCGATCAGGTCGACAAAGGAAGAGGTGACCTCAAGGAAGAACGAGGGGACCTCAAGAAAGAATGAGATCAGGTCAAAAAAGGATGAGTTGACTTCAAGAAAGACTGAGGAGACCAGGTCGAAAAAGGATGAGTTGACCTCAAGAAAGACTGAGGAGACTAGGTCGAAAAAGGATGAAGTGACCTCAAAAAAGAACGAGGAGGCCAGGTCGAAAAAGGATGAGGTGATCTCAAAAAAGAACAAGGAGGCCAGGTTGAAAAAGGATGAGGTGACCTCAAAAAAGAACGAGGAGACCAAGTCGAAAAAGGATGAGGTGACCTCAAGAAAGAACGAGGAGACCAGGTCGAAAAAGGATGAGGTGACCTCAAGAAAGAACGAGGAGACCAGGTCGAAAAAGGATGAGGTGACCTTAAGAAAGAACGAGGATATCAGGTCGAAAAAGGAGGAGGTGACCTCAAAAAAGAATGAGGAGACCAGATCAAAGAAGGATGAGTTGACCTCAAGAAAGCCTGAGGAGATCAGGTCGAAAAAGGAAGAGGTGACCTCAAGGAAGAATGAGGAGACCAGGTCGAAAAAAAATGAGTTGACCATAAAAAAGACTGAGGAGATCAGTTCGAAAAAGGAAGAGGTGACCTCAAAAAAGAACGAAGAGATCAGGTCAGAAAAGAATGAGTTGACCTTAAGAAAAAATGAGGAGATCAGGTTGGAAAAGGAAGAGGTAATCTCAAGAAAAAAGGAAGATATAAGGTCAAAAAAGGAAGAGGTGAGCTCAAGAAAGAATGAGGACTCTCAGGTCTTGGCTACATCTGAAGTTCCAAAAGAAATGCATCCAGATATGGTTGCTGAGGCAGATTTAGAGCCTATGGATAGAGATTTTATTCCTCCTCTTCAGATAAAAGTCGTGTCATCACCAGGAAAACACAACAGCTCGAAGCAGTCGTTTTCAATCCAGCAAGCTGCAAATACACCTAAACTGACAGAGGTTTTGAAAGAAGCTGATCATCTATCTCCAGCAGAAATAAGGAACCCTGTTGTAACTACAACTGCGACTCTGATGCCCACAGCAAAGCACAGATTGCATCTTAATTCTCCTAGGAAGAAGCGTGTAAAGCATAAACCTTGGACAGCTTGTAGAAGGAAATCAAAATCTGCTCCGTCTAGTTCTGTCACTGAAACTGGAGCTTCAGCCTCTGAGGCGGTAGCTCCAGCTGCTGGCATAATAGCTGCAGCCACTGACACCAAAACTTCAGCTGCTGAGACGGAAGCTCCATCCACTGAAACAGAAGCTTCAGCCACTAAAACGGAACCTTCAGCTTCTGAAACTGAACCTAAGGTGGGGGAATTACCACAACTGCATGAACAACCAAAACCAAGGAAATGCTCTGGTCAAGCTGCACTCTCAAAAGCAAAGAGGTCTCTCCCACAATGTGAAGCACCAGTGTCTGAGGCAGCTGAACCTACCAGTGTCAATTGTGCTGCACTTCCACCTCAACCTGCGACAGAAACACAGCCAGAGATTAAGATTAAGGAGGCACCACCAAGTGACAATTCTGAGGTCTCAGCAATAGAGCCGAGAATGGCAGTCCCTGATCAAGCAGAATCTACTTGTCATGCTCAGAAATCAATCAAACAAGGCAAGAAAAGGCGAAGAACTTTGATAGGTCAGAGGTTAAAAGCTCGCAGAAAGAGATTGCCCCAAAGACATTTACCAGAAGAAAGTACAGAGGTTTCCTCAGCAGTTAATGCTTCTGAACTAGCACAGTCCAAGCTAGTTGGTATACTGAAAACAAAGTACAGAAAGAGTAATGTTTCATCAAGTCTTCCTTATAGTCTTGAAGACAAGAGAAGAAGAGCAGAACTATTTGTACAGCAAGTGGAACGCGAGCTTGGACCTCAAAGTAAAAATCAAAACGAAATGGCTTCTGCTGATGAAAAAACAGAACCCGATTCTGTTGAAAGCCAACCTGGTAAAATGAAGTTTGTTAAGAACATTAAACATTTCATAATGCCAGTTGTCAGTGCTCGTTCCTCACGGGTGATCAAAACACCAAAGAGATTTATGGATGATTCTGACATGTCAGATCTGCCACGGAGAACTGCACAGAAGAAATGCCACCAGTTAGGATTGAATCTGAATCTAAAATCAAAGAGACGAGATGGGAGTGATGAGAAGGATGAGCCCTCTTCTATTCAATCACAGGACGAGGAGGACCTTTTGTCAGAATTACCTGAAGCTCGGTTGGATCTTGATTTGTCTTCTGCTGAAGAATCAAAGCTTGAGCCAGTAAGTGATTTGGAAAGCCTAAGTGACGAAAGGTTTTCCGGCAAGAGACGATCACTACTCCGAGACCCTGGTTTTAATTGGCAAGTACTGGAGCCTGCAGGTGCCGAGGTCTACAACTTTGACCAAGATATTGAAAATGAGTACGATACCTTGTTGTCCGAAGATTTTTCGTTTGATTCTGTAATCGATCCACCACAGAAGAAGAAGCCGAGTATGAAATTCAGGAAGCCACAATCGCACCTAAAGCTCTATAAGAAACTAAAGGATGAACTAAATTTTGGTCACAACAAGAAAAAGCTAAAAAAGCTTCCGTTGGTTGAAACAGAGAAAGATGTTTCATCCCCTACCGAGCCACAAATGCTTGATTTGGAGAATGAAACCAATTTAATTCAGTCTCTTTCTGATATTAAGACAGAGAAGGCCAAATTGAAGATTGAGGATCTGGACAGTCCAGGGGTTGTTCGTAAAGTGTCCATCTGTGTGCGTGCTCTCAGCAACAAGTTGTTGGCACAGCAGCAGGAGGAACAGGTGGATGATATGCCAGATGAATTCTCCATCCATACAGACATTTCACTTCCCAAAAAATCCATGGGTAAGGCTTGTATTTTTTTTCTTTCTTTTTTTTTTGTTTTAGATAGTGTTGGAACAAACCTTGATCTCCTTCAGTAAAATCTGCAATATTTTGTATCTTATAGGCCTTTGGTCTTTTTTTGTTATTAGACATCATGTTTCAAGCTGAATCAAGAGAGCAGGCATCACAGAAAGGCTTTGATCACAAGAATAAGGACGTCAAGGAGAGGAGCATCATCCAACGTCCTCACCTGTCTGGTGCTAATAAGCGCATTGTCAGCCTCCTCAGGAAAGCAAAGGTTCAGCTCATCAAGATTGATCAGCAGAAACAGCTGAAGTCATCAGGGGTAGGAATGAAATATTTTTTTAACCCTTGCAGTTTTTGTCCCAAGAGATGTTGTTGGACATGGGTGTTGTGCTTTTTTTTTTTTTCGTTAACCCTGTAATTGCTATTTATTTGTGTGTGTGTGTGTATGTGTATACAGTAGGTCCTCGACATTCATGGGGGTTCGATTCTGGGCCCTCCCGCGAATCGAGATAATTCGTGAGCTCTGTACCCGGAAGTAAAACCCCATATATCACATCACATGCGTGAATGAGCAAACGGAAATAAAATACTGTATCTATTACATGCGCTAAAATATGCTTCTTAAATATGTTCTATAGACAGTCTTACTAATTAATACAGTATTAATGTAGTAAAATGTAGTAATGATTAAGAATTTTTTTTAAAGCCTTTTTCGATTATTATTCCAGTACAGTATCTAAGTTAATGTTTGTGCGTGATATTTTATGTTCTTGTAGCATGTTTAACAAACGATACCAAAAGGATAAACTTTATTACGCTTCATGTCCTTTTACATTGAACTTGGAGTGATGTCTCCAAGATGGCGCTGCCTAGAGGGCAACGTCGCGGAGTTCTCAGAGTCAAATTGTTTCTTTGTTTGTTTTAATTTGTTTTATTTGTTGTTTTGTTCATGTTTTGCATTATGACCGGTCGACCCTACTACATCTATAAGATCGGAGTGTCTTCGGGTGTGTAACTGAGCACGCTCAACTGGGCTTCTTGTTAGCCGGGATGCGACTAGCAGTTGAGCTAATATGCTATATACAGGTCCTTCTCAAAAAATTAGCATATTGTGATAAAGTTCATTATTTTCTGTAATGTACTGATAAAAATTAAACTTTCATATATTTTAAATTCATTGCACACCAACTGAAATATTTCAGGTCTTTTATTGTTCTAATACTGATGATTTTGGCATACAGCTCATGAAAACCCAAAATTCCTATCTCAAAAATTAGCATATCATTAAAAGGTACTCTAAACGAGCTATTAACTTAATCATCTGAATCAACGAATTAACTCTAAACACCTGCAAAAGATTCTTGTGGCTTTCAAAGACTCCCAGCCTGGTTCATTACTCACAACCGCAATCACGGGTAAGACTGTCGACTTGACTGCTGTCCAGAAGGCCATCATCGACACCCTGAAGCAAGAGGGTAAGACACAGAAAGAAATCTCTGAGCGAATAGGCTGTTCCCAGAGTGCTGTATCAAGGCACCTCAGTAGGACGTCTGTGGGAAGGAAAAAGTGAAAGAAGGGCCAATTTCCAGACCGTGGGGGATCTGTGGAAGCAGTGGACTAAGTCTGGAGTAGAAATATCCAGAGCCACCGTGCTCAGGCGTGTGCAGAAAATGGGCTACGGGTGCCGCAATCCCCAGGTCGAGCCACTTTTGAACCAGAAACAGCGGCAGAAGCGCCTGACCTGGGCTACAGAGAAGCAGCACTGGACTGTTGCTCAGTGGTCCAAAGTACTTTTTTCGGATGAAAGCAAATTTTGCACGTCTTTCGGAAATCAAGGTGCCAGAGTCTGGAGGAAGACTGGGGACAAGGAAATGTTAAAATGCCTGAAGTCCAGTGTCAAGTACCCGCAGTCAGTGATGGTGCCATGTCAGCTGCTGGTGTTGGTCCACTGTGTTTTATCAAGGGCAGGGTCAATGCAGCTAGTGATCAGGAGATTTTGGAGCACTTCATGCTTCCATCTGCTGAAAAGCTTTATGGAGATGAAGATTTTCATTTTTCAGCACGACCTGGCACCTGCTCACAGTGCCAAAACCACTGCTAAATGGTTTACTGAGCATGGTATTACTGTGCTCAATTGGCCTGCCAACTCTCCTGACCTGAAGCCCATAGAGAATCTGTGGGATATTGTGAAGAGAAAGTTGAGAGACACCAGACCCAACACTGTGGATGAGCTTAAGGCCGCTATCGAAGCATCCTGGGCCTCCATAACACCTCAGCAGTGCCACAGGCTGATTGCCTCCATGCCACGCCGCATTGAAGCAGTCATGTCTGCAAAAGGATTCCCAACCAAGTATTGACTGCATAACTGAACATAATTATTTGAAGGTTGACTTTTTTGTATTAAAAACTTTTTTTTTTTTTATTGGTCGGAGGAACTATTCTAATTTTTTGAGATAGGGATTTTGGGTTTTCATGAGCTGTATGCCAAAATCATCAGGTTGAAAACAATAAAAGACCTGAAATATTCCAGTTGCTGTGCAATGAATCTAAAATATATGAAAGTTTAATTTTTATCAGTACATTGCAGAAAATAATGAACTTTTATCACAATATGCAAATTTTTTGAGGACTTGTGTGTGTGTGTGTGTGTGTGTGTGTGTGTGTATATATATATATATATATATATATATATATATATATATAATAAAAATATATATATATAATAAAAATATCTCACATCATCTTCCGCTTAATCCAGAATCGGGTCGTGGGGGCAGCAACCTAAGCAAAGAGGTCCAGACATCCCTCTCCCCGCCACTTCCTCCAACTCTTCCGGAGGGACACCGAGGCGGTCCCAGACAAGCCGAGAGACATAGTCCCTGCAGCATGTTCTAGGTCGACCCTGGGGTCTCTTCCCGGTTGGACATATCCGAAACACTACACCAGAGAGGCGTTCAGGAGGCATTCTGACCAGATGCCTGAGCCACCTCAGCTAGCCCCTCTCAATGCGGAGGATCTGCAGGATCCCTTGGATGGTAGAGCTCCTCACCTTATGTCTAAGGGAGAGCCCCGCCACCAGGCGAAGGAAGTTCATTTCAGTTGCTTGTATCCGCTGTCTTGTTCTTTTGGTCACTACCCACAGCTCGTGACCATAGGTGAGGGTTGGAACGTAGATCGACTGGTAAATTGAGAGCCTCGCTTTGCGGCGCAGCTCCTTCTGAGATATGTATTCAGGGATCCCTCGCTACTTCGTACTTCAATTCATGCGGCTTCAGTGCATCGCTTTTTTATTTTATTTATTTCTTTTTAAAAAATATTCATCGAATTAAAAAAATAAGGAAATTAAGGAATAAACGTCGGGTGTACTCACTTCGAGACATGTTTCACAGAAATGCAGCATGGAGCAGACCTGAAGATGCCTCTGCGTTGCAATCCGAGCATGAAGTTGGTCCATCTTGTTTCATAGAGACTGAACATTTGCAAGCAGTATGACTGGAAGGGATAACCTTCCGCTGCTAATCAAGCACCAGAGTAGTCGTTCAGCCTTTCCCCGCCTGCCATGTTTCCGCCTGGGCTTATTGAGGATTTGCACGTGACGTTAAAAGGTCACGTGACTTTTGTTTATCTGACATATTGGATGGCATAATCCGGATGGCGCTCACTCATTCAACATTGCTAAACATTTTAAAATAAGCAATAGTGGTTCAACATTACCCAACTGGATGTTGTTTGTTGGTTACCAACTTCCCCTGAGTGATACAAAATAACCAGTGAGTATGCTTATATCGTGTTGCACTGTTGGCTGTGCAAATAGACAGAGGAGTAAAGCCTGCACTGTCATTTTATCGTTTTCCATCTGACCCGGAGAGAAAAGCCAAGTGGATCACAGCGATAAATAGGAAAGACTGGAATCCTACAGAATACAGTAGAATATGCAGCGAACACTTTGTATCAGGTAAATATACATTATTATATAGGGTCTAGGGTGGCTATTGTCATTGAGGTAGCATTCGGTAAAAATAAAATTCATGCCATTTAAAAAAAAAAATATATATATATATCAGAACCCCAGAGAAAACTGGTGATAATGTGCTACTACAGTCCGCAATCATTTAAAGAACAACCTACACGCTCTGTGACGTTAATGTGACAAAGGTGGGTGATACAGAGATTTTACACACTGACTTTTTTTATTTTTAATGATACAAATGATGGCTTGTGAGAATGGAATGCAAACCAGTTGTGGATTCCATTCTAAAAGCAGTTTGGTCATCCTGCAGTTGTATTCTCTTTTCCTTTGGATTTACGGCAAATAAAATATGAAAATGAAGTGATTTGCTCAACAGAAAAGACCACCTCCCCCCAAAAAAGAAAGAATTGCAGGAAGTATTAAAAAATATTTGGACATACGCCATGGGATTCTGAACACTTTGCAATGCTACATGGCTATCGGTCGGGGGAATATAAAGGTTTTGTGCTGCTGTTTACTCGGGAATGTCAGGAACACAGATATTTTCTCATTTTATCTAAATATTTGATTTATTAAAGGATGCAATTACCTCAGCTCTCAACATTAAACAGTGCTGTGTAAATACAATTACAGATTTAAAAATATTGTAATATTGTAAAAAAAAATATTGTACCAACACTGCACCAGCATATCACTATGAAAAAGAAACCTAGTTTTATGCACAATATGGATAACGTTCTGCACAACTCTCATTGTACTGTGTGCAGAATGTGAGGGTCTGTTCTTATTTTAGCTTTCGCTCATTGCAGGTACTGTAATGACAGTCTGCATGGGTGGGAGAGTATTTATTATTTATATAAGTTGCTATATAGTCTTTACTGGAATCCTAAAGGCTGCATGTTCTTTTAAATATACTTTACAGCTTCTGTCAGAAGGCCGAATTGCAGTGGGAAAGAGGCAGATTAGAAAACCGATGAAGCAACTTAAGGATTCCTGTCCCAATAAGAGTGTTGTTCCTCCAGAGCAGGTGATTCTATAATCCATGTGTTACTGAGCAGTGACTGAAGTTGTGTTGTTTTAGTAGTTAACCCCACATTCATGCTCTTCTGCTCCGCTTTGATTTTTCCAGCACGAGCCGTCCAGTGGAGGCCCACGTATTAAGCATGTTTGTCGAGCAGCGGCTGTGGTTTTGGGGCAGCCTCGTGCCATCGTCCCTGATGATATCCCCAGACTTAGTGCTCTACCACTACATGAAAGATCAGGAATTTCACCATCACCTGCTGCTAAAGGTAACAGCAGTCAGATTTTTCCCTGGAAATTGACACTTTACTGTAATCCCAAAACGACAAGTGTCTCAGCTTGTTCTGAAATATCTAATTTTGATTTAAATATGTTCCTTCATCTTTTTTATATCAGTAAATATAGTCATATTTATTTATCTCCTCCTCATCCTCATCATCTCCGCTTAATCCGGGGTCGGGTCGCAGGGGCAGAAACCTAAGCAAAGAGGTCCAGACATCTCTCTCCCCAGCCACTTCCTCCAGCTGTTCCGGGGGGACAATGAGGCATTCCCAGACAAGCTCAGAGACATAGTCCCTCCAGCATGTTCTAGGTCGACCCCAGGGAAACCACACCAGGAAGGCATTCAGGAGGCATTCTGACTAGATGCCCGAGACACCTCAACTGGCCTCAATTTATCTCAGTAAATATAAATAAATAGAGCGAGATAAATGTATATTAAATAGCGGTCAATGATGAGCTTATTTACAAGTATTGGGGTCAGTATTAAAAGAACAATTAATGAAAAATTTAATCCTCAATATTATATATAATATACTAATATATATTGTAGTTTTCATTAGCTTATATTACACAGTTACAGTGAAATCTGTTTGGTCTTTGGCTTTAAAGTTATTTCATGTGGATAATGCTTTAATCAAAATGAGGGACACTCGGTTTGTACCAGTCACCTGGGGCATGCATTACCATCAGTGGTGTATATACGAAAACAAGCTGTTACCTGCTTGTCTCTCGGCCCAGTGCCTGTATATGATTTGAAAATTGTCTAAGATAAACTATAAAATTTTTGGTTTTGTGTGCACCCCCCCCCCCCCCCCCCTCCCCTCATAGAGTGCAGTGTACTGTAGTATATATTAAAGCAATTTTCCTCAGGCTTGGTGGACCTTGCTGATTTGAATAGTCCCCTCAATGTTGCATTTCTATTCACTGTTCAGCGCATTCAACATATCCATCTCGCCCCTGACGGCATAACTTTTAATTATTTCTCTTCAAATTCAGGAAAAATTATCTGTCAGTATTATCATTATATGCTCAAATCATGCAGTACATTTATACACAAACTTTAAAGCTTGCAAGCAATTAAATATTAATGGTGAGTCTGATTTCACATTAAGTTGTGTATATGAAAACCTTTTAATGACTTTTTATACTTTTTACTGCTTATTAATATCTCATTTAAGATTAAACAGCAAACATCATGTTTGTTATAATAGTGATGGAACTGCTGCAGTTCATTTGTAGCCGTGGTTCTACATTAATTTCTATGGATTGGACTGTTCTGTTTTAATTATTGCAGATATGGAGTCACATTCTGACCCAGACAGCCCTATAATCCAAGAGCAGAGGACACCTAAGTTCCGCAAAGCCCGTGCACACGCTCGTCGATGTGGCCAGTGCAAAGGCTGCCTGCACGAAGAGGACTGTGGTAAATGCATCAACTGTCTGGACAAACCCAAGTTTGGAGGCCCTAACACCAAAAGACAGTGCTGTGTGTAAGTGTGTTGCTGTCATCTACCACAGTGTTTCTGTACTGTTCTCTTGTAATGTGCAGCAATAAATAAAAGAAGAGCTTGGACACTTGCATGATAAGTTCCTTTGTTTTAGTTAAATTGTAAGATTCTTGTACATTTTCTCTACTGTGCAAAATGTAACGCATGTAATGGAATTTCTCAATTTGCTGCTTTGATTTTTTTTTTTTCAGGTTTAAAAGGTGTGACGAGGTTGAAGAACGAAAAGCACTGAGACTATGTGGCAAGCTCTATAAAGGTAAACCATCTTTCATGCAAATTACTCTTCGTATTCGTATTTTCATCGTGGGCAGTGGTGGCCTGGTGGTAAAAGGTGCTGGATCGCTGATCCTGGGGTTGGGAGTTCAAGTCCCACTCTCCACAAGGTCGTCACTGTCCCCCAGTGCAGCTAACTGGGTTATCAAAGACCGGCCATGTCTCTCACTGTCTATGGTGAGAGGGTCATGTAAAAGAACCATTGCTGACTTTCGTCAAGAGTAGCTGCAAAGCCATCAGCATGTTTCTGCCCCTTGCTCAAAGGGTTGTGTCAAGAAGCGCATATGATGTAAAAACCTATGCCAAATCAAACATGCGACTTCCATGAAGATGGAGGCAGGTGATTCGAAGTGGCGACCCCTGAAAGGGAAGTGCCGAAATAAAAAGATGAGAAAGATTCATATTTTGATAAGTGTCCCTGGTTCATAATTTAGGATCGGTTCGGTATAAGAATATTTGGTACAGTATGTGGCATGGAAGAACAGCAACGGTACCAGTTAAGTACAAGTGCAAAAAAACAAAATATTCACACAAAATGGTTAAATTATTATAAAGTTATATTACCATATTCAACGCAATAAGCCCCCCCCCCTTACCAATTTTATTCGATCAGTCTCTGTAATGGTAAAATGAGGTGTTCACTACCTGCAAAAGTACACGGTATTTCAAGCCCCCCTGCCACTGGGGAATGTCTACAATGTTCATCAGTAACAACACATTTGAGTGTTCCGTCGTGCTTTAAAAAACAGGAAAATATTTTGCAGTGTTGGTAAATGTCCAACAAGATAAACCATTAGGAACTGTTACAGCAAAACTGTGGGATGCTCTGAAGTAATGGAGAAATGAGTCAGATATGGACCTATCAGAAAGTGATGAGAGGATTCTCCTACTCACTGACTTCATAAATTTAAAGACTGGCCATGTGCTTTTCAATGTGCCATGTGCTAAAGTTGACCTTTGGGTTGATTGGTTCAATGTGCCACATTCTAAAGTTGACATTCATGTTGATTGGCTCGATTTTACATTGGGGGGAAAATATTTAAAGGAACAACGCCACCGGGAGGGAAAATTAAAGGCTCTTTTTTTCTTTTCTTTTTAATTATGCTGTTTTCTGTTTATTTTCAGCTTTCATGTAAGTGGTTTGGTTGATACTACAAAATGAATAACACAAATACCAGTAAAACTCCTTTTATTGTTCTGTTATTATTCATGTTTTCCACCTCGATGGTAATAAGCACTTACCGTTCCACTCCGCTGGTAAACATTTTAATAAGCGCCCACCCACTCCAATTTTTCAACAACTTATATCTTGAGCTTATATGCTATGGGAGCTCAATGCTAGCGGTTAGCTAGCAGTTACCGGCTAAGCCCAGGCGGAGTTCTCAGAGTCAAATTGTTTCTTTGTTCGTTTTAATTTGATTTATTTGTTTGTTCACGTTTTGCACTATGCTCGTCTACTATCGGTCGACCCTACAACAGCTATGAGCAGCTTCAGCTTCAGGCAACTAAACACGCAACAGCTTCTATCTTGAGCTGCTATGCTATGCTATCATTAAGCCCAGGCGGAGTTCTCAGATTCTCCGGCGCTTGGTTAGCACTTCCGGCCATACTGCTTTAAAATGTTCAGTCCCTGCGAAACAAGATGGATGAGCTTCATGCTCAGATTGTAGCGCAGAGGAATCTATAGGATTGTGTTTCTGTGAAACATGGCTCGAGGAGTGTACACCCGATAAGGCGATTATACCAGCCGGCTACACGGTCTTCATCCCCTGCAATCCCAAGTGCTGGAGTCGTTGTTCGGCCCCTTCCCACCTGGGCTTCTTTGTTAGCTGGGACGCGGCTCGCTGCCTACCATAGCATGTTAGCTCTGCTAATAGCATGTTAGCTCTGCTTAGTTATACACGCCCAAAGATACTCCGATCTTATGTCTGTAGTAGAGTCGACTGGTCTTAGACTAGCATAGTGCAAAACATGAACAAATAAAACAAATTAAAATGAACCATAGCATGTTAGCTCTGCTAATAGCATGTTAGCTTCGCTAATAGCATGTTGGCTCTGCTTAGTTATACAGGCCCGAAGATACATTGATCTTATAGCTGTAGTAGAGTCGACCGGTCGTAGACGAGCATAGTGCAAAACATGAACAAACAAAACAACAAATAAAACATTTAAAACTAACAAAGAAACAATTTGACTCCGAGAACTCCGCGACGTCGCCCTCTAGGCAGCGCCATCTTGGAGACGTCACTCCAACTTCAATGTAAAAGGACATGAAGAGTACTGTAATAAAGTTTATCCTTTCGGTATCGTTTGTTAAACATGCTACAGAACATAAAATCTCATGCATAAACATGAACTTAGGTACTGTACTGGAATAATAATTGAAAAAGATTTTAATACAACAGTTCAGAGAAAACCATCATTTCTTAGGAGAAAGTCTTATTTCTTCAGAAGAGACATCCAGCGTTTTCTATCCCCCAGCCAGAGAAGACGCATAGCGTTTGAGTGGTATCATAGAGCTTAACTGGTAATTAAAACACACACACACAAAAAAGGATCATTGACAACTTATGTGCGAATGAGGAAAAAAAGGGGCAGAACATCAGCTCAACCAATCAGGAGAAAGGAGGACAGCCATTGGTTGAATTTGAATCACGTGCTGGTTGCTCGGCAGTCAGTGAATACTCAAACCGTGGGTGCAAAACTGCGAATAGGCAAGAGCCTACTGAGGTGTAATACTGTACCATTTTAAAATGTTAACTTTACCAGTAACCGTCAGTTGCCCTACTGACATTCTACTGAATTCATCAAAAGGTTTATATATTGAATTTGAGTTGACATGGTCTTAGATTTTCTTCCTGTGCTTGTATCAGGTTTGGAAACATTTCAGCAACATTTTATGCAGAGTGTCTGAAAATTGTTTGGTGTAGGAGCTATACATCCAACCAAAAGTCATTAGAGAACAGAAACCACTTGCACGAATTAAATCCTTTGTGCTGTTAGAATCACAAGGCTGAATCTTTCAGCTCATATAATACTAAGTCTCTCTTGCTGTGTGTGTGTGTGTGTGTGTGTGTACAGGGCAAATGAAGAGGCGTCGCTCATTAGTCAGTACTGGTCACTCAAGCAATGAAGAGTGTGAAGGGACAGAGGCGGTCTTCTCTGCAGGAGGAGACAGTCAGAGCCCATCATTACGCAAGCAACCCAAGCGCACCGTTAAACCGCGCTACTACTGCGATCTGCTGGATTATGACTCCGACCTCGACCCAGATGTGAACAGAACACTGCACTCGACCTCGCCGGCCCGCAGACGAGCACCTGGTCCACGCAACAATGGTAAAAAAATAAAAACAAGGAAGAGCTTCACATTTCGGAACTGTTTTGTGTCCATGGTTGAGCTCATAATACAGGATTCGTTCATTGTATTAGTTTATTATTCTCTGGGGAAGGTTGTTTTGTTGATGGCAGGGAAGGTTGACTGACTTTCGGCTGGTTAGTTTTCTCTGGTGGTCATCCTAGCTTGCCGGATGTACACATACTTGCTTTTGTGGAGTGTGTGAAGCTCTGTGGCTCTATTGTCCATGTTCTGTGTGGTGCTGCCGGGCGTAGCAGTGCGGAGTGTGGGCTTTGGCAGTGGCACTGTGTCCCGCTGTTTTTCAGTGACCCGTTCTCAGCAGCGTTTTTTTCAGGAATATTTACACCTTTTTGTGTATTTTGATTGTCATTGCAATAAAAAACAGACATATAAAAGTGACCGTGGGTATGAGCGAAATGCTACAGAAATCAACATTAGTGTTGCTATTTGTATTTTCAGTGTCATCATCTTCTAAACTGTTTGTGTGATTCTGAATTACTCAGACTTTGTGTCACTGGACGACTTTGTCGGTGACGACCTTGACGAGGGAACACGGCACCGCAGACCTGGATTTAACAGAGTTCCGTCCATTAGACGGAAACCAGATAAGGTAACGAACGACTCACACTGGAAGCTTTCAGTTTAGTCAGCTTGAATAGTCAGAGGCAAACACAGATTAATCGGTTTTGATTTTTATTTTCTCCTTGATGACTGCAGAAAGTTCAGATGCAAGAGAGAAACCAAAACAAAAACTGCCATGCTGACATTATTATTATTATTATTATTATTATTACAGACACTCCCCAACTTACGTTTTAGTTAGTATCCGGCCGGTCGGATATAAGGTGAAAAAAAAAGTAAGTTGTAACTGTATGTTCCAGTGACGTATGACGCTCATACTGTACTATACAACCATACATACCATTACCGTATCTCATAAAACACCCCTAAATCAATTATTATAAACATAACATTGTAAATTAATTTAAAATATATCAAATAATATCAACATTAATTTCAAATAAATTAAATTCAAGCAAAATAATTTCAAATAGATAAATTTTAATCAAATTCACTCATCAAATATCAACCACAGTATCAAATATAACCTTTAACATTCTCTGTGATGCGCTCTTTCTGCTGGTAAATGGTTCCGATGGTTGACGGAGCCATTTGGAAGAAACGTGCAACATTCACATGTTTTTCACCAGCATCAATTTTCTTAATAATAGCCATCTTCATTTCTAACGAGATGGCTTGCCGCTTTTTCTGATTACCACTATCACTAGTAGGCTTACCCTTCTGACCAACCATATTTGCTTAGGATTACAAAAGTCCACAAAACAGTGTAAACACAAAGATCACAGAGACGACATCTTAACACAAGGGTAACACGCTGTGAACTGGGAAGAAGGAGAGGCACGTTCAGTCTGTCATTTGTAACCAATAGATGCAGCGTCATGCGTAAATAGTGTATTATGTCAGCGTAGGGGCAGTGATGGCCTAGTGGTATAGGGCGCTGGATCGCTGATCCAAAGGTTGGGGGTTCGAGTCCCACTCTCCACAAGGTTGTCACTGTCCCCCCCAGTGCAGCTAACTGGGTTATCAAAGGCAGGCCATGTCTCTCACTGTCTATGGTGAGATGCATGTAAAAGAACCATTGCTGACTTTCGTAAAGAGTAGCTGCAAAGTCGTCAGCGTGTTTCTGTCCCTTGCAAAAAAAGGGTTGTGACAGGAAGGGCATCTGACGTAAAAAACCTCTGCCAAATCAAACGTGCGGATCAAGATGATTCGCTGTGGCGACTCCGAAGTAAAAGGGAAAAAGCCGAAAGGAAGACAGACAGACTACGTATGTAGGTCTCGTAATACAGAGAGCATGCTAAACTCAAAATTTGACAATTTTTTTTTTTTTTTTTAAACGTAAAATCGAAAAATACATAAAACGAATAAATGTAAATCGGGGGGTGTCTGTATTATTATCATCATTATTATTAATAATAATATTATTAAGATTATTATTATTATTAAAGTGATGCCAATGTCTTTAAAAATGTTAAGTCAGTTACTGTGTTGTGCCACTAAGAGGTGTCTGAATCAGAGGTGACTTGTGGAATAAAAAGTTCTGGAAGGGCGAGACTAGGAGAAGCTGCAGGTGTAAATCAACCAGCTCCAGCCCAATCAGCATCATCTTTTTTTTCCTCCCTATGAGGAAATGCAACATGTTTCTCTGTAAAGAAATGATGTCTTTTTCTTAATTTTTTTTTTCTCTTTCATTCGAAGCTGCTGTTATCTTCTGTAACCTCTGCTAGCATTAGCTTTCCAATACATGGTGACAATCATTCCTGTGTATCTAGTGTCCTGGAGTGTGATTTTGATGGACAAGTGTCACGGATCGATCGAATAGAACAAAATAGCATAAAAATAGTACTTATTCACTCAGGGTGCAGAGCGAAGGGCCCTGAGGAGAATAATAAAAGCTTGTGAAACTCACCTTTTGGGCCCCCACAGTGCAGCTAACTGGGTTATCAAAGGCAGGCCATGTCTCTCCCTGTCTATGTAAAAGAACCATTGCTGACTTTCAACAAGAGTACCCGCATAGTCGTCAGTGTGTTTCTGCCCTGTGATGGCCTGGTGAGCTGTCCAGGGTGTACACCCCCCTCCCAGCTTTCCCGCAACCTTCACTTGCAGAAATTGACTTCTGTGAATGATGCAATACCTGCTTTTCATAAACATTTGCACAGTTGCTGTTTCCAAAGAGATTTTCAGATCGATTTGCATCAACACCAACGTGCATTTTGCCTTTTTCTTTTTTATGTGAAAATGCCATGAGTTACAAGCCACATGGGAGGAAGTGGACGATTCGATTTTGTTCGTTAAAGACGACATCCCCTGTAAACTTTCTTATATTGTAATTACTGACAGTCTGTATCAAGTTTTTAACATATCGGAATTGCATTCACTTTGATTTTTGAAAATCTGAACAGTGGGGAAAACCCCCCAGAAAAATCTGATCCAAGCCACATTTGAAGGTGGTTTCAGTTTTGATTATAATCAGATTGATACAGATACTTCTCAGCCCAAACAGTCCGCACTCAATTAGATTTGTGTCTTGCATCAGTTGCAATGCCACACCGAGGTAGCATCCGGAACGACAGAAGTAACAAACTGAAGGCACAAAACGTCGGTGAGCAGAATGTGCTGGTGATTATGTAGTGTAACATTGGTGGTGAGAGCCACACAAAATAAAACAACACGGTAGTGCCTCCTCAGTCTCTGATCTTTTTTGTAAACCCACTTTACTGCTCTTCTTTTAGTTTTTCTGTCGGTTCATGGAAAGTGTATGCATTACTATAGCAAGCAGTGTGCATTTAAAAATAATTGGAATTTGGGCAGTATTGTCTTCGTATCAGTTAATGTGTATTTTCATTAAAACCACAGAGCTGCTCAAGCAGAGTATACCTATATCCCTGGGATTATTTCTGTTTGCCCCAACTAAATTGTATTACTGTATATTCAACTAATTAATGTGGAAAAAGTCGGTCAGTAGTCGGTCAACATGACCTCTTCTAAAAATATATATGTAATTCCATGGTTTCTGCTATAACGTTAAAGAAACAAACAAACAAAAAAAAGACTTTTTTGTTGCATGCCCTGTAGGATGCAAAAAGCTACCCAACAAACTGTAAATCTTTTTTTTTTTTTTTTTTTTGGTTTCCTAGAGTCCGCAGGAGCAAACGCCACCCAGTGTCCTGGCAGCACTGGCAAACGGTTTTTCTGAGAGGGTTATCGAATCCTCGAAACCCTCTGAGCCCTCGTACAAGATCTGTGTTGACTTTAAGGTAGGGTGGAAAATATTACTTTTGTGTGTGCGTATATGTTAGTAAACAGCAGTCAAGAAACAAGTAGATTCTGGATTTTATTTTTTAATTGCTTTGCCTGTGCCTTGGAGTCTCATTCAGGCTCTAGATCTGCCAAGAAGAATGACCGGCATAAAAGCAGCTATGGAATAATATTAAAATGTAATAAATGAATGAATGATTCAGAATGCAGGATTAAACTGGCCAGTATAATTAACTACAGTTACTGTAGAGCTTTACAATTTATCGTGGAACTCCTGGGCAGAGCACCATAGTCAAAGAATATTGTCCTGTATTCGTCTGGTGTCTGCCTTGTCGCCGAGTTGGTGCTGATCGGCTGTTCTGTATTGATGGCTTGCATGATGAAGGGCAGCAATAACAAAATTTAATCACAATAATGAATAGAAACCCAAAAATAGAGTCTTCTACACTTCTGCTTAGTCTGTCTAGAATAAAACTCACACAGTCCAAATCAGAAAGATGCCAGACAGACTTGTGTGTGAATAAACGCCATAAAGCGAACACCGCAAACAAAAGCTCGACAGAATATCATAATTACTTGTTAAGCTGATATTTAAGTGAACAAGGCAGGTGACACAAATGAAAGCAGAAATTAGCGAGTAAAGACTCTGCAACATAAACCCAGGTTTCGACACCTATCAGTGGAGACGTCTATCGGGATTTCCATTCTAAGGCAGTGTCAAAATCTATATATTTAAGTAAAACAGTATCCTGATAGATTTCTGATTTTATGAGAGGAGCAGTCATATCTTTCGGAGGAAACACAGTCCTCCAACTGCAGTGTAGTCGTGTGCCATACGCTGTAACATTGGCAATTAATAAGTGACACTCGGTCATGTTTGTTGGCGCTGCATCGGATTGCCGAACTGTTCAGGGTGTACCCTGCCTTTTGTCCAGAGTTCAAGGGAAAGGTTTTAGCCCTTCCCCATGACAATACTAGATTTAAGCTATTTGGCGATTGAATAAATAGCTTCATTATAATTTGTGGATGTGTGCAAAAATAAAGACAAACTTTATACATGGTTTCCTGTCCATGGTTTCAGATATATGTGGTGGTACTTGGAACGTATCCCCATGGATACCTACTATATCTTCTTTGTTATATTCTGTACATCAGAATTGAGTGCGTTATGTATTTTAAGGTTTACCATTGGGGATTCCTCAGAGATTGCTGATGTTGCATACCTGTCTTTTTTGTGGTACAGGAGGACTGCAATTTGCAGAATGTCTGGTCGACCGGAGGTATGAGCATCCTCACATCTGTGCCTCTCATGCCACCATCTGTATGCCTGCTATGTGCCAGCAAAGGACAGCATGAGGTATGAACTGGGATTACAGGTCATTCACAATTTGACACGTGTTGTGTATTTTGTTCATTTATTTAAAGGAGTCAATCACTGGACACTGTTTGCTTACATTGTTTTTAATGTGTAGACCTGCTATATGTTATACTCCTGGGTTTGTGTGTCTTTTACAATGTACTTTATTGTTATACAGTAACCCCCCGTTATTCGCACGGGTTGCGTTCCGCCCCTTCCCGCAGATCCTGAAAATCCAAGGATTATTGACGCGGTTTTAAAACCCTATGTATGATATTGCATGCTCTAAAATATGCTTCTTAAACACATTCTATAGACAGTCTTGTTCATTAATACAGTAATAATGCAGTAAAATGTAGTAATGATTAAGTACAAGCTTTTTAATTTTGTACTGTGATAATATTTATTAATGAATGAAGCACTTAGGCGCCTTACCAGAAGCTAGAGAAGATTCAGGGTGTTTGAGTGACATCATAGGGCTTAAATAATAATTAAAAACACACTAAAAAAATTTGAATTCACAATTCAAGCAATCACGTTGATGACATGTGCGCGAAGGGGGAAAAAAAAAGAGGTATACACATCATCTGCAACCAATCAGCAGGAGGCAGAAACAAAAGCTCTCGGCCATCGGCTAAATTTGAATCACGTGCCAGTAACTTCCAGGTTTGCCGCTAATCGATGCGAGCGCTGAACTGTGAATGGGCGGGGGGTTACTGTATTGAATAATACATCTTATCGTTGGAAGAAATTAGATCCTTTGCAATAATCTTAAGGTGATTTTAGTTTTGCTGGGGTTTGAACATATTCCCTCCCCACTCCTTTTCTCTTCCAGATGTTGTTCTGTCAAGTATGCTGCGAGCCTTTTCATCAGTTCTGCTTGGAGCCGTCGGAGAGGCCGGCGGACGAGAACAAGGAGAACTGGTGCTGTCGCCGCTGCAAGTTCTGCCGTGTGTGCGGTCGCAAGAACAGACATTCCAAAGTTGGTTCAACTCGAGACCTTTTACTATCAGTTTTCTACTTACAGTGAAATCCAGTGAGAAGTGTGTTGGTTGTAATCAGTGTGGACTGATCTCTTTTTAAATTCTACATGTTTCTGCTGTCTGCAACAAGTTTAAATATTATGAATAGCTTTTCTAAAATAATAAATAACACAACCTTTATATATATTTTTTTTTACACATAGCCTCTGCTTGAATGTGAACGATGCCAGAACTGCTATCATCCTGCCTGTCTGGGGCCAAACTATCCCAAACCCAACAAGCGCAAGAGGCCATGGGTGGGTAATTAGCACAAACTGATATATTGTTCCACTATAAATCATGATGAAAATTTATACTGCTTTGAGTTGTGGGAATAAAACATTCTTTTATCTCTCTCTCTCTTTTTTCTTTTTTTTTAAATTAGATCAAGTAATCTTAGACATTTCTAGCTGTAATTGTTATTTAGACAGCAGAGAGTGCAATAATATATATTACATGGAATGCAAGTGATGTGTTCATCAGGGGAAGTAAGACTGATTGAATGGCAAGAAATTACCCATAGAAACCAGTATGAAATATGAGCTGTCGGTTTGTATCTATTCATTATTTATGCCTCTTATCTGTCAGGGGAAAACCGGAGCCAATCTCAGCTGACTTTGCATGAGAGTTGGTGTGCAGTCTGAACAGGTCTCCAGTCCACTGTAGGATTAACACAAACAGCCATTGACTCATGTTCACATCTATAAGAAATGTAGAGTGTCCAGTTGACCTTATCCGAATGTCTTTTGGATTGTGAGAGGAAACTAGAACACACAAAAGGAACCTATACAAGCGTGAGGAAAAAACATGCAAACTGCACACAGAAAGGCCTTTGGCAGTCTGAGATTCAAACTGTGAGGTTATCGTTCTCAACATAGAGACACAATACCATCGTTCTCAACATAGAGACACAATACCACCCCATATCATCTTAAACAATGATGAAAGCTGGCTGAGCACTGCGATGGCCTGGTGAACTGTCCAGGATGTACCCAACCATCGTTCAGAGTCAGCTGAGATGGGCACCAGCCTCCCCGCCACCCTAATTAGCATTACGCGGTTCAGAAAATGAATGAATGAAAGCTCGCTGAAAGAGAAGCAGGCGGAGGATTTGTATTTAAACCTGAATATGGCTTTCACAAAAAGTATTTTCTCAGAAATGATCTTTGTTATGAATGTATTACAGTGTAATGTTCTACAAGTAAAATGTACAAATTTGGGAAGAAGATTCTACATTTATTAATTAATACCTTGAAAATTATCAAAATAACGAAAAAATTAACTTACAGGCATTAATGCTAGCAATTAGTGAATGTTCCCGCTCAGCCAGTAGTTCAGGGGTCAGATTGGTGCTACTGGTGTTTGACATTTTATGCTGATTGATAAAACGTTTCATGTTCGTGTATTAAAAGTATTCCAGCAGTTTTATGAGAACAGTTATGATTATTTGTATTAGAATTTAATGTTTCAAAATAATTAGTTGTGTTGTCAATAATTTAATCCTTTAATACTAAGGTTACGCAACTCCTTTTCAGCTGAACGAACTTTGGGTGACCAGAGTCATTTACTTGTGAACTATAAACTGGTTCCCAGGTGTGTGTGTGTGTGTGTGTGTGTGTGTGTGTGTGTGTGTGTGTGTGTGTGTTCATGGGCAGTTGTGGCCTGGTGGTAAAGGGCACTGGATCACTGATTCAAAGGTTGGGGGTTCGAGTTCCACTCTCCACAAGGTTGTCACTTTCCCCTTTAGTGCAGCTAACTAGGTTATCAAAGGCCGGCCATATCTCTCACTGTCAATGGTGAGAGGTTCATGTAAAAGAACCATTGCTGACTTTCGACAACAGTAGCTGCAAAGCAGTCAGTGCGTTTCTGCCCCTTGCTAAAGGGTTGTGTTAGGAAGGGCATCCAACGTAAAAACCTATGCCAAATCAAACATGCGTGGCGACCCCTGAAAAAGGGAAAACCTGAAAGGAAAAGTTGTGTGTGTGTGTGTGTGATATATAAATGTGTATGTATGTGTATATATGTGTGTGTGTGTATGTGTATGTATATATATATATATATATATATATATATATATATATTTGTGTGTGTGTGTGTGTGTGTGTATGTGTATATACACACACACACACACACACACACACACATGGATAAGGACTATGCATACCAGAATGATCTGCTGATTTTTCTTGACTCGGTTTGCAAGCTTTATCTCTGTGTTTTTTTAATATTGAACGTTTTATTAATTTTTTTTTTTACTTTTTGTCAGTAACACCACTCTGATCTTAGCTCTTCAAGTTTACAGTGAAACGAAAGTGCGATTCTCTCTGTTTAGCATATTTCCAACACTGTGTGTTCGCACAGGTGTGTATGACATGCATCAGGTGTAAGAGTTGTGGTGTGACTCCGGGGAAGAGCTGGGACACAGATTGGAACCAAGATAAGGGCTTCTGTCCTGACTGTACTCAGCTGTATGATCAAGGTGAGAGTCCTAAACAATGTATATTGCTATAGTTAATTATTTTACTGCTGTAAAAATGTGAAATATAATCTAGTATCACTATTTAATAAAGTGAAAGGCTAAGTGCTATTTGAAAGCAATTTTCAGAACTTTTATAAATTTTGTACCAGAACTTGAGGTGTTGTGAAAAAACCTTCACAAATTACAAATCATATTTTCTCTTTTCCCTGTTGTTAACTATCTGCTCATAGCAACAAGCATTTGCACTTAACAGTGACTGGCAAACACCCAGGAGCGTTATTATTACATACACTGATCATCCGTAACATTAACAACACATGGGTGGTCTGGGTCAAGGCCTCTAAGTTGCAATGCACTGTGTTCTGACTCCCTACTACTGAAGGCAGCATTAAACAATTTCAGTAGGTTGTGCTACCGTAACCCTTCTGTGGGATCGGACCAGATGTGCTAACATTTTGGTTTTTACATGCGTCACTGAGTCTTGAGCTCCCACGATACTCTAGCCAGTTTACTGGTTGTCCATCCTTGGACCATCTTCAGTAGGTACTTACCCATACACACCAGGAATTTCTCATAACACCAGGTTTTTGGAGATGAACAGACCCAGGCTTTTAACTACAGTCACAGTTTAACCACTTTAAGTCAGTTCAATGCTTTTGCAGTTTAAATTTTTTTTCTCACATCAACTTCAAGAACCGAAGGTTCAATTTCTGCCCAACACATCCCACTCCTCTGCAGGTCTCACTGTAATGAGATACTCAATGCAGTTCACTTCACTTTTAGAGTTTATGATGTTTTTAATTGTTATGGCTGATCAGTGTGTGTCTGTGTCTCTCTCTCTTTGCCAGATATACTTGTGTGTTTTATCTGTTCGACAGTGGATACGTGTATATACTATAGTTTACACTTTTATCACTTGTAAAGCTTTTATTCTATATGTGAGCTCAGCTGCATTTAATCACTTAGCAAAGTCAGGAATTACATCAGTTCTCCAAATAAACCCTCCAACACCTGATGACAAAATGATAGCAACTAGTAAGTAGAGGTAACTTCCAACCAGTTCTGTGTATTTATATTTTCAATTTTGTTTTAATGATGTGACTGACATTCTGGCCCTACCCCATTTTTTTCCACCTCATGTCAGCATGACTAGTATACACCCCTCCAAAGCCTTAGGAGTACAGTAGGCCCTCGACATTTGCGGGGGTTCGGTTCCGGGCCCTTCCGTGAATCGAGATAATCCGCGAGTTCTGTACCCGGAAGTAAAACCCCATGTATCACGTCACATGCGCGAATGAGCAGCCGGAAGTAAAATACTATGTATCTGTTTATTACATGCGCTAAAATATGCTTCTTAAACACATTCTATAGACAGTCTTACTCATTAATTCAGTATTAATGTAGTAAAATGTAGAAATGATTAAGAAAAACTTAATTTTTTACTGTGATATTTATTGATAATAAAATATAAACATTATACAGCATACATATAAAAACACCTTTAAATGCATTCTCTTTGAAAAACATACAGCACTGTAGTTTTCAAAAATGCCGACTAGAGAAACGTATTGCATTAGGCATGAGATGACTGAATTCAGGTATTAACTGCATTAAGTCCGAGCAGCTCAGCCACGCCCCTCAGCTGGAGCAAGTATAAAACTGAGTTTATGGTGAGAAAGTTAGAGCGCGTTACAAACCAAAGAAGCAGTGATATGAGGTGAGTTAATCCTCTGGTGCAGATGTGAGTGTGCTTTTGTTTATTGGGAGTAAATGAGAAGAGTGAATTCAGGTGTGTGCTACTGAGCAGCTCATACACGCCCCTCAGCCAAAGCGGAGAGTAAACAGTTAGTTAGCGGCACAGCGCCAAGACCCTAACAAAAAGGACATAAAAGAACAAGCAATGTAATAAATTGGATAGACAAAACAAAATGAGAAACATGCTACACCACAGTAAATAAAATACTGTATAACACAAACATTTAAAACATTACCTTAGGTCATGTACTGGAATAATAATTGAAAAAGACTTTAATAGTGGAGTGTTTTACAACAGTTCAGACGATTATTCCTCTTCAGGCACTTCAGAGGAACTTCTGTCGTTTCTTCCGGAGAAAGTTTTATTTCTTCAGAAGCGACATCCGTCATTACCTTTTTCTGGTGCTTAGCAGCCGTTTGAGTGACAGAGAACTTAACTGGGAATTGAAACACACTAAAAAAAAGGCTCATTCACAACTTGAATGAGGAAAAAGGGGTGTTACATCATCTCAACCAATCAGCAGGAAGGAGGACAGCCCTTAGCGGAATTTGAATCACGTGCGAGTTGCTCAGCAGTTTGCGAATACTCAAACCGTGAGTGCAAAACCGCGAATAGTCAAGGGGCTACTGTACATTGAGATCCATTTCTTAATGATTGATTGTTAGGGGATGACCAAATCATGGTTGATTGCAAGCTATCTCACAAGCTTTAGTTAGCATGAAAAAATGTAAACAGTAAAAGCTTTTGCTACTTTGATCCTTTCCAAATTTCTGTTAGAAAAACAGTCTGCTGTGAAAGTAATCCAGAGAGGGAACTGGTTCTGGTTCATTTTGTTAATTCCAGAATGTAAAAGCACAATACTTCATCCTATCTTTCCTCTGCAAAATGAGACATTTCTGGTGTCTGATGGCTTTCTTACTTGCTGTTCTAGGTAACTACTGCACAATGTGCTTCAAGTGCTATGAGGACAATGATTACGAGAGTCAGATGATGCAGTGCTCGATATGTAACCACTGGGTTCATGCCAAATGCGAGGGATTGACTGGTGAGCCTGACTTCTGAAAGCTGTAGAATTCTTGCCCGTTGTTGTCATGTTATTACAACCAAACTGAGTCCTGTGAAGTCCCTGTGTCCAAATTGCTCACATGTTCACTACTCTCTACTCATGATACAGGGAATTCAATGCAGATGACTATATAGTGAGATTAGCGAGTGTTAAACCACTTTCATACTCCACTCATGGCATCGGTAATTGCATAATGTTGTTGCACAATTAAAACATGTCATGTTAATGTCAACTGAGATGCTGGACCATCCATAAGAAAAACTGCCACTGCCTTTTATTAAGTCAGATTTGAGGCTTTAGATCATGGGTGTCGGACTCATGTCATAAAGGGCCATGTGGCTGCAGGTTTTTGTTTCAATCAAGCAGCAGCACACCTGACTTTGTTCATTTAAACAAACAATTTGAGTCTTCAGACAGTTGATTGGTCAATCTGTGTGATCAGTACAGAGACTGACCAATCAACTGTACGTCATAATTCTCACAATACATCTGGACGCCCCTTCGAATTGGCAAACGCACCACGGACTGACTCGCGCATGGTCTTTTTTTTTCCCCCCATTGCATTTTGTCTAAGTGTCTCCCAGCCATACAATGCACATTAAAAAGGTGACAGAGTATAATTGTGGTTATCTGGGGTCCTGAGAGCCTGTGGCAAACCCTAGTAATATTTATCATTAAAAGCTTGCAAAAAAAAACATGAATTGCACTTGTGTGCTTCAGGTAATTTATAAGTCACAACTACGTGTATGACAATCACCAGCTTGTTTATGAATTATGTTTCTTACATTTGGTGGCATGATGGTGTAACACTTTCATCTCACAAGAAGGTTCTGGGCTTGAGCCACATTCTGTGGAGTGGAGTTTGCAGGTTTTTCCTGTGATTGCATGGGTTTCCTCCAGGTTCTCTGGGTTCCTCACCTGCACTTTATGCCAATTGGTTCTTCTAAATTACCTCTCAGTGTGAATGTGAGTATGAATGGATTTTTGTATAAAAGAACAGGCACTGCAGTGGTTTTCAGGTCAGGTCAGGTATGAGGGCATGCGCCGGGACGGCACTTCGCTGCGTTCACCAGCTGCCTCCACTCATCCGGCCGTCTCCTGACGATCGATCAGGCCTGTGCGGGGCCCGTACCCCCCAGCAGGGCAGCCCTCAGCTGCGACAACCACGTCGCACGCGCACATCCCCGTAATCGGCTCCAGCCCCTAGGATCCCGAACGGACAGGATCTGGTGTGCTGGGTCCAAAGGCGGGAAACGTGCCAAGTGCCCATAGTATCGCAGCTGATGGTCGCGGATCAAGCAGGTTACTCTTACCATCCCCGCATCCTCGAGCACCTTCCGGTTGGTAACAAAGTCCCACCAACGGTATCCGAAGATGCGGCGAAGGGAAGTCGTAACGAAGGAGTCCAGTCGTCGTCCAAGCTCAACTGTGAGTGTCCATGTCTCGCTTGAGTAGAGCAAGACAGGGAGCACAAGGGAGCGAAAGACTCGGGCTTTCGTCCGCCTGCTCAGACACCTCGACCGCCACACGGTCCTGTCCAGCGAGTTCATCGCCCCGTAGGGTCATTGTTTTTGGTTTTGGAACCGTCTATAAAGATATACTTTGCAACGGTAATCTCAAAAGTGACCCAATGCATCATGGGTATAAAATAGGAAGAATGTACGTGCATTTAGGATTCAACACAAAAATCGTTACACCAGTGCTGGGTGAGTTACTTGGTAATGCATTTGTGTTTAAAAAGACAGATAAATGATTGCTGAGAAAGAACCCGAGGCCAAAAATTGATCCGTGAACCATGATGAGAGTTACTGTTGTGTAGTTTGTTCCCGAGGGGTCACACTACTGATACAAGCAGAGTAGCAAATGGCATGCAGAACAGATGTTCGATTGTTTAAATAGTCAGTTTCAGTTGTAGACAAATTAATATCATTCTGAGCAAATCTTAAAAAAAGAAAAAAAAACTGATAGCAAAGCTCCTCAGCAGAACCCCATAGGCATGAAACATGACTCCAATGGTTGTTCTGTCTGTACCCCATCTCTGACGTGATGCTGATTGGCTGTTATTTATAGCTCGTCCAATATTGAAACTGAAACTTGAAAAATAGAGGCTCATTCACCATTGTTCAGACTTACACAAAATAAAAAATACAGTCTAACTCATTCATGCATTCAGTTCATGATCTGTTTTCCTTAAATATTCCTTGTGGTTTTGCTTGACCAAAGTTTGTCTGTCTAGCTAATTAAACAGACAAGATGTACTTTCAAGACAGATGAACATGGTAATTTGCTCGAGAAAAGTGGATAAAAAGAAAACCTAATGTTAACCTTTTCTTCTTTCACTCCAGACCGTAGTCAGGTAGACTTATTTGTTGATTATCCCTCAGGCTACAATTGATTTATCCTCTAAAGCAGCCTTGGACACCCATCAAGAGAGATATCTACTGGGTGCCTTAAAATGGGGAAATTCACTGACTATACCTTGCCTTTTTGAATAAGAAAAAGTCCTGAAAAGATTGAAATGTTGGAAAATGAAATTTAAATTAGCACATTTTTGAAGGGTTGGGCAGTTTGACGGTATAGACTGTCTTGATGGTATAATTTGTTCATTGGTAGAGATTTTGCTGTACCCCAGAGATAAAAAAATGTTATCCACAAATCACTTTAGTTTCACTGCCATGACACACAGGGGAGTCAGCACAGAGCAGAGTGCTGGAGACACACAGGGGAGCCAGCACATAGCAGAGTGCTTACATGCACAAGTTGAAATCAGGAAAAGGTGTGGCGGTAAGTTCAAAGTTACTTAGAGTTGTCGTTCAGTGTTCCAAAAGAAGTCTTGTTTCTTTGAAGTGATGCAGAGGTTAACTGTCATGAGAGATTTCCTTTTGGCTTTTTCGCTTTATCAGGGGTCGCCACCGTGCATGATTCGCACGTTTGATTTGGCATAGGTTTTTACGTCGGATGCCCTTCCTGGCACAACCCATTAGCAAGGGACAGAAACATGCTGATGGCTTTGCAGCCTACTCTTTATGAAAGTCAGCAATGGTTCTTTTACATGCCTCTCACTAGAGACAGTGAGAGACATGGCCCGTCTTTGATAACCCAGTTAGCTGCACTGGGGGAGGGGACAGTGACAACCTTGTGGAGAGTTGGACTCGAACCCCCAACCTTAGGATCAGTGATCCAGTGCCCTAGACCACCACTGCTCTCCAGAGGTTAACTCGCATAACCTTAGCAAAAGGTGGATGTTAATTGATATCATTGTCAAGTCTGAAAAGTGATGGTGTCAAGTTAGTTTGGATAAGCAGTGCGATAATCCTTTTCTTTCAATCTGAAAATTAAAACAAATAAAAGTTTATACGGATTTTGAGACTAGTTGAACACTGGGAGAGAGATTTCCTTTCGGCTTTTTCAGGGGTCGCCCCAGCAAATGATTAGCCCGTTTGATTTGGTGTAGGTTTTTACGTCGTATGCCCTTCCTGACACAACCCTTTTAGCAAGGGACAGAAACACGCTGACGGCTTTGCAGATACTCTTTACGAAAGTCAGCAATGGTGTGATTTTGGTTTTTGTATTTTCCCCTCACCTTTCCTCCCTCATGAAACAATGAGTTTTATTGAGCTCGGGAAACACTGGGGTGCGGGAAAAATCATTTTCATCATAGTGGTGAGGGAAAAACACAAAAAACAAAATCACTGGGAGAGTATCAACGCGGAAACTGGTCGAGCACCGCGCTCTTTATAGCGTGCTGATGGCTGAGTGAATTCAGGTGCGCTCTCTGGATTTTGCCTGCGGGTAACAGCCACACCCCTCGCCGGTGCATGCAGTGTATGGGGAGAGAGAGAAAGAGAGTTAAACACCGCCAACTAGCACAGATGATAACAGTAACAAAGCACAATCAGGTTGTTGTGAAAATGGAAAATGCCCTATCGTTGTGGATTACGGACTGCCGTAAAAATAATGCGTTTGGACATTAACATGACACGTAGTAAAGCAAAGGCTCTGGAGGCGCTGATGAGCCCCAACCAAGCACCAGTGCCACCAGTAATTCTCCTCCTCGACGTCTGGATTTGTTTTTTATAAGGTTTGTTATACAGTATTTATATATATATAATATATATATATATATATATATATATATATATATATATATATATATATATATATATATATATGTATGTATGTATGTATATGTATATGTATATATATATATGTATATGTGTATATATATGTATATATATGTATGTATATATGTCATTATAAGGTGTATAATTTATTTATATATATTAATATAGGTTGCCTGTATGACTTTAATATATAGGTGGGTGGGTGTCCTGAAGAAGTGGCAGAAGTAATTTCGCAGTTTTTCACATTTCGCACGCGTGAGGGGAGGGGGGGTCTGCTCCCCATTAACCGCGAAATAAGGGTACTGTATTTTATTTACATATTATGCATTATTTTTATTATTAGCATTTATAGCGTTGAATATGTATTTATTGCTATTATATCCACATGTACGTATATGTCAGCCAGTGGGGTCGATTCTACTTCATGGAAATTGGCACTCGGGGGATGGGGGGGTTTAACTGTGGAAAGGGAGGGATCCCTGTGTGTGTGTGCCTCTCTCTTTCTCTCTCGTGATATATTTTGTTATGGTCTGCTTACGTCTTGGCGTATATAATTTTTACTAATACCACTGATATAAATTGGAAACCAGGGATAAGCACCGGCCTGATGAGCCACTAGGCTCGGGTGTAAAAAGCCCAACAGACTTTACCTTACCTACTGATATAAATTGCCGTATTTGGCGTAATAAGCACCCCGCTCCAATGAGCAACCCCCCCGTGTTTTTGATCTTACGTCGAATAACTGCCCCTGTGTACTGGGAGCAAAATGGTAGATCAAACTTACCAATTTTATTCGATCAGTCTCTGTAACAGTAAAATGAGGCTTTCACTGCCTGTAAAAGTGAATTTGCACGGTATTTCAAGACCCCCTGCCACTGGGGAATGTCTATAATGTTCATCAGTTACAACACGTTTGTTTTTTCCGCCGTGCTTTAAAAAACAGGAAAATATTTTGCTGTGTTCTCTTGGTTAGAAACTGCTACAGCAAAACTATGTGATGCTGTGAATAAATGGAGCGATGAGCCAGATATGGACTTATCAGAAAGTGATGACGAGTATTTTTCACCGATTCTCCTGCTCACTAACTTTATACATTTAGAGACGTTCCTGGCCATGTGCTTTTCAACGTCTGGTCTGGCACCTTCCGAGTCGTTGGACGACTCTTGGCAACCTGCCATGAAGGATAACACATTGGAGGTTTTCTTGGCAAGGATAGTGCAGTGGTTTGCCATTGTGCCATGTGCTAAAGTTGACCTTTGTGTTGATTGGTTCAAAATGCCATGTGCTAAAGTTGACATTCAGGTTGATTGGCTCGATTTTACATCGGGGACAAATATTTAAAGGAACAGCACCGGGAGGGAAAATTAAAGGGTCTTTTTTTTTTTTTTTTTAATTTATGCTGTTTTCTGTTTATTTTCAGCTGTCATGTAAGTAGTTTGGTTGATACCACAAAATGAATAACACACATACCAGTAAAATTCTTTTATTGTTCTGTTATTATTCATGTTTTCCACTTTGATGGTAATAAGTACTTTTAATAAGCACCGTTCCACTCCACTGGTAAACATTTTAATAAGCACCGTCCCACTCCAATTTTTTAAGCACCCTGGGCGCTTATCACGTCGAATTGGAAATCAGGATCTTTTTTTTATAGTACTTTTATAAAATAAAAGTATTGACTGGAGTAAAAATTGTATTGGTCAAGCTATACTTGCATGATTAACAAATTGATAGTGTTGTTAAAATTATAACTTTTCAACTCCATGCTGCTGGTATGGGCACTGTGCTGTTGAACTGAAGCCAGCTTATTGACTTTTGAACCGAATGTGATTCTACTTTACTATTTGGTTTACTATTTGTCTCACCCTTTTCTGCATTCGTCCCGATTGAATTTTAATCATCTTATCTGTCTGATATAACGATGATGAGGATTTTTTTCTCTCTAGCAGATACACACTTAATACCTCCTCATTTTTCCATTGTCCTTCCAGATGACCTGTATGAGATCCTGTCGAGTTTGCCAGAAAGTGTTGTGTACTCGTGCCAGCCCTGCACTCGAGCACAGGCCAGTGTAGTTCAGGAGAGGGAGGAAGGAGGAGGATGGAGAGAGCTCCTAATGCTAGAGCTCAGAGCTGGAGTGGAGAAGGTTCTTGCCTGCTTGCTGAGCTCTACCCTCACACAGCACCTGGTCACTTGCAATAGGGTGCGTCTCATAATGCACTTTCAATAACCCCCCCCCTGAGTACAGGACTGTAACCTAAATTGTATTAAAAGTATGTCTGTTCCTCTCCTATGTGTTATAGTGTACAACTCTGGGTGATCTTGGGGATGGAGATGACGTACTTCCTGTGTGTGATTTGCGTGCTGTAGGCAAGAAGTTTGACAAAGGCCTTTATGGGACACTGGTGAGACATTATTAAAAACTGTTTTTAATCAGTTAAAATAGAATGATATTTAGTTTCCCATGTGTGCTGTGCTCAGAGCAGTAATTCACTGGTAACTTGTGTCATGTTTGGAGGATTAAATAATAAAATTCCTGTTTCTCTGTACAGAAATCTTTCCATGAGGATGTGGTGAGAGTGGTTCGTAAAAGGCTGGAGGAAGAGGAAACCTTACCAGAGGACCAAAAACCAACTGCTCTGGCTCGCTCTTACTATCTGAAGGTCAGATTCAGTCCTTTCTCTGTTTCCTGCTGTATAAAAGGTGTGATATATAATATATATATTATTTTTACATTTCGGGGCAGTGGTGGTCTAGTAGTATAGGGCGCTGGATCAACGATCCTAATATTAGGGTTTCGAGTCCCACTCTCCATAAGGTTGTTACTGTCCCCCCCAGTGCAGCTAACTGGGTTATCAAAGGTGGGCCAGTTAGCTGCACTGGGGGGGACAGTAACAACCAGTGCAGCTAACTGGGTTATCAAAGGTGGGCCATGTCTCTCACTGTCTATGGTGTGAAGCATGTAAAAGAACCACCGCTGACTTTCAACAAGAGTAGGCTGCAAAGCCGTCAGCATGTTTCTGTCCCTTGCTAAAGGGTTGTGTCAGGAAGGGCATTTGACGTAAAAACCTATGCCAAATCAAACGTGCGAATCATTTGCTGTGGCGACCCCTGATGGGGCGAAGAAGCCGAAAGAAAATCGCTCATCTCTCATATATATGTTTTACATTTCATGAAATAATTCAACAAGCTGAATTTATCACATTTAGAATTACAGTAGGTACCCCCATTTTACCGTGATGGTTCGGTTGTGGCCCTTCCCGCGGTTCAAGAAAATCCGCGAGTTATTTACACGGCTTGAAAAACCTTTGTATAAAATTACGTACGCTAAAATATGCTTCTTAAACACATTCTATAGACAGTCTTAATCATTACATTTTACTGCATTATTACTGTATTAAAAAGTAACTAAAAACTTTTTAATTTTGTACCGTGATGATATTTATTAAGGAATAAAGCGCTTAGGCTCGTTACTAGAAGCTAGAGAAGATGCAAGGCGTTTGAGTGACATCATAGGGTTTAAATAATCATTAAAAACACACTAAAAACACGTGAATTCACAATTAAAGCAATCACATTGATGACGTGTGAAGGAGAAAAAAAAAATAGGTGTACACATCATTTGCAACCAATCAGCAGGAGGGAGAAACAAAAGCTCTCAGTCATTGGCTAAAAGTGAATCACATGCCAGTACCTTCCGGGTTTGCCACTAATCCGGAAGTATAATAATAATGCAGTAAAATGTAGTAATGATTAATTGACAACTTTAATTTTGTACTGTGATAATTTATTAATGAATAAAGTGCTTAGGCTCCTTACCAGAAGCTCGAGAAGATGCAGGGCATTTGAGTGACATCATAGGGCTGAAATAATCATTAAAAACCCACTAATGTACCGTGAATTCACAATTCAAGCAATCACGTTGATAAGTTGTGCGCGAAGGAGAAAAAAATAGGTGTATACATCATCTGCAACCAATCAGCAGGAGGGAGAAACAAGCTCTCAGCCATTGGCTAAATTTGAATCACGTGCCAGTTACTTCCAGGTTTGTCACCAATCTGCGAGTATGCGGGGGCGTGAGCGCCGAACTGCGAATGGTCAAGGGCTTACTGTACACAAATGTGAAAAAGTTAACACACCCCTTTTTCAATTCTGTTTTTCCATGGAGAATAAGCAATAAAATAATTTGATCTTTGCTTCGTCTTAAATTCAGGCAGAGACAACTTCAGGTGATCAACTTTTACTCCTTCCATTGGAGTTCAGAAAGAAATTGATATTAGATCGTCTGTATCTGATTAATATTACATCTGGGAATGACTAGAGCATTATGCAGTGCCTTAATTAATCCTCCCACATTTCAAAGGCACATAAAAGATCATTTAAATTATTTGCACATGGAACTTCATCTTTAAAACATGATAAATAAAACAGTTTTAAATGATCTTCCTCCAAATGATGCCCATCATTGTCTCTACACGCTTAGGTGATTTCTGAAGCCTGCCATGGCTTGATGGGTCATATCAGGTGTAACAGCGACTAAATAGTAACCTGCAGCGCTTCAGGAGTTTGGGATTGATAAGTATCAGTACACCTGTGATTTTGTTCTTTGGCGTTGCTTTAAATTATAAGGGGCGGGGTCAGTGGAACGGGTCGGCCGCCCAACATCGCTACGTGATCAGATCATTCACTCCAAAAACATTTCCCTCAACACTTCCAATGATATTCAAGCTGTGTATCATGAAGTACACATCAAATTCTTCAAGCTCAAGATGTTCAAGCTGGGGTCAGGCCACCAGTAGACCATCTTACCGGCTCTCCAGCCTCACTGAGTTTCACATGTCCAAATAATGATTTGATTCACTTAACCCCTTAAAAAAAAAAAAAAATTCGAATGTGACCCAAAGCACCTCCCACATTTCAATATTTAAATGATGTATTTTCTTCTTCTTTTTGTATTCAGTTGATGGAGGAGGTTTTCAGCTGGTTCAACAGTCAGGATCCCAAAGTGTGGGAGCCGCGCTCCAAACATCTACCAGTGTGAGTATTTTTTTTTTCTCTTTTTTTTTTTTCTTTTTTATAAACCGTTTATGCTCGAGCTGGGAGATAAATCAATTTTATACATTAATCTGAAACTGTGGTTTAGGACGATGTGTAAAATAAAAATTGTCATTCAGTTGAAAGCTGCAAATTTTTTCATATGTGTAGATGATTTCTTTACTCCAGTGGCCTTGTGGATCCAGGGTTATTTCCTGTCTCACACTTGTTCTATGATAGGATCCAGTCTCTGACATCCAATAGAAAAATACCCCACCCCTTGAACAGTAATGCCCCAACCCCTGGTACAGTAGCATGATGGCCGCATGCGTGTAAACATCTGGCAGTGCCTCCTTGGTATTTTAGAAATATTTTACTTACGCACAGCGGGAGAGCACAAGCCACTGTCTGCTGTAAAGTTTGTGTAAAAGCCGGAACGACCAGTGGGAGTGGTGGTGCCCCCCCCCCCATTTTTGACGGTCTTTCACAGTAGCGATTGTAACGACATTGTGTACATCTGCACATGCGTACTTGTCAGTCAGAAGTGTTGCAGGCCCAGCGACTGATGGCTTATCGAAAGCTACCTGCTTGTCCAGTCACTTTTAATTCCACCTTGAGAGGAAAGGTGAAGGGGCCGGTCTGTTGCAGTATTTTTAGGGCAACTTTCATTTTGAATGGCATGGAAAGCATTGTGACAGTTTGTGTCTCTCGTCTATTTAAAGCAATAGTTTCAACAGTGTATGCATAATATGAAAAATCCATCAGTTGCTTGACCAGGCCCACACTGCCACTGTAAGTGTTGTAAAGTGAATCAAGATTGTCCTTCTTTTGTTGTTGTTCTTTTTTCTAGTGGAATGCTCGCAAACGCTGTAATGCCGCCAACAAATGAGCATGTATTTGCTAAATGGCGGGATCAAGAGGAGAAAAGTAAGACTGTCAATACCAAGCAAGAAGGAGGTCTTCCGGAGGTCAAAAGGGAAGATGGAGCAAATATCTCCACCCCTCTGTCTCGCAGGCCTGTTAGTGGCCAATACAGAGACTTAAGCATGAGACTCAGACTGACTGGTAATTGCACATATGAGTTTTTTTAAATGTTCTTTGTATTATTTTTTATGCTGAAAACACAGTATTCAAAAAAAACACAGCAATATTAACAGTGAGCACTGTCAGAATCATGTGTTCATCTGTAACTTACTAGTGATGAATCTTTTTGGTTCTGTGGCAGGGAAAAAAGCACGAACGTCCAGAGAAGATCTGGACACTGGGTGGTCGAAGGAGGACGAGCGGCAATGTGTGTTGTGTCAGAAGTACGGCGATGCAAAATCCAGTGTAAGGAAGCCGTGCTCTGACTCAAACAACACATTCTCTCCCTGTCACTTTTTAATAGTCTGTGTCTCCTCCACCTTCATGATCCAGGAGATGTGAAAATGGAATCCCACTAGCAGTTTCAAAAGGGTGTATAATTTGTTTCTGACCTCCACAGGACGCGGGTCGATTGCTGTATCTTGGACAGAATGAGTGGGCTCATGTCAACTGCTCCATGTGGTCAGCGGAGGTGTTCGAGGAAGATAATGGCAGCCTGATGCATGTGCACAGTGCAGTCGCTAGAGGTCGCCTTATGGTAGGGAAAATTATAGTTGTGTGGGTGATCATGTGATCTATGGATGATGAGCTATCTTTCACAGTGGCATTACTTTAAAATGTTTGCTATATGTAATGAAAAAGTTTATGAAGGGCTGAATGTGTGTTATTAATAATGTAGGTTATTATTATTATTTTTTAAATGAGCCTTTTGTGATTGGTTGAGGAAGACAGTTACAGAAAATAAATTAGAAAATTAAACAGGCAGGTCATTTAGATGTGTGGGGCCGGTGGTGTAGTGGTTAGGGTGCTGCGCTTATGATCGGGAGGTTGTGAGTTCGAATCCCACTCAGACCCTCACTGTGCCAAGACCCCTGGGCAAGGTCTCAACCACAAGTGTGCCTCTGTTCACCTAGCAGTATAAATGGGTACCAGTAAAAATATACTGGGAAGGTAACTTGCGATGGACTAGCGTCCCATCCAGGGGGAGTTGAACTCCTGGTAGCTTCACGCTACGGAAACCGGGAATAAGCACCGGCCTGATGAGCCACGAGGCTCGGGTGTAAAAACCCAATAGACTTTACCTCATTTAGATGTGAGTCAACTGTAGCTGTCCTCAAAGTTCTTTAAAGTTAATTAATGCTGTGTATTAATCCCTCTGCATAGGGACAGTCTATTGGAACCTGAAAAAAATGCCATAAATCTGTTTCTGTGCTCTGATACACACAAAGTGCATGTTTGCATCCTAAACATGTACATAGCATGTCATGAAGTTGTTAGTGAAATGTTTCAAAGATTTTTATTGATTGCTTTAATTCTTTTTATTTTGAATGTACTGTGTTAATCTCACATAGGAAATTTATCTCCTACCTTTAACTGATCCAAAGTGAGCACACACACACACACACACACACACACACACACACACACACACACACACACACACACACACAGGGAGCAGTGGGATGCCATACGTTGCGGCTCAGAGAGCAGATGACAGTTCGATGCTGTGCGAAAGAGCATTTCACCACGAAGCTGGATGAAGGGAAAGTGCTGCTCCCTTCCCACATTTTTCTGTTGGTTCGGGAATCGAACCAGTAACCTTTTGGTCCCAAATCTGCTTCTCTAACCATTAGGCCATCGCTGCTCCTGAATTTAGATTTTATAGCTCTGGGTTTAGTCTTAACCCTAGATGTGTCCAATGTTAAAGCTCAAAATGCCGTGCATTTTTTAGTGAAATTATCTCCCTATTTTGATATTGAATACAGAAGCTACAAAATAAATAGCATTATATAACCTTTGTTTTATGAAGATTATAGAGGCCTTTCCAAAAACATTTTAAAAGAAAAACGTAAAGCTGATTTTTTTTTTTTTTTTCTCTCTCTTCAGGTTTTGGCACTGTCAGAGTTAAGCTTTTGCCAAGTATTATGTGATATAATTATAATGAAGCATTTAAAGAATTCATAGACTCCTTATAAAGACTATATAAAGCAGTATTATCTTGGTTATGTGAAGAAGCAATCGAGTTTATTATCAATCTATTATGTGTTGGGATAATTATGAATTAATGACAGCACTTATATTTTTATTTTATTAATTAATAAAAAATTAATTAATTAAAAAAAATTTATAAAAAAAAATTATTAATACACAATTATATTTTCTTTGTGCTCAGATTAGTTTAACTACTGTAGTAAATAAAACTTTAGGGGAGGCAGCTAATAATGTTTACACTTATGCTTTTAAATACATCAGTCAGGATTGTATGCAAGTTGGCTGATTTAAACTAATAATGATTACTTTATAAACCAGTGAGCCCCAATTTGGGCCAAAAAAACTTGGGGGTAAATTTCCTTTTTATTTCCAATTAATTATCATTTGATTTATCATCTCATCTTCTGCATACTGGAAAAAAAGACACATGAAAACATATACAGCGCCCTCTGCTGTTCCTGATGCAGTATCAGAATAATAAACATGTCTTGTCACACATTGACAAAGAATCTATTAAAATAATCCATTTTTCTTATTTTTGGGCAGCACAGTGACATTGTGGTCAGCATTTCCAACTTACAGCAAAGAGGTCCTGGGTTCAAGTCCTGAGCTCTGTACTGGTTGTTTGTGTCTATAAAATGTCCTGTGTGAAAACTCTTTTCTTATTTCTTCTGCATTGATATTTTTCACAGCGTTGTGAACGATGTAACCAGACTGGGGCCACAGTAGGCTGCTGCCTTACTTCCTGCCAAAGCAACTACCATTTCATGTGTGCCCGTTCTCGCAACTGTGTCTTCCAGGATGACAAGAAAGTCTTCTGCTACAAGCATCGGGATCTCCTCAGTGGAAAAGTAGCATTCGCATTAAATACCATTTCATTTCTCAACGTGACTTTACATGCATTTACAGCATTAGCAGTTCTAAATATGTTCTCACTTCCTGATCTTCCAGATTATTACTGGTCAAGGGTTTGAAGTTCTTCGGAGGGTCTATGTGGATTTTGAAGGAATCAGCCTTCGCAGGAAGTTTTTGACAGGACTAGAGCCAGAATATATTAATATGATGATTGGTAAGCATTTCAAGGCCAATAAGAATGAGAACTTGATCAAAGGGGATATTAGTTTTTGTGGCTGTGTACTGTCTGTGCAGTCATAGTGTTTTGTTTGTTTGTTTTTTTCCTAATATTTAGGTTCACTTCAAGTCAGGAAACTTGGGAAGCTAAACGAGCTGTCAGCTTGTCAAGGAAAACTTTTTCCAGTGGGTTATGAGTAAGTCGTTTTTAATTCTCACTCTTGACCTGAACTTTGAACTATGAAAGTATTCAAACTAGTGCAAACATGGCCATATAATTTGTTTTTGCTCCACTCATGGATTTGTTGAAGGCACATACAGTTTATAACACGTCAGCTAGCTTATTTTCATAAAACCTTCATATTCTAAGTCAAAAGTAAATTCTTGAAAATTATCATTTGCCAGTGTTCCAAAAGAAGTCTTGTTTCTTTGAAGTGATGCACAGGTTAACCCTCATGAGCGATTTCCTTTCGGCCTTTTCCCTTTATCAGGGTTCGTCACCACGAATGATTCGCACGTTTGATTTGGCATAGGTTTTTACGTCGGATGCCCTTCATGACACAACCCTTCAGCGAGGGGCAGAAACACACTGACGGCTATGCAGCTACTCTTTATGAAAGTCAGCAATAGTTCTTTTACACGAATCTCTCACTATAGACAGTGAGAGACATTGCCGGCCTTTGATAACCCAGTTCACTGCACTGGGGGGACAGTGACAACCTTGTGGAGAGTGGGACTCGAACCCCCAACCTTAGGATCAGCGATCCAGCGCCCTGTACCACTAGGCCACCACTGCCAAAACACATTTAATTTTCATAATTTAGTCCCATGTTTATATTCTGAGAGTGGAGACATTAACAGCTTTATTTGTCCAACATGTGTGGGAAAGGAAACTAGGGACAGAAAACGTAATCTGTTAAAATAAGTACAGGCCAATCAAATGGACATTTGGGGGTTGTTGGATGCTGAATACGAGATTTTTAAAGAAATTCTTTTGTAAATTTTTGAGCAGCAAACCCTACTTTCTCCCCACAATCATAAGATTATCCAACTTGGATGCCATTGTGATAGAAAGTTTGTGGTTCCTGATCGTTATTTTATTTTAATATAGTTTTTGGAGGGGTGGAGTACGGTCCATGTAACACTCCATTAGATTTTGATGGTAATCCAGAACAAAGTTTGTTTTTTAAAGAATTAACATTGTGAAATTCTTCGCTGTATTAATTAATTATTTATTTATTTAATTAATTAATTATAACTATACAGTCATCCCTTTCCCCTTCTCAATTTGAGTATCGCGGTCTTGGTACATTGTGGTATTGTAATAAAAAATTAATAAAATAAAAAATTCAAAATTCGCGCTGAAACTCGCATGTAAGCAAGCGGAAGGCAGGGACCCAAGGCAGGCTGCGTCCATTGTTTACAACGACAGACTGAAGTGCCCCTCCTCCCCAGTTCAGGCAGGGACTGCCCCCTCAACTCAATCTCGCAAGCTGATTGGCTTAGATGCGTGACGCTGTTGCCTCGCACATTCCCGCGGGATTTTGTTGTGATTTTGTGATCTTGTGCAGCGTTGAGATGGAGGTCATTTTGCAGTGTTAAGATTTCTATCTCTACCTGAATAGCATCAAATTTAAACAAAGCACTGAGCTGCTCAGCAGTGGACGTCATGTCCACGTTCATGAAGGGATTTGTAACGAATGACACTTGAATGACACATGGCATTTGTAATGAATGACACATGGCTCCAGTTGCTCAAAGTCACAAACCCTGTCTTCAAATTCCTGTCCTAGTCTGTTGATGACTTGGGAGTACTTTTTACAGTTTCACCCAAAGCTGCAGATGCAGAAGCCACTGGGGATTTAGCTCAGTTGGTAGAGCGTCCGCTTTATCCTCCGGAAGGTCAGAGTTCGAATCCGGCCGCGTCATACCATAAGACGTTAAAATTTGGCAGTTGTTGCTTCCTGCTTGGCGCTCAGCATCAAAAGGATAGAACAACGCAATAAATGGCGCTGCACAGTGGCGACAGATGCCTAGCGCACAAAGCAAATTTCAATGTATGTAAATGTACTTTGACAATAAAGAGTTAGTTTAGTTTGTCATTTACCACCGCCTGCTCAAAGAAAAAAAATGGCAATTTTTTTTTCTCTCTACTTGTACAAAGAACATGTTCATCTTAGCTTTGAATGTGTTTACTGCACTTATCATGTGAGTGACAATCTTATCTTTACCTTGCGACTCACGATTCAAATGGTTCGGTTTCTCAGTCAAATCCGTTAAAAACGCGAGGTCGAGTATCCACTCCGTGTCCTCAAACAGCGATGTGTCTTCCCCTTTGACTGCATGAACTCTTTGATTTCACCCACGTGGCAAAAATGGTGCAGAATGCGTCCTCTACTGAGCCAATGGATTTCTGAGTGTAATCATTCAGCGGACTGCTCATCCAATAGCACCTTAAACATTCTGTGTTTAGCTTTGGCGTGGATGCTATTCATGATCTCCACGAAACTACAAGCAGGCTAACTCCTCATCATTGCTTCACTGTGTCAGGAAAGTGGTGTGTTGACCATGCATTAATGACCTTTGATTTAAAAAGAGGCAACTGCATTATAGCCTAGATCAAAAAATTTTTTTTTTTTTTAACATTATATAACGTTGTTTAAAAATCTGCATTAATGTAAGCATTTGTTCAAAAAATTCATGCAACTTAAAAAAAAAAAAAAAAAGATATTAAATTCTATTGTGACCAGTGCTATTTTTACAGCATGCCGTGCGGGCGCTTTGAGTGGTCCTAATGAGCGACCATGGCATTGCATTGGTGGCCCCTGGTCCAGATCTAATTCTGGATCCAGGAATTTTTATAAGGATCCTTTATAATTGTAAGATATAACAGTGTTATTTTAAAGTAGTGTTTTTGTTTATAAGTTTTATGTGGGTTTTGGGAGCTTCGCAGAAGTTTGGACACTCCAGCTGTTTTAGTATTGCAGTGGTTTAGACTGTTAATCCTTCTTGAGCTGAAGCTTATGTTACAGTTCTAATATCTTTAAAGAAAAAACACTCTGGAAACATCCTTATAAAGTCGCTAAATAATGCTTAATGCTAATGCTGAATAGTCACTTAATATGTAGCTTTAGTTCTACATGTACATTAAAGTACATTTGTAATATTTTATCAGATGTTCTCGATGGTACTGGAGCACCCTAAACCCACGTCGCCGATGCAAGTACACATGCCGGGTCCTTGAGGTACGACCACAGGTTCAGGAGAAGCCGGTAGAAGAACTGGCTGACCAGGGAGAAAATCGCACAATTGCCCACAGTCCATGTCCACAGTCAGGTGGGTATAAGATATATGAGCACAGCTGTCTATGATGTATTGATGCGACCTTTATGTTTATTCTCCATTTGTTTATTAGAATCTGAAAATACAGAGGGGGATGTGACACCAGCAAATCCACGTTTAGTATCTCCCTTTGTGAAACCAGATTCTGGTACTCGACCCAAGACGTCAGCCTACCCACTAAACAGAAGACCAGCTGGTGGACTTTCTAGACCGCTACCATCTCCAGGTACCGTTTTTTTTGTGTGTTGATTGTTTGTTTGTTTGTTTTTGTTTGTTTGGGGTTTTTTCCATTTTTGTTGGGAACTGTTAATATATTTGGAAGGATCATAATTTATGGTCTCTGTGTTCTAAGGTGATGTTGATACCATACCTAGTTAATTGTACTGTTTGGTTGTCTTAAAAACTAAGCAGCTTTTTTATTATTATTATTTTAAGGAGCAGCCCCTTCAAAGTCTCACCACATTTTGACTATTAGTGATCTTGATGACACCCGCAGACGACGGCGACATACTCCACAGAATACTGGCGTTCGTGGGCACAACCCCTGCCCCTCTTTGGGCACTCCAACTAGCTCAATAACTCTTCGCCCCGGGGGTTCTCATCACTCTAAAACCACCCAGCCGACCTGCCCAAATTTCCCACTTGGTGCTACTGAAAACTTGTTGACCTCCTCGTCAGCCCGCCCTATCAGTCGAAGCGCTTCCTCCGCCCGGGGTGTTGGAATTCTGGCACCCCATACTACCTCAGGACTGTTTCCAGAGCCCATGTGGCATGGTGGCACTGGCAGCACCCCTTCCTCAAACCGATCTCTCTCTTCACCTACCCACCTTTCAACAAGACCAAGATTGCCTTTTGACCTTAATCAGTTGGACTCTGCAGAATTGCCACACAATTTCATGGCATCACCACAAGAATTACCTGCAGAGAATGGAACCTTTCCATTAGGAGATCCAGTGGACCCACAGCGGGTCACTCACCTAGTCACTGATAAGGACTTTTCCTACACCCCTTTTCAGTTGGACTCAGACCTATCTGTGGTATCAGATCTGAAAACCGAGCTTGAAATTGAAGCAACAGTACTAAATGAGGGTGTGGCTATGAACTGCAGTGAACAGATTGTTGTTGAAGGTGAAGAAGATCCAGACGAATTTTGGGGTCCAGGTGCAGAGGTTCCTGCCCAAAGATTACCAGATGCTACAGAAGATTGGGGTAATAGTTCCTCTGATGATGATATGGGAAACTATTTTGACTTTTCACGCACTATAGTAACTTGCAAAGTCCCAAGAGAAGCATCAAAGACACCTCCTTCTGTCCCAATAAAATCAATTTCACAGCTAGATGGTGTAGATGATGGAACCGAGAGTGATACAAGTCTAACAAGCAGTAATACCCAGAATCTGAAGAACCCAAGTCAGGTTCAAAAACCATCTCAGACCCTAGATGGACAACATCATAAACAATGGAATAGTAATGGACTATGTGTGGAACTTCCCAGTCGGAGTAGTCCACTACAACCTTCAGCCAAATCTTTTGGCTCTTTATCCCTAGTTAGTACTGCTGATCAAAGTTCAAGTAGCCCAACTCATTCTCAGATTCCACAGGAGACTAGGAGTTATACAAAATCAGGGTTCCCAGATACATATCAGAGCACTGACTTTAATCAGACATTTCAGTCGAGTCCTCTCGTGACCCCTCAGGAAACTTCAGCAAATTTTCTTGTGCCAAAGGAAACGGATACCACATTTTCCACATTCAATGAAGACATCCAAGAATACAGTTTACCTACAGATCTGGGTTTACCTATAATGCTGGACAGATGTGATCCTCCCTCACCTAACACCTGTTTTACTGAGTTGGTTCCAGTTAAGGAAGATCCTCAAATAGACACACAAGAATCTGCTGAGACAAAAGAAATATACTTGGATCATAACAGTGGTCACTTTGTTTCCTCCATTGATGGGTCTATGATTTGTCCAAATAACTTGACTACGGGTTCAACCGAATCATCCTTAAGAAATTTAGCAAGTGGAAGTCAAGATAATTTCCCACTACAGCAGTCTACTCCGTCGTCTACAGAAACAAGCAGTTCTTCAACTCTGTCTACTCCGTGTCTGCAGCCTGCTCTTATGTCATTTGCTAATTTGTCATCATCTTCAAGTATTACTTTACACCCTGTCAACACTTTTGAAAACAAGACAGTCCTCCCACCAATGGAGAGTTTCTGTAATAAGCTGTGCTCGTCACCTGACATGGGCCAAAAATCATTTCCAGGGGGGGTTGTTTCTGCTGATTTGCCTCCTCAGCCTGATTCAGTGCTTCATACGCAATCAGGCACTGGTGTAGCCCTTGCATCCATTAGGACCATGCAATCCCCTGTCTACCCCACTTACACACAGCCTGTGGGCTCAGCAACAGTCAGCATAGTCCCATCTGTAAACCCCCAGACATCTGCTCAGTCCTCTCCAGTGTCCTCCATTATTCAACCAGCCCCATGTCCTGTTGTTATTAATGGCTATAGCTCAGTGCCTATGCAAAGGGAAGCTGCTCCAGGACGTACAATTTCTATAAACTTTTCAACTCCGAGGTCAACGTTGGAGCCACAACAAACGCTGACTCAAGCATTACCAGGTCATGCAATTCTCACTGTGAAGGAGGTAGGAGGACCCAATGTGGATCCAACTCCTCATGTATTACTTGTTAATCGTCTTGGCCAGATTTTTGTCAAGAATCCCGAAAGTAACACTTTCCAACTACCCAGTCCAACCTCTCCTTCCTACAGCTGTGTTACACAGATTGCTAGCCTTTTGCAAAGCAATGCTCTCTCGGCTACTTTGGCAGCTGCAGGAAACTTGCCTGCAGTTGCTGGAGCAGCCATCACAGGTCAAGCCCCCAGAATGGTGACACCTGTGATTCAGAACTCCAATTCCATCACACAGCTCCTGACTGCGAATAGCAAAGTAACAGCGGCACCATTGGAACCACAGAAAACAAACCAAAATGCCAAAGAATCCGCTGATGGCACCATACCTGGATTAAAGAAGCCACGGAAAAAGAAGGAGCCTTCGACACCTCGGAAAACTAAATCATCAACTGTACCCGGGCCATCTAGCAAGCCAGCAGTCAGTCAAGCTGAAAGTGCTCAAGCTATTCTTAACCAAGCTATGGCTAGCTACTATGACCCCAGCCGAAAGGCTCATAAAATTCTGAACCCTTCTTCACCTAATAATGCCGCTTCTGGCGATGGAGTCCAATCGCCAAGTTCTCTAGTTTTACCCTCAAGCCTCCTCATTGAACCAGAGTCCACAAATTCTTCACCGTCAACCCCAAGCTCAGTATCTTCCCGACCAAAGCAAGTTCGAATGAAAAGAGTATCATCTCTCTCTGATCGCATTGCCACCAAAAAATCAAAGTCTGACTTTTTAGAGGTGGAACATTCCAGTGGCCCAGAAGAGCAACGGAAATTAAATTCAGCTGCTGTCAGGTGAATATAGATGATGATTCTATTTTATTTTAGAATGTTATTCATGAATTGTCTGAAGAGTTTTTTTTGGCATTTATTATGCTCAGTTGCTGTTTTCTGTTTTATTCTATACATCCGGCACCTACAAATGTATTCAGTTATTAATCTGCCTTTAAAGGTAGTGTGTAACTTTTTTTTTTTTTTTTTTGACGGATCTGTCATCAGGAATGAAGCATATCATAAATAAATAAATACATGTTAATTTATAATATATTCATATAAGTAATTTAGTTTATGGAACCTTAGAATAAACTGTATCTGCAAGGGGTCACATGGACGAGTCAGAAAAGAAATTTCAGTTGGTCGCAATCTGGAACTTCGCCGTTAAATCTTACATGCTGTACCATTAATTCTCTTCTTCTTAAATGTTGACTTCGCTCACAGAACGTCTTTGCCTAAAAGTCCAACCGGTTTTAATTTATTTTGTAAAAGTTAATCTACAGGAGATTGTATCACATCAGACTCTTATTAGCTCACTAGAAATGTTCCAGGACAGAACATTGACTCTAATTCTGACTCCCATTTATTTACACTCTTGCATTACACTTTACACTTTCTGTTCTTATATGGCTCTTGTCTATGTCATGGAAATTTTGTAAATCATTCTCGGACACCGCTCACGAAATAAAAGAATTTAATTACGAAATATGAGGTCAGGTTTGGAAAGAGCTCTACCCTTCCTCTTTCCGCCTGGCCTTTTGTAACCCCAAAAGCCAGTCCACCATTCGAGTCCTTGTCCACTCTTTCTAACAATGATACGTGATTAGTTACGTTAGTTGACGTAAGGAGTTGTATATCCTGGGGATTAGCCGAGGCTACAGCCCTTCATTTCCCACTTGGTAGTCATAACTGCTTTTGGGATTGTTTAGGGGAGAACCCACTCATATCAGTTATATGTTACCAGCTATGTACGTGGTCAAGGAAAACGCAGTATAAGTCATATGCAGTCTGGGTCTTCCCAGTGGTCAGTGTCTAAGCGAATATATAAATGTTTCATATGCTTATAATAGGATAAATTTCCCCGACATCTGTCACTCTTTGTTTGAAGTCTGACTGGATTCATGCTCAAATTTGGAGTACGAGACTGATACCTGCGCTGGGATTCTGTGGTAAATCCAAGCCGTGTCACACACGACAAAACCCTCATTATGAATTCCTATCTTGGGATTGTTGTGTCTCAGAAACGTATTATAGAGTATTTATTTTTGTGCCGTGACTTGGAGGTGCTGCCTACGTCATGGCTATTGCTTCTGTGTGCAAGATAGTGTTCACCCAGCAGGAAATGCATGTGTTCGTTAACCAGTTGCTCTCACAGTCATTTTCATCAAAAGATTTACTAAAAGATTTTTAAAATAAAAGTTAATAATGTACATTCTAATAACAAAATCAGTGCCAAGAAATATTATGTCAGTGCAAAGTGCTGTGACAGAACCCGATTAATAATTACTTTTCTTACTTTCTATACATATTGCATCTTTTCATTCAGGTCTTTATCACTTAAGTTTTGTTTTGTTGTGTCTCCACTGTGTAGTAGGTTTGGTGGAGTTCGTATTAAAACCCCAACTGTCAAAGGAATCCTTGACCTGGACAAAATCAATGAGGAGCATAGTAGTGATTCTGAAAGTACAAGGTAAAGGGACCCTTTTCCTGATTGTAAACCGTCATCATGGAATTTATTTATTAATTATTTTTTTAATAAAGTTGCGTCCGTCTTAAGTATTCCCGAAACAAAATTTGATTGAGCCTGAAGAAAAGTGAATAAATATTAGCTAATAGAGTTTAGTAGGTTTGTGTTTCATGTTTTGTTGTACTTGATGAGATTGAGATTATAAATTCCACCTCTTTTCATTGTTTATTTCAAGGCCAGGGCTCTGGGATAGATTCTCCATGTCCCGAGGTGTAGAAAGCAGTAAATCACAGCCCTTGGACATCACATGGTACAGTTCTGACTGGAACAAATACTCAGGTATATATCTGTGGTTTCAATCAATTTGAAGAATATACAGGAAAAGAAAAAAAAAAATTGATTTTATGCCAATATTTCAGTCTATCTGGCAATGGGCTTCCGGGAAGACCGGATCATTTAAATATATTACCGTGTTGTTTTTTTAATGATGTCAGAGGATGCGTTAGATATGTGTATAAATCTGTTTTTCACAGTGCATGGCAACTCTTTGTAGTTGCCTAATAATAATTTTAAGTAAAAACCATTACCTGGGCATGTCTAGTCGTCTGTTCTGTAAGAAACAGCAGATAATTTGAATATTTGCACATTTGATGCATACCGTACACGTCCCGTATATTTTTGTGTCTTGGGCATTTTTTTATTCAGGGATGCTGTCAGGCTCAGATGATGAAATGCCTCCTCCAGAACTTGAAGAGAAGCTCCCTCCCAGAGGAGATCAGCCACACCTACGCTTTGAAATCACCAGTGATGATGGTTTTAGTGTGGAGGCAGACAGCATTGAAGGTAAAAGATGTCGTTCTCTCACGTTTAATTCTTTTTCTCTGAAATTTTCCTCTGAAAATGTATGTGGTGCCTCACCGTTTTTATTCAAGATTATTTATTTATTGATTGATTGTCTTTTGGTTTTGGAATCAAGAGATAATAGATTAGGATTTCAGCTTTCATTTTCTGATATTTATATCTAGACTGTTCAAAAATTTGTATCATGACATCTTTGGTGGCAAGCTGTATGGCAGCTTAAGTACAGTCATCCCTTGAATATCGTGGATAATGTAGACCAGACCTGTGTAACTTATTTGCAAGAAATGGCCCATAACGTCCATTTTTTTAGGTCAAATGGGAGTTATAGGCCGTAACTCTCTAATTGTGTCGTGAACAAAGACGAGATTTTCTGTTGTATTGGTTGGATGGGGAGGGGTTATTGCTTTGAGGGGGCGTGGTGGTTTTTACTTTCTGTGTCTTGATCACAGTTCTCACGAGTAGAATTATTGCTGCTTTTCTTAGGTCTCAGGGTTAAGGGTCAAAGTAGCTGTAATGTAATGAATAAATGCAATACGTAGTACGAGACTCGCTGGTCAAAGTACAGTACATTGAGCAGCGTGCAACACACTTGGCTCTGATCCATTCGAACTAGGATAATTTGTTCAAACAGCAATGCATATTTTCCTCATACTTTTTTGATCGAACTCCGAATCGTTCAACTTAGGAGTCATTCAACCACTGAGGTTCCACTGTTATTCCATAAGTATTTGTTTTTGTTTCTTGTGATGCACTTTAAATAAATAGATTGTAGCAGCAACAATTTGGCTGTACTGCATATTACCTCATGTGATTAGTGGGGAAACTGCTAGGCTTTACGCATGGTAGTAGAAATACGATGCCTTAGGTAGCCTTGAGATAGGCCGGGTACAATAGTCGGTCAGTAGATATCTATGCACGGTTACTTTTAACATGGTACTATGTTTACATATCTTTACTGTCATACCATATGATTCATAATTTCAACATTAACTCTTATTGAAAATACTTTTCCCATCTCACTCTCCCTTTTAAACAATGCAGTGGCTTGGAAAGCTGTGATGAATGGGGTGCAGGAGGCACGAGCTATCGCCAAGCTGAGACAGCTTTCCTTAACTGGAATGACTGGAGCTCGTATGATGGGTTTGCTCCATGATGCCGTGGTTTACTTGGTGGAACAGCTGCAAGGGGCCATGAGTTGCCACGGTCACACGTTCCAGTTCCATAGACAGCCTAGCCAGGAGGATGACTTACCCATTAACCCGAGTGGCTGTGCTCGCTCTGAAGTCTACCTGAGGTGAGTTCACTTGCTGTTTTTGAAAGCTTTTTTAAACCTGAAGAAAAGATTACATGGGTGATTACAAGTTTTCTGGCATGTCCAGGAAGGTCCAGTTTTTCAGGATTGAATTTAATAATTTTTCCAAATCGTGTAAATCTGTTTTTTTTTTTCTGGGGGGGGGGGAGCCCTCATGGGGCTTAAATAATAATTAAATACACTATAAAAACACTGAATTCACAATTCAAGCAATCATGTTGCTAACATGTGCATGGAGGAGGGGAAAAAAAGGTGTACACGTCATCTGCAACCAATCAGCAAGAGGGAGAAACAAAGGCTCTCAGCCATTGGTTAAATTTGAATCGCGTGCCAGTAATGTTGTGATGATGCATATGTATAATTTGCTGTTGCTGCCCATAATTTAGTGCTTCTCAAATAGTGGGGCAGGCACCGTGTGATGCAGCTCTACCCACATGCAGGGCACTGGAGCATTTTAAGACGGGAATTCAAAGCGCATTCCCTGCTTGACCGATCAGAGGTCCAAACTCAACTTTAACTTGATTCCTTGAGGGATCGGAGGTCCAGATGAGCGCGCCACATTTATTAACCGTTTACTGAATTAAACAACTTAAAACGAAATGAAAATTAAGCTGCAATTTGCTCTCTCGAAAGAGAGTTAAGCCTCCTTTCATCTCTGACTGACTCTGTATGCAGTCTCTCTCTATCTCTCTTTCACTCACACACACAAATACACACACTGTCTCTCTCTATCTCTTTCACACACGCACACACACACACACACACACACACAGTGTATCTCTCTCTCTCTCTCTCTCTCTCTCTCTCTCTATCTCAAAACTCTCTGGTGTGTTTTGCCGAATGCGGGCTCTGCCCACACGCAACGTGCAGCTGATGGAACAATTCTATTTAAATGTTTAAATGGATGGGATGTTGTATTTAAAGTGGAATTACAGTACCTGTTTGAAAGATCAGAGGTCCTGATTCAATATTAACTTTCTTCCTTGCGAGATCGGCGGTCTTGTACCACAGAGCACTCTGTTTCCATGCTCCTTCTGCTTCAATATTGTTCCGAAATAATAGCCTCTGTCACTGTATTTCCGCTTTTCAGTATTTTCCGGGTCCATGATGGATAACGAAATATAACACTGCAATGATCTCTCAAAAAGAACTCACGTGCCAACATTCCTGTTCAACTCTCCTCTCTCACATGTGTGACAAACAGGGATTATTGGTACAAGAAGTATGGGTACAGATTAGCTGCCTCCTGGCCAATGGGAGGCCAGTGGGGCGGGATGTTGGGAGACAGCCAATGAGAGAGCGACTTGCGTATGGTTTGAATTTTGATTGGCGCGTTTGGCGCTTTTCGTAAGAGGGGGTTGTTTTCATATACAGAGGACGAAAACTTAGGAAAATGTTTTTCGTCACCTGGAGTTTTCGTACCCAGGGGGTTTCGTACGTAGGGGACCGACTGTATATGTGAGATTTAAAAGGAACCAATACCTGACTCCTTACTGAGATGTAGTGGTGCACACTATATAAATGTTGTTCAGAAAGAGATCAGATGGTAGTTGTTAAATTGTTCCAAAAAATGTCTTGTAATTTAAATTTAAAAAATCTTTATTTGCATCAATATATACATATATGAATTTGCAGATTGTGTAATACTGTAAATGTTGGTAAAAGATTGCATGAGAAAACCATTTTAACTTGTAATTTAAAAAATTTTCCGAGCCCAAAGGAGGGGCGCTCTCCCCTTTTGAGACACCCCCCCTCTCGCATTGTGACACAACGCCCATCTGAATATGTCAGAATTTTCATGTTTTTCAAAATTTTCAAATTGCACCCATGAGCTTACGCTGTATAAGAGAAATTACCAAATCTGTATGTCACCATCACTCTCACCTGTCAAAGGTGATCTGTTGATCTTTGTGTTTATCATCTGTTATTGTGTCTAACCTCACAGGAAATCTACCTTCGATATGTTCAACTTCCTGGCTTCCCAGCACAGACAGCTTCCCGACACTGATCTCTATGATGAGGAGGAGGATGAAGTTCTTCTCAAATCCAGCAGGTTTGATTGGATCACAGTTTTTTCCTCATTCAAGATTTATTTGTTCTCCACCCACCATCACCAGTATCTTGGTTGGGGGAAAAGATATGAATAAATAAATATATCACTAACATATAGTTTTACACATGTGACCTTCCAGTACCAAATCAGTCAAAAAGTCCGCATTTTGCAATGCACCAAATTAATGCATAACTGGGTCATAAATGATTAATTTTCATATTTTTGCAGAATAATTCTGAAAAATTCTTTAGAATTAGTTGAGTGGGTTGGTGTGTGTGTGTGTGTGTGTGTGTATGTATGTATATATATATATGTATGTGTGTGTACATATATATATATATATATATATATATATATATATATATATATATATATATATATACACACACACACACACACATATACATACACACATACATACACACTTTGAGTTGATGCTTCAGCGATAGCTTTGCATGAAATATAAGGAACAAGAGTTACAATGCTGAAACTTGAAAGCTATTGGAGTTCAGAATTCCCATACATTTAAAGTACATAATTTCCACAATAAACACTCGATCCCCATATGACCTCCAAACACATATGCAGTTCCCTTTTATATGGAGGGATGAGCAAGAATGCTCAATTTACTTCATCAAATTTCTTATTTATTTGCCAAATGTGAGGCGCTCCACCGAATGTCGTATGGTGCATGTGAGACAAAGCGCAGCTTATCCGGACTTCCAGTCTTTCAAGTGAGCAAGTGCGCGTTGAATACTTGTTTAGTATACAACCTTGACTTGCTCACCTGAAAGCTCGGACGTCCGGATAAGCTGCGCTTTGTCTCAAAAGCACAGTACGTCACTTACGACAAGCACCTACGACAAGCACTTACGACAAGCAGGTGGAGCGCCTCACAAATCTCACAATTACCGAATGATGAAAGATGAATTTGCATAATTCTTACTTGTTTCACAACATGTAGACAATGACCCTTTGTGTTGGTAGAGATTTTCAGGGGTAAATGGTTTTCCGAGATTTTATGTTGATAGCTTTTTCAGAAATATCTGCTGTTAAGGTGTTTAATAAACAAACAAACAAAAAACCTGTTTCCACTAACCTGACTGAATCAGTAAAATTGCGCCGATTGTGAGGGTTTTATTTATTTATTTATTTTATTTATTTATTTTAAACATGACTTTGGTCGATGGCATAACACAAGTGAATTGTTTTTATTTGTGAAGTGCTGATTCAGCCAATGAGAATTTTAGTGTGCAGCCAGTTGCAACCCTATATTCTATTGGTTAACTTTGTTTGGGCCGATGAAAACCACACAGTCTCAAAAAAAAAAAAAAAAAAATCTCTTAAGCGGTAGGCTATTGCATAGCCTTCCAAACACAGGTACTTAGTACAGTCTCCCGACTACTTAAAGAAGTACAGACTGATTTGCATAACACATAGCGCAGGGACAAGTGAGCCAAGGTCTGCACTGAGAAGATTCTACAGGAGCGAGCAGAGCAGAGAAGCTGTTTGAAGATTTGGGTCATTTTAAAAGATACTGTTACTGTGCGAATAGAATGGGGTGTTTATTGAAGAATGTTTAAGTTGAATGATATTTCCTTGTATATAAATCTTCCAGAGTTTGACTAAAGATGGCTTATTGTTCACAATTACAAAACAGAATAATTATGTTTTTGGACACGTGAGTTCAAACAAAAATTAATTCGGGTTATTTGGAGGAAAATGTCCTCCAAGAAAAAAATACTGACCCTGTTGTTTGTTTGTTTATTTTGTGGTTTTTTTTTTTTTTAAACTGAAGGAGTTTATTTTTAACTTGTTAATGTATTTTTATTGATTTTTTTTTCCCGCAACTCTTGTAGTTCAGAGTAATTTGACCATATCTTAATCAGATTTTTTTTTCTATCAAGAACAGGTATGTCTCCTTTTAAAAGCTTATTCTGTGTTTCTTTAGTTTCTGAAAACTTGTCCCTTGTAAGGTACAGTCGGCCCCCAATTTACGAAGACCCCTTTGTACGAAATTCCCGGATTACGAAAAACATTTTCTTGAGTTTCAGTCCCCGAAATACGAAAAAAAAACCCTCTTCCGAAAAGAAATTCAAACGCGCCAATCAAAGTTTCACATGCGCGAGTTGCTCTCTCATTGGCTGTCTCTCAACATCCTGCCCCACTGGCCTTCCAGATAGAGACAGAAGGAAGCTTCACTCTTTAGTTTTTAGTTTAGTTTTTAAAGTTGTTTAATTCAGTAAATGTTTAATAAATGTGGGCGCATTTGAGCTCATCTGGAATTCCGATCCCTCAACGAATCAAATTAAAGTTGAGTTTGTCAAACAGGGAATGCGCTTTGAATTCATGCCTTGTCGGCGTGGCCCGCAGCACGCGCAAGAGAGAAGGAGAGAGAAAGAGAGAAGGTGTGTGTGTGTGTTTGTGTGTGTTTGTGGTGTGTATGTATGTGTGTGTGTGTGTGTGTGTGTGTGTGTATATGTGTGTGTGTGTATATGTGTGTGTGTGTATATGTGTGTGTGTGTATATGTGTGTGTGTATGTGTGTGTGTTAATAAAAATGTTAATAAAATGGTTTAATAAATAATTTTCTTTTACTTTTAACACATATGTCATACAAAATTGGTGTACTTTTATCATTTTTAAAGGGTTTATGGGGTTTATCCAGTCCAAAGACTGGAGCCTTGGAATGAATTAGGCGTTTAACATGTAAGAGCCGACCCCCTACTTACGAAATCCCCGCTATAAGAAAAGGTCTCTGGAACGGATTCATTTTGTTAATTGGGGGCCGACTGTATTTGCTGGAGAGTCACATATAGGTTTTTGCCAGAAAGGTTTGTCAGGTTATGAGTTGCAGGTGGCTGAAACTTCATCTTTCATTTGAATATGTTAGTTTTGTTTTTCGCAAATACATTTCAGTCATGTACACACAGAGCCAGCTAGGTTTGTGGGAAAATAAATCTGCTGGGATTTTTTTCTTTTTTTTTGCGT
>CM045747.1:13415581-13458081 GCA_024760905.1 Plotosus lineatus | reverse complement strand
CATCATGCATGCCTCTTTTCCATGTGTGTAAATTCTTTGTTCTTGTTGTTATTCTTAATCAACAGGGCATTGGATGCTACATGTTCCGCATTGATGACTTTGATGTTGTCGACGCTACCATGCATGGCAATGCGGCGCGATTTATCAACCACTCGTGTGAGCCCAACTGCTATTCCCGTGTCATCAATGTGGAGGGCCAGAAGCACATCGTTATTTTCGCCTTACGCAAGATCTACCGTGGCGAAGAGCTGACCTACGACTACAAGTTCCCCATCGAGGATGCCAGCAACAAGCTCAGCTGTAACTGTGGAGCCAAACGCTGCCGCCGCTTCCTAAACTGAGTACACTGTTTAGAAGATCCTAAAAAGTGTGAGGGCAATAAAACGGTGGCACATCAGACTGTGGAAAGCGCTGAGATGAGAAAGACCATAAAAGCAGACGAGCAATGTGTTATAAATTGGGAATGAAACCACTGGGAATCCACTGGTGCAATCCCAGCACAGTCACGGGGATTTGTGATCAGATGCACGAGGACTCGTGCTTTACAGTCTGAAGAAACACCTCCTTTAGAGTCTGAGCGTTTTATTCCAGTTCACAAACAAAAGTTCTGCTTCCCTTTTTACATCTCACAGGTCTTTATGAAGTGCAGACTAGTGAAGAGATGTGCGTTCGTCCTGTCGCTAATACTTGTCAGATTGTTTCTGATAAACAATTCTGGCTCGTGTCGAGAACCTGTTACAGGTGTACCAGGTGTATATTTGAGCTTGTGCACATGCATCGAGTACAGCGATTGTCTGGCTGATAAAAATCAGAGTGGTTGGCACATCAGTTTTAGATATTAAAATAGTTTCAGTTCCACAAAAAATGGATTGTGCTGACCTTCTGCAGTCCATGGCCTCGTTCTAAAATTGACTCTAGCTTTCTACTGCGCTTAAAACGAAGTGCAAATCGGTGTACAGGAGTTTTTGTGGCAGTGAGAATATACTGTACCTGAATGAATATATGACTAATCAAGAGATATATCATATCTATATATACTTTTAACTGAGATGTTTATCTGTGATGCTCATGCCTAGATCATAGTTTAGGACTCGATGTTTAGGAGAAGAAAAGGCTTTATTCTGCTCAGGAAGATGCTGTGAACCCCTGCAATACGCCATCACCACCCATTCCATTCATAAAAATCATTTAGTAAGATTTCTTCTTTTCGAACGCCGAGTCTCGAATCAGCCTTTAAGCTCTTCTTCAGACGCCACTGCTGTAATATCTCGGAAACTCCTACTAAGCCTGTGTGTATTATTTATTCTTTTAGCGGGTTTTAGTTTTCTTCCAGTTCCTGAACATGGTTGGTTTAATCATGGGAAAAAAAATTCTGTCTCCCTTATTGGGACCCTGCTGTGGTTTCTTTTTCTTTTTTCTTTTTCTTTTTTTTGGGGGGGGGGTTCAGCTAATTTTGGCCGTACTATTAACCTTTGACCTCTTCATGGTGCTAAACTTAAGTTTTGAAATTTAAGTGGGAAACTGTACATTTCTTCAATGTTTTCCTTCATCGCCATGTAAGACACTTCATTACTTGTGAATTGCTCAAGTACTTAACAGATACAAGTTAGAAATTATTATTTTTTTAGACATATTACAAGGAATGGAGAAATAAATCTTTTTTCCCACTGTATTTAACACTACTTGAGCAAAGGATAGGCACGTTGCATTTTTATAGGGTTTTTTTTAATTTGTGTGTATATATATATATATATATATATATATATATATATATATATATATATAATATTATTATTATTTTTTTATTTTTATTTTTTTTACGTGATCATAATGTGCCCAGATAGTCATCATAACCCCTTGTAAATGCTCAAGAAGATTTCTCAGAAGCAACCTTTTTTTCTCAGACTAATTCTCAGCCGTGATCAAGAATTTCAGATGGGTCTTTTTGCTAACAGCCACCGAGCACTTGGCACCTTGACGTCCTTTTATTTTATGACATAAGACAATACCGATTCCTTTTATCATGAAGAAAAAGTGAAAGAGAACTGATACCGACCTCGGTGTCTTAGAAACAGGATTGTTCAAGCTGGCATATTTATTCGTCATTGTATTCAAGTAACGGGAGTAAATGTGTTTTCTCCATGGCCAAGGTTTTTCCTTTGTTTACATACTTTCTTTTTGTCTTGACTTGAACATTCTTCGTGGAGGAATTCTTGCAGTGCAGCCTTTTAAAGGTCATGTGTTGAGAGAGTATGCTTTTAGCTCTTGTTTTAATGTGTAACTTGTGATAACATGCTTTAGGAAGTCTGTTTCCTTTTTCTCTGCCACCCTCCCACTTTACAATCTGCCAGGAACAGCTTCCAGCGCTTGTCGCTGCTCCTCTCGTGTTTTTATAATCGTTGGCTTTGTAACAGCACTCGAAGCGAGCCAGCCTGGTCATCTTCTGCCTCATCTGGCCCTCCTCGTTTCGGATAGTATCACAAAACAGAATTTCACCCTGTGTTTATTCTTTTGTGTTTCACTTAACTTGCAAGGATTCTACCTCAGGCTGTTCAGAATGACTGTCAAAGAATACTAATGCAAATTCTAGATGACGATACGATAATGCTTGGTCTTAAATGTTCTGTAGAGATGGCCTGTGTGCAATGAAGGATGCAAAGCACTAGTCAAAACCTTCTGTGACGATCTGTCTCCCAGAGTTGTGTGGAAAAACTGTATGTTCCTACTTAGGATTGTTTAAAAAAAAAAAAAAAAAAAAAAAAAAAACCAATGTGTCGAGGAAAAACTTCAAAATGAGAAAATGTGTCTTTACTACCTTGTACAAAATACCCTAATCTGTAAATAATTGTATACATATTTCTAAACCTGTTTAATTTTTCTATGCACTTTTTTATTTATAATGTTATTTGCTTAATAAAGATGTTACATTGTTTGAACAGAAACATTCTGATTCTGACTCTGGATTTAACCCAGCCAGATGTTTGTGTGTGTATGTATACAGTAAATCTGTCAAATCTGCTCAGAGCTACAGTATTTGAAATGCTATCTGGTTTTATAAATGGATGGTCCTGATTGCAGGAGATGTTTGTTCATCACCAGAGGGAGCCAGAGTTCATTTTATGTCCTGAAAGTGAAACTCTGATCCACATATCTGATCCAGGAAGTGAAAGGGTTAACAGCCTTGAAATGGTTTGGGGTTTTTCCAGCTATTGCCCCAAAATCAACATTTTTTTTGCCTAATTTTAACACAATAAACAGACTTGGTTAATGGAGGGTTAAAGTTCAACTTAACAGTTTGCTGTAAGACACAGTTGTTTATTGATTTGTTTATTTTTCATGATGACCCACTGAATTTTGCAACAGGGCATTACAATATTCTTCACTTTGTTTGGAAGCAGGAGGTTATTAGCCAAGCAGCTAAAATACTATAATTAAGCAAACCAAAAAAGAAAAACACATGATTTTGGCTGAGATAGGCATGGTGTTAGGCTGTCGTATATCTAATTCCAATCATTATCAGGTAAACTCCGTGTATCTGGTTTGTGGTGTAGCACTGAGTAGCTGAATTTTTCATTTCTGGGTCATCAATAATTCAGCTATTCAGTGCTACACCACCAACCAGACACAGTATTTTATCAAGGGTTTTATTTATTTATTTATTTGTTTGTTTATTCGGTAAGATAATTACAGTATACATATGATCTAATTAGGATGAGGTGGTTCAGAAAAGGAATGAATAAGTGAATGACATGCGCGGAATGATATATGTCGTCCCATTCACTCTTCAGGTTCATACAGATGCGTCACATGACTGGCTGGGCAGATTATTTGTGTTATCTCCCTTGCTTCATTCTGCTGTTCCTCATTTTCTGTAACCGCTTAATCTTAATTATGGTAGCAGGGAGGCTGGCGCTCATCCCAGCAGACTCCGGGCGAGGGCAAAGTACACCCTGAACAGCTCGCCAGGCCATAGCAGGATGGAAACGCGCTGAGCTGACGGCTTTGCAGCGACTCTTGTTGAAAGTCAGCAATGGTTCTTTTACATGAACCATTTTTTTTTTACACCATCGACAGTGACAGATATGGTCCCACTCTCCACAAGGCTGTCACCGTCCCCCCAATGCAGCTACCTGGGTTATCAAAGCCTGGCCATGTCTCTCACTGTCTATGGTGAGAGGCTGTAAAGGAACCATTGCTGACTCTGGAAAATAAGACTTTATAGATTCTACAATCAGTCAGGAGACGTCATGCTACTCTACCAACCGATCACGAGAAAATCTGTACTATGAGTATATTGTGAACAGCAGAGCTTATTATCTAATGTTTAAATTCTCAAACCTGTTTCAATTTCACAATCACGCTCAGAATAAATACTGAACTTTCACCTGATTAGGAAAAAAAAAATCACAAACGACAAAAAATTAATTTATTTTCCTAACTGCTTAATCCTGCTTAGGGTCATCAGGAGGCTGGTGCCCATCTCAGCTGACTCTCTGCAAAGGCAGAGCACACCCCGGACATCCAGCCAGGCCACTGCAGGGCAGACACACACTGACAGCTGTGTAGCTAGTCTTGATGAAAGTCAGCAATATATTTTTTTTTACATGAATCTCCCGCTACAGACAGTGAGAGACACGGCAGGCCTTTGATAACCCAGTTAGCTGCACTGGGGGGACAGCAAGGACAACTGTTGACAGTGGGGCTTGAACCCCCAACCTGAGGACCTGTAATCCAGCGCCTTACCACCAGGCCACCTCTGCCCTAGAAAGACAAACTACAAAGAATCAAGATTTTCAAATAATTATAATGGCAACATTTAACAAAACACAGTATTACTGTATGAAACTGATATATGTGGATCAAATCCTACATCACTTCATATATCATAAAGTCCTGATTGTATAATACTCACAGTCCTGTATAAAGATCACAGATCTGACCAACACATCAGCTGTTTATGAGATTAACCTCGCGAGCCCTCGGCGCTTTCCTCATATTCACTTACTATAGTTCGTAACTTACTCATATTTTACGTACTTTTATAGTAAAATAGTCCTGTACACGCTACACTGATTACTGCATCATACATTTAGAAATTAAATGACGAAGATAATCCTATCATACTTAAGGTTCCTGAGAATTTGGACATTGTCCTTCGAGGTCGGTGAACTCGCAAATTTATTTAAGGTCACCTGATTTCGGACACGGTGTCAGTCCGTAAAAAGGGATCAGTCTACCTGTCCTCGTTGTGCATGAGTTCTCTCTGAGCTGAAGACATGTCTTTTTTAAAAACATTATATTTACTGATGGAACTGGGACAATGCCTCCCTAAAACTGCACTGTCCAGTGAAGTCCTATCGACCAATCGGGTAAGAAACAATCCACAGGTTTATTCACTCTTAATCATGATGTGCATTCTCAAAATTCTCCTAAAAGTTGAAATGCCTTGAATGTTACAATGGCTTTGTGAGATCGTGACACCGACCATGTGGGTGGATAAATGAAAAATAACGTTTGGACTCACATTTCTTGATTGAAAGCTGTTTATCGCTTCATGTTGTAACTGATATTTGCCTGCATATCTTTTATTTAATGTTTTATATAGATTTGTTGTGTATGAATGCTGAGTGATATTTCCATTTAAATCAGTGCTTCTCAATTATTTTCTATGATGCCCCCTCTAGGAAGAAAAAAAAATTCACCCCCATCACAACGCGAGCAACTATACATGGTATTATTTGTGTAAAATTGTTATTAGTACACATCTGCATAACATTGCATCTTTATTAAAATTAAAAACAAAAAAAGAAATATAGTTCAACTTACAATAAAGAAAAACTTTGATTAACATTGTTTATTAATCTGTAATTGAAAAAATTTAAAGTGCACCAATGTGGCTGAAATTACAGTATATGTATATATATATATATATATATATATATATATATATATATATAAACCATCCTTACTGTATTTAAACTCATTTGACTTACTTATGTCTTAATATCTCCGTCTCTCTCCACCTTTCTCTTCGTTTCTGTTAGAAACTTTTCCGTATTGTTTCTTGAGGAGTTGTTTTCTGCACTTCATATCGTATACTTGTGCAAAAAACCGCTACACCATAGCGCGACACTGAGAGTGTCCAACTAGTGGAGTGGAGGTGCAATTACACTTAATTCTCAGACACTATTCCAGAAAAGCATGTTCTCCACTGTCGTACGTGCTCCCCCCGACATCACATTAAGCCCCCCACCATCATACCACGCCCCCGGGTGGGGGGAGCGTGCCCCACTATTTGAGAAGCACTGATTTATATTCAAGCCACAGTGAATTTGCATATCGCTCGTCACTTGTCTTCGAGTATGAATTGAAGGTTCATCTTTGAGATGATCAGGCGGTGGTCTGTCCAGCAGTCAGCACCGCACATAGCCTTGATTACTCTCAAGTCCTGTCTGTCCCTTGCCCTGACAATGACATAATCAGATGCCAATGCTTCGAGCGAGGGTGCATCCAAGATGTTTGGTTCCAGGTTGGAAGGCGAAACATGGTGTTAGTAATGGCTAGATCATGAGAGATGCACAATCTAAGGAGGAGGTGACTGTTGCTGTTGCAGTTACCAATACCATGTTTTCCTAGTACTTTGTGCCTGGTGTGCTGGTCGGCCCCTACTCGAGCGTTAAAATCGCCAAGGATAATGAGCTTCTCGGACCTTACTGAGGCTATAAGAGAGTCGAGTTCCTCATAAAACCCATCTCTGACCTCTTCAGGATTTGTCATGGTTGGAGCATAGACACTGATGATGGTTGCACTATTCTTTCCAAGTGGGACCTACATTGTCATCAGACGGTCGTTGAGACCCACAGGGATGCTTGCTAGTTTCTGCACAAGGGTGGATTTGATGGCGAACCCAACACCTGTCTCACGCCTCACTTCACTGCTACGATCACTCCAGAAGAAAGTATAACCATCACCAATTTCTGTAAGCTGGCCTACATCTGCAAGGCGTGTATCGCTGAGAGCGGCGATGCCAACATTGTAGTGAGCCAATTCTCTGGCCACCAGTGCAGTCTGTCTTTCTGGTCTGTCTGCTTTTACGTTATCAAGAAGGGTTCTCATGTTCCACGCTGCTTTGGTGAGCGCCTTTGTTTTCTTTTTTCTTGTGTTTCGATCGCTAAACGGGATCCCTGCCTGCCGCGGTATGCTGTCCAGGGTGAGATGAGACAGACTATGTTTGGGGCACCTTTTCTAGCCCCTTCCTCATTCTAAGGAGGTGAGCAGAGCGATCCTGAAGAGGGCTGCTCGGTCACTCAGAAGGCTGCCGAACTCCACTGCTGTCTCTGTACAGTGAAGAGCGACCACATGTCCTGAGTCGCCTGTGTGCAGGTTCATGACTACAGCTTCTGATGTGTCCGCACCTGCTGTTTCGCCGCTCCCCTATTGCCACAGGAATTGGAAAATGATGATGCCGTGACTTGTGCTGAACTTTGATTAAAGTGAAGGAGACTTGTGCTGGATCGGCCTCACTCTCTCGTCCTGAGACGCCGGGTCCAGTGGCATGACAAGGTCAAGACGGCTGGAGGACGTATCAGGATGCAGGAGCTGTCGGAAGGTGACAAGTATGCCACTCAACCGCCTTAGGGGCCCCACTCCGGATTTTTTTCAGGATTTACTCTCTGCCTTTTCTCTTGCTGCAGTATGCGGCTGCAGGATTTTGTTTCTGGGTTAACTCCCATAGCCTTTCCCCAACCAAGAGGTATCCACAAAGCATCGGAAAGAGATGCAGGTAGTACAGTCTACTGTCATACTGTAGCAGAGTGTTTAACCCTGACCTGACACAATACACACACACACACACACACACACACACACACACACACACACACACACACAGACAGCATGTTGATGATTTTAATGTTTCTACTCCAGTATTTAGGAACGTGGTATTATGTTGGAGTGGCTTCCATGGACAATGAGCACATTAAAAGCTTCGAGGGTGTGGATAATTCAGTGGTTGAACTGAATAAAAGTGACAACAATACTCTAATTATGTCTGGAGCATTAAAAATGTGAGTAACAAATAATTAAAGCCACTTTTCACACAAAAGGATATTATAAATACTACAACTAGTGACTTCCTAGTGATGAATACTATACATTCCTAGTGATGAACTAGTGATGAATAATTATCATTATAAAGCCCCAAGTGTTCATTGTTTAGAATCTATCAATCAATCAATCTGGGTGCCGTGCCAGAATTGTGGCGTAGGTGGCAGCCAAAACAGCTTGACATGGCAGTATACGAAGGGCAAAAAAAATCTGCAGTAGAGGCCCAAAGTTCTTTCTGCAGGGTGTTTTTATTGACACACCATGTCTAGCTAGCTGGCTGGTGACTCTAAAGAGTTCATCCGCCCTTTGATAGATCTTGTTTTTATTCCTACTGGGTTGCTAGCCACCCTACTCACCAAATTTGGAACCTGGTGGGGGAGCCGGTTTAGTCACCGACCACTCAACCATGCAACAGGTTGTACTGGCTTACATGTTACCAGTAGCAGGCCAAAACCTGACCTGACATAAATTTTTATATCATTATTTAATGATTTATTTTAAATATTAGCACTGGCAATTGAAACCCTTACAAATTGTGACTCTTAGAATCTATTAAGAGCCACAATTTATAAGGGTTTCAATTGCCAGTGCTATTATTTAAAAAAATAATAAATGTAATGCATTGATTGTTAGGGTGGCCCAGTGGCGTAGGGGTTAACACATCTGCCTCACAGCAGGTAGATCCTGGGTTCAAGTCTTTGGCTCAGAGAGAGCATTTCTGTGCGGTGTTTGCATCTTCTTCCTGTGCTTGTGTAGACTTTCTTCGGGGACTCCAGTTTCCTTCCAAAAACATGAGGATAATTGGTTCTGCCCCTAGATGTGAATGTGAATAGTTGTGTTTGGGTTGCCCTGCAATGGCCTGGTGAGCTGTTTCCGAGTGTAGCCTGCCTTCGCCTAGAATCAGCTGAGATAGGCCAACCTCCACGTGACCCTTGTAGGACAGAGCGGTCTGGTGAATGAATGAATGAACAACTCGTCAGCAACAACAGGCTGTCACTGAATTAAGCTGTTTTACTGTAGGGAAGACAAGTGTTTGAACATGAACTGGACTTACACTAATGACTCAGATTCAGATTTCATCATGACCGAGGGTCCAGGTAAGGTTTACATTCTCTTACACTACATCAAGTAGAACCAGTCATGGATTTTTGCAAATGTATTTACTGATGGTTTCATAGTTTGAAAATGTTGTCTTACTATTCACCTTCATTACTATACTGCATTCATCAACTTACAGAAAAACATCTTGGCGTGTTTGTTGATGGAGAATGGATCAAATGCCCCTCCTGTCTGCTTGTTGCCAAGTTTCATCCCAATGATGGCTTTTTAAGAATCATGTTATTCGGTCAGTCATTTTTAACAGTTCACATTTTAAAATGCTCGTCATATTTCACAATTCTTTTTGATACAGCAGGTGCTACTCTAAAAGTTTAAAAAATAAAACTCTATTTTGGCAGTATGAAGCATATGCTGTATTTTCCTGACTACATCTTGCTCCGGAGTACAAGTCGCATTGGCCAAAAGTGTGCAAGTTGCTCTCCCATTGGCTGTCTCCCAACATCCCGCCCCGCTGGAATCTTATTGGCTATCTCCTAACATTCCGTCCCACTGGCCTCCCATTGGCTAGGAGAGAGCTGCATCTCCATAATACCCATGACGCAGCTCCCTCCCATTGGCTATTATGGAGCTGCATCTCCATAATACCCATGATGCTTTTCGTGTAAAGGACAGATTAACTGTTGTTTCACGAGTTTTTCGAGTGTACTCATTGCAACTTTATTTTTTGGCTCAGGCTTTTAACCTTGCATAAACATTAGTCAGATTATAAATCTGCTAAGAAGACATGGTCAACACACGCACACACACACACACACACACACACACACACACACACGCATGCACACATACACACACACGTGTGCCACACACACACATTCCCGGTGAAAGTGATTCCCGGTGTGAGTGAAAAGAAGCGGGCTCGTGGCATGCGTTTGAGTGATATCGCAAAGGAATATGGCCAAACCCGTCTACCATCAGTCCAATATTGAAGCAGAAGGAAACCTTAAAAGGTATACTTTTATAATTTTTAAAGGGTTTAGGGGGTAGTATTGGGGGCCTTGGAACAAATCAGGCCTTTTACATGTAAAATGCTACTCAACTTACGAGAAAATCAGGTTACGAAACCACTTCTGCAACGGGTTAATTTCGTAAGGTGAGGTACCACTGTATTTGTAATAATTTCACATATAAGTCGCTCTGGAGTATAAGTCACATGATAATGCTTCAGCCAAAGTACACAGTGATTGTATATTTTTAAAATCAAATTGTCTAAGCAAGAAATCAAACTCTTTTACTCATGTATTTTTACAGCACGTAGCAAGGAAATGCCAAGCAAGCTGGTGAAAGACTTTAAGTCAACAATGGACTGCTTTAATTTTATCGAAACTGTTAAATTTAATATATCTCCACGAACAAAAGGTGAGTAGGAAATTCCTTTTAAAACAATTGTCATTGTTGTTTTACCGTTCCATGGTTGCTTCTGTTGTAAATCAGTCTAAGTTACAGAGAATACAGAAATGCATCTAATATAAATGCCAGTACAAGATCATTTACATATATCTAATGCCATCCCAACGTGTTCAGTGGGCATTCCCAAGTCCATCTAAATATATTTTCATGTTTCAGAGTTCTGCAAACTGGCAGGAACTAAATAAAACAGGTAATGAGGTCATCTGAGCACAGCGGTATGTCTGAGTTTACCAAAAATGTTTGTTTCCAACAATAGAGAAACTGTTTATCCCACATAGCAGAAGCATCTAGTTTACCTTTGATGTAAAGCTGACACATGTGGTGTTTAGTCAGGAGTGGCACGTGATGTGAACCAAACACAGCCAATATGTGGTAAAGGTTTAACTGGCTTTAATGCAGCAAACAGCAATGTGGACCAGTTAATATTTGACCCACATTTGAAAACACAACCCTGGGCCTCCTCTGTGTTGCCAGTCTAACCCCACAGTTAATGTTATGTCAGATATTTCAGGTAATGCAATTATTTTTATGCACAAGGTCAGCAGTTTAATAATCAGATGTGTTTATATTAATTGAGTAGATTTTTTTTATCTTTGTTTAAATACTGTATAAGCTTTGGTAAATTTGAGGTGAATAAGCTTATTAATTCTGGGATTGTTTGTTTTTTGTAAAGTACATGCTTTCTTTTTTTTTTTTCTATAGCAACATGGTGGGGTATTGGTTAGGACATCCACCTCACAGCAGGAAGGTCTTGGGTTCAAGTCCGGGGCTCAGGCTTCTGTGTTGAGTTTGCATGTTTCTCTCCAGGCCTGCATGGGTTCCTCCACATCCTCTAGTTTCCTCCCACAGTCCAAAAACATGCACATTAGGCTAACTGGCTGTTCCAAATCCCCACTGAATATAAATATGTGTAAACGGCTTTGTGTGTGTTGCCTTGCAATAGTCTTGAGCGCTGTTCAGGGTGTACCTCGCACTTTACCCAATGTGGCTCCAGCCTCCCTGTGACCTTAAAAGGATTAAGTCGTTTGGCAAATAACTGAGTGAGGGATTTACAATATTTGATCTTCCTTTGATATTTTGATACGTTGACATTGAAAACCTTAATCTGACTTAGTCTGGGCTGAAATCTGAAATCAGCTGTGAAGCAATAATTGCCCCATCATAAGGTCAGAAGGGGCTCAGATTTGGTCAAATGATCTGGCGTTGTCATGGACCATATATGGCGCACATTGCGGCAACACAAGTTGAAACATAATGGATAATAATTCATTGCCGCATGTGGGCCAAGTACAATTACAATGTGTGGTCATCTTTATGCCAGATCAACTTTGCGATGTGGGATATTCATCATTCATTTTCTGTAACCGCTTAATCCTAGTTAGGGTCACGGGGAGGCTAGCCCCGATCCCAACCAATTCTGGGCAAGGGCAGAATACACCCTGGACAGCTCACCAGGCCATCGCAGGGTCGAAACACAATGACGGCTTTGCAGCTACTATTCTAGAAAGTCAGTAATGGTTCTTTTACATGAACCCCACACCATCGACAGTGGGAGACATGGCCGGCCTTTGATAACTTAGTTAGCTGCACTGGGGGGACAGTGACAACCCGTGGAGAGTGGGGCTTGAACCCTCAGCCTTAGGATTATTAATCCAGCACCTTTACCACTAGGCCACCACTGCCCCTATGAGGGATATTAATGTCTTAAATTCACTTTTGTACTTTAGTACTATACTTTTTGGAAATATAATAATTGTGTATGTATTATATTAAATACATTCATGAGTATTCCTCTGTGCTGACAGTGTTTCTACTTTAATATTAGCTCACCTGTGATGAAGATCCCCTGCAGGACAACCTGAGCTGCCGACAGTTAATTTGTGTGAAAACTTTGAGCTCAGAAATAAACATATACTACTGTATATCTTTGTACATCAGACAAATAAAGTGATTTTGTGGTGATTTTGCAGTGAGGAGTGTATTTTTAGTTAAAAATTGAATGCATTTTCCCACACGAGGATTTTAATATATAAAATGTACAGTTCAATTCATCTGCTTTGTAACTTCAGATCAATTCCATGGTTAAAATTCTACTGTATCCTACTGTGGGATGTCTCATGTTCTGGAGGGTCTGCTTAGCAGTGCTGTAACATGTGCGGCTTGTGTGTTGCACATCATGATTACAGATATTAATTACTCCATCATCTTCCGAACATGGAACAATGCCATCTTGTTGCTTTTTTGGCTTCTGTTACATCACTGTATCCCATGACCTACACATTAGCTGACGATGTCACAGACGGGGTATAATCTCACAGAGGAAATTATATACCTTTATAAATCAAACCTGCGAATGATTCGCTGTGGCGAATTGTCAAAAAAGTAAAGAACGTTATAAATGACAGTTCTCACTTTTTCTATTATGATTTTGAATTTAATATACGTCTGTATTTAACCCATCCAAAGTGAGTACACACACTCGAAGCAGTGAGCTGCCCCACACATTGGGGTGCCTGGAGAGCAGTTGGGGTTTAGGTACCTTGCTCATGGGAATTTTATCCATAAAGGTGAAGGAAGGGAAGGTGCAACTATACAAAGCATCTTAACTTTTAATCCACTTTGTTGGTTTGGCAACCTGACTGTTCAAAACAAAGCTATTCGATTGATTGAAAGATATTTTATCCATTTTATTCATTCACGAAAAAAAGGATTGGGCACAAGTTATCCAACTGAATAAAGACCTCTGCAGAACAAAGCTAAACTCAACAAAATTGTTAACACAGCACGCAAAAATCATTGGCTCAGAATCAGTAACTTCTATATTTTTACGAGCAGCAAATTGTCAAAAAAGTGCAGAAAATTGTAAATGACAGTTCTCGCTTTCTCGATTGTGATTTTGAATTTCTTCCATTTTGAATTTCTGCGCATGCCGATAGCCAGAACAAACAGGTTCTGTCATTCTGTGTACCAGCTGGTATTCGTTGTTTTAACGACAGTTAATCCTTTTTTTTTACTTGTTTGCCATCTTATCCCCATGTAGCTTGTTTTTACAAACTCTCTTTTTTTCATCTCAGCTTATTAATCATATCCTAATGCAATCTTTTAGTGCTCTTTCTATGATATTTATTTATTTGTGTACGATTTTAGTGTTTGTTGAAATGTGCGTTGTGATTCAGTGTTTTGTTTTGTTGTGTACTATTTGTTTTACGATGCAACCAAAATTTCCCCGGGATAATATTGTATTATTATCGTAACTCACTCTTCCATCACTACACATTTTCTTGTTGGTTCAAGAATCGGCCTAGTGGCCTTTCGGTTCCAGACACACTTTTCCAAACCATTAAGCTAACGGCTAAGTATTTTTTATTTGTAAACATAAAAAAAAAAATCAACTTGAAAAATATTTTTATAGGTCACTTGAGCACCACACACTTTGTTATCAGAGTGTAAGCACTGTAACGGTGTGCTTTTAAACTCATTCAGAGTTTGACAGTTTACTAGATGGAAATGTGTGAACCACATTCTGTAATTCACTCATTCATTCATTTGTTTTCAGAAACTCTGAATCCTAATTAGGGTCACGCGGAGGCTGGCACCCGTCTCAGCGGACTCTGGCCGAGGGCAAAGTACTCCTTGGACAGCATCACTTCATCTAACTCAACTCACTCCAGAATCTCTCCATCTCTTCTCGCTCACATCCTGCCTGTGGGGCATAAGCACTAACAACATTGAACATCGCACCTTCAATTTCTAACTGGAGACCCATCACTCTGACACTCTTTTCACTTCTAGAACATTCCTGACAAACTCCTCCTTCAAGATGAGTCCTACTCCATTTCTCTTCCCATCCACACCATGGAAAACCAGCTTAAACCTGCTCCTAAGCTTCAGCCTTGCTACCTTTCCAGCTGGTCTCCTGAACACACAGTATGTCCACCTTCCTCCTCTGCATCATGTCAGCCAGCTCTCTAGCTTTTTCTTTCATAGTTCCAACATTCAAAGTCCATACTCTCAGTCCTAGTAGACTCATGCCTTTCCTCTTCTCTCTCCGCCTACGGACACGCCTCCCGCCTCTCCTTCTTCGACCAACAGTAGTCCAATTTCCACCAGCACCCTGCTGGTTAACAGCACTAATGGCGGTTGTTGTTAACCCGGGCCTCGACCGATCCGGTATGGAGGTAATATTTGTAATTTGCATATCAGATCTGGTGCAGGTTTTATGACGGATGCCCTTCCTGATACAACCCTCTGCATTTATCCGGGCTTGGGACCAGCATGACAGAGAACACTGGCTTGTGCCTCCCCTCACGGCTGCATTTTATATATATATATATATATATATATATATATATATATATATATATATATATATATACGTACAGTATTACTCACTCGCTTGGAGCAAGGCTGACGCACACTGGGGCACTGAGAGAGCAGTTTCAGACATGAAGGTGCTACTCACTCCACCGCCACACACTTTTCCTGCTGGTTTGGAAATCCAACCAGTGACCTTTAGAAACTCACTTTCATTACAATCAGGCCATGGCTGCCTCCAAATTTATTGTCATTATAGGCATAAAGTATTAGGAGTCTGAATCCAGATTGATGCCAAATCCATGGGAGCTAATTTGCTGAGCTCTTGTTGTTGGTAGCGATGGCAGCTCGTTTATGACCGGGCGACCCTACTACAGCTATGAGATCACAGTCCATTAGGAACATTACATTACATCACAGGACATTAAGAACTGAGCACGCTCCACTCCTATCCTTAGCAAATATGCTACCGCAGCTCAATGCTAGACGCACCCTGGATAACAATAAGCCCACGCAGAGACGCGGCAGGCGGGGAGGGGCTGAACGACGACTCCGGCGCTTGGTTAGCAGTGGAAGGTTAGCACTCCCGGTCATACTGCTTGAAAATGTTCAGTCTCTGCGAAACAAGATGGACGAGCTTCATGCTCAGATTGCAGCGCAGAGGGATCCACAGGATGCTGTGTTTCTGTGAAACATGGCTCGAGGAGAGTACACCCGACCTGGCGACTACACCAGCCGGCTACACAGCTTTCAGGCCGGAGCGCAGTGGGACAGCAACAAGGCCCGCGGCGGAAGAACGGCGGTCCTCGTTAAATAAACCTGGTGTACTGACTGTAGATTATCTCTAAATCTTGCTCTGAGAATGTGAAATATCTAACTTTGAGGTTGCGGCCATTTTGTATACCAAGAGAATTGTTCATTTTTTCCCCCAAACAAAATAATGGGCATAGTGCAATATAAAAATAAATATAAATATAATGATATAATTCTAATTATAATATAAAAATATAATAAAATCTCACATAATTTAGTGCAATTTAATTTATTACATGTGTATGAATGCCAAGGACCCAAGAGGAACGGTGAGGTTACAGGGAGCAGAGATAAGGAAGGTGGAGGATTTTAAGTACTTAGGCTCAACAATCCAGAGCAATGTAGAGTGTGGAAAAGAGGTGAAGAAGCGTGTGCAGGCAGGTTGGAATGGTTGGAGAAAAGTGTCCGGTGATAGGAAGGTATCGGCAAAAATGAAGGGAAAAGTGTACAAGACGGTGTTGAGGCCAGCGATGTTGTATGGTTTAGAAACAGTGGCTCTGGGGAAAAGACAGGAGGCAGAGCTGGAGGTAGCAGAGATGAAAATGTCGAGGTTCTCTTTGGGAGTAACGAGGATGGATAGGATCAGGAATGAGCACATCAGAGGGACAGCACATGTAAGACGTTTTGGAGACAAAGCCAGAGAGGCTAGATTGAGATGGTTTGGACATGTACAGAGGAGGGATAGTGAGTATATTGGTAGTAGGATGTTGAGGTTGGAACTACCAGGCAGAAGGCCGAGAGGAAGACCAAAGAGATGACTCATGGATGTGGTGAAGGAGGACATGAAGGCAGTTGGTGTAAGAGAAAAAGATGCAGAGGACAGGGTGAGATGGAGGCAGATGATTCGCTGTGGCGGCCCCTGAAGGGAACAGCCGAAAGGACAAGAAGAAGAAGAAGAATTTATTGCTGTTGTATCTACTGATCATTTATTTATTGTATTATCATCGTTATTATTAATATCATTTGATTATTATTTTTATTATTTTTATTATAATTAGTTATTATTATTATCTTGTTTACTGGGTCTGTGTAAGGCCCATTTAAATATAGAATTTTATATAATATAGTTTTTTAATATAGTATTTATTTTATAGCAGTTTGTTTTTGTTGATTTGAGCCTTCCTTTCTGTTTTGTTCCTTCACTCTTTGAACAACCACGCAAAGAATTCCTATGTGCGTACAAAACACAAATGGCGATTAAAAATCTTGAATCTTGAATCTGCTCGTCTGTCACTCACAGCAATCACCAGCCAATCCATGTGTCTGTGAGCTCAGTTGTACAAAACAGACAAATAGCAATTTCCCTCTGAGGGTGTGAGGCCTCCTCCAGAAGTGCATCCACAGCAGATCAGAAAAGGCCGAGGGTACAGGTGCATGTTTACACCCCTAACTAGACGGTTTCTGTTGGCTGTATGTGATCGGAGAGGCTGCACTTAAAAGGGAGGAATTTGATTTGACTAAATTTATGCAAGAACAAAGGGTGAATTTTTAAATAAAAATAAGCATTCGTGAGCTACATTGGGGTTGTGGTTAACATATCCACCTCACAGCAAGAAGGGCCAGGGTTCAAGTCCCATGCTGGGGTGTTTCTGTATGTATTTCACATGTTCGTCCCATGCTTCATTGGGTTATCTCCAGGTACCCGGGCTTCTTCACACACCCCAAAGACATGCATATTAGGATAACTGCCTGCTCCAAATTGCCCCAGATGTGAGTGTGAATGGTTGTGTGTCCGCCTTGCAATAGTCTGGCAAACTGTTCCTGATGTAGCCTGCCGTCACCTGTGATAGGCTCCAGCCTCACTGGGTCCTTAAGAGGAGTCAAATGAGGCAGTGAGTGCAAAAAATATGAAGTAAGCGCTACGGTAAACCTCAGAAAAATTGAGAAATGTACGCAAACACAAATATCAGCTGAAGGGAAATGTGTTTAAACACTCTGTTTATTTCATATATATCCCTGGTGATCATGGTCAAAGTCTTCCGTCATTGTTCTAATGAATGTTTAGGATTTTTTTTTTTAAGATTAAAAGGAAGGAAGCAGACAGCACATGACTTCTTGGATCCGAATAGTCTGAAGGTTTTAAGTAAGATTTTTTGAACAGCGGTTCTGAAAGTAGTGACTCACACTAATGTTAGTGCTTGTACAGTAACTCCAGAGTCCACTCATGGAATTTCTCAAACGCTCTTCTCCATTATTCTTCCTTTTCTGATTTACTGACCTGAGCCGCTCAAAGTCAGGGTCCTTGCTGAACAATTTTAACACCTACATGTTTTAGAAAGCTTATGAAGTGGCACCTACACAGAAGACAAATTAAAGGGTGTTTAGAACTACAGTATTTGAAATGCTATCTGGTTTTATAAATGGATGGTCCTGATTCCTGGAGATGTTTGTTCATCACCAGAGGGAGCCAGAGTTCACTTTATGTCCTTCTCCTCTTAACCATGTCTTAACCAGCATAGCATATCTGATCCAGGAAGTGAAAGGGTTAACAGCCTTGAAATGTTTTACCCCCCAAAATTTTGCCCTAAAATCAAACAATTTTGCCTAATTTGAACACAATAAGAAAGAAACTTGGTTAACGGAGGGTTAAAGTTCTAACTTAACAGTTTGCTGTAAGACACAGTTCATCAGTTCATCAGTTAATTTTCTGTACCCGCTTAATCCTAACTTGGGTTGCGGGGAGGCTGGCGCCCATCCCAGCTAACTTTGGGCGAGGGCAGAGTACACCCTGGACAGCTCGCCAGGCCATCGCAGGGCGGAAACACGCTGACAGCTTTGCAGCTACTCTTGTCGAAAGTCAGCAATGGTTCTTTTACATGCCTCACACCATAGACAGTGAGAGACATGGGTGGCGTAGTGCAAAAGGTCTTTGGTTCAAATCCCAGGCTATGTAAAGATGTTTTTGTTTAAAGTTAATATGACTCCACCCCTCCTCCCCCACAACAACCCTGTCCATGCTGGTGTGTTTCCTCTGAGTCCTCATCGTCCAAAGGCATCATGCACATGCACACTAGGCTAACAGGGTTCTGCATATCGCACCCAGGTGTGAATGTGAATGGTTATATATGTGTTGGCCCTGTGATGGATTGGTTGTTCAGGGTTTAACCTGCCTTCTACCCAGAATTAGCTAGGATGGGCTCCAGCTTTCCTGTGACCAAAGCAAAGGATAAAACAGTCTGGACAATTAAAATAAATTAAATCACATGCCTATTTTTTTTTCTTTGGTAATTTTTTTCTAAAAGAAAAAAAAAGAATAATGTTGTTTGGTTTATTCATTTTATTTAGATTTTTTTTGTTATCGTTCAAGCTTCCTCTTGCTTTGGGGCAAGGGCTTTGCCTTCCTTTTTCCTCTTTTTTTTCCTTTTCCAGCTCAGTCTCTGGTATTATTTGTGTGTGTGTGTGTGTGTGTGTGTGTGTGTGTGTGTGTGTGTGTGTGTGTGTGTGGAGTCTCTAGTGAAGTTAAAATGGCTTTAACTTGTGATTCTGCTGAACACGGCACTTTTCCCCATGTTGAAGATTCCAAGTGTCTGCTTTGCCAATTTATGTGCACATTCATTACTTTCTTTCAAAACCATGTGTTGATATCCCTACAGAATACTTCAAAACTCCCTCAATTGTCACAGCTCAGCCAAAAAAAGTGAGAATTTGTGTAAAATGTCAGTATCAACATGATTCATGATTTAATGAAAGGAGCATGCTCATCAACACAACTCATCTGATCACTCCTTTCTCTTTCTGTCTGCCTTATGCAGAGAAGAAAAATGAAAAAGACGGAAAACAGCGAAGGGATGAGTCACGTGTGGGATTTATTTCAGATTTTAAAAACAAATCTTAAACAAATAAATCCTTCTTTCCCTTTCGGCTGTTCCCTTTCAGGGGCCGCCACAGCGAATCATCTGCCTCCATCTTCATGGAAGTCATATTAATGATTCGCACGTTTGATTTGGCAGAGGTTTTTACGTCGGATGCCCTTCCTGACACAACCTTTTAGCAAGGGGCGGAAACACGCTGACGGCTATGCAGCTACTCTTTACGAAAGTCAGCAATGTACCTTACATTTACATTTACAGCATGTGGAAGACGCTGTCATCCAGAGCGACTTTGTGACGGCTGGAGCATATGACTCGGACCCAAAGATGCAGTAGACCATGTACGAAGCTTCAACAAGTACGAAGCACAGGGGAAAACACAATCACTTGAAATAATATTTTAACGGAACTGGTCGAGAAGTTGCTTAGGTTGCTGCCCCCGTGACCCGACCCTGGACTAAGCGGAAGATGATGATGATGATGATGATGGTCGAGCACAAGGCAGGATACCAGGAGTCAGAGAGATCACAGAGAAAAACGGAATCACAAGGAAGGACAATCTTGTGACGCCGGAGGGGAGCGCACCGCTCCTATTTATAGCTCGCTGATTGCTGAGTGAATTCAGGTGCGCTCTCTGGATCTGGCCTGCAGGTAACAGCCACACCCCTCACCAGCGCCTGCAGTGAATGGAGAGAGAGAGAGAGAGAGAGAGAGAGTTAACGCCGCTAGCAAGCACAGACCATAACAGACTTACAATTAGCATTTATATACAACTGAGCAATTGAGGGTTAAGTAAGCAGTGATGATAGTGGGGATTGAACCGATGATAATCGGATCAGTAACCCATCACCTTCTACACCAAGCCACCACTGCCAAAACTTAAGAAACCATCAGCTTTATTCATCATGCATTCATTCATTTTCTAAGCAGCTTAGTCCTAATTAGGGTCACAGGAAGGATGGTGCCTATTTCCACCAACTCTGGGTGAGGGCGGGGTACACCGTGCTCACCGGGCCATTACAGGGTCAACATTCACACAAGACTTCACACTAACACTTTGGGGTGATTTGTAACTTTATTAGCATATAAAATTAGCTAATAATAGCTAAATTGGATTGTAGGAGGAAACTGGTGTACCTGGAGGAAACCCACACAAGCACAGGGAGAATGAAAACATGAAAACTCCACACAAAAATGCCCGAACTGGGATTCAAACCCAGGCGGACGTGCTAACCACGATGCCACCATGCCGCACCTGACTTTATTTTTCATGGCTTGTTATTTGGACATCCGTACATCCATTTGTATTCACCGTGATGCTGATTGGCTGTTTGTATTTTGGTGGGAACTTGACAATATTGACATCTCGGAATATACATTACAGAGGTCTTTGTGTTCAAATATTTTATTTTTGTGGTTACTGGTGTGTAGGGCAGTGGTAGCCTAGTGGTATACGTTGCTGGATCACTGATCCAAATGTTGGGGGTTCGAGTCCCACTCTCCATAAGGCTGTCACTGCCCCAGTGCCCAGTGCAGCTAACTGGGTTATCAAAGGCGGGCCACGTCTCTCACTGTCTATGGTGAGAGGTTCATGTAAAGGAACCATTGCTGACTTTCGACAAGAGGAGCTGCAAAGCCGTCAGCGTGTTTCTGTCCCTTGCTAAAGGGTTTTGTCAGGAAGGGCATCCGACGTAAAAACCTATGCCAAATCAAACATGCGAATCATTCGCTATGGCGACCCCTGATAAAGGGAAAAAGCCAAAAGGAAATCTCGCTCTTCCTCACACAACCCTTTAGCAAGGGGCAGAAACACGCTGACGGCTTTGAAGATGCTCTTTACGAAAGTCAGCAATGATTCTTTTACGTGAACCTCTCACCATAGACAGTGAGAGACATGGCCGGCCTTTGATAACCCAGTAAGCTGCACTGGGTGGGTGGTGGTGGTGGTGGGGGAAGCAGTGACAACCTTGTGGAGAGTGGGACTCGAACCCTCAACCCTAGGGTCAACGATCCAGCACCTTTTACAACCAGGCCACTGCCACTGTTTAAATCACAAACAAATAAATCATTTATTTAAATGCACCATCATCAGCAGCATCATCATCTTCTTCTTCTTCTTCTGCCTGTCCCAGGGTCAGGTCCTGGGGAAAGCAGCCTAGGTCCAGACGAGGCTCAGACATTAAAATTACATTGGTTCATAAAACTAATGACTAAAGTGTGCTGAGTCTGAACGTGACATATTCCAAATTCCATCGTGTGCTTCCAAATGTATTTCAACAGTCCGGGAATGTCACGTATACTTTAGTTCACAGTGGATTTTGACAGATTGTTTGCTGTTTATCGAAACAGTCTGACCTGTATCATAGTGAAACACTGTGGTGGTGACATTTCAACTTGAAAGTAGTAAATGATTAACCTGAATATCTTTTATCGGAATTTCTCCAGTTCGAAGATAATTTTATTACCTACAGTATTTAAGATGTAAAGGATGTGTATGAGATGGATCTGAGTATCAATTTTCTCCCAAAAAAAAAAAAATGCATGCTGCTGTTTGTGTATTTCTTTATTATGTAAATATACATATACAGTATAAAATTCATATTATTGATAAAATGTGGAATAGATGAAAAAAACCATATATTCACTCACTCATTTCCTGAGCAACCTAATCCTATTAGGGTCACGGAGAGGCTGGACCCTATCTCAGCCAACACTGGGTGAAAGCAGGATACATAGTGAACAGTTTGCTAGACTATCAGAGGGACAAAACACACACACACACACACACACACACACACATACACACGCACACACGCACACACACACATGCACACACACGCACACACACACACACACACACACACACATGCACACACACACACACACACGCACGCCGCACACACGCACACACACACACACGCACACACACACACACACACACGCACACACACACACACACACACACACACACACACATGCACACACACACACACACACACACACACACACACACGCACACATGCACACCCATGCATGTACACACACACACACACACACACACACACACGCACAAATAACCACCACCATGACCAGTCACACTTACACTGTGGGTCAATTTGCAACAGAAACTAACATGCATGTCTTTGGGCTGTAAGAGGAACATGGAGTACCTGGAGGAAATCCATGAAAGCATGGAGGTCATGCAAATTCCACACTGAACTGCCCTCGCCAAGCATGGGACTGGATGAACCCAGGATCTTCTTGCTGTGAGGTGTACATACGTGCAAACCACAACACTGCCGTGTCACCGCAAATCATATTTCATATCATATCTCTTTAAAAGTGTAAATACATTTTTTTCTTTTCTGTCTCTCTCTCTCTCTCCCTCTCCGCTTGTTTACTCTCTTCTTGTTTGCTAATCCTTGGTTAGATAATCAAAGTAAACAATGCTATGATCACAATAACTCCAATGATTTGAAAGGATTTCGCCACATGCGATTCTTCTCAGTGACTTTCAAGCTACATTTTACATATATAGACAGTTGTTTGATAATTTATGTATTTTGTCAATATATTATTTATTTATTTATTTATTCGATAAGATAATTATACACATGACGTAATTAGGATTAGGTGGTTCAGAAAAGGAATGAATAATTGAATAAGTGGACGACATGCTCAAAATGATATGTAGTCCTATTCACTCTTCCGGTTCATACAGATGCATCACATGACTGCTGTGGGACTCAAACCCCCAACCTTTGGATCAGCGATCCAGTGCCCTATACCACTAGACCACCACTGGCCCTTGAATATTACTTCAGTCTAAGTAAAAAAAAAAAAAAAACACAAACAAATAAAAATACAAATTTCTAAAGTATTTAAAAGTTTTTAAAAGCTGCTATTTAGGCCACTCATTTTTTTTTAATTTTCTGGTTGACGGATTTTTCAGCACAAATTTAGTCATGTCGGAAGAAATAAGAAAAAAAAAATAAGGCCACTAGATTTAAAGTATTATTATTTACAATTTTGAAAAAAGTTTCAGAAGGAAAAATATAAAATATAAAATATAAAAAATTAAATTTTATATATATATATATATATATATATATATATATATATATATATATATATAGAGAGAGAGAGAGAGAGAGAGAGAGAGAGTGTGCAAATTACATTTGTCTCAATACAATGCATTATCTGTTCATTAGAGTCGCTCGCAAAGCATGCTGGGAGTCTCGATTCACGATACCTGATGTGAGAATTCATTCAGATATAAAGATGTAAGCGTGATCTCGAAGGCGAACACACAAAATTAAACATAATATTTAAAGGTACAATTTTGTGTCTGATTAAGATTTTCTATTTTTTTCACATCATTCATATAATACACAGATTGGCAGGGGAAAAATAATAAATTGAAAAAGTTAAAAATTATTTTTTAGCGGCACTTTTGCCAGCACTTCGGCAGAAACACCAACCAGATAATATAAAATGAGTGGCCTTAAAAAAATCAAGAGAATAATCCCAAAGGTTAAGCACAGAAGAACAAAGGAAATATTACTGCTATAAATGAGATTGCTTTATATACTCTGCAGTCAGTCAGGGGACGTCACGCTACTCTAACGACCGATCACGAGAAAATCTGTACTATGAGTATATTGTGAACAGCAGAGCTTATTATCTAATGTTTAAATCCTCAAATCTGTTTCAATTTCACAATCACGCACAGAATAAATACTGAACTTTCACCTGATTAGGAAAAAAAGTCACAAACTACAAAGAATTCATTCATTTTCTGAACTGCTTAATCCTGCTTCGGGTCATCAGGAGGCTGGTGCCCATCTCAGCCGACTCTGTGCAAGGGCAGAGTATACCCTGGACATCCAGCCAGGCCACTGCAGGGCAGACACACACTGACAGCTGTGTAGCTAGTCTTGATGAAAGTCAGCAATATTTTTTTTTACATGAATCTCCCGCTACAGACAGCGAGAGACACGGCAGGCCTTTGACAGGACAACTGTTGACTTTGGGGCTTGAACCCCCAACCTGAGGACCGGTAATCCAGCGCCTTACCACCGGGCCACCTCTGCCCTAGAAAGACAAACTACAATGAATCAAGATTTTCAAATAATTATAATGGCAACATTTAACAAAACACAGTATTACTGTATGAAACTGATATATGTGGATCAAATCCTACATCACTTCATATATCATAAAGTCCTGATTGTATAATACTCACAGTCCTGTATAAGGATCACAGATCTGACCAACACATCAGCTGTTTATGAGATTAACCTCGCGAGCCCTCGGCGCTTTCCTCATATTCACTTACCATAGTTCGTAACTTACTCATATTTTAGGTACTTTTATAGTAAAATAGTCCTGTACACGCTACACTGATTACTGCATCATACATTTAGAAATTAAATGACAAAGATAATCCTATCATACTTAAGGTTCCTGAGAATTTGGACATTGTCCTTCGAGGTCGGTGAACTCGCAAATTTATTTAAGGTCAACTGATTTCGGACACGGTGTCAGTCCGTAAAAGGGATCAGTCTACCTGTCCTCGTTGTGCATGAGTTCTCTCTGAGCTGAAGACATGTCTTTTTTTACAATATTAGGTTTAATCTATGGAGTGGTGCAAGTTCTGGTGCCTTGCCTTCCTCCAGTTCCACTGTCCAGTGAAGTCCTATCGACCAATCGGGTAAGAAACAATCCACAGGTTTATTCACTCTTAATCATGATGTGCATTCTCAAAATTCTCCTAAAAGTTGAAATGCCTTGAATGTTACAATGGCTTTGTGAGATCGTGACACCGACCATGTGGGTGGATAAATGAAAAATAACTTCATAACGCTTGGACTCACATTTCTTGATTGAAAGCTGTTTATCGCTTCATGTTGTAACTGATATTTGCCTGCATATCTTTTATTTAATGTTTTATATAGATTTGTTATGTATGAAGACTGAGTGATATTTCCATTTAAATCAGTGCTTCTCAATTATTTTCTGTGGCGCCCCCTCTAGGAAGAAAAAAAAAAACATTTCACGCCCCCCACCGCCCCATGAGCAACTATACATGGTATTACAGTATTTGTGTGTAAAATTGTTATTAGTACACATCTGCATAACATTACATTTTTATTAAAATTAAAAATGAAAAAGAAAGAAATATAGTTCAACTTACAATAAAGAAAAACTTCATTCACATCGTTCATTAATCTGTAATAGAAAAGATTTAAAGTGCACCAGTGTGCCTGAAATTAAAAAAAAAAAAATCCTTACTGTATTTAAAGTTATTTAACTTACTTATGTCTTAATATCTCCGTCTCTCTGTCCACCTTTCTCTTCGATCCTGTTAGAAACTTTTCCGTGCTGTTTCTTGAGGAGTTGTTGACTGCACTTCATATCATTTACTCGTGCGAAAACCCTCTACACCATAACGCAACAATGAGATTGCAACTGCCAACTAGTGGAGTGGAAGTGCAATTACACTTAATTCTCATACACTATTCCAGAAAAGCATGTTCTCCAGAGTCATCCCACCTCGGCATCACAAATAGCTCCACTATTTGAGAAGCACTGATTTAAATTCAAGCCACAGTGAATTTTCATACACACACACACACACACACACACCATGTTGATGATTTTAATGTTTCTACTCCAGTATTTAGGAAAGTGGTATTATGTTGGAGTGGCTTCCTGGGATAATGAGGACATTAAAACTTTCGAGGGTGTGGATAATTCAGTTGTTGAACTGAAGACAGGTGAAAACAATACTCTAATTATGTCTGGAGCATTAAACATGTGAGTAACAAATAATTAAAGCCACTTTTCACACAAAAGATACCATAAATACTACAACTAGTGACTTCCCTGAATAATTATCATTATAAAGCCCCAAGTGTTCATTATTTAGAATCTATAACAGTTATAATTTATCAGGGTTTCAATTCCAGTGCTTTTCTTTAAAATAAATCATTAACCCTTAACTGATTTGTATTTGAATTATTATTCACCTTTATGTGAAGCATAAAAATGTCCAAATCCATCAATAAATGTTATGCATTGATTGTTGGGGTGACCCAGTGGTGTAGGGGTTAACACATCTGCCTCACAGCAAGTAGATCCTGGGTTCAAGTCTTTGGCTCAGAGAGAGCATTTCTGTGCGGAGTTTGCATCTTCTTCCTGTGCTTGTGTAGGCTTTCTTCGGGGACTCCAGTTTCCTTCCAAAAACATGAGGATAATTGGTTCTGCCCCTCGCTGTGAATGTGAATAGTTGTGTTTGGGTTGCTCTGCAATGGCCTGGTGAGCTGTTTCCAAGTGTAGCCTGCCTTCGCCTAGAATAGGCTGAGATAGGCCAACCTCCACGTGACCCTTGTAGGACAGAGCGGTCTGGTGAATGAATGATTGAACAACTCATCAGCAACAACAGGCTGTCACTGAATGATACTCTTTTACTGTAGGGAAGGCAAGTGTTTGAACATGGACTGGATTTACAGTATTGACTCAGATTTGGATTTCATCATGACCGAGGGTCCAGGTAAGGTTTACGTTCTCTTACACTACTTCAATTAGAACCAGTCATGGATTTTTGCACCTGAATTTACTGATGGTTTCATAGTTTGAAAATGTTGTCTTACTATTCACCTTCATTACTATACTGCATTCATCCACTTACAGAAGAACATCTTGGAATGTTTTTTGATGGAGAATGGATCAAATGCCCCTCCTGTCTGCTTGTTGCCAAGTTTCATCCCAATACTGGCTTTTTAAGAATCATGTTATTTGGTAGGTCATTTTTAACAGTTCACATTTTAAAATGCTTGTCATATTTCACAATATTTTTTTGTTTGATACAGCAGGTACTACTCTAAAATTTTCAAAAATAAAACTCTATTTTGGCAGTATGAAGCATATACCATATTTTCCGGACTATACGTCGCTCCGGAGTACAAGCGCATTGGCCAAAAAAAATTGCATAATAAAGAAGAAAAAACATATATAAGTCACACTGGACTATAAGTCGCAAACTCATGGAAACTGTCTGCCTTGGCTTAGAAATGTGTTGACAGTTTTTGTGACGTTGTGGTCCTCGCTCTGATAAAGGGGGTTGTATTACATGAAGTGGTAACACCAAGAAAGTCTTCACGCAAAGTCATTTATATTCATCTCTTTGAAAACTACCTGAACATGGAGATGCAACTGCACTGTTGACAAGCCCCCCCCGATCCACGTTGCTCAAGCACCCATGTGTAAAAATAACAAACATGTGAAATTATGTCTTATTATTATGAATTACATGTAATAATTTCACATATATGTGAGGCGCTCCACCGAATGTAAGTGCGAGTCGCAAGTGATGTGTGGTGCTTGTGAGACAAAGCGCGGCTTATTCGGACTTCAGATCTTTCACGTGAGCAAGTGCCCTTTGAATACTTGCTTAGTACTCAACCTTCACTTGCTCACTTGAAAGATCGGAAATCCGAATAAGCTGCACTTTGTCTCACAAGAGGAACACCTCACATATAAGTCGCACTGGAGTATAAGTCACAGGATAATGATTCAGCCAAAGTATGAAAGAAAAGTGTGACTTATAGTCTGGAAAATATGGTGTACAATACGTAGAGATTGTATATTTTTACAATTTTAAAAATCAAATAGTCTAAGCAAGAAATCAAACTCTTTTGGTGTATTTTTACAGCACGTAGTAAGGAAATGCCAAGCAACCTGGTGAAAAACTTTAAGTCAACAATGGCATGCTTTAACGTTATCGATAGCTTTAATATATCTCCACGAACAAAAGGTGAGTAGGAAATTCCTTTTAAAACAATTGTCATTGTTGTTTTACCGTTCCATGGTTGCTTCTGTTGTAAATCAGTCCAAGTTACAGAGAATACAGAAATGCATCCAATATAAATGCCAGTAGAAGATCATTTACATATATCTAATGCCATCCCAACGTGTTCAGTGGGCATTCCCAAGTCCATCTAAATATATTTTCATGTTTCAGAGTTCTGCAAACTGGAAGGAACTAAATAAAACAGGTAATGAGGTCATCTGAGCACAGCGGTATGTCTGAGTTTATCAAAAATGTTTGTTTCCAGCAATAGAGAAACTGTTTATCCCACATAGCAGAAGCATCTAGCTTACCTTTGATGTAAAGCTGACACATGTGGTGTTTAGTCAGGAGTGGCACGTGATGTGAACCAAACACAGCCAATATGTGGTAAAGGTTTAACTGGCTTTAATGCAGCAAACAGCAATGTGGACCAGTTAGTATTTGACCCACATTTGAAAACACAACCCTGGGCCTCTGTGTTGCCAGTCTAACCCCACAGTTAATGTTATGTCAGATATTTCAGGTAATGCAATTATTTTTATGCACAAGGTCAGCAGTTTAATAATCAGATGTGTTTATATTAATTGAGTAGATTTTCTCTCTTTGTTTAAATACTGTATAAGCTTTGGTAAATTTGAGGTGAATAAGCTTATTAATTCTGGGATTGTTTGTTTTATGTAAAGTACATGCTTTCTTTTTTTTTTTTCTATAGCAACATGGTGGGGTATTGGTTAGGATATCCACATCTTGGGTTCATGTCCGGGGCTCAGACTTCTGTGTTGAGTTTGCATGTTTCTCTCCAGGCCTGCATGGGTTCCTCCACATCCTCTAGTTTCCTCCCACGGTCCAAAAACATGCACATTAGGCTAACTGGCTGTTCCAAATCCCCACTGAATATAAATATGTGTAAACGGCTTTGTGTGTGTTGCCTTGCAATAGTCTAGAGCGCTGTTCAGGGTGTACCTCGTACTTTACCCAATGTCAGCTGCAGCCTCCCCGTGATCCTGAGGACTAAGTGGTTTGGAAAATAACTGAGTGAGGGATTTACAATATTTTATCTTCCTTTGATATTTTGATACGTTGACATTGAAAACCTTAATCTGACTTTGTCTGGGCAGAAATCTGAAATCGGCTGTAAAGCAATAATTGCCCCATCATAAGTTCAGAAGGGGCTCAGATTTGGTCAAATGATCTGGCGTTGTCATGGACCATATATGGCGCACATTGCGGCAACACAAGTTGAAACATAATGGATAATAATTCATTGCCGCATGTGGGCCAAGTACAATTACAATGTGTGGTCATCTTTATGCCAGATCAACTTTGCGATGTGGGATATTCATCATTCATTTTCTGTAACCGTTTAATCCTAGTTAGGGTCACGGGGAGGCTAGCCCCGATCCCAACCAATTCTGGGCGAGGGCAGAGTACACCCTGGACAGCTCACCAGGCCATCGCATGGCGGAAAAACGCTGATGGCTTTACAGCTACTCTTCTCGAAAGTCAGTAATGGTTCTTTTACATGAACCTCACACCACAGACAGTGGGAGACATGGCCGGCCTTTGAGAACTTAGTTAGCTGCAGTGGGGGGACAGTGACAACCCGTGAAGAGTGGGGCTTGAACCCCCAACCTTCGGATCAGTAATCCAGCACCTTTACCACTAGGCCACCACTGCCCCTATGAGGGATATTAATATCCTAAATTCACTTTTGTACTTAAGTACAGTATTATAATTTTAGAAAATATAATAATTGTGTATGTATCATATTAAATACATTCATGAGTATTCCTCTGTGCTGACAGTGTTTCTACTTTAATATTAGCTCACCTGTGATGAAGATCCCCTGCAGGACAACCTGAGCTGCCGACAGTTGATTTGTGTGAAAACTTTGAGCTCAGAAATAAACATATACTACTGTATATCTTTGTACATCAGACAAATAAAGTGATTTTGTGGTGATTTTGCAGTGAGGAGTGTATTTTTAGTTAAAAATCGAAAGGCATTTCCCCAAACTTTTAATACGTACAGTTCAATATATCTGGATTGGAAGCTCACATCAATTCCATGGTGAAAATTCGACTGTATCCTATTGTGGGATGTCTCATGTTCGTGGGGTGGGGGTGGGGGTGGGGTGGGGTGGGGTGGGGTGGGGGTGGGGTGGGGTGGGGTGGAGGTGGGGTGGATCCACTTAGCATTGCTCATGTGTAGCTTGTGTGTTGCACATCATTTATGATTACAGATACTATACCATCATCTCCCAAAGATGGAAGAATACCATCTTGTCCCTTTATTGCCTTCCGTCACATCGCTGTATCCCATGACCGACACGCTTGCTGATGATGTCACAGACAGGGTATAATCTCACAGGGGAAATTATATTCCTTTTTTATAATTTATAATTTAATATACCTCTGTATTTAACCCATCCAAAGTGAGTACACACACTCGGAGCAGTGAGCTGCCCCACACATTAGGGGTGCCTGGAGAGCAGTTGGGGATTAGGTACCTTGCTCATGGGAACTTAATCCATGAAGTTGAAGGAAGAGAAGGTGCAACTCACTCCCGCATCACTACACATTTTTCCTGTTGATTCGGGAATCTACCTAGTTGCCTTTCGGTTCCAGACACACTTTTCCAAATTGTTAGGCTACAGCTAAGTATGTGCTATTTGTAAACATTAAAAAAATCAATTTGAACAAGATTTTGATTGGTTACTTGAGCTCCACACACTTTGTTAGCAGAGTGTAAGCACTGTAACGGTGTGCTTTTAAAATCATTCAGATCCTAATCCTGGTGCCGATCCCAGCCAACTCCGGGCAAGGGCAGGGTACACCCTGGACAGCTCACCAGGTCATCACAGGGCAGAAACACACTGATGGCTATGTAACTACTCTTGACAAAAGTCAGCAATGGTTCTTTCACACGCCTCACACCATAGACAGTGAGAGACATGGCCGGCCTTTAATAACCCAGTTAGCTGTATTGGGGAGACAGAAGTGGCACCCGTTTACAGTGGGGCTTGTAATCCAGCACCTTAGCCCTGGGCCAGCACCGCCCACCGTCCCATGCTCTGTAATGGTTAGCTTTTGTTTAAAAGTCATACATAGCTTTTTTTATTCTCTGTTGAAACACAAAAAGACAAGCAAAGCCAAGACTTTTATAGGATCCTCCACTTTTAAAACATGACAGTGACAATGATACCAGTTTGAAGTGACGATGACAAACTGTCTTTTTGATTTAAGTATTATTCGCACTGGCTAATGTCTATGAGCCCCTAAACTGAAAACCAATCGGACTGCAACATTATTATACTATATAGTATGTTCGAATTATTTGTGTCCCTCAATAACATGAATTAGATACTTCTTGCTCGATATAATATGCAACAACAAATTATGGGTAAAAGATAGATAAATTTGATTTAGTAAAGTTTCGTAAAGTTATGGAAAAATCTGTGTTTAGATTTGTCTGAGTAGCCTCAGGCAGTATATGTCAAGCAATGATAATACAGTATTTGTGATTATATAATTACATTATAACATTTGTTATACAGGGATCCCTCAATTTCCGTGGTTAATGGAGACCAAGGAAACCCCCCCTAGCCCCGCGAAGTAAGATCGACCCCCCCGACTGACGAATACGTACATGTATATTTCTATATAATATCAATAAATACATATTCAATACTATAAATGCTTATAACAACAATTAAACATTCAAAAGTAATGCATAAGATGTAAATAAAATATAAATAAATGTATACACACATACAGACACGTGCACACAAACACACACACACACACACACACACACACACACACACACACACACACACACACACACACACACAGATGCGTGTGCACACACTTAGATGCACACCTCACATAACAATGTAAGTAGTTTTGTTGGGAGGTTTTGTTGTTTTTTTTCGTTTTTGTTTGGTTTTGTTTTTGGAGGTTTTTTGCATAATTGGCCTTGTTTTGTGGCATTTTCCTTAACTTTTCCCCTATTTTTCCTTAATTTACTTATTTTTTATTTTTCAATTGCAGATTTTTGAAAAACGCGCGATGCACTGAAGCATAGAAACTGAAATACAAAGTAACGAGGGATCACTGTATATCAGTATCTTGACAGTAAATCAATTAGGGTTCAGCATTGCATATCGCATGGTTATATTGATATCATTATAAGAATAATTCAGGAAAAAACCAGAACGGATTGAGACAAATGGCTATGCTAATTTGTCCACAGGTGTGAATGTGAGTGTAAATGATTCTTCCTTTAATAAACTGCCTTTATACGTGATTATAGCCCATAATCACCATCATATTGGTGCTTCAGTTATCTGGTTGAGGCTCAGAATCATTATGCAACAAAACAGTGATGATAACCTGAATGTACTGAATGACCAGTCTATCACATCAACAGACTTTTTGTTCACTCGCGGCGCAAATATAAAATTGGTGCTCAAATCGTGAAATAGTGGCACATATGAATTGGTATTACTCAGTCTTGATCTTAATGATATTCAAAGTGTTTGGGGTGTCCTGGAGAAGACTTTATGGAGGGGTTTGATTTTTCTGTATATTTTCAAATCAAGAACCCAAACCCTGGATGAAAATAAATGTTGTGCTGTGTCAAACAATTCCATACTGTAATCAAGGCTAAAGGTGATCCAACAAAATATCAATAGTGCATGAATTGAATTTTTTCTTGAAAAAACAGTGTGGGTACTTATATTATTGGCTTCAGCTTGCCTACAATTCGTGGTATGGTATAAGAAATGAATGTATGATGTATGCAGGGTATGACTAATGCTAGTTTTAAAGACTATCCACCAATATTTTTAAAAAAATTGGTGGCAGTGGTGGCCTGGTGGTAAAGGGCACTGGAGCGCTGATCCGGAAGTTGGGGATACGAGTCCCACTTCACAAGGTTGTCACTGTGTCCCAAATGCTGCTACATGGGTTATCAAAGGCTGGCCATATCTCTCACTGTCTATGATGTGGTGAGAGGTTCATGTAAAAGAACCATTGCTGACCGTTGTCAAGAGTAGCTACATAGCTATTAGCGAGTTTCTGCCCCTTGCTAACGGGCGGTGTCAGGAAGGGCATCCGACGTAAAAACCTATGCCAAATCAAATATGCGAATCAGATGACTTTTCTGTGGCGACCCCTGAAAAAGGGAAAAAGCCGAAAGGAAAAGAAGAAGAAGATTTTTAAAAACTTATATGGAACGGAATGACTTGACACAACTGTTACTGATAGGCTGCCAAGAATCTACAGCTGAACTAAAAAGAAATCAGCCCCAGACTTTTTTTTTTTTATGCCATTCATGGTAGATGTGTTGTGCTAGAATTTTATTATTATCATAATTTTATCTGTTGTTGAGCAATCATTTTGTTTTAAACCCAACCTGAAGGCCTGTTGTCTGGTTCAGACATAAATGCTTATCACAACTAGGCCAAAAAAAAAAAAGAAAGTGGGGAAGTTCAGTTAGTATTTATGATTGTGTATGTAACCACAAGAGGAATGTCATATGTTCTGTGGATATGAATGGAAACAGTGTTTTTACCATATCACAGCACACATATTCAACACAGGTACACATATTCAACATTCCCTTCGGTTTCACTTTCTGTTTTTCCTCCCATAAACTGAAAGCCTTTCGCCTGCACTCAGACCTACATGGGAAAAATCATACAGCTCTGAAAAAAAAGTTTCCCACAAAAATGCTTCCTACCCAGAAGCAGGTGCACACTGTATTTTCGGCCTTTCTTTGAACTCTGCTCTTCTTTCTTCCTAACTGCTGATAATTTTGTCTTTTGGGAGGCTTGACAAGTTAAAAAAAACAAAAAAACAACAATAATAAAAAGAAAAGTAAAAAAATACTATTCATTCATTTTCATTTTCTGAACCACTTAATCTTAATTATTTGAGAGGAGGCTGGTGCGCATCTCTGGGCGAGGGCAGAGTACACCCTGGACAGCTTGCCAGACTATCGAAGGGCTAAAAATACTATAAAAAGGTAAAGTCCATTGGGATTTTAAAAAAAAACCTGAGCCATAGTGAAAAAAACCTGAGCCATAGTGAAAAAAACCTGAGCCATAGTGGCGAATTGGACCGGTGCTTATCCCCGGTTTCCATAGCTTTCTTGAATAACACTGTAATCAATTGATTATTAGTTTAGTTCTGACAGAATTCTGGATTTAATTAGCATTAATTCTTTCATTCATTTATTCACTGAACCACGTGATCTTACTCAGCTTCATTATCATGAAGATATATGATCATTTTCACACTTTATAATCATCTCATGGGCAGTGGTGGCCTCGTGGTAAAGGTACTGGATCACTGATCCTTAGGCTGGGGGCTCAAGCCCCACTCTCCACGGTTTGTCACTGTCCCCCCCAGTGCAGCAAACTTGGTTATCAAAGACCGGCCATGTCTCTCACTGTCTATGCTGTGAGGTTCGTGTAAAAGTACCATTGCTGACTTTTGACAAGCGCAGGCTACAATAGCCATCAGCGTGTTTCAGCCCTGCGATGGACCGGTGAGCTGTCCAGGGTGTACTCTGCCCTCTCCCGGTGTTGGCTGGGATTGGCGCCAGCCTCCCCGTGACCCTAATTAGGATTACGCGGTTACAGAAAATGATTATGATGATAATCATCTCATTCTGATGATGTCTTTGAGCTGTCCTTGATTGGATAGTAAGGTGAAGTCCATTGGGCTTTTTATACCCGAGCCATAGCGGCTCATCAGGCCAGTGCTTATCCCCGGTTTCCATAGCGTGAAGCGACGAGGAGTTCAACTCCTCCCAGATGGGACGCTTGTCCATCGCAGATTACCTTCCCAGTATGTTTTACTGGTGCACATTTATACTGCTGGGTGAACAGAGGCACACTTGTGGTTGAGACCTTGCCCAGGGGTCTCAGTGGGATTCGAACACACAACCTCCCGATCATGAGCGCAGCACCCAAACCACTATGCCACCGGCCCCACTGACAAATAGTAACATTAATTATATTTTGTGAATATATATATATATTTTTTTTTTTTTTTTTTTTTTTTTTCGGATTTTCAAGATTGCCAGGGTAGGCTCTGCCTCACCTGCCTCCCCTGAATACACATCACTGATAATACTGTCCTGTAGATATCCCTGCCTGAGAGGATTCGTTCTGTATCTGTTTATTTCGAATTTAGTAACTTCTAATTTTCGAACACATAACCTCCCAATCATGAGCGCAGCACCTTAACCACTACACCACCGACCCCATACACATTATTTATTTATCTATGATTATAAATATTATAGTCACATGCTCTTATCTTGTAAGAGGAAATGTGATAAAATCAAAGACAAATTAAAGAAAGAAGTAAAAGTAATAAACCCGAAAGGGAACTTAGGCAGCAGGTCCACGGTTTATTCAAATGGCAGAAATAACAGATCTGTTGTTGTTTATGGCTACTGTGGTAACTTTGCGAGTTGCATGATTCAGGGACAGCACCTCTCCGTGAATGTGTGTTTATGTCCTGTAGGTGGGGTATGTTGTTCTGTGGGTATCTCAGTGTCGAAAGGAAAGTACAAATGGCTTAGCTGGGGATGTCCCATAATAATGAACACCACTGTATGAGTATGTGACGCCACAAAAAATATATCAGCAATATAACTCAACAGAATTGTAAAAAAAAAAAGTATTGTATAATACTTACTTTTTTTTGTCATCGGTCAGGAAATGAAGTTACAGAATTTAAACACGTAGGTCTGTCATGTTAAGATTTTCGTCTCTTTTTGTTCCACTTCATAGGATATTCATTGGGATCAGAATTAAGGTAGTTTTGCAATCCCTCTCAGTAAAAGTTAGGCTTAAGTTTATCGCTAGACGACTGGGAAGGTACAAACTTACTACTACTAATAAAACTTATTATTAATTTCAGAATGAATGTATAATTTTATCATAAATATTTAATAATTTAACTTTTCCGGTCACTAAATATAGGAACATTATGGGAGCCTAAAACATAACTTTGTAATGTATTCTAGCATCTAAGGGCGTGGCACTCTTCAGTCATTACAGTTGACAAGTGAAGTGAATACAGTGGCTTACAAAAGTAGCCCCTCCTTGTCATTTTTTTCTATTTTCTTGTCTTACTTGTATTATCTTTTCCTTGAATTTTATGTAAGATCCCTATTTAAATTTTTTTTTTTCAACTATTCTAAAAAAAAAAAAAAAAAAAAAAAAAAAAAAAAAAAAAAGTGCATGCATATTTGTTCCCAATCCTTGAATCAACACTTCATCGTAGAGGGGTCTGCGTGTCCTAATTATTCTGTGACCTATGTTGCTTGGGTATTATACCCCTGATAGGGTCACCCAAGGCAAACAGGTCATAGGTGAAGGTTCAGACAAAGTGCGGTTCAGAAGACCCCGATGAGAGAAACAAACATAAGGACTCGGTTGCCCGGATGTGGATTACCGGGACCTCACCCTGGAGCAAGGCTTGTGGAATGGGTTCAAAAGCAAGCGCCTGGTGGTAGGGCTTCTGCCCATGGAGTCCAGCAAAGCCCAGCACAAAAAGCAGACATGGGTGCGTCCTCCGATGGTCCTACCACCTGTGTATTTGGCTATAGGGCTCGGGTGACAGTTGAAGATGTGGGTCACGCCGGACCAATCCTCGACTACTGACTCCGTCTTTTAGGAGATGGAATGTCACCTCTCTGGCCGGGAAGGAGGAGCCTGAGCTTGTGTGCAAGGTTGAGAAATACCAGTTACCAGATTTGGGTGTGTAACGTGTCCAAGTGTGTAGTCATGGTTTTCTGGGAATGTTTGAATGTTTGGCAGATTCTCCTGTCAGAAGTTTCCTTCAACTCTGACTTCTGCTTCATTTCCATCTGTCCATTATTAAAGTGGCAATTCAGAGCTGTGGCTGGAAGTTCATCTGTGTTTGTCAATGGGGCAATCTCCCTAGAACCAGATGGCGGACACCTGAGGTGAGGGGGGCCATCAAGTACAAACTTGGACAAACTTGCAGCAGCCCGGGCTGTTGCCGATGGACAATCTTTGGTTGTTGTGTGTTGACGTGACCCACTGCATCAGCACACGCCTACAGAGAAACCATCTAAATTATTTATTATATTCTGGTTTTAATATCATTTCATCAGTGAAGTAAACCAAAACATCTACGCTCAGCCTAAAGATGCAGGTGATTGATATGAATCAACTACCCAGAAGATGCAATGGTTTCAAAAAAACTGGTTCCTTCAAAACATGTTGAGTTTGTTGAATATGCATCAAGGTCATCATGTGGCAAAAGTGCTTGGGGAAATGGTAAGTTTCTGAATTGTACTTTCTCTAAATCGGCAAGAAGATTGTCCACAGTGCTTGAGTTTCCTTTCCAAACACAGTGAGGGAGATAGTGAATCTCTGCCCACAGGATTTCCCCTTCATTGGTACAGAGTTGATATATGTGGCTGGAACAAACACATATTGGTTCATTACTCTTTACACTACATGAGGTGAGTACTGTCTATCATTTATCTGAATAATGTTAATATTAACACCACATTGTTCAGCAATTTAAATGTACAATGATTAAGAGCCTGGCTTGTCAACAAGTGCATTAACTGACAGAAATGTCCATTTAAGTCTGATTATTTGATTATCGGATTCTTTAGCCTGATTATTTGGTTTACAGATTATGTATGAATGAGTATTATGAGTGGCATTAAATAATTATCATATGCAAATTTATTAAAGTCTGTGGGATTTATTAGGTATATAGTACATGAAAAGTGATGAAAAATAAATGAGTTACAGGAGTTTTTGGGGTTGAGATATTGCTCTCTCTCTGCTTGTGTGTGTGTGTGTGTGTGTGTGTGTGTGTGTGTGTGTGTGTGTACAAATGTATATATGTATGCACCTCCATTTATGTATGTATGTATATATATGAGTGTGCATTCATGTATATATATGTAAGTATGGATGTATTGTACATAAAACGACATTTCTTTCATATTGCCTAACACATGCCCCCCTCAACACACACACACACACACACACACACACACACACACACACACACACACACACACACATTTCTTCACATGTCTATTTCCTCTTTATGGGATACCACATGCAAAGTAAATGTGTATGACTTTATTCGATATGTCACCCACATTGTAAAAGAAATCAAACTCTGAAGAAAACCCTGAGAAACTCTACCACATGCAAGTTGTTGTGCTGTGTAATTCAATGTAGGATGTTTCACTCACCTGTGGGTGAATTCTGTGTGTGGGTGAAAGGGGAAAACACCTTATAAAGGTGAAAACCCATTGTGTTATATCACATCACAGTACTATTTTAGCTTCACTCAAAAGAGCACACACACACACACACACACACACACACACACACACACAGACACACAAACACACAGACACACACACACACACACACACACACACGCACACACACACACACATACACACACACACACACACACACACACACAGACATACACAGACATACACACACACACACACACACACACACACAGACATATACACACACACACACACACACACACACACACACACACACACACACACACACACACACACACACACACACAGACACACACACACACACACACACACACACACACACACACACACACACACACACACACACACACACACACACACACACACACACACACAGACATATACACACACACACACACACCCACACCCACACCCACACACACACACACACACACAGACACACACACACACACACACACACACACACACACACACACACACACACACACACAGACACACACATACACACACACACAGACACACACACACACACACAGACACACACACAGACACACACACACACACACACACACACACACACACACACAGACACACACACACACACACACACACACACACACACAGACACACACACACACACACACACACACACACACACACACACACACACACACACACACACACACACACACACACACACACACACACACACACACACAGTCTTATAGAGTGATCATGAACCGCATAGCTTCTTCCTAATGCAGCTTTTCTCTTTGATACTTTCAGTAAACAATGCACAACAAAAGCTACCGGTTCACCTTGTTGGTGTGCTGGTGTTGCCTGTTATCCATCTCCATTGGGATTATGGTTGTAATGATTGCCAAAGGAACCAAACAGGTACGTCTCACATCAAAATGTTTGTGCAGATTGAAGCTCAACTTATCTGAACTAATACCACCAAAACTATTAAAAACTATTAAAAAGAAATCTGATTTTAAAAAATATATATCATTCCTATCCAGAGCAGAGAAACACAAAGTGAGAAACAGAGAGGAGCAGGTAGGCGTGACTATGGCTTTAATTATATATTTGTTATGAACTTCCAATTACAGTTGAAGGTTTATGTCTATGTGTAGCCGGTAGATATGTCAGATTCTCACCAAGTGCGTTTGTTATTTTGAATAAAATCAGATTTATATGTTTAGCATAAATAATGACTCAATACTTTTCTTTTATTAGGTGATGCACAACCTTTTAAACATCCTCCAGGTGAGAAAAGTAATGTTGTCACTACGGAAGCAAATGACATCGTGCAAAACATTTGTGAATCACAAGTGACTTGACATATGCCATATCATGTCCGTAACACTATGCCATAATCCACAAACATTTATTCTTGCACCCAGATGCCCCATCAATGCTTACACTTATACAGTACACACCAATGAGCCATTACATTAACACCACCTTACCAATCTGTGCCTAGATAACAGCACACACCAAGCTACAGTACACTACGTATTCTGATACTTTTTTATCATATCATATCATATCCAGCGTGAACAGTTTCGGTGGTTTGTGCGACTGTAGCGCTTACAGTTAGCCGTTTAGCTAGCATGATGTGACCTTTGTACCGGCTTTTTTTCCCCTGCTTCTCACACATCAGCTTCACAGGTGCTGTGTTACTTTCTTATCTGTTGGGGTTGTAATGTTATGGCTGCTAAGTTTAAATTAAAAAAGTACTTAAGGTTACGTGAAAAATGAAAAATGAAAGTGCCACAGTTAAGAATTTATAAAAATATAAATAAATAATAATAATTCCGGCACTGGTGGCCTGGTGGTAAATGCTCGTGTACCGCTTAGATAAAAGAGCAATGTCGGCCCGGTGCTAACGGGCGCTGGATCGCTGATCCTAAGGTTGGGGGTTTGAGTCCCACTCTGCACAAGGTTGTCACTGTTCCCTCCCCAGTACAGCTTACTGGGTTATCAAAGGCCGGCCATGTCTCTCACTGTCTATGATGAGAGGTTCTTGTAAAAAAAATTAAAAAAAAAACATTGCTGACTTTCGTAAGGAGTAACTGCAAAGCCGTCAGCGTGATTCTGTCCCGGGCTAAAAGGGTTGTGTGAGGAAGCGCATCCAACGTATACCAAATCAAATGTGCGAATCAAATGATTTTTTTCCCTGAAAAAAGGAACAAGCCGAAAGGAAAAGAAAAAAAGACTTAAGGTTACGTCACGAGTCGTCACATCATGTCACGAGTCACATGAACAACCGCTTAATAGATAGTTTTGAAGAAGCATACATAGAGGTGTATATATATATATATATATATATATATATATATATATATATATATATATATATATAATATGGACTTTATGTTTATATATGTTTCCCCTGTTTTATTAAACACACTGCAATCACATCACATGCCTCTTTATTTTTGGATAGTAATTATAAACAGTAGTACTGTGTATTGATTTTGATTCCAAATATCATTGTGCTGCGTGGTTTGCTTGCTGATGGAGTTTTTTGAATTTTTTTTAAGGACAGAGCTCAGTACATCACATCCATCTTGTCTGGGGTAAGCACCCTTTTTTCTTCCCTTTCCCGTTCTTAAAAAAAAAAAAAAACTCAGAAAAAAGGTACTTTAATTTGAGTATTTAATTTAATTTAATTTAAGTTCCTTTTCTCTGTTTTGCTGCGGAAGTGCTGTTAACCGTTCACCATGGTAGCTGATGGTTCCTGAAGAAAGTTCACACGTTAAGACATTTGAATATGATGTATAAACTACTTGTAAAACTTTAGGAATTAATGCTCAGCCTCCGCCTGTACAGATATAACTGACTCATGCTGGTTACAGTACATGTCTAAGAATGAAAGTCCTTGTGATTAGTTTTGCAAACTCCTACACTGACTGACCACAAAAAAAAAAGTTATTTTTGGCAGTTAACTGGAAATTATCTATTAACCTAAATAAAATTAAGACTTAAGAATAAAAAACAAGCAGGCAAACAAACAAACAAACTAAACCACTCCAACCATAAGGAAAGAAACATCGAAATTGTGGTTGCGTGAATCACCATGGAAAAGGAGATAACTGTGGGGAGGGGGTCTAATACCTGCTGTCGCTCGTAGTGGGTGCACATACGCCTGTCTGTGGTCAGGTTTATGACTAGGGCCTACACGTATGGAATAAATTCATCTGATAAAAAAATAAAATAAAAAAGTCTGGTGTACATTTACGCTAAAAGCCAGCACTACGCAGAGCTTTCGGAAATATTTTATGTTCAAATTAGGACCAGCGAATTGTATTTTGCATCTCAGGCACAGATTCTGTCGTTTCAAAATGTGGCTTACCTAAAAAGATCCAAAAGATTTTACATTCAAAGATAATTTGATAATAACGCCACTCTAATGTTCCATCACATGATCTGATCTGCACATGGAATAAGATCGCTTCTGCCAAATATGAAGTACGATTAGTTTTCTTTTCTTTCTTTTTTTAAAATCAGTTTCATCCAAATCTGGATTTCACTCAGCTAAAGTAAGATTCACTCGCTACATTTAATCACCATCATCATCATCATCATCATCATCATCATCATAATCATCATCATCATCATCATCATCATCATCATCATCATCACCATCATCACCATCATCATCATCATCATCATCATCATTATCATCACCATCATCACCATCATCATCATCATCATCATCATCA
>CM045747.1:13390581-13408081 GCA_024760905.1 Plotosus lineatus | reverse complement strand
ACAGAGGTGCTGTATCCCCGTCTTTGAAAGGCTACCTGACTACTGAATTTTATATATATATATATATATACAGTATATATATATTCTAGTACTATATAGTCTATATATATATATATATATATATATATATATATATATATATATATTCGTGTTTTTCTGTCTTTTATATAAGCAATGAATCAGAGCCTTGAACTGTACATTTAAAAATTTGAAACTGTCCATTTTAGAAAATAGTCAAATATTCGAATTGGCATAAATGATTTTTTTATCTTTAAATTAAGAAACGAACAATATAATATACAAAACATATGCTGCTGATGGTATAATTTGATGAATAAATTGCAGAATGATTATACAACCATTTTTATTTATTTTAATATTGCATCACTTTTATTTTCAAAATAATTGCTTTATCCTTTATTATGTTTAGAAACAGTGGCGCTGAGGAAAAGACAGGAGGCAGAGCTGAAGGTAGCAGAGAATAAAATGTTGAGGTTCTCTTTGAGACTAATGAGGATGGATAGGATCAGGAATGAGCACATCAGAGGTGCAGCACATGTGAGATGTTTTGGAGACCAAGTCAGAGAGGCTCGATTGAGATGGTTTGGACATGTGCAGAGGAGGGATAGTGAGTATATTGGTAGTAGGATGCTGAGGTTGGAACTGCCAGGCAGAAGGCCTAGAGGAAGACCAAAGAGAAGATTTATGCTTGTGGTGAAGGAGGACATGAAGGTGGTTGGTGTAAGAGAAGAAGATGCAGCGGATAGGGTGAGATGGAGGCGGATGACTCGCTGTGGCGACCCCTGAAGGGAACGGGGGGGTGGGGTGGGTGGGGGGGGGTTGACTTTAGGCAAAGGTAAAACAGCTACTTAACCTGGAACAGCACCCCAACAATTCACATTTACATTTACACTGAGTGGAAAACCAGAATATTTAATGAATCTAACGAGTATGTCCTTGGACTGTATCCTTCTCAAGATTCTTTAGACATTTGATGGTGACCTCCATATCTTTTTTGGCAATGCCAATAGTAAAAGGAAACCTACACAAGCCTGAAAAGGAAGGCATGGGGCTTGAACCCAAGAACTTCTTGCTGCGGGGTGGAAGTGCTAACCACTAGGCCACTGTGACTTCGATACATATTTTAATTTAACAACAAAAAACAAGAATTTAACACAATTAAGGTAATTTAATTTTATTATTTATATTATATTTATTTTTTATTTTTTATTTTTATTTTTATTATATTTATATTTTATTATTCTATCGATTTGCCTTTTGGGAGGCTTTCAGTACCAAAAGTGCACATACACACCTATTATTATTGCAGTGGTACCGCAAGATCTTGATTTGTCCGGCCACAAGTTCTTTCCATTATATCAGTGATCAGCCATGAAGAGGAAGAAGACAATCTTTCACTCTCGGCTGATAGGAAATTGGTTTGAACACTCAGGAATAAATCAGGACCCACCATGACTCTGACCTGTTTAAGTGATGCATTACACAAAGTCGATAAAATAAAGAAGGAGGAGGACTGCCACAGAATCTTTCACTGTAATCTCCAACCATCATAGACTTGGACACCAGTCTGTGTTCCAACAGGACAATGACCTCAAACAAACATCTCAGCAGGCTATGGAGAGAATCAAACAATCTCATATTTTGCTTTTTGAAAGGCCTTCCCAGGAACAGTGTTGGGGGTTCAAGCCCCATGCACCACAGGTCGTCACTGTCCCCTCGGTACAGCTGCCTGGGTTATCAAAGGCCGGCCATGTCTCTCGCTGTCTATGGTGTGAGGTTCAGGTAAAAGAACCATAACTTGCAAAGCCGTCAGCGTGTTTCCGCCCTGCGATGGCTTGGTGAGCCATCCAGGGTGTACTCTTCCCTTGCCTGGAGTTGGCTGGGATGGGTGACTGCCTCCCCGCGACCCTAATTAGGATTAAGCGGTTACAGAAAATGAAAGGCCTTCCCAAATTTCTGACCTCTGCCCCACCGAAAATATGTGGAAAGGGATTAAACTCGGACGAGTCCCATAATATGAACTCATTTAATTGGACTTAAGATAATTGATGAAAAATCCAATCAGAATTCTGCCAGAAGCATGTTGATGGCTACCAGAATTATCTGGTCATAATAAAATTCAGCAAGGGGTATTGAATCAAATATTAGTTGTACTGTACTTGTGTTCATTAAAAATAAATAAATAAATAAATCTACTTAAATTTTTATTTGTTTGTCTTTTCATTTCTTTTAAAGATGTATACGATCCAATCAAGTGGGGTCGGTGGCATCGTGGTTAGGCTGCTGTACTCATGATCAGGAGGTTGCGTGTTCAAATCCCAGTTAAACCCCTACTGTGCTAAGACCCCTGGGCAAGGTCTCAACCACAAGTGTGTCTCTGTTCACCCAGCAGTATAAATGGATACCAGTAAACATATACTGGGGAAGTAATCTGCGATGGACAAGCGTCCCATCCGGGAGGACTTGAACTCCTCGTCGCTTCACGCTATGGAAACCGGGGATAAGCACTGGCCTGATGAGCCGCTATGGCTCGGGTGTAAAAAGCCCAATGGACTTCACCTTACTATCCAATCAAGGACAGCTCAAAGACATCATCAGAATGAGACGATTATCATCATAATCATTTTCTGTAACCGCTTAATCCTAATTAGGGTCACGGGGAGGCTGGCGCCAATCCCAGCCAACACCGGGAGAGGGCAGAGTTCACCCTGGACAGCTCACCGGTCCATCGCAGGGCTGAAACACGCTGATGGCTATTGTAGCCTGCGCTTGTCAAAAGTCAGCAATGATACTTTTACACGAACCTCACAGCATAGACAGTGAGAGACATGGCCGGTCTTTGATAACCAAGTTCGCTGCACTGGGGGGGACAGTTGACAAACCGTGGAGAGTGGGGCTTGAGCCCCCAACCTTAGGATGGGTGATCCAGTACCTTTACCACGAGGCCACCACTGCCCATGAGATGATTATAAAGTGTGAAAATGATCATATATCTTCATGATAATGAATCTGAGTAAGATCACGTGGTTCAGTGAATAAATGAATGAAAGAATTAATGCTAATTAAATCCAGAATTCTGTCAGAACTAAACTAATAATCAATTGATTACAATGTTATTCAAGAAAGAAGCTATCAGGTGATGTTTATATTACAACAAGCCTCCGGTGTTAGCATTTAATAACAGTGAATACATTTGTTATCTGGGCAAACCCGTAAAAGGGGAAATCATCTTTCTGGATCACTCTGATATACGACAAACAAATATCCATAACCCAAAACACATCGTTCTGCCGAGAATTCTTTACTGACAAGAAAGGCATGTCATGATTTATTCCCTCTTTATTCAAATAAGTATTTTAAGCCCAGAATAACAAATAATATCAACAATAACTTTCAAACAATAATTCATTGTTTTCCACTATTAAAAATAAACAATAATAAAACTACTGATCCTACGCTTACGCATTGCAGGCTTCACTTTGACACTGAAAGTTAAACTTAAGGCACCTTTTCATTTTTGACCTCGAGTAAACTTAGACTGATCCCGAGAAGAGCATTCGTGCCTGGTGACTGCACTTTAGCCTACACATCTGTAAAGAAAGGTAATTGAAACATGTAGATTAGGTTGAGGTTGTGGAAAGGTTTGGTTATAATGTCACCAGGATATGCAGCTAAAATCCCCCTTGAACAGGGTAATGGAGGACAATCTCGGAAAGGAAGGAAGCTGGGATGGTTTCAGGGCACAAAGCAGAAATGGAAAGATGCTGTGTAGGCTAAGCATACTTTGCTCATAGTCTTGTAGGCTAGACAACGAAACAAAGAGGCTAGACGGAGAGTAGGTGGAGAAGGTGCTACGAGGGAGGAATCCACATATTGATTACTAAGCTTTGGTGCCATCTAACCACATCAATATGACCTCAGCTGATACTCATCATCTTGTTGAGGAATAACCTCTTATAAACCTGACATCTGAAGTTGTCTTATTTCCATATTTATTTTGATCAGTGAACAATTCTACATGACTCATTCGACATTAACATAAATGACATCGGGATTCTTTGTACTTCATATTGACAAATACAAAGCATTCAAAGCATTCAATATCAAATACAAGGCTATGAGATGCTTACAAATGAGAATGCTAAAGAAATTAGCAATTCATATTTATAAGAGTCATTTAATTTAATTGTGTATTACAGCAGTCATGTGAAAGCCCATCGTGTGACATCATTTCCTGTTAAACAGTGAACAGGGTATAGCCAAAAGAAAAAAGAAAAAGTTTGTTGGGCTTTTTACACCCGAGCCTGGTGGCTCATCAGGCTGGCGTTTATCCCCGGTTTCCATAGCGTGAAGCAACCTTCAAGTCCTCCTAGGTGGGACGCTAGTCCATCGCAGGTGACCATCCCAGTATAGTTTTACTGGTACCCATTTATACTGTTGTGGTTGAGACCTTACCCAGGGGTCTTAGCACAGTGGGGGTCTAACTGGGATTTGAACACAACCCCTAACCCCTACGCCACTGGCCCCACATAGCCAGAAGAAGCACAAACATTAACCCCTCAGCCCTAAATTAGACCACATGTCAGTTTGGAACAAAAAGCAGTTTGCGATATTGAAGTGGCATTCTGACGATATCAAATGCGTTAAATTAAAGCAGAATTAACACTTCAGGTATCCAGAGGCACAAAAAAAAAAAAAACATGGTATAGCTCCAGCGTAATTATAAAATATAGCATACAGAAGTAGTGAGCTGAAGAAATCAAGCACTGAGTGAATTAATAGAAGGAATAACTGTACCCTGTAAACATATTACAGAAAAAGGTTGGTGTGTGGTACTGGTCACTGTGGCGTACATAATTTCCTTTATCATAATAGGCTGGTGTTCAGGGATTTGTATGCGAGTGAGTAATGGTTTAGAAACACTGTACATCATCCATCCATTCATTCATTTTCTGTAACCACTTAATCCTAATTAGGGTAGCGGGGATTCTGGCGCCCATCCCAGTCAACTCCAGGTGAGGGAACAGTACATCCCGGATAGCTCGCCAGGCCGTCACAGGGCGGAATCACTCTGACGGCTTTGCAGCCTACTCGTGTCAAAAGTCAGCAATGGTTCTTTTACATGAACCTCACACCATAGACAGTGAGAGACATGGCCGGCCTTTGATAACCCAGTTAGTTGCACTGTGTGTGTGTGTGTGTGTGTGTGTGTGTGTGTGGGAGGGGGGGGGGGGGGCAGTGACAACCCGTTGAGAGTGGGGCTTGAACCCCCAACCTTAGGATTATTGATCCAGCACCTTTCCACCAGGCCACCACTGCCCAGAAATACATCAAACAAATAATTTCTCTGGGTAGCAATGTGCTGCAGTGGTTCACACATCTGTCTCACTGATATTTCTACGCAGAGTTTGTATGCTGTCCAATGCTTGTATGGACTTCTTATGGGTATTCCGGTTTCCTCCTACAGTCCAAAGGTCCCGGTGACCTTACTATCACAAAGAAATTTGGCAAATGAATGAATAAATGAAATAATTTATTTGCTAATAATAACCCTTTCAGCACAAAAGCAATCGTAAGTGTGACATTCTGATAGCGAAATAACTAGCCTTTTATCAGGGTTATAAACATACCTCAGACCCAAAGCAATATCCAATGAGGGTTCTAGAGTAAACATTTTACTTAAATACAACCTCCATTACTGATGTTAGCAAATATTTTTTACAACCACTCCACAAAAAGGAATATTTTTAATTTTATTCTCCCAACAAAAATAAAGTATCTTCCTTTATAGTGCAAATTATTGTATATTACAGACACTGAAATTGCCTCAAGAGAAAGTTGGAGGACATGAGCAACAAATCTTGGAGACTTTTATTGTAACAACAAAGAAGCTTCTGAATAATCCGGTATATTTACACATACAGTACAATCAATCCGCATGAATGCTAATGTAAATACTCATGGATATTCAGACGCGTGGTTTAACTGCTGCTGTTCCGTGTGTTGTTTTTAAAGATTAATTTATTCATTTCCTGAACCGCTTAATCCTTATTAGGGTCACAGTGAAGCTGGCACCATTTCAGCTAAGTCTGAGCTAGGCCAACACAGGGCAGAAACACGTTGACGACTATGCAGCTCCTCTTTCCAAAAGTCAGCAATGGTTCTTTTACATGAACCTCACACCATAGACAGTGAGAGACATGGCCGGCCTTTGATAGCCCAGTTAGCTGCACTGGGGGGGGGACACACACGACAGTGACAATATGTTGAGATTGGGGCTTGGACCCAACAACCCTGGGGTCAGTGATACAGCACTTTACCACCATGCACTGCGGCCCTGCCCAAATGTGAGTAGGTTTAAAAAGTGAAACAGAATCATTCATTTTCGTTGTCACTAGGTGATATTTGACTGTTATGTAAATCTACCTTGCACTTCCCAAATCGGAAAATGGCAAATCCATGGGAATACCCCGCCTGTAAAACAATCGTAGTGCTATATACTACGAATAGGGCCAACAGCTGTCTGAACATAGAAGGGTAAATGGTGAGATTATGGCTGATCTTTCATCTGAGTGGTACTTGTTTTCCTTTTTTCAGGGGTCACCACAGCGAATTTGTACATTGGATTTGGCATCAGACTTTGTTCTGAAATTTTGCTGTGTTCATTTTGTTTTTTACCCATCTATCCCTTATCTACGCAACTTGTTCATCAAAGTCACAGCAGACGCTTGAGCCAATCACAGTTGGATTTGGGTGAGAGGTGGGGTACACCTTGAGCAAGTTGTTAATCTAATACCCCCATTTCACTGGACTACGGCACACAAGGATCCTAGCAGAAAGGCGCGAAACGCAGTCTACGGAAGAGCCTCGGAATTTTAACACGAAAAATGGGTGAAAATCCTACGGAAGAGTGGAAATTCTTATACCCTCATTTCACTGGACTACGGCATGCAAGGATCGTGTAGCGGAAAGGTGCGGAACGCAGTCTATAGAAGAGCTTCAGCATTTTTACACGGAAAATGTGTGAAAATCCGAGGGAAAAGTGGAAATTCTTACACTCTCGGAACGTTCACAGCATGTGCGTAACAAGTACGCCAAAGTACGCCAAAGTGACTTCACGGAACACTCACGGAATTTTTTTACAGATTCACGAAATATTTTGGCCTGCTGGAAGCATACGGAATTGGAGCAAGACTTAAGGAATAACCACAGAATCAGACGGAATGACACGGAAGATGAGGGAATGATTGCGGAATGTTTGCGGATGACAACATTTTTGCTTCCGTAAGTCTGCCGTGCTCCAGTGAAATGGGGGTACTAAGGCAGGACCAACACAGTCATAACTATTGTATTCACACTCACATTCACACCTGAACAATTCAGAGCGGCTAAGTGACTTAACGTGCAAGTCTGTGGACTACGCGAGGAAACCCATGCAAACTCCGTTCAGAAAGGGTGGGATAAAACTTCAAATTGTGAGTTCTCTGTGCTAAATAAACCACTGCATGTGTTCAAGCTGGTTTCATGAGAACTGATACTGGTACTAACCTTTCTGCTGACCTTCACTGAATTAACTGGTTAAGTCAGAATCCAGTTGTTTTACATGTCTGGTAAGACGGCACCGTTAACAAACACTGTTTTGTTGTGTAGTGCATTTTGTGTAAACCCAGGTCTAAGTTCTGGTCTAGGTTTTCCACTATGTCTTAATCCTATTAGGATTCTGGGGAAGCTGAAGCCTATCCCAGCCACCACTAGATGAAAGCAGGGTATTCCCTGAACAGATCACAGGGCCAACACACACACACACACACACACACACACACACACAAATTTACACTCACACCTAGGGGCAATTGGGAACGGCTGCACTGGGGGGGGGACAGTGACAACCTTGTGGAGAGTGGGACTCGAACCCCTAACCTTAGGATTAGTGATCCAGCGCCATTTACCACCAGGCCACCACCGCTCTAGGTAATTTCTATTAGTGTAAAAGATGTAACTACATGAATTATCAAATTCACATCACACTTTTTATCCAGTCTTACTTCCCCAGTCCAACCTTGTCGTGTCACTATTATAGGAAGAAAACCTGAACTACTCTGACATCAGCCTAGACTCTACCTGGCCTTTAGTTGCAGTGTTGTTCTGAACAACAAGAAGTGGGTGACTTTCAATTCCTAAAAGGTCATGAAAGTTAAAAGAAGAAAGTGTCGTCACATCCTTATGAAGAAATATCTCTCCTCAAAAATCCTGATCTATCACGAGTTATAATGTAGGGTAATTTATAATATAATAGCATGGGGCTTTGTCTTAAGAGTATAAGAGAAATAAGAATTAATATAACACTTAGAAATGTCTCCGACATCTAAAAGTGGTGGCAAAAAAAAAAAAACCATTTCGTTCTTTCCATGAACAAAATAATAATCAAGACAACAAGAGCAAGACTGTCTAGGAACGCTTAAAGAAAATCACATACCAGACTGCCAGAGGGTGAAAAGATCATAAAGCAGGTCATGAAGTGACATTCAGGACCTGGTAAATCCAGAAACCTCACTCGGTTTCAGTATTACCTAAACCTGGTGATGTAATAGGTTGAACCATTTGCCTATAATACTGTATTCTGGTGAGGCAATTGAATATATACTGTATACTGGTGGTGCAATAGAATACATACTGTATACTGTATACTGGTGGGACAATTGAATACATACTGTATACTGTATACTGGTGGGACAATTGAATACATACTGTATACTGTATACTGGTGGGACAATTGAATACATACTGTGTACTGTATACTGGTGGGACAATTGAATACATACTGTATACTGTATACTGTATACTGGTGGGACAATTGAATACATACTGTATACTGTATACTGGTGGGACAATTGAATACATACTGTATACTGTATACTGGTGGGACAATTGAATACATACTGTATACTGTATACTGGTGGGACAATTGAATACATACTGTGTACTGTATACTGGTGGGACAATTGAATACATACTGTATACTGTATACTGTATACTGGTGGGACAATTGAATACATACTGTATACTGTATACTGGTGGGACAATTGAATACATACTGTATACTGTATACTGGTGGGACAATTGAATACATACTGTATACTGGTGGGGCAATTGAATACATACTGTATACTGTATACTGGTGGGACAATTGAATACATACTGTATACTGTATACTGGTGGGACAATTGAATACATACTGTGTACTGTATACTGTATACTGGTGGGACAATTGAATACATACTGTATACTGTATACTGGTGGGACAATTGAATACATGAATCAAATCAACAGTTTATACTGATGATGCAATCGTCTCAAATTTCCTGATCCATTTCAGCAGCCAACCTCAGCAGTAAATGAAAGTCCTCTAAAACTGTAGTGCTTTATCACACGCTTATTTATTATTGTCATTATAATTTATTTTTATTTTTTCAGAACAGTACAGATAGGTGTGTGCCTATCAGCTAATAACAAAGTCAAGCAAAACCCCCAAGCATAGAAAAAGAAAACAAGTGAAAGAGGAAGGGAAAGTGAGATAAGAAGAAAACAAAAATGTGAATGACTAAGCGAGAGAAAAAGAGAGAGAGTGAGAGAGAAAGACGGCGAAAGAGAGAACGAGTGAGCGCATGCATGCCTGTCTGAGTGAGACAAAGAGAGCATTAGAGAGAGCATGTGAGTAGGAGAGGATGTGTGTTAGTGTGTGTGTGTGTGTGGGGGGGGGGGGGGGGGGGACACTGGAATCTCCATTGTAAAGAGTCTGGATTGGTTTGGTCACATGTGCAGAAGTTGCCTCATGAACTGAAAACTGAAACTTTCACTGTTCTGTAAAAGTGATTTTTCCATAGCGACTAGTTTTACATGTTTAACCAGACTAATTAAACTCTTGTACAATGCATCTGGTGTGAATAATTTTGTCCACTATAAAACCGGATTTATGTTTTGTCACAGGTTTCACAAGCCTGAGCTTGTGAGCGGAATCTCCGGCTCATATGAGGGATTGCCTCACCCAGGGAAAGGAAGGCCAGAGCACTAATGACTCTGCTGGCGTTCGGCCAACATGTTAAACAACACATCTAAGCACTTCCTGATGTTTTTCTATTTCAGTTTCAGACAGTCCTCTCCTAAAAGTATTGAGTAAATGTAATGATTAATAGAATTAGTTGCATTTTGTAAATATACAAGTAAAACAAAATCATGAACAAAGAATTGGCTTTTTCCCCTTTTCACTTGGACTTAACACATAAAGTTCCTTCATATGATATTATAAATATTCCTCTAGTGCACTTGCCATAGGCTAAAATTCCAAGGGTAATTTCGAACTTAGAAGCCCAGAATACAAAGATAATACAACAAAGTTAATAAATACTACAAGTAATTATTCACACCGGATGAGTTATACAAGTGTTTAAAGTAAATAAATACTACAAAGATAATAAATGTCCATGTAAGACATTTTACTCATAATTCATTTTTTTCATTCATTGACCCATTTAATCCTACTCGGGTCGCTGAGGCCTATTGCAAGGCACCATCCACATGACCACTCACTCTCACACCAAGGAATAATCTGGAAGAGCCAATAAACTGAACGTGAATGTCTTTGGCGTGTCAAAGAAAACCAAAGTTCCCGGAAGAAGTCCAGCCAAGCACACCGTCCTGTCCAAGCCCGAGACTCTAACCAAACCCAGCACATTCCCGCTGCGATGCGGATGTGCCTACCACTACACCACCATGAAACTTTTTAAAAATATTCATCTCGGGATAATACTTTGCCATCTTTTTTGAAAACTGTAAACCATTTTAATTTTGCATTTCACGGGTCCAGGATTATATTCTTCCTGTTTATAAAGTAAAACAATTTTACATAAGCACGCTATTATTCTCAGTTATGACAATAAAGACAGTTCAAAGTTGCAACATCACACAAAGCAGGTGGAGTAAATGCACACACACACACACACACACACACACACACACACACACACACACACACACACACACACACACACACACACACACACACACACACACACACACACACACAAGGTACATAAAGAAAGACATCACCACTCCTGTTTCCAAATAATTTCTCAAAGAAATTATTTCCTGCTAGTCAAGTCAATGGATTAGTTGGACGAGGTTGGTATCGAGTGGGAAAGAGGTGGAAATTGAAGTTATTCATGGGTGGGTGATCACTGCTTTTTGAAGTACACTATGCCTAACTCCAAAACCACGCACAATTAGGTTGCTATCCAGGGCTGATAAACTGTAGTTTTCTAATTTTTTATTTTTATTTCCCCCCCCCTCATTTTTCTCCATATTTTTTAGTCATATCCAACTCCCACCCATCAGGTATTGCTTTCCCTTTCACACAACCACCACTGAAGGAAAGGCAAACGCGTGCACACACCCCTTTTGTGACATGCAACGTTCGCCACCCACCTCTTTTCAAACTGCAGGGTACATTTTGCACATTTGGTGATGGATGGTCTAACCCACTTGGAAGGAAAGCGCTATCCGCACATAGAAATAAGCTCACAGACACCCATAATTGGCTGGCGATCACGGTGAGTGACAGGGAAGTGAGCATATGCCGTCGTTCCCTTCTGTGAGAGCTCGGCCAATTAGCTCCCATGGTCTCCTGGCCACGGACGACCGTGGCATTATCTCAGATTGGGGGTTAATAGTCGTGCACCTTGTTGATGCGCCACTCAGGAACCGTAGTTTCTATTTTAACCCTTTGGTTCACCAAGGAAGTGAGCTATAGCAGGCCATCTGTGATAACAGTTTCCTCATTTTTCTCCCATCTTGATCCATTTTAATGTAAAAGACGCTCAAGTAGCAGAAATGTAGCTGCGCTAGCATGAAACAGTAACAGAATAAACTGTGTTTATTTGGTCTTCTGGAGAAAAACTCATTAATTAACTCATGTGCTGAATCGTTTATTCCTGCGACGGTCACAGGGAGGTTGAAGCCTATCTCAGCTGAGTCTCAGCTGGGTGAAGGTGGTGTACACGCTAAGCAGCTAGCCACAGCACACATATCCATAACCATGCAGTCTTTACACAAGGGGCGATTTGAAACAGTCACTTAGCCTAACGTGCATGTCTATGGATCGTTGAAGGAAACCCGTCCACCTTGGGGGAAGAACAAATAAAAGTTTATGAAAGAAAACCTCATTGTATGTAATTTGTGGATCAACTGCTGGAGCGTCACACCTGAACACACACTTCAGTATATAGTGCTGCTGTTATTAACCTCCTGAGCCTGTCATGACTTGTCACTATAACTGGCATCAGTTAACTGTGAATGAAGGTTCGACTGAAAGGTAAAGAAAAATACACCATTAATAAGCCTGAAATTCTCATCACTGAAGTCAAACAGTATCGATACACTTATATCTCGAACAGGGAACCCTTTATATTAAATACTTTGATAAAACTAATAGTGACAGCACATGTCTAAGAATCTAAAACACTTAAGACTGCACATTCTTTGAGTCCCTGAATATTCCTCACAGAGCCTGTGGAGACAAAAGACTCTTGTCTATATATTGAGTTAGCAGCAACGTCAGAAGATTTAGTTTCAGGAGCTCGAATTCGACTACATTAGTGGGAAAATAAGACATGAATGTACAGACTTTACAAGCTTTGTTCTGTCCAGGCTTTTATACCTAGGATTGCAAGGCAGGGAAGCAAGAGCGCTCTACAAATGGTGCAACCTATGAAGAAGATAAAAGTTGAGACAAGTCAGAATTGCTCCTAATATTTAAAAGAATTTGGGGGGCAGTGGTGGCTCGGTGGTTAAAGTGCTGGAGTATTGATCCAAAGGTTGGCGTTCAACTCAACTATCACCAAGTTGTCACTGCATGCCCCCACTTTGTGCAGCTAACTGGGTTACCAAAGTCCAACAATGTCTCTCACCGCCTGTGGTGAGAGGCGTGGAAAAGAACTATTTCTGTGATTTGTAAAAAAGTAGGCCTATATACTGGATTATCATCAGTGTGTTTATGCCCTGCGATGCCCTGGCGAGCTGTTCAGGGAGTACAGGGATCCCTCGCTACTTCACGCTTCAATTCACGTGCCTTCAGTACATCACGGTTTTAAAAAAATATATGAATCAAATTAAGGAAGGTTAGGTTTTTACACCCGAGCCTCATGGCCGGTGCTTATTCCCGGTTTCCATAGTGTGAAGCAACCAGGAGTTCAACTCCCCCTGGATGGGACGCTAGTCCATCGCAGGTTACCTTCCCAGTATATTTTTACTGGTACCCATTTATACTGCTGGGTGAACAGAGGCACACTTGTGGTTGAGACCTTGCCCAGGGGTCTTAGCACAGGGAGGGTCTCAGTGGGATTCGAACTCACAACCTCCTGATCATGAGTGCAGCACCCTAACCACTACGCCACCGGCCTCATTTGATTGGATCGTATACATCTTTAAAAGAAATGAAAAGACAATTAAGTTAGAATAAGGGAAAAAGTTAAGGAAAATTACACAAAAACAAGGCCAATTATGTAAAAAAAAAAAAAAAACTAAACAAACACAAAGCAAAAAACAACCCAAAACCTCCCATGAAAACGACTTACATTTTTATGAGGTGCGCATCTGCGTGTGTGCGTGCGTCCATCTGGGTGTATTTATATTGTATTTACATCTTGTGCATTTTTAAAATTGTTTAATTGTTGTTATAAGCATTTATAGCATTGAATATGTATTTATTGATATTATATACACATATACATGTACGTATACATATTTCAGGCAGGGGTGGGAGTGATCCTACTTCGCGGAATTCGATGGTCGGTCCCAATTAATCGCGGAAAGTGAGGGATCCCTGTACTCTGCCGTCACACAGAGTTGACTGAGATTGGCGCCAGCCTCCCCATGACCCTAATTAGGATTAAGCGGTTCAGAAAATAAATGAATGGATGAATGAATTTAAGAACTTTGGCTTCGACCCCAGTGGAGCTAACTGGGTTATCAAAGGCCGGCCATGTCTCTCACTGTCTATGTAAAAGAACCATTGCTGACTTTGGACAAGAGTAGGCTGCAAAGCCGTCGGCGTGTTTCCGCCCTGCGATGGCCTGGCGAGCTGTCCAGGGTGTACTCTGCCCTCGCCTGAAGTTGGCGGGGATGGGCGCCAGCCTCCCCGCGACCCTAATTAGGATTAAGCGGTTACAGAAAATGAACTGAACTGAACTTTGGCTTCAATCAAACTTCAAGTGCTGCAAACAAGCTTGGATGTTTCCTTATATCGAAATGGATTGCATAGAACTAACATCGATCTCAGGGTGATTGTACAGTTGGTTATTCTGATTGATGGAAATCTGGGATCGCATTATTGGAATGAGTGTGTGGATAAATAGCAGCCTGTGTATGTACAGGGTATAATTCATATATTGACATCAGAGAGTGAGACACTGTCTACAGTATGTATAAAATCCACATTTTATTTTATTTTTTTTCCGAATTGCGTTATCTTTTATTAGGGTCATGGGGAGCTGACTATGGGCAACGGTGTGGCACACACTGAACATCTTGACAATATTATACACACACAACCATTCAGACTGACAATCACTTGAAAGAATAATTTGGAACAGCCTAATGTGCACATCTTTGGACTTTATGAACTAACCAAAGTACCCAGAGGAAGGAAACGCAAAAACACCTCACCAAATACTGGGTACAAACCCAGAACCTTCTCGCTGTGAGGTGGAAGTACACATCTGCGCTTGCCCCCTTTTCTGGTTTGGGTTGACATATATATGTTGTGGCAATGGTAATGTAAAGGTTTCCAGCTGTTTCCCATGTTAATGTGCATCTACGAACAGATGTTATGTTTTTTTAATGAACTAGAAGCCACAGTTTTTCTCATTATCTGGTCACTGGCAATTCCTACCCTCTTGAAAGTTCCCCATCTCACACATCTTGGGTTGACAATCGACTTTCTCAGAATGATTGTGATCTAAAATGAACTTAAGAGTGAAATCACTGAGAGTTTTCAATTACCCACCAGTTATATGGCAACAAATACTTTAGATTACGTTTTAATCTTTTAATCCTTATATATCCAGGTTTGAACTTGAAGTCTTCAGGTTCAAAATCATTTAAATCACGAATGAGGGTAAATAATTTTGTGAATGGTGATTAATGTATTGTTTAATATAAACGTATAACAGTTGTCAGTTCCAGTGATTCTTTTTCAATCATAACTTAAAAGATATCAAATCCATGTATTGTAAAAGTAAACAGTAAAAGTACGCTTGGAAAAACTCAACATGTGTAATGCTTAATATATTCCGTACATTGCTTGAACAGTAGTTTTAAAAGTAATAGAAAAAAAGTTCTGAAGGTATCTGGAGATCCTTTTCTGTGTTAGCGGTTGTATATATGTTTGAATAATTACACGAACTGAACCTGTTTGTTTGTAAGCGAACATCAGTGACTCTCTCTCTCTCTCTCTCTCTCTCTCTCTCTCACTCTGTCTCTGTGCGTGTGTGTGTGTGTGTGTGTGTGTGTGTGTGTGTGTGTGTGTGTGTGTGTGTGTGTGTGCGTGTGTGTGTGTGTGTGTGTGTGTGTGTGTGTGTGTGTGTGGTGTGTGGTGTGTGGGAGGGGTGGAGGTTTTGAGAGTGTTGGTGTGCCTGCGAGCAAAATTGTTCTTTCCCTTTTCAGATCAACTTCTGCTCCCCTGACATCACTGGACTTTCCCCTTCTCTTTCTTATATATATATATTCGTGAATCCTTCTCCATGAACGAACACAGTACATCACATTTCCCTTCAGATATAACCTTGAACAGGTTTGGGGAGCATCGCACATCTGTTGTCATTATAATTAATCATACTGAAGGTTTTATTACGTGACCAAGTACACGATGGAGAACTACAAGGTGACAGCAGTCGATATAGAAGCTACTATAGGAGATGTTTATCAACCTACCGTGGAAGCCATGAAGCCATCCAGGAGACGGATGTGGACGATACTTTGTGTTGTTGTCTTCCTTGCTGTCTGCGCTCTGGCAGCTTTTTGTTTTGCACGGCATTTCACGGTAAGTCTGAAACCACTTTCACGACTTGACTATTCAGCTGAAAGATTTGAAAGAGAGAGAAGATAAACGAGGCTGAAGACTAAAGTTCTTTTGTTTTGTTTTTTCATTTTTCACAGAGTAAGCCTCAGGATGCTGTTTTCATGGGACAGCAAGGCACCACAAGCACAGGTAAAAAAAAAACAAACAAACAAAAAAAAACAAACACAAAAAAAAAAGAAATGTTTATTAAAACCTTATAAATTGCATAGTATTAGATCTCCGATATACATTGGCGAGGAGATTAATGAAGCTTCTTTCTGTCTTCTAGATGCACCACACCATCAGCAAATGCTAACTCAGATCGCCAAGAGTACAAAAGCAGCCATTCACCTCCAAGGTAAGTTCCAGTACCTGATTATCCGTGGCCTTTTGCTTTGTATACGAAAGTAGCATTGGTGCTAGCAAATGATTAGTAGGAAGATAAGAGTAATTCTATACCTTCTGAAGGTTCAGCTTCAAATGTTAAATATAGGAAGAGGAACGATGATTTTTCAAAGTCTCCAGTTACTTCTGATCCAACCATAAGCCAATTAAAATTAAATCTTGATTTAAAATCCTTTCCTGTTATATAGACAAACATTAAGGAGCGTTTCTAGTTAGTTCTGAATGTCGTAACTGACTTTTAAACATTCTCCAAGAACATCCTTCAGATACTATAGGAAAGCTGGTACTATGACAATATAATCAAGATATAGAACCTCAGATCCTACTGAAGGCTGATATGGCAGGAGAAGGGCAGGGACTTCACCTAGTCATGGTGTTTACTAAAAATAATTTTTTTGTTTGTTTGTTTGTTTGTTTTTTTTTAATTCTAGCTTTTGGTCAGGTCAAGGAGAATGAGTCTCCACGCTGGGTGACCGGAGTGGACCAGTCCTTTATAAAGGGAGACCTCAAGCTGGAGGACAATGCCATCGTCATTCCCCATGATGGGTTGTACTTCGTCTACACTCAGGCATTGTTCAAAATCAAATGCATGTCCAGTGATGAAGATAATAGCAAAACCAACAAAAAAAATCTAAGTTACGGTGTGGTGTGGTCATCCCTCACATCGCCATCCAAGAAGAAACACTATCTGCTCAACGGACTCAAATCTGTGTGTCAAGACCAGACAGGGGAGAACAACGAACGTTCTGACTACGAGTCTATTTATCTTGGTGCCGTCTTCCAGCTTTATAAAGGAGACCAACTGTCAACCGACACTAGCCATCTCACAGACATCAAACAGCAAGGCTCCGGAACGTTTTTTGGGGTGTTTGAGCTGTGAGACCATCGCCATTGCTTGCTGAGGAGAACGCATACTGACTAATGTGAAGATCAAGTGTTTTATATTAAAACGCCATTGTATTT
>CM045747.1:13373081-13385581 GCA_024760905.1 Plotosus lineatus | reverse complement strand
ATTTTATTGGTAGTCAAATCGGTCAGTATATGTTACATATGACACATAACACATCCCCAAAATAAAAAAACAATACAAGGGTTTATAAATAAAGTTTTTTTTATTTAGTGTCTCACTTGGGTTTTACTGAACAAAGACCTTAATCAATGCCTTATACCCAGATGATACATAACACACACCAGCCATGACATGAGTCCCACATGCCGATTACTGTCCACCAAGGTCCAGAACCTACAAGACTGCTGTGGTATCTGGCACCAATCAGCTCACAGCACTGTAAGACGGGTTCTCCATGGTTTGGCCTTGTTTGTCCAGAATACCCCACAGATGGAGAATTTGGAGGCCGTATACTGTTGCGATCTTTTCCCAACCATAGCCGTCCGTATGATGTAAAGAAGACGTGATTCATCATATATATCGGTCCACCTTCTTCCATTGTTCCATGGTTTGGTTTTGATGTTCACGTGTACACACTTTCAGTCTCGGGATTAAAAAACACGGGCACATCTTCACTCCATAGGTTCCCTTGAATCTTGTCCTTATTTTTATCAAGGCATTGTGGGAACACTGTATAAGACCTGTGGTTTTGCCATAATAATTCGACCCTTGTCAGAGTGACCCAGATCCTTACAATTATTCATTTCTCTTGCCCCACCCTATGAGAGCAACAAGATAATCACTGCTATTCACTTTACCGCTCAAGTGGATTTAAAGTTACAGCAGACTGGTGTATATATTCCTTATAGTGTTACCGCTGAAGTATTTTACAATTCTTATAAAATGCCAAAAGTTGTTTATTTATTGCCTTTCTTGTTTTTTTTAATAGAGTAACATCAATGAGGTATTTATAGTGGCTCTGATGTAGTATAATCTGCACAGATCATAAAGCCCGTGATCATAGGACCTAAAAGGAAAACTGAGTCAGAGGCAAAAGTCCACTTTTTTATTCTCTCTGTTCTCCCAAATAAGGAGCCACGGTCTGATATCATCTACAGTGTTTACTTCCTGCCACTTCCGAATAAGTATGTAATGCAAGCTGAGGTCATTGCTGTCCACTCATAGATCATTCAACGGATGCAAACAATGAATGTCAGGATTTTGTCGGGAGAAAAATGCTTAAAAATTCCTGAATACAGAATTGGATCAAAATCTAATGGAGTCTTTTTTCTACATCCCACCTACAGTTTAAATTTCATGAAAATCTAGATTATTTTTTGCATTATTCTGGTGACAAACCAACAACAACAACAACAAAAAACATAAATAAATAAACCAAACATAAATCCTAATCTTATCGGAGAGAGTACGTACAAAAAAAAAAAAAAAAAAAAAAAAAATCTGCCTGTGCATTGTTGCACAGCGGATTTCATACAAGATTATTTTTCAAGTGGTGGGGCAATGGTGGCCTCGTGGTATTGGGCGCTGGATTGCTGATCCTAATACCCCGATTTCACTGGAGTACGGCATGCAGTGATTGTGGCGGAAAGGCGTGGAACGCAGTCTACAGAAGAGCTTCGGCATTTTTACACAGAAAATGTGTGAAAATCCAACGGAAAAGTGGAAAGTCTTACACTCTCGGGACGTTCACAGCAAACCTGCACAAGCACAAGAACATGCAAACTCCACACAGAAACGTCCCAAGCCTGGAAACCTTCTTACTGTGAGGCGGACGTGCCACCGTACGCTGGGAAGAAATTTAGCGGGGAGGGGTAAAAAGATATCACTAAACATAAAAAAACAAACAAATGCAAGTTTAAGAAGAAGAGGACGAATATGAAAATAAGCTGCTGCTGCTGCTGCTGCTGATGCTGATGATGATGATGATGATGATGATGATGATGAAGAAAAAGAAGAGGAAGAAGAATAAAACAAGACCAATCAGAATATTTTTTAATGAAAAAAAAAATTCTAAGTAGTAAATTTGTGAAATTATATCGTGGAAAGTCCCATGTGTATAAAACTAGCTTGAGCAAACTCATGAGTCATTAAATAACAGAAATGTTTCAGGAACAATAGTAAATTTTTCCTAGATCCATTTTCCATTTAATTTCTAGTAATTGTATATTATGAGTGTATTAAATCCATGTCTCGACAATTTTTTAAAGTCAGTGCAAAATAATGGGTTTTATTGAACTATAAATTCTGCATATCAATAAAAGATTAGTGTATTTACAATACATATATTAATTACAAATCAATTTCCAAAAAAATTATATAGAGCTTGGATTATAAATTCATATATGGAATGATTCTGAATATGTCTAAATTATAATATAGTGCACACATCTGATAAATAAACATTTATTATATATAAAGTGATAGTATAATTACATACCCTGAGCTAAATTAGTGAATATAATGTTTACATGCTGTAGGAACATTTGCTATGTCGTGCGTTTAAATATGTTCAGTAATTCTACAAAAAAGAAATTCTACAAAAAAGGTTGACACATTATCCGAGTGAATTTCTAATACTGTACTACAACAGTAATGTAACACATAAACAACCTAAAACGTGAAAAATGATCAACAGCAGTGTGCAAACATAAAGCTCAGTTTTGTTTTATAATAGCGAAGACAAAGGCTGAGACCTGACATGTTGCACGAGAGTATCAGTCTCAGTTGAACTGTGTTTCTGAAGATCACGTTCTTCTCATCATAAGCAAATTATTTATATTTTCTCTCTGAATAAAACTACCTTGCAGACACAGGCATACTATACCAGGCATACTGTTATACCAAAAGTGCAGAACCAAAGGGTTTGAATAAGGTATATTGTTTTGTGACAAACCTAAAATGGATTACCACTGGAATTTTTTTTTTTTTTTATGGCAACGTTGAACTTTCGGGAATAAAATAATATATAGATAATAATAAGAAGAAATAGATAATAAGATAGTGGAAGAACTTCACCATTATTTGTGCACTTTGCTCTCATAATGTGCTTACATTAGTGTAATACGTGTCAGAACTACAGGTGCCATTGCAAGTCATACAATTCCATTACAATTCTATAAAAATAAAATATAAATGGACGGTTAGAGCGTAGATCAACTCGCCTCTGCTGAACTGAGCAAATGTACAGAAGAATAACAGAAAATATTAATTTACTGTGCATTCATTCATTTATTGAAAGTCTTAATCCTAACTAGGGTCGTGGGGAGGCTCGCGCTAGGCGAGGACACAGCACACCTCGGACAGCTCGCCAGGCCATCACAGGTTACAGAAAATACGGACACATCTTTTTTTTCTCTCTTTTGAACGAAGAGGAATTCCGGAAAAGTTAATATTGAACAAAGGTACGAAGCAAAAGTGTGTATGTGGATGGATCAGTTCACCTTATAAAAAACAAAACAAAAAAAGTCACCCCAAAAATCTGACGCTAAACATACTTGATGAAGTCTAAAGCCGAAAGTCTGTTAGGTATTTTACCGCCGACCCAACTGGCTCATCAGGCCGGAGCTTATCCCGGTTTCCTTAATGTGAAGCAATTGAGAGTTCGGCTGCTCCTGGTTGGGACGTCGCTTTATCTCACATGACCATCCCAGTATTTTACTGGTACCCATTCATACTGCAGGATAGACAGAGGCCCACTTATGGTTCAGACCTTGCTTGGGAGTCTTATCTCGGTAGCTGTCTGATGGGTTTGAACTCACAACCTCTTGAGCCCGACACCTTCACCATTACACCACAAGCTCCACTTTATAAAGAGCTGATACAGTGTGGAAATTGTGCTCATATTGATGAAAACATATCAATTGGAAGACTTGGAAGCAATCGCAGTCATACTCTCTCTCGCTCTCTCTCTCTCTCTCTCTCTCTCTCTCTCTCTTTCTCTTTCGCTCTGTCTCTCTCACTCTATCTGTCCCTTTCTCTCTCTCTCTCTCTCTCCCCTCTCTCTCTGTTCCTCTTTCTCTCTCTCTCTCTCTCTCTCTCTCACTCTCTGTCTCCACCACCCTCTCTCTCTGTCCCCCCCTTTCTCCCTCTCTCTCCTCTCTCTCTCTCTCTCCCTCTCTTTCTTTTTTGCAGTGACTGATGGGTTTGGTTTCAGCTTGTACATAAAGTGACTCACCTGGACAGCTTGAAATATCAATTTCACTTCTGCAAACACGGGGCCTCCCCTGCCTAAAGGATACTGCTCTTATTCCCCTAAGGGATTCCCCCAATAAAAAGGATTAAGTGGAATGAGAGAGTGACATTTTATATCAAACATCACATGTTTCACTTCTTAAAATAAAATTTGACCAATAAGAACGATACCAATATGCATTTTTTTCAATTTCTGTCTTCCTGTATATTAGGGTGTCACAAGCTATAATAGCAAATTTTTTAAAAATATTTTTCAGGTCCCATCCCTTAGTTTTATTATTTTTATGAAGCATAGAAACTACAAGTTTCATATAAATAGACTGGTAGCGTAATTGGCTGGAATATTTTCATAGAGTAACTACATGCATTCAGCGGCCGGTCATGGCCTGCGTGTTAACACTGTAATATATATTGAAATATAATCTTATTTAATTGAACCATTTCTTGATATTGCACAACTGATTGTGTGATTTATTTTATTGAAGTCAATATTCCTGCTTAGATCTGTTTTGTCACTCGTCATCATTAACAAAACAACCACTGTGACTATATATATATATATATATATATATATATATATATATATATATATATATATATATATATATATATATATATATATATATATATATATATATATATATATATATATATATATATATACACATACACACATATATACATATATATATATATATATATATATATATATATATATATATATATATATATATATATATATATATATATATACATACACACATATATACGATAATTGCAGAATTTGAAATATAGTATTAGACTAGTGGTACACAGTTGTTGTTTTCAGAAATGATGGCATGTTCCAGTTGTATTCTGCCAAAGAAGGAGCGTGGAATACATGTGATTCGAGGAACTCTGTAAACAATCTCTGGAAGCAAACTTCCTTCAAATCAAAAAGTGATTTCTGCAGTTTAATATTTTTTATGATTTCTGACGTTTGATATTTTTATGTTAAATTTAACATTAGATTACCATTTCCGATGTGTACAGAATATTACACATAATTTTGTAACTTAGGGACGATTGAGTTACCAGGAAAAAATATTATAATACATCCAAACATTCGCACTGTTTTTCTTTTCATATTATGAACACCTTTAGGGGGTGGGACAATAAGAATTAGAAACTTTATTTTTTTGTGGCACTTTACTGTAAATGCATATATACAGGGATCCCTCACTACTTCGAGCTTCAATTCATGCGGCTTCAGTACATAATGATCATTTTTAAAATATGCATTGAAAATTAAAAAAATAAGGCAATTAAGGAAGAATAGGGGGAAAAGTAAAGGAAAATGCCACAAAACCAGGCCAATTTTGAAAAAAAACCCCAAACAAACAAAAGCAACAACAACAAAAAAGCAACCCAAAACCCCCATCAAAACTACTTCCATTTTTATGTGAAATGCGTATCTGTGTGAGTGAGCTCAAGCGAGCACGTCTGTATATGTGTGCATTTATATATTATTTATATCTTATGCATTATTTTTAAATGTTTAATTGTTATTATAAGTATTTATAGTGTTGAATATGTATTTATTGATATTATATACACATATATATGTACGTATGTGTCAGTCGGAGTGGAAAGGGGGGGGTGTTGATCCTAATTCGCAGAATTCAGTGGTCATGGGGGGTATGGGGTTCTCGGTCCCAATTAACTGCAGAAAGTGAGGGATCCCTGTATGTGTGCGTATATAAATATATTTTTTGTTTGTTTGTTTGTTTGTTTGTTTTGTTTTGTTTTGTTTTTGTTTATTTACTTATTTTTGGACGATGATGATTTATTTTTGCAACTTGCGGTCCGCTCTGGGATGAACTTGCTTAGACGGCCAGACCTGGGCATGGTGGCAGTTGTTTTGAGTGTCCTCCGCTTGTAAACAATTTTCCGGATGGTGAAATGGCTAATGTCAAATTCTTTTGATATCTTTTTAAATCCCTTATGAGTCTAATAAGCAGCTACAGTCTTCTTTCTGAGGGCCTCAGACAGCTCTTTGGATCTCACGATGATGCTCAGTCTTACTTCAACAGACAGTGGCACATAAATCTCAATGTCTGAGTTTTAAATAGGGCGAGTCTTCTTCAAAATGCTTTTCTGATGATGTGCACCTGACCTGATACACCTGTGTATGATTATAGCGCCATTTTAAATGGGAAAATATATGGGGGGTGTCCCAATTTTTTCCTCGATTGAAATATGCATTGTTGTTCATATCTTTCCTTTTATGAGTAAAAATATGGTAATTTATGTTGTTTAATGACAATTAAATCACTTTCTTTTCTAGAAATAAACAAAAACAAGATTGGACATTGTTGTTTGAGCATTTCTTCATAAACAGCTGACTGTTTAATGAGGTGTCCTAATATTTTCACAGGACTATATATATATATATATATATATATATATATATATATATATATATATATATATATATATATATATATATATATATATATATATATATATATATATATATATATATATATATATATATATATATATATATATATATATATATATATATATATATATATATATATATATATATATATATGTGTATATATATATATATATATATATATGTATATGTATATATATATATATATAAAATATTCACACACACATATATATATATATATATATATATATATATATATATATATATATATATATACATATTTATATATATATTTTACCCTTTGGAGATTTTTCCTGTTCATTTTAGTTGTTTACTAAAGGCTACTTAGAATTTGTGCTTTCTTTACGCTTTTAGGTAAATTTAAAAACATGAAAAATGCCCTAATATACATCGATACACAGCAGATATTGATATTAGTATTGATACAGTGGCGACATATAATATGGCATATTAGCGTTAGATGTAAACAAATATATCAAAAAGAGTGGAAGAGTTATTAAAAACAAAGACTTTCATCTACACTGTATTAACTCACATGAACGAACTGACACACAGCCGGATCTGCCCGGCTCATTTGTAAAGTAGGGGCAGTCGGCTGTTGTGGCAGTGATTCCGACTGAGTTTCCCTTCTCCCTGGTACAGGGTGGAATTGTTAGAGAAGGAGGGAGGCACCGAGTGCTGCTCTGTGCCAGGCGAGTAGCCGGGAGGCTTCGATGAATCCAGAGGGGGTGTGCTGTGGTTCTGGTTTTGGTTCTGACAAGATGCTGGTTTCCGAGCCCGGAGAGCCTGACGTTCTGCTAATTGGCTTCGAAGTTCTTTTACACGTTCCTCTTTCTGAAACAAAAATATAAATAAAAATAAAGAGTGATCTGTACAATTTATAAGCACATATACTCAAAATGATCTACTGAATTAGACTTAATTGCTGATAGCTTATGTATGTGACTGAAATGTAAACATATTATTAGGAATCATATATTAAGTTAAGTATATGTGTAATATTATTGGATGCTCTCCTTAGTAGCACAACAGAAAAGCATTCAACTGATAATCAAGCGACTATGCGTTTAAATCCGTACAGCGGCAGACCCATCCATGGCCAGTAGTCGACAGGAGAAGGTAATTAGCCGTGTTTCAGAGTGGGAGGGATGACTTTCTTTCTGTTCGCTGTTACTGATTTGTGTATCTGTGCGCTCATCCATGCAGAATACAGTAAAAAAAATTCTCTGAGTGTGTTTTGCTGCCCTATGGTGGAGAAGTTGGCCTCAAGTGTCTCAAAGGAGATGTGTGCTTACCGCATCCTCTCCGTTTATTTGATACCATATGAGGGAAATGTTAGAAAGTGAGCAGTAATTGCAAAGACAAACTTGGGGGTGGGGGAAACTCCACCAAAAAAGGAGAACAAAAATTTGGCTATTATAAGCCAAAGCGCTAACCAAAAATGCTAGTCCTATAGCACTTTCAAAGATGCATTTAGATTTGTTTTGTAAAACTGAACTACTATGTGTTCATTCTTGTTATTTAATTTGTTTACAGCTTGTTTCTGGATTTGTTATGATTTGGAAAACTGGGTCCAGCTATAGCTGAAACAAAGCACTTTGGTTCAGCTACTTGACCTTAACAGGCAGTGACTCATAAGTTCAAGTCTGAGAACAGGAGAGGCCTGTTATGGTCACTGCAATTGCAGTTCACCTCACAGGCAGCAGGGGGCTCAAAACAATACAAAGTCTTCCTTTAACCCCTGTAAAGCAAAACAGACATCACATTAAAAATAATAAGACCACTAACAGGTTAAGCAAATATCAGGAACAGCACAATCTGAGGGGCAGTGGTGGCCTCGTGGTATAGGTACTGGATCACTAATCCTAAGGTTGGGGGTTCAAGCCCCACTCACCACAGGTTGTCCGTGTCCCCCTCAGAGCAGGGTACTTTGATAACAGGGTTATCAAAGGCCGGCCATGTCTCTCACTCTTTACGGTGTGAGGCATGTAAAAGAACCATTGTAAAGGAACCATTACTGACTTTAGTCAAGAGTAGTGGCATTGCCGTCAGCGTGTTTGTGCCCTGCGTTAGCCTGGCGAGCTGTCCAGGGCCGTTGCCCAGAGTCAGCTGGGATGGGAGCCTGACTTCATGCGACCCTAAACAGGATTAAGTGGTTCAGAAAATGAATGAATTACCGTTCCAGTGTAATATATAATAAGATGATTATTCACCTCAGGTTCGGTGGATGTTACTGAACTGAACAGACCTATAAATGTTCAGTGACATCCACCTTGTCTGCTGTGCACAATCTCTGTACAGTGGCATCTGATAAGGAGTGGGATATAAGAAGCAGAAGATGAACGGTCGGTGCTCCAACTTGATGTTTTGGAAGCAAGATAGTTATATAAAAAATTGTAGAAGAAGAGCAGGTGGAGCACTGGGGAGAGCGGAGAGCGAGGTCCAAAGAGGTGAGTTGAAAAGTGCACCAGGCAAGGAGGTAAGAGATGATTGTGTGCTAGTATGTAGAACTAGTGGAAACCATAAAAGGTGCTGAGTCAGAGAAAGACAGGACCTGCTTAAAACAATGCACCAAATTAGTGTGTGTGCGATTGTTTGATTGTGTATGTACGGTACAGAGCATAACATTGCCGTTTGAGACTAAAGCAGAATAAAGCAGCCGAAAAGCTGAGAGTAAAAGTATCAGGACATAAATTGTGTGACTTGTCCTACCTGCTTCTATTGTCTTCAATATCCAGGCTATGGGAATATCACAACAACATACTCACATATACTGTAGTATATTTATATATATATATATATATATATATATATAGGGATCCCTCACTTTCTGCGGTTAATTGGGACCGAGATCCCTACGCGACCATTGAAATCCGCGAAGTAGGATTACCCCCCCAACCGTCCCCTGACTGAAGTATACACATATATATATATGTATATATATATGTGTGTGTGTGTGTGTGTGTGTGTGTGTGTGTGTGTGTGTATAATATCAATAAATACATGTTCAATGCTATAAATGCTTATAATAACAATGAAACATTAAAACTTAAGTTGTAAATAAAATATAAATACACACACATACAGATGGTATTGCATGAGAAGAAGATGGCACACATACATACACTCGCAGATGCGCGTGCACACAGATGCAACAATGTAAGTGGTTTTCATGTGAGATTTTGGGTTGTTTTTTGTTTTGTGTTGGTTTAGGGTTATTTTTTGCATAATTGGCCTTGTTTTTTGGCATTTTCCTTCACGTCTCCCCTATTCTTCCTTAATTTCCTTATTTTTTAATTCGATTAATTTTTATTTATTTTTTTTTAAAACTGCGATGCACCGAAGCTGCATGAATCGAAGCGCGAAGTAGTGAGGGATCCCTGTATATGGCTGTGTGTGTGTGTGTGTGTGTGTGTGTGTGTGTGTGTGTGTGTGTGTCTGTGTGTGTGTGTTTTACTCACACACACACACACACACACACACACACACACACACACACACACACACATATTGGTCAGCCATGACATTAAAGATGAAGTGACTAGTGCTAAGAATTTCTTTACATTGACACTAATCAAGGCGTGGTTCATGTTGTACAGTAAATTATCCATCAGTTGATGTGTTGGAACCATGAAAACTGAGCAAGTGTAATGGTCTAAGCAACAAACACTAAGCTCTGATAGTCACATGGACAGGGCATTTCCAAATGGGCTTGTGTTTCTAGTACACAAAAAATCTGGTCCAGGGAAGGACAACTGGAGACCTACAAGTGACCTATGAACCTATCTGTTCAATCCTACAGATTATCTGCTACCAGGGATGAACAGTAATAAAATACATTTACTTCAATAATGCACATAATTATTGGCACCCATGGCTGTGTTCTTTAGCTTATACTAAAGTCAGTTAAAAAAAAAAAAAAAATATATATATATATATATATATATACAAAAATAAAAGGACAGGACAAAGACTTTCTATTGAAACTCCATTTATCACTACAGATCTGTTTCGAGGGGTGGTGAAACCATCCTCTCTCTTCAGGTGATTATAGAAGAATCTATATAGGGTTATCTATATAGAAGAATCTATAATCACCTGAAGAGAGAGGATGGTTTCACCAGCCCTCGAAACAGATCTGTAGTGATAAATGGAGTTTCAATAGAAAGTCTTTGTCCTGTCCTTTTATTTTTGTTTATTTGCTCTACCAAAAAGTATTGAGCACTCTCCTACGGAAGGATCTACTCAGAAAACCCTATATATATATATATATGTATATATATATATATATATATATATATATATATATATATATATATATATATATATATATATAATATTTAATAAGACCACAATGGGAAAAAAGTGGAAAATCTAACCTTTAATTCAAGTGGACTTATTCATCAAATCAACTTTTACATCAAGTCATGTATGCCACATTTATTAGCCTCCTGATGTTAATACTTTGCACAACCGCCTTTCTTTAATGTTTCACAAGATGGGAGAATACAGAAAGAGGAATCTTGGACCATTTTCCTCTGCAAAACCTCTCAAAATCATCCAGCGACCTGGTCCTCTCCTCTTCAACTCACTGCACAGGTTTTCAATGGGACTCAATTTGGAGGACTGAGATGGCTATGGGAGGAGCTAGATTCTGTGTCTGGTGAACCATTTCTATGTAGATTTGGCCACATGTTTAGGACCATTATCTTGCTAAAAGACCCAGTCACGATCCATCTTCAGCTTTCATTCAGAGGCCACCAGATGTTATTTAAAATGTCCTGGTATTTCAAAGCATTCATGAAGCCTTGCACCCGAACAATGTTCCCAGAGCCTCTGGAACAGAAACAGGCCCACAGTATCATACGTCACAGTGGGCATGACATGCTTTTCTGCGTACTCATCTGTTGTGTTCTGCCAGACTCACTTGGAGTATTTGTTCACGAAAAGCTCTATCTTGGTCTTGTGTGACCAAAGCAAAGGTTCCCAGTCTAAGTCCCAGTATTGCTTATCAAGCTCTGGATGTTTGTGTTTAGGACTGTGAGTGAGAAAATATTTTTTCCCTGGATGCCTCCCAAACAGCTTGTTGGCATGTAGATGGCACCTGATGGTTGTTTTGGGGCCTTTGTGACCCCAAGATGCTCCCATATTTTGCGAGTCTTTAACAGGGACCTCTGGAGAACTTCTTATTTCTCTTACCGTCCTCCTCACTGTGTTTGGTGGCAAAATAACCTTGTATCCTTGTCCAGGCTTGTTTACCGCTGTTCTGGTTGTTTTAAACCTTAATGAGTCCACTGACAGTACATTTGAGCAGGTGCAGGCGAGAGGCTATTTTCTTGTCGCCATTGCATGACTTGTGAAGGTCGACACAAATCTGCCTGAACTTAAATGGTGTGTTCCTTTGTCTTTCCCAAGTTGAAGAGTGGATAAGAGAAATTATTATAAGAGAAATAGCCTCTGTGTCAAGTCATATTTGTACCCAGGGAAACAGGAAGTGGTGAATTATTAATTACATGTTCCGAGATAAGCTGATTATAGAAATGACAGTAATACTTCAATTACATTTATTTTCGAGGAATTGTTAGGGGTGCCAATAATTATGGAAAAGGTGATGTGATGATTTTTTTTATGCCCGCCCCCTGGAATTTGATTGAGTTGAAGATTACAATTTTCTACAATTTTCTACAATTTTCTACAATTTTAAATAGAATAAATTTTCATTTATTTTAAGGCCTTTAACACATCTTAACCAGGGGTGCCAATAAATATGGACCACAGCATAACCCACTCCTTGTACGGACCCACTACAGCAAGATTATTTACATCATTAGTGGTTTTAATGTTACGGCTGATCTATGTGTGCACAAGAGTGTATAAGAGAAACACAAGAGGGATGCTGAACATGCCTCCTGAATAATCGTCTGGAGTTCTCGATTCTCTCTCTCCAGCT
>CM045747.1:13365581-13368081 GCA_024760905.1 Plotosus lineatus | reverse complement strand
TTTAACAAAATACAGGCATCCCTCACTTTCTGCAGTTAATGGGGACCGACACCCCCCCCCCTCTCCACCGCCAATTTCAGCGAAGTAGGATTGACCCCCCCTGATGGCCAGTTACATACATGTATACGTGTATATAAAATCAATAAATACATATTCAATGCTATACATGCTTATAATAACAATTACACATTAAAAAATAATGCATAAGATGTAAATAAAATATAAATACACACAGATGTGCGCACACAGACTCAGATGCGCACCTCATATAAAAATGTAAGTAGTTTTGTTGGGAGGTTTTGGGTTGTTTTTTGTTTTTGTTTATTTGGGTTGGGTTTTTTATTTTTTTACATAATTGGCCTTGTTTTGCAAGCATTTTCCTTAACCTTTCCCCTATTTTTCCTTAATTTCCTTATTTTTAGATGAATATTTCTGAAAAACCTGCGATTCACTGAAGCCGCAGAAACTGAAGCACAAAGTAGCGAGGGATCACTGTATCCTGATTCAGCATACAAGCCAAGCTCATACACTCAAAACAATGAAAAAGTCTCAAATTATTTGATTCATAATGCAAAGTGAAAGAAATCTGAGTTTTTCATGGTACTTTACCAAAAACACTGCAAATTCTAATATCTTTGTGAGGCGGTTTGTTTCTACAGTCATCGACCTTCACCAAGCCCGGGACCCGAACCCAGTATATTTTTGCTGTGAGGTTGACGTGTTAACCACTACACCTCAATGCTGTCTAAATAACTAGTCAATAAAGATGATTACTATAATATATGGTATGTTTAAACCAAGAAAAAAGACAAAATATATTTTATTTTCTGGTTATATTACACTGAACACAAATAAAAATGCACAATTTTTTTTCCAAAATATTTTTAGAAAATACAGAAATATTTCATTCATTCATTCATTTTCTGTAGCCATTTAATCCTAAATAGGGTACATCGGGGAGGCTGGCACCCATCCCAGCTGACTCCGGGCGAGGGCAAAATACACCATGGACAACTCGCCAGGCCATCCCAGGGCGGAAACACGCTGACAGCTTTGCAGCTACTCTTCACGAAAGTCAGCAATGGTTCTTTTACATGCCTCATACCATAGACAGTGAGACACATGGCCGGCCTTTGATCACCCAGTTAGCTGCATTGGGGTGGAAATATTTCAACAAAACAATTATTGTTTCATTCTCCTGCCTTAATTCTGAATCAAAGGAAACAAGACAAACAATTTTCTTTTCATAATTCACAAGTTATTACAACCTGAACCTACTAGAGGTCAGCGGGCAAAGCTCAAAGCACAGAGTGTGCAACATCTGCATCAGGTAAACATTACATCTCTGCTGCATAGGTGGGCAAACCCAATATCAGAGATTCAAGCCCCACTACCAATTGGTTGTCACTGCTGCCCTTCAGTCGACCAATAAACACTATTTTGTTATAGATCAATTTAATGAAGTGTTTTTGGTTCCATGTGTTTATATTTTTTTCTTCCAGTTTATTTGGTATTTGATCGAGATGCTGTATTTCCATCATAACAGTGAAACAGAAAATAAAAGAATCAGCATAAAAAAAAATGTGTAGCGGTGGAGGGAATTCCACCTTCTCTTTCTCCACATTCATGGCTGAAGTGTCCTTGAGCAAGGTTCTCCACACCCCCAAAACTCTCCGGGTTCCCCAATCTGTGTGTCTGTGTGTGTGTGTGTGTGTGTGTGTGTGTATGTGTGCTCACATTGAATGGATTAAATGCAGAAGCAATAATTTTCCTAATGGGATTAATACAGTATAGAAAAATCAAATAAAAAATAAATAACTTGAAAGAGAAGCATGTCGTGGGAAAAAAAAAACAGAACAGAGAAAACACAATGGAATGTTTTCTAAAATTTCCAAATATCTGTAATTTTTTTTACGTTCTGATTTTAGCTTTATGTGCTTCCTCTTTTCTTCTCTCCCAAATCAGATAAAACTTGACCACCTTAACACTGAGATTTTCTGCAGAACAATTGATGTGCTAGGAAGAAAAGCACTAAAACGTGCTGGTCGAGCGGTTCCGCTTCAGTGCTAATGGACTGTATAGGTTTTCAGAAGGTTATCAAGGCTGTCAGAGAGTCACTGATGAGAACTTGAACAAAATATTAAACCCCTAACTTCTCATCTGTCTACATGTAGGTTGTGTTTTGCTTTGACTACATAAACTAGTGTGAATGACACATCCACATCTTCATCATCAGTTCATTTTCTGTAACCACTTCATCCTAATTAGGGTCGCGGGGAGGCTGGTGCCCATCCCAGCCAACTCGGGGCAAGGGCAGAGTACACCCTGGACAGCTCGCCAGGCCATCGCAGGGTGGAAACACGCTGACGGCTTTGCAGCTACTCTTGTCGAAAGTCAGCAATGGTTCTTTTACATGCCTCACACCATAGACAGTGAGAGACATGGCCGGCCTTTGATAACCCAGTTAGCTGCACTGGGGGGGGGGGGCGGACAGTGACAA
>CM045747.1:13315581-13360581 GCA_024760905.1 Plotosus lineatus | reverse complement strand
CAGCCTTATTGGAGTTCCTGCGACAGGTATGAATAAGACACGTTACAAACACGGAGCAATAATTCTAGCAATATTTGATGACTACGATACTCTGCTTGGAAGATCTACTATTAAAAATACACTACCCTCCATAATTATTGGCACCCCTGGTTAAATAAATAGTAACTTGGTGACTAAAAAGAGAGCCTCTCACCTGCATCTACCCATATCTACTGTCAGAGGAATTATTAAGACGTTTAAAACAACCGGAACAGTGGTAAACAGGCCTGGACAAGTATGCAAGGTTATTTTGCCACCATGCACAGTGAGGGGGATGGTAAGAGAAATAAAAAGTTATTCAAAGCTTACCATTAAAGAATTGCATCAAATGGCTGCATCTTGGGGTCGCTAAATGTCCAAAACAACCATCGGGTGCAATGTACATGCCAACAAGCTGTTTGTGAGGCATGCATGGGAAAAACCTTCTCTCACAATCATAAACGCAAACATATTGAGTTTGCTAAGCCATTGCTTTGGTCACATGAGAACAAGATAGAGCTCTTTGTCAACAAAAAAATTTAATGGGTCTGGCGTAACACAAAAGATGAGTATGCAGAAAAGCATCTCATGACCACTGTAAAGTATGGAGAGGATCGGTGATGCTGTGAGCCTGTTTCTCTCCAGAGGCTCTGGGAACCTGATTAGGGTGCATGACATCATAAACACTTTGAAATACCAGGACATTTTAAATCAAAATCTAGTGGCCTCTGCTTGAAAGCCGAAAATGGGTTGGCAATTGGTCTTTCAGCATGATAATGACCCTAAACATCTACCTAAATCTGTAAAGAAATGGTTCACCAGACACAGAATCAAGCTCCTGCCATGGCCATCTGAGTCCCCAGACATCACCTCAATGAAACCCTGTTGAAATGAACTGAAGAGGAAAGTACAGAGGAGAGGACCCAGGTCGCTGGATGATTTAGAGTGATTGTGCAAGAGGAATGGTCCAAGATCCCTCTTTCTGTACTCTCCCATCTTGTGAAACATTATGGGAGAAGATTAGGTGCTGTTTTGTTGGTAAGAGCGGGTTGTACAACGTATTAACATCACGGGTGGTAATAATTCTGGCACACATGACTTGATGTTAAAGAATTATTTCTTAATGTATGATTTTTTTTTTTTTTTCACACTGAACTTGTCTTTACCAGGGGTGCCAATAATTATGATGTAAGTGCAATCATCCTGACCCAGAAGAAAAATAGCTCAAAGGAAATACTGCCAACCAACTATTCCCCAGGCAGCCTGGTGGGATAATGGTTAGCACATCCACCTCATAGCAAGAAGATCCAGTGTTCAAGTCTCGGGCTCAGGCGTTTCTGTGTGGAGTTTGCATGCTCTTCATGTGCTTGTGTGGGTTTCTTTCACGTATTCTGAATTCCTCCCACAGTCCAAAGCCATGCACATTAGGAAAGTTGGCTGTGTGTGAATGGTTAGATGTGTGTTAACCCTGTGATGGTGTGGTGAGCTGTTCAGGGTGTACCCTTTTTTACCCAGTGTTGGCTCAGCCTCTCCACAACCCTCATAGGATAAAGGAAATGAATGAGGATGAATAATATTTACCGATTCATGATGACATTCATGTTCCTTTTGTGTATGTATGGAAACTTCTGATGTGCTGTCATTACAGTACTGTATTTGAGAAAACGATTTTCTGTAATAAACCTAAAAATAAGTATATAACTGTTAAGTATAATTAAAAAGTAACTAAAGTGTAACTTGTATTTTAGTATAATTACATAAGTATATGGGGCCAGTGGTGTAGTGGTTAGGGTTAGGTTGCTGGACTCATGATTGAAAGGTTGTGTGTTCGAATCTCTGTTGGACCCCCCCACCATGCTAACACCACTGGGGATGGTTTTATCTACAAGTGTGCCTCTGTCCACCCATAAATGGGTACCAGTAGTACAAGTGTGCCTCTGCCCAGTATAAATGGGTACCAGTAAAAATACTGGGAAGGTGCTTTGGGATGGATTACCGTCCCATCTGGGAGGAGTTGAACTCCTAGCTGCTTCACGCTACAGAAACCAGAATATGTGCCAGCTCTAATGAGTCAACAGGTTCAAGTGTAAGAGTCCAACACACTTTACTTTTTACATTTAAGCATTTTCAGTATGTATATTTTAAGTATAATGAAATATAATTTATACTTTTACTTTATTCAAAATTGATATAAACAACTTTGTTATATTTATCTTGTTGATAGTTTCACAGGTCAAAAATGGATGCTGAAGGAGTGTCAGTGATGTCAACAAGCACATGTTAATTCACACAGGTGTTTAGATCCATGAGAACTCATGTTGGTCTTTTTTTTTTAATGTTTTTTATAGGCATTGAAATGGTCTGACAGAGTTTCACTTCTTCTGATACAATTTATAACACGAATTAGCATGTTTTGAAAGTGGCGCTACCATTCAGACCTATGCAGGTGTCTGAGAAAGAGGTTAAGGGAAATAACCTTTTTATTTTCTTACAAAACTTGACTTAGCAGATTGTGTGGACTCCTCACATAGTTCACTCTTAGACAAAAATAAAGATTCTCAGCCAAGATCTGAACAAGATTTTACAGAGCATTTTGGTGATAGTATTGAATCACCTCAGTTGTAATGTGCAAAGGGTCCACAATCTGCCAGGTCATCAGAGACATGACGTCAATGGCCAGTAAAACTCCAACTGTTGCATAGAGCTTCCAGGGTTCCAAATGCTATAAGAAACAGAGACACCAAAACACCAGTCATTTCTCATCGTGTTTTACAAAACTACAGTGTTCCAATAAATATTAATGCGCTTACACAATAAAAACTCTGTAATATTCCATCTAACTCTAATTTCGACTCTGCATTATACAACAAATCCAATGGCCTAGTGTGCCATGTTCACCTGACTGCAAGAAGGTTTTGGGTTTGAGTCTCTTGCTCAGCCTGGGACTTAAACCCAAAACCTTCATGCTGCAAGGTGGACATGGTACACTACGCCATTGGATTTGTTCTATGATGCACAGTGCAAATTAAAGGTAGATGGAACATTACAGAGTTTTTTATTGTGTAACAGCATTAATATTTACAGTATTGTGGACTAATATTGGACTGTGGGAGGAAACCGGAGTCCCCATAGGAAACCTATCCAAGCACAGGTTTCCTTTGGGGACCCCAGTTTCCTCCCACAGTCCAAAAACACACATATTCGGCCAATTGGCTATTCCAAATTGCCCCTAGGTGTGAGTGTAAATGACTGTGTGTGCATGTGTGTGTGTGTGTGTGTGTGTGTGTGGGTGTGTGTGTGTGTGTGTCTGTTGGCCCTGTAATAGGCTGCAGAGCTGTTCAGGGTGTACTTGAAATTGTAAAATAATTCATATAATGAGTATAACATTGTGAGTGTTCTATTTGACTCAGTTGAATATTTCATTTGTTTCCAATATGCAGGGTAATGTCTGGTTCATCCTCTATTAACCCAGGGCCGCCAGCTTCCTCGAGGCCATCACACTGGTTAAACAGCATTCTCCTGAGCTGTGTAGCATATATACTTTCCTTCCATTTGTCCATCATGTGTACTCCATGATTTCAGAGTCTCACATTTTCTGTTCCTTTCTGAACATGTGACTTTCTCAAGCATTTCTAAAATGACTCTAAAATGCCAAACTGCTGTAGCATGAACATCAAGAGAGCTGAGAGTGAACCTGCTTTGTCATGCAAAGGCTCATATAATAAAGCCCAGAAAGGTCTGTTCGCCACAAAGAATTTAAATACTCATCCATATTTATGAATGCTGGTGCAATCTTAGGCCTCCCCTTATTCTATATGCCATATATATATATATATATATATATGTATGTGTGTGTGTGCGTGTGTGTGTGTGTGTGTGTGTGTGTGTGTATGTGTGTGTGTGCATAGTGTACAGAGAGAAAGTGAGAGAAAGAATAATAAACGTGTGTGTGTGTGTGTGTGTGTGTGTGTGTGTGTGTGTGTGTGTGTGTGTGTGTGTGTGTGTGTAGAAGCAGTAAGTGGAAGCTTAAAGTGCAGGGTAATGTAGTGAGATCCTTCCTGCGTTGGTCTGAAGAGCTCTTCAGGGTGTACCCTGCCTTTGCCCAGTATCGACTAATATAAACTCCAGCTTCCCTGCGACCCCAATAGTAGGATTTAGCGATTCAGAAAATGAGTGACTGAGTGGGTGGATTACATTTATAAAATTGCTTTTTGCTATTTTCACCCAAATTCTTCAGTGCTCACCTTCCTCTTCTCTTTTTTCTCATCCTTCTTAGTGTACACTGTATGCACCCACCAAATCTTAGTGAACATGCTGCCATAAGCCAAACTGAACCCCAGCCCGAGCAGCCACAGGCGGAACTATAAGAAATAGATCATGTGTGAATACAAAAGGGTAAAGAATTTTTTTTAGAAACAGTTATTTAAAAAAGGTATTAAACCAGTGCTTCTCAAATAGTGGGGCGCGATGAGTGATGTATGTGTGGTATAGTGCCAAGGGGGGTGCGGTGTGATGCCATGGGGAGCATGTATGACCCTGGGGAACATGCTTTTCTGGAATTGTGTACGAGAATTAAGTGTAATTGCACCTCCACTCCACTATTTGGCAGTGGCGCTCTCATTATCGCGCTATGGTGTAGCGGTTTTTTGCACGAGCAAACGATATGAAGTGTGGTAAACAACCCCTCAAAAACAACACGGAACCATTTCTAACAGGAACGAAGAGAAAGGTGGAGAGAGACGGAGATATTACGACATAAATAAGTTGAATGAGTTTAAATAAGGATGTATTTTTTATTTCAAGCACATTGGTGCACTTTAAATCTTTTCAAATTGCAGATTATAAAAACAATTGGTGAAGTTTTTCTTTGTTTTAAGTTGGACTATATTTCTTTCTTTTTTGTTTTTAATGTTAATAAAGATACAATGTTATGCAGAGGTGTCCTAATAACAATTTTATAGACAAATAATACTATTTATAGTTGCTCGCAGGATGGTGGTAGTGGTGGTGATGAGGGGGAGGGGTGAAATGATTTTTTTTCTTCCAAGGGGGGGCGCCACAGAAAATAATTGAGAAGCACTGTACATTATTAAACACATGACAACAAGAGATTATCTAGAGAAAGAGGATAGGAGTAGAAGAAACCAGCAATACATCCTATTACCTGACACACCACAGGAAACCGAGATTTGTTGACATGAAGCCCGTCGATGCCCAGTGGAAAAACAGCAGCCAGAGCGAGTACACAACCCACGGCTGTAATGTTATTCAGGTATGGCTGAGAGTTCTGGATGTACCTGTTAACACACATGCAGCATTCAATCGCCTTGTTTTTTCAATAAATAAATAAATAAATAAACACAACAGCAAAATTCTTCTACTCTAAATCAACTACACTTAATAAGATGGTGTCTGCACAACACATTCAAATAACACTAAATATTCTGTAGGCTGATGAAGACAAACTGATTTTAATTGATAAAACAACAATAAGTTATTTGAATGAACATGCAACAGTAAACCATACAATCCTTAATACTCACAGCCACACCTCGAAGCAGTCTGAAACAGTTAATTAATCTACCGTGCATGTCTTTGGACTCTGAAAGGAAATCAAAGTACTGTACCAGGAGGAAACCCACGCAAACATGGAGCGAATACGCAAACTCCACAAAGAAACTCCCGAGCCCAGGACTTGAATGCAGGTTCTTCTTTATGATGCAGACATGCTAACCGCTACGCCCCTGTGCCACCCCATTATATGATCATTCATTCATCCATTCATTTTCTGTAACCGGTTTATCCTATAGGGTCGCGGGGAGGCTGACGCCCATCCCAGCCAACTCCAGGCGGGGACAGACCTCTCCACGCCATCGCACACCATTATATGCTGTACGTATATGCTAAGTTGTACCTTAATGCTTCATACGATGATAGCGCTGCATACTGTCACCATGACAGTGCAGCTGTAAAAAATATTTTAATTATGAATATTTTTCATATTTAAAGCGACTTGATTGATTCAAACACTTCATGTGCAGACATTTACAAAACCTCCACATGCTGCCCAAAGTAAACACACGGCAGGATGACAGGAGTTTCAAAGACAAGGATAGTTTGAGCTACTGAGTAGTTTCTGTCTCACAGAATAAATACCCCGAACTCAGAATCTAAACCGAGCCGCACTTATTTATATTCCGCCCTCCAAGATTACACAGAGCTTAATTACACTCCACATCTGTACTGCATGATTACCGAATGTTGCTGTTGTAGATGTTGAATGTGAGACAAACGATGCCCAGGATGATTCCCAGACCAGCAATCACAGACACAGAAATAAACAGCTTCTGGGAAAGAAAGCGAAATTTTTCTAACACCACTGTCTGATCTCTTGGAGGGGTGCCACCTGCAAAGTACAGATAAATAGGTCAGGGGAGGGAGACATAAATTGAGGATATAAAGAACTCAAATTTAAGGAGGAGTACAGAACAAAATGATAAAATCCATTTTATGATAAAGACTTCAAAAGTCACAACATGGAAAGATGATAGAGCTTCGCACTAAAATTAGTTGGTAAAAGAGCATTAAAGTGAGGAAATAATGTTGCCTGCCATCATGATGATGTCTGGGAAAGTAGCGGGAAGAGAAAGCTCACAGAAAAACTCCTCTCATTAGTGGTTTTCAGGTGAGAAGTTTAATGTAGATCTGCCGTTTCAACCACATTAAGTCACTACACTCAGCTTCAAGTACATGAACAAAATTAGCCTTTAGGTCAGAATGTACAAGCCCAGTTCCAAAACTTTTGGGACACTGTGTAAAATAGATGTAAAAACAGAATGCACTGATTTGCTGGAAAGATGGAAATCTGCTAAGCCCATACTTTATTTACAAAAGCATATGCATTAATTTTCTGAATGGCATAATCCTAATTAGGGTCGCGAAGAGGCCAGCCCCCCATCATGGCCAACTCTGGGTGAGGGCAGAGTACATACTGGTCAGCTAGTCAAGCCATTGCATAGCCAACAATCACACAACCATTCATATTACAAAAGAACATTGAAATCCTATTAAATGTTCAAATCGAGACATTTTATGCTTCATGAAAAATATTCCCATGTTTTCTATGTGGTGGCAGTGATGCATCAAAAAAATTGGGATGCAGCAACAAAATACAGGTATACCTCAACTTAAGTCGTTTCGAGTTAAGTCATTCTCGATTATATGTCGGTTTCAAAAAATATATTGAAAAAAATAAAAAAATTATATATATATATATATATATATATATATATATATATATATATATATATATATATATATATTTAGTACTGTATATGTGTGTATGTATATATATGTGTATGTATGTGTGTGTGTGTGTGTGTATATATATATATATATATATATATATATATATATATATATATATATATATATATATATATATATATATATATAATTATACATAATAATATATAATATTATACTGTGCCATTAAATTTGGTGTAGCCTAGCCTAGGCTAGCCTAGAAACAAACTAATTTGATTTAAGTCATTTTTTGGCTTAACTGTCTCTCCTGGAACCAATTAATGATGTAAGCAGAGGTATACCTGTACTGCAAAAATACGTGCTACCAAAAAGAAACAGATGGAGAATCATTTTGCAATGAATTGCTCCAAGTTATTAACATGACTGGGCATAAAAAATGAGTATCTGAGCAGAGGTGGATCAATCAGAGGTAGGGAGTAGGGGCATGTCTACAAACTGTAGATCAATTTTAGAATAACATTCCTTCATGAAAAATTGAGAAGATTTTGAAAAGATCATCCTCTTCAGGTGTAATAATCAAAAAAAAAAAATCAAAGAAAAAGGAGAAACCCTGTGATTATAGCAAAAGGCCGTCCGACAGCACTGCATATATATGGTGGTCTAGTGGTACAGGGTGCACGATTGCTGATCCTAAGGTTGGGGGTTCGAGTCCCACTCTTCACACTTTTCTCCGACCATTCCAACCAGCCTGCACATGCTTCTTCACCTCTATTCCACACTCTCCATTGCTCTGGATTGTTGAGCCTAAGTACTTAAAATCCTTCATCTTCCTTATCTCTGCTCCCTGTATCCTCACCGTTCCTCATGGGTCCTTCTCATTTACACACATGTATTCTGACTTAATGAGGCTAACCTTCTTTTCCCTCCTTTCCAGATCATACCTCCACCTCTCTAGATTTTCCTGCACTTGTTCTCTGCTCTAAGTGCAGATCACAATGTCATCTGCAAACATCATAGTCCATGGGGAATCTTGTTTAACCTCATCTGTCAGCCTGTCCATCACCATAGCAAACAAGAAGGGGCTCAGAGCTGACTCTTGATGCAGTCCTAACTCCACCTTGAACTCTTCTGTCACACCGACAGCACACCTCACCACTGTTTTACATCTCTCATACATGTCCTTCACCACTCTAACATACTTCTCTGCCACTCCAGAATTCCTCATGTAATACCACAGTTCCTCTCTCAGCACCCTGTCATATGCTTTCTCCAGATCCACAAAGGCACAATGCAGCTCCCTCTGACCTTCTCTGTACTTCTCTATTAACATCCTCAAGGCAAACATTGCATCTGTGGTGCTCTTTCTTGGCATGAAACCAAACTGTTGTTCACAAATGCTGACCTCTGCCCTTAGTCTGGCTTCCACTATTCTTTCCCATAACTTCATCGTATGGCTCATCAACTTTATTTCTCTGTAGTTGCCACAACTCTGCACGTCTCCCTTGTTCTTAAAAATGGGCACCATCACACTTCTCCTCCATTCCTCTGGCATCCTCTCACTGTCTAAGACCTTGTTGAATGTTCTTGTCAGGAAATCTACTGCTACCTCTCCTAGACACTTCCATACCTCCACTGGTATGTCATCAGGACCAACTGCCTTTCCATTCTTCATCCTCTTCAATGCCCGCCTCACTTCACCCTTACTAATCTTTGCTACTTCCTGGTCCTCAACAGTCACCTCTTCTACTCTTTTTTTCTCTCATTTTCCTCATTCATCAGCTCTTCAAAGTACTCTTTCCATCTTCCCAGAACACATCTGTCATCAGTCAATACGTTTCCCACTTTGTCCTTAATCACTCTAACTTGCTGCACGTCCTTCCCATCTCTATTTCTCTGCTGTGCCAACCTATATAAATCATTTTCTCCCTCTTTACTTTCCAACCGAGCATACAAGTCATCATACGCTCTTTGTTTGGCCTTTGACACCGCTACCTTCACCTTACGCTGTATCTCCCTGCACTCCTGTTTACTCTCTTCAGTCCTCTCAATGTCCCACTTCTTCTTAGCTAACCTCTTTCTTTGTACACACTCCTGTACTTCCTCAGTCCACCACCAAGTCTCCTTATCTACTCTCCTTCCAGATGACACACCAAGTATTCTCCTACCTGTCTCCCTGATCACATTAGCTGTTGTTATCCAGTCATCTGGAAGCACTTCCTGACCACCCAAAGCCAGTTTCAACTCCTCCTTGAAGACAACACAACACTCTTCCTTTTTCAGCTTCCACCACTTTGTCTTCTGCTCTGCCTTTGCCTTCTTCACCTTCCTCACCATCAGAGTCATCCTGCACACCACCATCCTATGCTGTTTGGCAACACTCTCACCCGCTACTACTTTGCAGTCACTGACTTCCTTCAAACTGCATCGTCTACACAAGATGTAGTCTACCTGTGTGCTCCTACATCCGCTTTTATAAGTCACGCTATGTTCCTATCTCTTCTGGAAGAAAGTATTTACCACAACCATTTCCATCCTTTTTGCAAAATCTACTAACAGCCGTCCTTCTGCGTTCCTGTCCTGGATACCAAACCTGCCCATCACTTCCTTGTCCCCTTTGTTTCCTGCAACAACATGTCCATTGAAGTCTGCCCCAATGACCACTCTTTCACCTCTGGGGGTATTCTGCATCACTTAATCTAACTCACTCCAGAATCTCTCCATCTCTTCTAGCTTACATCCTGCCTGTGGGGCATAAGTACTAACAACATTGAACATCACGCCTTCAATTTCTAACTTGTGTATATATATATATATATATATATATATATATATATATATATATATATATATATATATATATATATATATATATATATAAACAGGCACAATTGTGTCATGGAAATTGCTGCATAGGCTCAGTAACACTTCCATTGTAGAATTGAGATTATACAAAGTCTAATAAAATGAAGCAAAGCATATGGGACGTACTGTCCATTTAATATGGTGTGTACATCATAGTGTCATCAATGCTCATCATTCCACCTCTTGAATAGCAGAGTTTCTTATGTATTTAGAGAAATGATCACTGATTATTTGGTGAAAAGTCCTCTGTACTGTAGCTAACTGGACATCGTATCATTTTTATAGTAACAACTAATTCACAGGTGATGGTTTAGAGTATGCTTACATTCATAACATCTATAGCAACAGAGGCTATTCTAAAACAAGCAAAACACATTTCTGCAATGAGGATGCATATAATACATGCTTATATGAGGGTCTTGAAATATTTGTTCTCTAATATAAAGTGGTTGCTGTATGTTCTCTAGCGCAAAAAACAGTCTTCAGAGCTGAACAATTTCCCAGTAATATCACAAGCTTCGTTTTTTTTTCTTATCAAGTTCAAAGGAAAAGGAAAGTGAAGAAAAGGTTGTTCCTATTTATAGCTTCTGGTACTAGAAAATAGCTGATAGCAGGGACATTCCCCAGAATGTTTGATATATACGTGCAGCCGTAGATGCGCTGGATTTACACAACATTAAAATGTAGCTTTAAACTTTTTTTAATGTGCTCACTTTTGTTTTTAATTATTTAGATTGTGTAATTGTTTGCAAATTGTTGTACAAGCAGGTACAAAATACTTCACGGTGTACAGTTACCGGAAATTAATCAACTCCTCGGAGGGAACTATGGTTGTTAATTATTTACATCACTTGTGTCCATCAGCGGTGTCAGGCTACAGTCATGGCATGTGTAGAGATTAGATCTCATTTAATACTCCAATTTCACTCAGCAGTGATTTTAAATATAATTTGCATAGAAGCTCTACAAGTCTTGATATTCTGCGGGGGATTCAGATGGGGTTAAGGAGGATCAGCCGATTAGCAGGCAGTGACTACACCCAGCTTGGAGCCGGTCTAGTATAGAGAGGTACGACGCCTCCTTCCCTCCACTAGTCTGGGTGTTCACCTTGGGCAAGTGACAGTACACCCTTAGCCCTCCTTACCAGAGTCATGGTGTATATGTACGACAAACGAGGTGAATACTCTCTAGGTAGTGCTTCCTACCCTATTCTCTTGTTACAGGAAGAAGCTACTGATGCTGCTTGTGTCATAAAATGGGGGCAAAGGAAGGATCTTTTCCAGTTTGGCCCAGAGTATTTACTTGTGGTGTGGCGTCCCATGTGAATTATATTAGCTTTGTTAGACAATCACTATGGAATTACGCCTGGTGGTTGCCCACTATAGGGCGACCAAGTAGTAGTAGTAAGAAGTAGTAGCTGATAAACAACACGCACCATGGTTCCCCATAGAACTTCAATGGATCTTCTGCTGAAGAGCTAAAGAGCTTGTAAAGAAAGATTTAAACAGGATCTGTGGACAATAGCTATAATAAATATAAACATGGGAAGCCTGATGTACAGATTTAGAGCTAGTGATCTAAAGCAGAAACTTTTTTTGCCAAACTGAATACAGTGGTACCTCAATTAACAAAAGTCTCACCAAACGAAAAATTCAGGTTACAAAACGCATTTCCCTAAAATTTTTGTCTCTGGATACGAAACAAGTTCACGTTACGAAAGTGCCATCTTAAAAATTCAAATGTGCCATTCAAACAATGCTCGAGTTGCTTTCCCATTGGTTGTCTCCCAACACCCCGCCCCGCTGGCCTCCCATTGGCTAGGGGGGAGCTGAATGTCCATAATACAGTACTGTACCCATAATGCTTTTCATGTGCCTTCGACCCATTGTTCAACACACGCGTGAAGGAGAGTTGTACTGTTGGTTCGTGAGTTTCGTCAGTTTTTTTGAGTGTGCTTACTGCAGCATTATTTTTCGTTATTAATCATGAGCCCCAAGAACGTGATTCCCGGTGAGACTGAAAAGGATAAGCGGGCTCTGTTATTAATAAAAGTAAAAAAGGAGATGATAAAAAATATGAAAATGGGATTCGGTTGAATGAAATCGCAAAGGAGTGTGGCCGAAACCCCTCTACAATCGGGACGATATTGAAGCAGAAGGAGGCCTTAGAAGTGGACATACAGAGACGGAGGCGATTATTTCAGAAAAAGCAATCGCCGTATTTCAGGACCTCGTGAAAGGGGGGGGTGGGGTGGGGGTGAGGGTTCTTCGGACCAGCAACCACCTGACTTTAAAGCGTCGAATGGGTGGTTCGAGAGATTTTAAAAAAGGTCAATAATTTTCTTTTACTTTTAACACATATTTCATACAAAATTGGTGTACTTTGAGAATTTTTAAAGGGTTTATGGGGTAGTATTGGGAGCCTTTGAACGAATCACGCGTTTTATATGTAAAATACGGTTCAACTTATGAAAAATGCAGGTTACGAAAAAGGCACTGGAACGGATTAATTTCATAAAGTGAGGTACCACTGTACCTTTGAAAATGAAAACCTGTATTGCGAATGTCCTCGGTCCATTATTACTAACATCACTGCCACAAACTAGATTGAGGGTTTAAAGTGAAAATGCAAAGGATCCGTGGAGGATTTCGACGAGATCTGCGTGGGGTATTGTACTTTCAAGGCGGAGTCACCGTGGGGGAAAATTGCATTAAATGTGTTTACTCTGCGTGGGCTTTGTAGTTCCTTTGCGCAGAATATATACTTAGTATGTGACAGTAGTGTAAACTGAAAGGAGGATTTTACACAGCCAAACAAATGACGTACTTGCCAAAAAAAACATGAGCCTTTAGGGAGGAAAGAGTACAGCGTATGTCGCCGTTAGATCCCAGGTGCCATGAAGTGTCACGATCTCGATGATCATTCTGATACTTTTCGTAATAGCAGGTCACAACTGGGTTCACACTGTCACTTCCTGTCACTGTGCCCACCAGTGCCAGCCCCATTACTTACTGTCTTTCTCTCTGTGTGTGTGTGTGTGTGTGTGTGTGTGTGTGTGTGTGCTCTAGGAAATACTAAAAAAGCTAAAATGAAAGAATTGAGTCAAATGTCTTCGCAAAAAAGTATCTTTGAAAAATTAACCTGTATGGTTCATGTCGCCTCACACAGGGTTTTCAATTTCAATCAACATAATGATTATGCCGGATAATCAGTGCTATGTCTGATTATACGGCATAATCATTATGTTGATCCAAAGTCCTCACAAAGACAGAAAACCCTGTGTGAGGCGACATGTATTCAAGACGATGAGGCGTGGGTGTGATCTCAAGAGCGCTGTCATTTGACGCATTGACACACTCAAACCTTCCTTCGTCCTTGATCTGAGAATCGAGGCAGCGTGTTACCATAGAGACCCCACTTCACAACAGTTGCCAAAGCTATTTGGAAAGGAAAGACATGCTCGAGCGGTTGTCAGGGGCTACAGTGCAGGAGCTAAGAGAGCATGAGCAGGCAATATGTTACAGCCACACACACAAAAATTTTTAATGACTTCATTACAAAGTTTTACTCAAAATTTGGAGTCAATTTGGACATTTTATCCTCTTTTAAAAACTAGTCCTCAAAGATTAATTTGAGAGTAGCGCAATCAACCTAATGCTAATTAAATCCTAAAGCCTGTGATGAGGGAGGAAGGTTCCCTGAGAGTTTCTGGGTTATTTGTATTCTGCCTCTGTTTTGCTTTTTCTTTTCTTTTTTAAGCAGGAGCACAAGTACCACAGACTGATTCTGTAGGCGTGAAGAAAGTGAGCTGTAAATAAAATGGTCAGACGTCAGAATAAAGATTACTGCAATTACAAGCAATTGGTTAGCAAAAAAAAGTTTCCTAAAGCAGCAAGCATCTAAATGTTAGCATAAGTCTGAGCGGCTATTTATTATAGCCAAATAAACATTAGCACCAGCTTATTTAAATCTCTGTGCTTAAAATATAATTTAAAAAACTGCATATTGACATCGTATTACACTGCAGCCCCAGTAAATTATGTGTATAGTAGGCCCTTGACCATTCGCGGTTTTGCGCTCGCGCCACCGCATACTCGTGGATTGCTGACAAACCTGGAAGTAACTGGCATGTGATTCAATTTTAACCAATGGCTGAGAGTTTTTATTTCTCCCTCCTGCTGATTGGTTGAGATGATGTATACACCCCTTTTTTCTCATTCGTACAGAAGTTGTCAATGTGCATTTTTTTGTGTATTTTTAATTACCAGTTAAGTTCTATGATGCCACCAAAACGCCGTGCATCTTCTCAGGTAAGGAGCCTAAGTGCCAGAAAAAGGTAGTGATGTGAATGCAGTGATGTAGATATGCAGTGAATGAATATATATATATATATATATATATATATAGATAGATAGATATACACTGTTCAGTTCATTTTCTGTAACCGCTTCATCCTAATTAGGGTCGCGGGGAGGCTGGTGCCCATCCCAGCCAACTCAGGGCGAGGGCAGAGTACACCCTGGACAGCTCGCCAGGCCATCGCAGGGCGGAAACGTGCTGACGGCTTTGCAGCTACTCTTGTCGAAAGTCAGCAATGGTTCTTTTACATGCCTCACATCATAGACAGTGAGAGACATGGCCAGCCTTTGATAACCCAGTTAGCTGCACTGGGGGGGACAGTGACAACCTTGTGGAGAGTGGGACTCGAACCCCCAACCTTTGGATCAGCGATCTAGTGCCCTATACCACTAGACCACCACTGCCCCCTGATAGATACTGTATACTGTTTATATATTATATTATCAATAAATATTATCACAGTCCCCCAGTGCAGCTCACGGGGTTATCAAAGGCCAGCCGTGTCTCTCACTGTCTATGCTGAGAGGTTCATGTTAAAGAAGCATTGCTGACTTTTGTACAGAATAGGTTGTATTGCTGTCAGCGTGTTTCTGCCCCTTGCTAAAGAGTTGTGTCAGGAAGGGCATCCGACGTAAAAACCTATGCCAAATCAAACATGCGAATCAGATGATTCACTGCGGCGACCCCTGGAAAAGGGAAAAAGCCAAAAAGAAAAGAAAGAAGAAGATTTGAATTGATTTTTCTTTACCCTGAGACCACTGATCAGTATTAATTCCCAATTCTGACTTTTTTCTCACACAAGAAGTTGGAGTAAATTCTCCAGTCACTTTTTTGTCCCATGACGTTGAGCAATGTCAGCTCCCTAATATCCTACTGCCAAAACCTACATCCTCAATGAGATCAGACCATGAAGCCTTGATTAGAGCTTTAATAGCGTCTGACTCATGGGGGTGGCTGAGCATGTAAATAACATCGTAAGTATACGGAGGAAGAAGCAAGGCAGAAAATCCACAGGGGCATTTAAATCAGCTTTGAACAGTCAATGCAAACTGAGGTATAATTGGAACATTATTAAGGAATCATGGTTTAATATTCAGTAATTTGGCACTTTACAGTGCTATTAGTTTACTGATAATCCAGTCATGGCATTCATGAATTAGTGTCAGAATTATTACAGAAAGAGAGATTTCCAGCTCTGGAAGAGAATTACATAACATCATTGATAATGACTTATACAAAATGTAAAACAAATAAATACCCTTTATGTTCATGTTCCTGTTTTTTTCCCTTTTGGCTGTTCCCTTCAGGGGTTGCGGGTGGTGGTGGTCTAACGGTATAGGGCGCTGGATCTCTGATCCTAAGGTTGGGGGTTCGAGTCCCACTCTCCACAAGGTTGTCAAATAACTGGGTACTATATAACTGGGTTATCAAAGGCCGGCCATGTCTCTCATTGTCTATGGTGTGAGGTTCATGTAAAAGAACCATTTCTGACTATCGTAAAGAGGAGCTGCATAGCCGTCAGCGTGTTTTTGCCTCTTGATAAAGGATTGTGTCAGGAAGGTCATCCGACGTAAAATCCTACGCCAAATCAAATGTGCGAATCAGATGATCCGCTGTGGCGACCAATGATAAAGGGGAAAAGCCGAAAGGAAAAGAAGAAGTTCCCTTCAGGGGAATCATCTGCCTCCATCTCACCCTATCCTCTCTCCACAGGGTCGTTATGTTCATGTTCATTTTTCACAATATTAATCACATGGTAAATGCTGCTGATTTTTAAAATGAATATGCAGTTACTTTATTGAAAATAAACATTTCTTTCTCCTTTAGGTCTCTTGCACTTTATCTGTTGAGAGAATCCAGCTCACTTTCAAAAATGTTAATGTTTATTATAGCTTTGCCTAGACGAAATAAAAAAAGCAGAGCGATGTAAAATATTAAAGCACAGCATAGTGACTGATGCTGATTCTGAAGTGCAGAGCTCAGGTAATGTATAATCCTGAAAACAAGGCTCAAGCATACTTAACATTGATTTTTAAAACACATGATATCAGTTCTGGGTTTAGTTCATCAATAGTTCGTGTTTAGGACTCAATAGAGTTTATCTTGCATTTCAGATTTTGCCTGTCAATGAAACCACAGCCAGAAAAAGAGCAGTTATGTTCTAGTGACATTTACATTTACGTTTATCTATTAAACAGTGAAGAAGCACTTGGTCAAACACCCTTCACAAAAAAAAAAAAAAAAATCAATAGTAATAACGTTTGGCCGTGACAAATATAAGCAAATGGAGAGGAAGAGTGAATGAAATAGACAAAGCCAGTGACAGTCGTCTAGACAGAGGAAAAAAACAATCAATCAGTCTCACCTTCCCACTTTATGTGTTCGAACAATGAAAGATTTTGGTTTGTGCTGTCAAAGTATCCAACCTTCTTGTAAATCCCACCTAGAAAATTAAACAATGATGATGGTGAACACTCAGACAAGAGATCTCAAAGGGCAGAGAATACAGTTTGTCACCCAATTCATCCTTTAAGTGATTGTGGATGGCGTGAAATAAAGCTTAGTAGAATTAAAGTAGACTTAAAGATTTGAAAAAAAAAAAGATTAAATGAGGGGGTAGTGGTGGTCTAGTGGTATAAGGTGCCGGATCGCTGATCCAAAGGTTGGGGGTTCGAGTCCCACTCTCCACAAGATTGTCACTGTCCCCCCCAGTGCAGCTAACTGGCTTATCAAAGGCCGGCCATGTCTCTCACTGTCTATGGTGAGAGGCATGTAAAAGAACCATTGCTGACTTTCGACAAGAGTAGGCTACAAAGCCGTCAGCGGGTTTCCGCCTTGCGATGGCCTGGTGAGCTGTCCAGGGTGTATTCTGCCCTCGCCCAGAGTTGGCTGGGATGGGCACCAGCCTCCCTGCGACCCTAATTAGGATGAAGTGGTTTCAGAAAATGAACTAAACTGAACTGATGAAGATTAACTCTTCCACAACCAAAACAATAATTTACAAAATAGTCTTTCAAAAAATAATTTAATTCTCAGACAATTTCCGACACCACTCACACATTTGTGGGGCCAGTAGCGTATTGGTTAGGGTGCTGCACTCATGATCAGGAGGTTGTGGGTTCGAATCCCACTGAGACCCTCACTGTGCTAAGACCCCTGGGCAAGGTCTCAACCACAAGTGTGCCTCTGTTCACCCAGCAGTATAAATGGGTACCAGTAAAAATATACTGGGAAGGTAACCTGCAATGGACTCGCATTCCATCCAGGAGGAGTTGAACTCCTGGTCGCTTTACGCTATGGAAACTGGGTATAAGTACCGGCCTGATGAGCCACAAGGCTCGGGTGTAAAAACCCAACAGACTTTACCTTTACCTGACAAAAATAATGAAGTCTAAATCCTGAGTAATTATGGAAATGGAGCAACACGACAAAATCCTCATTGCAACCGCTTAATAAACACTGGTTAAAGAAACATGATTCAATCTGAGGGGGAAAAAAAATAAAGGAAAATATTTACAGAACATGCATGCTGGCGCTTTTTACTGAAGCAATCTCTTGAGAGTCATTCTAATGTAACTGACAGAACTGATGATAATAATAAAATACCTTGTAGTTGTTCTATGAGTGTCAAAGCCATTCTGGATCCCTGAGCATCGAAGACTACATGACCCTGAGAAAGACATGGATTTGGGTTGTTTACCAGAGAAAAGAAAGACTCTTCTATTTCAGAGTGACTTGTATTTTCCAGATAATACTAGTATACCTTTCCATTTTTCACACTCAACTTATCTTATATTTTAGATCGTAGATCATAAATTTATCTATTTCTAATGCTGCCAAAAACAACTATGTTTTACTCACTGATACTCCTTCAAATGAGCTAGTGTTCAGAGCCTGATATATCTCCGCTGTGATGTCATTGTTGTTGTAATTAAACTCCTCCAGTCTTTTTCCTTTAGCTCGTAGTGGTGCAATCGTTTTATTAAGAGCCAACGCGAGAGCCCACACTGCATCAAATGCCAGAGGAGCTTCCTGAAATCCCCCTGTCTCTTCAGGATTCTTCCCACCAAGACGAGACATGAGCTGGGCCTGGAACTCCAGAGAAGTCTGAAGAGATAACACAGCATTGAATTTAGGAATTAAAGTAATTAAACCCAATTCTTTAACCAAAGCTAACAAGTAAACAGCAAGCAGTGGTCTTTAATACATAAGCCCATACCTGCTAGAAAAGTAGACCGGCATCATGAAAAAATACATTACAAGGGCCCTGACATGTCCACTGACAGGACTATCCAATAATATTATTTTCCAATATATATTTTATATATATATATATATATATATATATTTTTTTTTTTTTTTTTTTACATATATATATATATATATATATATATATATATATAAAGTCAAATAGCCCCACTGCCTTGTGGGCCACTAGGGATAGTGGAAGGCTTGAGGAGTAAACCCCAACAGAAAATCCGGAGTGGAGCCCCTTAGGTGGTTGCCTGTCCAAATGTGCGTTCTTCCAGAAGCTCCTGCAGTTAACCTGGTACCAAGTGTACTGGTCTTCACCTTTCCTTTGGATGTTACCAGAAAGACCGAGACGGGGAGTCTGACGCATGGGCAACCCAGTCTCTCCATATCTTCTGCCCTGGACCTTTTCCTGTCCATATTACACAGTTTATCTTCTGCTCACACCGATCACTGATGTATTGGCATTTATTGACTTTAGATAATAAAGAAAAGTTGAACATGTCAAGCACTATAAATTAGCATAGAGTAACTAATTAAACAGTTATTAGCTAAAGCTCAAGGTGACCAATGACCCATATACAATCTATATACTATTTATTACGGGCAACCCAGGCACGATTCTGATTTCTTTCCTTTCAAAGTTATTGTATTGAAGCCCTGAGAAGCCGAATATAGAAAAATTCTTGAATCCAGGTCAAAGGTGACACATATACACTACAGTAGGCACTTGACCAGTCGCAGTTTTGCACTCGCACCCCCGCATACTCGTGGATTGCCAACAAACCCGGAAGTACCTGGCACATGATTCAAATTTAGCCAATGACTGAGAGCTTTTGTTTCTCCATCGTGCTGATTGGTTAAAATGATGTACACGCCCCTTTTTTCTCATTCACGCACAAGTTGTCAATTTTTTGTGTGTTTTTAATTACCAGTTAAGCTTTATGATGCCACCCAAACGGCGTGCATCTTCTCAGGCTTCTGGTAAGGAGCCTAAGTGCCAGGAAAGGTAATGACACTGCATGAAAAAAAACTGCTTGATATGATACAGGAAGGAACAAGTTATGCTGCAGTAGGGCCACCACTATGCAGTGAATGAATATACATACATGCACACACACACACACACACACACACACATATATATATATATATATATATATATATATATATATATATATATATACATACACTCACACATACTATATACTGTTAATATATTTTATTATCAATAAATATTATCACAGTATAAAATTAAAAATACTTTACGTAATCATTACTACATTTTATGGCATTATTACTGTATTAATGAGTAAGACTGTCTATAGAATGTGTTTAAGAAGCATATTTTAGTGCATGTAATATCATACATAGGGTTTTACTTCCTCGTTAATAATTTGCGCATGTAATAAGATACATAGGGTTTTACTTCCGGGTAAATAACTTACAAATTTCTTGATTCATGGGAAGGGCCAGAACGAAAACCCAGCAAAAAACAGGGGCCTACTGCACCACCCGCTTCGCCTACTTACTTTCCCAATTATCACAACAACGATGGAACACATTTCTGTAGCTCACGTTCCGCTCGCTTTTGTTGATGGCAGTAGCTAACAAAACACATGCCCAATCTGTATTGAATCTATTCCCGTATGACTTTTTACATGGTGTGATCGAATAGCTTTGGCATTATTCCTGTAGCAAATGAACGATGCACGGTATACAGCATGAGCAAGCAGAAACCTTTCTTATTCACTGTGCTGTATGATGTCCCACCATCAACATTTTGCTATCAACAAAAATGCAAACGTCAAGTTCAATGTCAAACTTGAAAAATCAAAGACAGAAACCCTGCAAAAGCCTCAACAAGCTTATAACAGTTAAGAAATGAGAGAGGAAAGGTATTCTGTCTGACTTTTGTGGGATAGAACAATGTCCTCCAGTGACATCATGCTCCTTTTAAAGCATTAATGCCAGTCAAAAACACCAAGCACAATGCTTCAATGCCCTAGACATGCTGAAGCTTTTTAATGGTCTCTGGTGCCAATCAAGAATTCTTACATCTTGCACAAATGTGCACATGCCATTATCACAAAAACGCATGTGACCTGGTACAACACATATGTACATGTCATAGTGATTCATGAGGGTTACTGATCACTTCTGCGGCATGCCCATGACCATGCTGTGCTTCATTTGTTCACCACAGCAACAGTTCTGGACCCAACCAGACCACATTGGAAGTAAATATTATACTCGCACCCTGACCATCTTTAGAATTTAAAACACTGGCTCAAGCATTCAGTGGTTTCTTAATTAAATGCGACCATGTGAAATATATAATAATCTGAACCAGCTTATTCATAATTCAATGTCATAATAAGGTACTATACAGATCTCCCAACCAAAATTTAAGCAAAATAAATATAATCTCAAGAGTATAACATTTTATTTTATTTTTTTTTATAATAGTTCTGTATTTAAACTGTTTAAAAATTTAGCTACCTTAAATCAGAACATGCTTGAATCCCCAACCTCTAAGCCTTATATATATAACAGCCTCAGAATTAGTATAAATACATATAATTTTATTTCACCCACCAGGTTGGAGACACCATGAACAGTCTCAGGGTTCAGCATGACGATTTCTGTAGTTATGTGTCCCTCCACAGCCTCCGACATCTGCTCCATAGTGCAGTTAATGGCTGGGTCTTTGATTTTAAACCAGTTGTCGGCGTACCACCCAATGAGGAACCAGACATACTTCTTTCCATAGAGTTTCTCCTTATAAACCTACCAAACAGAGAGGAGGAAAATGAGAACAGATTATGAACAGTGCTAGATTAATGAACCATTCGCAATCTTTATTAGAAAAATCTAATGGATAAAATAAGTGTAAACTGAGTATATGTTAAAAAGAAATATGACAGGAGGTGAAAAAACATTTGATAATTGTAATATTACAGGGATCCCTCACTTTCCGTGGTTAATTGGGACCGAGATCTCCCGTGACCGTCGAATTCCGCGAAGTAGGATCGACCCCCCCCCCCCCCGACTGACGTATACGTACATCTATATGTGTATATAATATTAATAAATACATATTCAATGCTATAAATGCTTATAATAACAATTAAACATTCAATAATAATGCATAAGATGTAAATAAATTATAAATACACACACATACAAACGCGTGCGCACATAGATGCGCGTGCACACACTCAGATGCGCACCTCAGATAAAAATGTAAATAGTTTTGATGGGGGGTTTTGGGTTGTTTTGTGTTTTGTTTGTGGGGTTTTTTTTGCATAATTGGCCTTGTTTTGCAGCATTTTTCTTAACTTTCCCCCTATTCATCCTTAATTTTCTTAATTCGATGAATATTTTAAAAAACAAAACGCGATGTACTGAAGCCACATGAATTGAGGCGCGAAGTAGCGAGGAATCCCTATATACATATATATATATATATATACACATCCTATATATATATGCCTGTCACCTCAGAGCTTCGTGAGTCCTCATTTTTATGTACTTGGCCCTTACATGGCACGTAGACTCTGTCAATAATATTATAATATACTCAACTCTTACTTACTGTGTTCTAGAGCTGTTCCGGTTGCATTAATCTCGATATTGTTTTGGCCAAATTGGCCTGACTGTCCATTCCTATACTTTTACCAGTTTCTGCAACTGCATTCACATACTCTCCAGCCCACTGTGTCTCTCTCGCTCTTTTTTTTTTTTTTTTTTTTTTTTTTTGTTAGAACAATCTCATTTTAGTTTTCTTTTGTTATGTTACCATGTAGCATTATCTAAAATTATTATTAGGTTCAGGCACCATGGCTCTCTGAATAGTACTGATATGACCAGTGTTCCCTCTAAGCTGCGCGTGTGAGCAATTGCGCAGGTGCTCGCACACCTCAGCGCACAAGAAAATCTATGCAGCGCATAAAATAAAATTCAACATAAACGTATTAATTGCGTTGTAACTTGGCGAATGACAGGTGTCCAGCCAATGATACGATACGATAAGGTTCACTTCCGCTACGCAGCCAATCATAGCATTGACATTGCTACTACATTGTCATAGCCTACACGCGCCGTGCAGGTTAGCAAGCTAACACCAGAACAAGCTAACACCAGCGCGGCGGAGTTCAGAGACGCAAATGCTAACCCCTTATCATGGCGAAACGAATGGGCAGCGACACATCCACTCACTCAGGTACAATTTAAGTCAGATTTGTGTGTATTCTAGTGACATTTATTAAGATTGTTTAATTATGGATATGAATCATTAAATGCTGTTACTACTAGATAATTTACAGGCAGTAGAAATACTAATAAAAAACTGAGTAATAAGATATTTTACAGACAAAGAGTTAGATGAATTTACACTGTATCACAAGCAACAGCACACGTCATTGTGCAAAATGTGAATGTTTTAACAAAACATAACAAAATGTTATGTCTGAAAGGTGGATATGTATCATTTCTTCCAGAACTGGACCCTAAGCCAGGCAACAACTGGTCTTCTTTTAGGCCAAAGCAGGACTCTTTCCATTGCCAAAGCAGGACTCCTCCCATGGCTAAAGCAGGACTCTCACATATAACATACTACACATCTCATGAAAAACAAGATTTTTGTCTTTAATTTTAAGTGGGCCAAATCACTTATAATAAAAGTAAACTAATGAAAATTGCTGCTGCAATTTGATTCTTTTAATAAGCCATGTAACTTGCCATGATCTAAAGCTTTGAAGTGTGATACTGGTGTCGTGGTGTGGCCACAGCGTGCACACCTGATGTCGCTCACAATGGTCCTCAGTGTGCTCAAGGAGCTTATGTGTTTGCTCGGACACATGAAAAATTAGAGGGAACATTCGATATGACTATAGACTATTCAGCAATATATACCCAGCATTGTAAAATTGTCCTCTAAACTGATTGGTCTGGAGCTCCAGAGGACCAGTGTGAGACGCTCCACCGAATGTAGGCGCTTGTCGTAAGTGACGTATGGTGCTTGTGAGACAAAGCGCGGCTTATCCGGACTTCCGATCTTTCAAATGAGCAAGTGAAGGGTGAGTACTAAACAAGTACAGTATTCAACGAACACTTACTCACCTACATTCGGTGGGGCGCCTCACAAATTACAGGTTTATATTAAATTAATTTCTTTTCTTTTTTTTTTTACAGTAACATCCAATACATGGCGAATAAATACACATATTTATAACTTGCCTCACAAAAGACTTTTCTTGCTTCAGTCTCATAGAACAGGCCAACAATGATCCTTGCATCTTGACGCTGAATAATAAAATAAGAAAAAAAAAGTTGGACAAAAATACAGTTCAATTTGTTGGCGTTTTCCGATCAATAATGTGTGTAAGCTTAACTGTGCCACTGTGTGCTAATTACACAAAATTACTGGGGTAAGATTGACTCGAACATTAACATTAACACTGATTGGTTAACGTCATCACAGCAAGAGGGCTTTTCTGTCTGAAGTTTACATGTTCTGCCTCAAGTTTGTGTGGGTTTCTTCTGGGTACTTCCAGTTTCCTCCCGCAGTCCATGGACATGCGGATTATGTCAACTGAATATTAGTTCGTGTTGCCCATGAGTATGAATGGTTATTTGTGTCTATTTGTGTCTAGACTTGCAACCTGTGCCCTTGTATAAAGACTGTGGGGATTGGCTCCAGTCTCCTCACAACCGCAATGAACAGGCAATATGGAGAATAGAATTAATTTTATTTATGTTTACAGGAACTTTCCACTGCATCAAAAATGCATTATGGTCATGTTTCATCTTCTCTCTTTTCACGTAGTAGTCCTGAACACACATCACTGTGTAAGGTACAATACAGATGAAATATAGACATGCTTGCACTTTGTTGGGAGAGAACGTAAATCTCACGGGGTTCTTATGTAATGTCAGTGCTGCAATAAAAAGGGTGTGTGCTCCTCATCTCCTGTCAGTTTCACCCTGTATCATAGATATGACACGTGAGCTGTCACTTGATCTGAGGTTCCTGAGCTTTTGAGAGTGTTGATTTATTTCACATAATGTTTTCATGTGCTCCATCATTTTCAGGCTGGCTAACTGCGAGGTGCAATGTGAGGAAGTGAAGGCTGCTAAATTTTTCATCAAAGTACCTTCAAGTTCTTGACAGCCACGGCGGGATCAGTGAGGAAACTCTGTCTCACGCTTATCTCGATACCAGCTTCCTCTACCCTCTGCTCCAGATCATCCAATGTCTAAGAGAGAGAGAGAGAGAGAGAGAGAGAGAGAGAGAGAGAGAGAGTAAGTACATAGTCAGATAATTTTGTGGATTCTTTAGAGATGTCCAGTATGGAAAGTATGAAAGGTGAACACAAATGCATAAATTAAAGAGGATTTGGTGGGAAAAATAAGAGTTTAAAATGGCATAAAGAAAAGCAAAAGGAGCAAAAAGCATGACAGCCTAATGTAAGAGGAGGAGACTGGAATGAGGGAAATTATTAAAAAATGATGAAGCTATTAGAAGAGGAGAAATTGGAGAAGTAGACCAGTGCTGGAAAGATTTATGACTCAGGCAATATTTACAACCAACATTCTGATCCTCTATCAGCCCCATGTGTTTTGCACACTCTTTAAAATAGAAACAGGATGCTACAGACTTTTCAATTGTAATTTTTCTCAAGCTCAGTAGTGGAAAAAAATCAGTAACCCTGACTGCTGTTGCAAACAGATGTTTCTTATCTATTAATTTTGTTTTTAATCCATCATCACTTTGTTTACAAGTTAGTGATGCTGGCCGATGTTATTCTGGCTACGAACATTGTTTTTTCCTAAACAAATGAGAAAAGAAACCTGATGACAATCCAGTACTTTTTGTCACCAGAGTGTGCACTTATTGAGGCACATAATTTGTCAAACATGCTTTTGGGTTAGGTTACTGGAACATCCATACAGAATGTTTCACCTCCAGGCCAACAGAGGTCACTCTCAGTTGAATTTAACTACTAGCTGCTAGTTTTTTCTAAGTTACTTTTTATAGAACTGTGCATTTCACAGTACAAAGCTACTATAGTCACCCATTTTCTAGGCCACCTAATCCTATCAGGGTTGCAGAGAGGCTGGAGCCTATCTTAGCCTACACTGGGAGAAGGCGGTGTACACCCTGAACAGTTTGCCATACCATCCCAACACACATACACAACTATTCCCACTCATATCTAGGGGTAATTTGGAAAAGCCAATTGGCCTAATGTGCATGTCATTGAACTACTGTGGGACAAAACCAGATTACCCAAAGGAAACTCGCGCAAGTAACAAGACATGGAGAACAGGCAAACTCCACAGAGAAATGCCCGCACCCAACCAAGGCTACTATACTGTATGCCAAGATCATTTAATTGCTTATAATTTTATCCACCACTCTTAAAAAGAGGTATGAGCCAGTACCTTCCCAGGGACAGGCATTTGTGACCTTTGAGTTAAACTCTGATACCGCCATGTCCGAGAATATTGTGGAGTCTCACCAATCACGGCATTTGTACACATTCTATATTGTGTTAGTTCTGCTACTACCTTGTGTTTACCTTCATATTACCTGTTGATTACTCATCAGGATTTTCTCTGGATGGTGCAGTAATATTTAACATTGTCTCTGTAGCCTCACTTGATAGAATTCTCTTAATAAAACCATCTTCACATGAAATCTCCACTATTCATTCTGTTTCTAATGACAGTACATTAGCATAGCTTTAATTATATTTAGAAAATATTTTGTAGCTAATGTTATTAATCAGCTAGTTTAGTGCTTTGTTGTCGGGACATTTCTTTTTCAGATCTAGATCTCTGACTCTTGTAAATACATTCCTTACTCCATAAATCTGAGGAGCTACTGGAATATTTGTGAATTACTGTTCACCTCACAACAAGAAGCTTATGGACCTCCAGTCTAAAGACATGGACATTAGGCTAACTGGCTCTTTCAACTTGTGTCTTGGTGTGAGTCTAAGTGTGAAAGGTCAACCATCTGGGTTGATCCGGTGATGGAATGGCAAGCTGTTCAGGGTGCACCCCGCCTTCACTATGGGTCAACTGAGATGGGCTCCAGTTCTTCACAACCTTAGAAGGATTAGGAGGTTCAACAGATGGATGAGCTAATGGAGGAATGTATGGTTTGTTTTAAAAGTGCCTTTTTAAGATTATGGAGGTCTCTAATAGTTAATAATTCTCTTTTTGTGTTAGAAATACATTGTTTGAAAAGAAGAAAAAGAAAATTAGGAATGAACTTTATTTCAAAACAAAACTTTAATTTCAAGCGGCATGGTAGCATGGTGATTAGCACGTCCACCTCACAGCGAGAAGGTAAAGTCAGTTGAGCTTTTTACACACGAGCCAAGTGGCTCATCAGGCCGGTGCTTATCCCCGGTTTCCATAGCGTGAAGCGACCAGGAGTTCAACTCCTCCTGGATGGGACGCTAGTCCATCTCAGGTTACCTTCCCAGTATATTTTTTACTGGTACCCATTTATACTGCTGGGCGAACAGAGGCACACTTGTGGTTAAGACCTTGCCCAGGGGTCTTAGCACAGTGAGGGTCTAACTGGGATTTGAACACACAACCTCCCCAGCACCCTGACCACTACGCCACCGGCCCCACTGTCGAGAAGGGCCTGGGTTCAATTCCCAGCTCGGGCATTTCTGTGTGTTGTTTGCATGTTCTCCCTGTGCTTGTGTGGGTTTCCTCTGGGTATTCCAGTTTCCTTCCACAGTCCACCAACATGCACAGTAGGTCAATTGGCTGTTTAAAATCGCCCCACGGTATGAATCTGAGTATGAATGTTTGGGTGTGTCACCCCTGCGATGGCCTGGTGAGCTGTCCAGGACGTACCCTGCCCTCACTTGGACTCAGCTGAGATGGCCACCAGCCTCCCTGCAACCCTAATTAGGATTAAGTGGTTCAGAAAATTAATGAATTTCTGGTTGAATTTTAATTTCAATAAAATTATTTAAATCAGGTATGTTTAGTCTTTTCTGAATACGGCCAGTGTGGGGGTAGGGTTTAATTCCAGCTGAGACGGAGACACACCCTTCTCCTACTAAATTCAACTGATCTTTATTTACAATAAAATCTGAGGTGTAGCTCCTGCTTGGTTGGAATGATGACCTGCACCCTCACCAGCCTCTTGAGGATAAGATTGAACACCATTGATTTAAAACCTCAAATTCATTATTTATGTCCTAATAATTTATTTGCTTCATGGTAATTCTAGAATGAAAAATTGATGCATTTTCCCACATTCAAGATATTTCCTTTAGCCAAGATGAATACTTTAGACTGAGTGAGGCAGTAACTGATTTATTCAGTTCCATCAATTATTTAGTTCACTGTGGTCTACTTTATGAATATATGTTCTATTCATTAATAAATATCAATTTATCAACATTAACCTAAGACTACTTGTAAGGCCATGTTTTATAGTGAGCTATATGAAGACTGACCGATGTGAAGACTTCTGTTGTCTGCTGGATGGTGGCAATTTTGCTCCAGTTCCACTTCTTAAAGAGGCTCACACGTGTGGGGTTATGTAGCGTTGCGGAAGGATGTGTGCGGAAGAAAGTTGGGAAGCGTTTCCTGTTGGACAGCGCTGGAGAGCTGGAGCCATAGGAAAACTAGCAAAGAGAAAAACACTGCTTGTAATACAGACATGTTCTGCAGGGATGCAACATTAAAGCCATATTCATCTTCAGTAAGCAGTTTAAAATCGTCGGGGTCAAGGATGGATTGAGGACTTATCTTGTGAATATTGCACATTCATGATGGCAGCATACATATGCATTCAAACACTTATTTATACCATAGCTACGGGCAACCTATCATAGATACACTGCAAAAATGTTAGCACATAAAACTATTTTAAATATAGTTCAAATTATCTAGTCTTTCCTTCTGTATGAAGGCAAGACACAAGACCTGAGACTGTTAAACCGTTTCTAGATTGGAACGCATATTTTTAAACCAAATCGTCTGCAAATAATCCTGAGTGGTGGACACACGAAGAGACTATCAACCTTGAAGCCAAAGGGTCAAACCAAGTTGATATTGCAGCTGGGAGTCCATGAGAGCTAATTGGCTGAGCTTTCACAGGATGGAGGGATAGTATAGGTTGACATCAATCACAGCAATCACTACAAAATTATGGAGGTCTGATTGTTCCTCCATACAAAAGCGTGGACAGACCTTTCCTTCATAGTGTGTTTGGCACCCCTGAATGCGCATTCACAGCAGTTCATAAAGAAGCGTCATGAGTCAGTCATGAATAGGGCACGTGCTTGCTTACACCTCTCTCTGGTTGGTGGTGGTCATATGTGATAATAAGACAATAGTTAACCGATGGGAATTGGCTAAGATTAAATTATGGGATATATATTTATATATGTTGTATATATATATATATATATATATATATATATATATATATATATATATATATATATATATATATATATATATATATATATATATATATATATGTTGTGTGTGTATATATATATATATATATATATGTTGTGTATATATATATATATATATATATATATATATATATATATATATATATATACACACACACACACACACACACACAGGGATCCCTCGCTACTTCGTACTTCAATTCATGTGGCTTCAGTGCATCATGATTTTTTTTTAATATTCATCGAATTAAAAAATAAGGAAATTAAGGAAGAATGGGGGGGAAAGTAAAAGAAAATGCTGCAAAACAAGGTCAATTATGCCAAAAAAAAAAATCCCTGAACCAAAACAAAACACAACCCAAAACCTCCTGTCAAAAAAAAAACTAAAATCTAGTTGCATTGTTGTGAGGTGCGCATCTGAGTGCATGCACGCACATCTGCATGCATCTACACATGTGTGCACATCTGTTTGTGTGTGTATTTATATTGTATTTACATCTTATGCATTATTTTTTAATGTTTAATTGTTATTACTGTATAAGCAGTTATAGCATTGAATATTGAATATGTATTTATTGATATTATACACACATATATGTACAGGATCAAGACATTGCATATGACCCATGACCTTCTTTATAAACTTTGCATTTAAAAACAGGAATCATTCATCATACTGTTAGAGTAGATTAATGTCAGCCCAGTGTGACCAGAAGCTTTCTCATGCCTTAATAAATAATTCACTGCATGGCTACATTATCTGGCACGTAATACACTGATACTCACAGTCCACAGGATGTGGGTTTGACATCGATTATATTCTGTGGGACACCGTAACTGAGTTGCGAATTTTAAAACTCAACATATTAGCAGCAGAAAAAGCAAAACACTGCTGTCACCATTTCAAAACTACAGGGCTGGCTCTTTGATTGCCTGAATTATACATGAGCCAAACTTTCATTGATAAAAATGTGACAAACTCATTCAAACTAATACCTTAATAAATAATTCAGTTTGCAGCTACATTGTTTAGCAGACACTACACGGATACTCGCTCTCCACAGCATGCTGGATGGACCCTGATGGTATTCCTCGAGGAATTACAACTGATTTAAGTTTTAAAAGTCAATGTAATACGAGCAGAGAAACGGAGACAATGCTGTCACCTTGATGCCTTGGATGCCTTGGATGCCTTGGATGCCTTGCTTTCGTGTTGCCTCAGCTTAACGTTTGCTGATAAAAATGTGACAAACTATTCACTGAGGTGAAGTCTGCAATAATATTATGGATATGAGGCATCCTTAAGATCTGCACGGATGTGAGGCATTAATAAGAAAATTCATGGCATATTTCTATGATGCTCCACTAAAGCAGATTTGAGGAAATTACTTGAAAATGACTTACTAATTCAAAACTCAGTAGGTGCCCACAGACAGAAAGCAATTAATTTTAAGTTAATCTCTTTCTCAGTTTGTAACAGATTTTCCTTAATTCCCTCACTTCTCTTCAATTTAGACTTTAACTTTCTTTCTGCCTCTCACTTTGATTTTTTTTCTTCCCCTACTCAATGAAGCCGGCATCACTTTGTAAACTTGCAGCGATGAATTTCTGTCCAACATAGTTGCATAAAAAAATCAGTCTCTGTGTACCATGGAGACCAAGAAAAATGTGTGTTGGTGATGGAGGAGTGAGCAGCACCTTATCTTATTCCACATAAATATCTGAAGTGCCCTTGAGCAAGGCAACTAACCCCCAACTGCCCTCCAGGGACCCCCAATGTCTGTTGCAGCCCACTGCTCTGACTGTGTGTGTGTGTGTGTGTGTGTGTGTGTGTGTGTGTGTGTGTGTGTGTGTGTGCCCACTGTGGATTGGTTAAAGCAGAGTAAATGATTTTCCTTATGGGATTAATACAGTACAGGGATCTCTCACTTTCCGAAGTTAATGGGGACTGAGGACCCACCCCACCCCACCCCCCAACGTGACCGACGATTTCCACGGAGTATGATTGACCCACTCCCCGACTGACGTATACATACATGTATATGTGTATATAATATTAATAAATACATATTCAACGCTATAAATGCTTATAATAACAATTAAGCATTGAAAGATAATGCATAAGATGTAAATAAATTATTAATACACACACATACAGATGTGTGCGCGCGCACACTCAGATGCGCACCTCACATAAAAATGTAAGTAGTTTTCCTGGGATGTTTTTGTTTTTTGTTTGTTTGGGGGCGGGTTGCATAATTGCCCTTGTTTCGCGTCATTTTAATGAACTTTTTCACAATTTTTCCTTAATTTCCTTTTTTTTTTTTCGATGAATATTTTTGAAAAACCCACGAGGCACTGAAGCCGCAGAAACTGAAGCACAAAGTAGTGAGGGATCACTGTACATCAATATCCAAACTAAAATAAAAAAAAGTCCATGCAGCAAGGGCAAGTGACTCAAGAGTTAAAGGCTCTGGCTTACTGATCTGAATGTCATGGGTTCGAGCACCAGTACTAATCTGCCACTGTTTGGCCCTTAGCAAGACCTATAACCCTCATAATCCTTGGTTGTATTAAAAAAAAAATAAAGATCAGTGTAAATGGATAAGGGCATCTGCGAAACATACTTATGGCTCCACAGCATGGTGTGAGTTTTCGTATCCAGGTCAATGCAAAATGACAAACATGCAAAGCAATAGTACAAATACTTAAGGCGGTGTCACATGGGTCAACTTCAAACATGTTTACGATGAGGTGTTGTGTGGATAATAATCCTCATTGCAAGTTGACCATGTGACACCAGCTTAATAACAAACAAGGAATTGCATCAACTTTTGGGATCCATGTGTTCAACACTACAAGACCAATTTACTGTATGTTTCTTTTTTAAATGAGTCCTGACAGGGTTATACTTTAATTACATAAATACCATTACATATTTACAACACTGGCAGAAATGTAGAAAGGAGCTTGAGATGAATGCAGCTCAAGAAAATGACCTTTAAAAAGAAAACTATAAATAATAATAATAATTATAATAATAATAATAATAATAATAATAATAATAATAAAAACTGGATTCAGTCCCGGATTAAAAGTGCGATCTATTTTCACACGAGTCTTAGCATGGAATCAGATTGCAAAAGATTATAAAGAGAAACACACCACTATAAGGTTCCACATGCGAGCTGCTTCAGCCACTAGTGTAGAAACAGAGCTGCATCCTGGCATCAGTATGATTTTGATGGGGTCTGTGTAGAGAAGGTCGTACAGGAGCTTCGTGGCTTCCCCCGGGTCACACTGAGACACAGACAAAAACATACAGCATTATTAATCCTAAACGAGAAAAATATATATTTAGAATTTGCTTCTGAATTGTTGGTATTTATCATATTTATCATTTTATGCTTGCAAATTCAGAACAATTTGTGCAACATGTTTCAGTAAACTTCACAAGACCCCAGTGTGCTCAAATAAAAACATCACATTTTCTCCCAATTACACTGTGTGCGTCCTTGGAAGATTATAGCAGGAGAACCACCGAGTTATTATTCTTTTGCTAAACTTCTTTCCTGTTTGAAGACATTAATCAACTTCAATAGTTATTCAATTGTAAGAAATAGAAACAATAAGGAGAAAATACAAGGAGGATAAAGTTTAAAGTAAGAGAGTCGCAGTGATTCTGGCCTGGTTACACTAATTCTGGCTTCAGTTCCTTTGTACACTGTGTAGTTTTCAGTATTCCTGTACATCTGGAATCCAGCAGAATGTGGCGATTTCATCCCATACACACCTTTAAGACTTCATAATTAATTGCAAATCTGAAAATCTGGTATCTGGCAGGTGGCTCAGTGGTTATAGTGGCTACAGTGGTTATAGTGGTTATAGTGGTTATAGTGGTTCTTGTGTCTGCCTCACAGCAAGAAGGTCCTGAAGTTTGCATGTTCCTGTGCTTGTGTGGGTTTCCTCCCAACTTCTTCCCACATTCTACAAACATACACATTAGGCTGTTCCACGTTGGCCCTCAGTATATGAGTGCGAATGGTTTTATGTGTTGTCTTGCAATGGCACGGCAAACTGTTCAAGGTATACTACGCCTTTACCCAGCGTCGGCTGAGATAGGCTGCTACCCTTGTAGTAGGATTAAGCAGTTTGGCAAATGTGTGATTGGTGTCGGAAACTGTCTGAGAACGAAATTATTTAAACCACGCTCGACTCCAGATATTAAGCAAGTACTGAATGAAGCAAAGTTTGATATGAAGAATTTTTAGGTTGTGGGGTTATTAGCTGCCGAGGCTGAAGAGCAAGGGAGATAACCCCCTCTGAGACAGAATAATTCTAGCATAACAGTCAAACACGAGAATTTTTTTATTTTTCATTCAAAATATTTTCAAAGTAGATTGTCAACTAACTTTATTATGTAATATTCGTTCAATTTATACAATGGCAATATTATTCCGTTATCCCCTGGCAATGATGTAATAACAAAAATTATTTAATGTCATCACACAAATTAGAAAAAATGAAATTTCTTAAATGAATAACAATAGCTTTGTAGTAGTAGTAGTAGTAGTAGTAGTAGTAATAATAATAATAATAATAATAATAATAATAATAATAATAATAATAAAATAATAATAATTTTCTTCTCCTTTCGGCTGTTCCCTTCAGGGGTCGCCACAGCGAATCGTCTGCCTCCATCTCACCCTATCCTCTGCATCTTCTTCTCCTACACAAACTACTTTCATGTCCTCCTTCACCACATCCATAAATCTCCTCTTTGGTCTTCCTCTGGGCCTTGTGCCTGGTAGCTCCAACCTCAGCATCCTACTACCAATATATTCAGTATCCCTCCTCTGTACATGTCCAAACCATCTCAATCTAGCCTCTCTGACTTTGTCTCCAAAACATATTGAATGTACCGTCCCTCTGATTTACTTAATAATAATAATAATAATAATAATAATAATATTTTCCCCCAGTGCAGCTAACTGGGTTATCAGAGACCAGCCATGTCTCTCACTGTCTATGGTGAAAGGTTAATGTAAAAGAACCATTGCTGAGTTTCATTAAGAGTAGGCTGCATAGCCGTCAGCGCGTTTCTGTCCTGTGATGGCCTGGCGAGCAGTCCAGGGTGTACTCTGCCCTTGCCCCGAGTTGGCTGAGATGGGCATCAGCCTCCCTGTGACCCTAATTAGGATAAAGTGGTTCACAAAATGAATGACTGAACATTTAAAACAAAAACTTTCACTCATTCATTTTTTTAATGTGGGTGTGAATGGTTATGTTGTCCTGCGATGGATTGGCCAGCTGTTCAGGGTGTACCCCACCTTTGCCTGGTGTCAACTGAGATAGACTCCAACCTGCCCATGACCCGAGTAGGAGGAAGTGGTTTGGAAAATGAAGAAATTAATTAAACATAAATAACCCTTTTTCAAAATGTTCACTTCATTACAGAAAGAGTGGCACCACTTCCTTCAATTTCCACAGCATTAAACATCCCAGCTCAACCGTTACACAGGAAGCAAGCTAGATTACTTTCAGAAAATGCCCCCCCCCCCCCCTCAATCCTTCTTCAGGACAGCTTCAACCTATATTGCATTTCCATTCACCTACATCTATACATCCTGACTTCAGACATCAGGTACATATAAAAGCATAAGGCAGGAAGTCCATAAGAATTTGGCGAAGAGCTCTGACTCACAACATAAGAAGCAAGAAGGTGACCGACACTGACGGCAGCACTACAGTGATATTATATAATCTACTGGCTATTAAAAGACATTTTATATCCTCATTCCATTAATCTCACAGTTATTAACAAACAAAAAAATGAAGTGGTTAATTGATTCACATTCGGCCCCTGATACATTTTCTTGGATTACTAGACGCACACACGCCTTTTCCAACATTTCCGATATCCAGGCTGTACATATAGGTTGATTCCGATCCAAAATCATTCTCACAGCAACCAAGACGACTCTCCCTGAGCCTTTCTTGGCAAGTGTTGCAAAACATCCGAGATGGGACATCAATGTGCGTTGTGTTCTCTCTGTCCTCTTATGCAAGCTCTACATCCTGTCAATCAAGATCACACACATGCACTGCATGAAAAACCACCTGAGCGCATCGTTTCAGATTCAATTTCAACAGACAATATTCAATAGGACAATATTAGACATAGTATACTGTATATTAATTCACATCACATCCATATCAGTATGTTTTTCAGCATTTGTCATACTCGTTTCATAATTACATGATGAGGTGCTGTTCAGTTCCCGTCCCTGTGAGGTCTCTGAGGAAGCTTTATCTTCAGCACACTTTAACCCAGCCTACTGTTTCCGTTACTACATAGCACCAACTTTATTACAAATAATTATTAGTTGCATCGAATAATAATTCAGTGATTAATATTTATAGAGCAAGGTGGCAGTCACGCCTCAAGGCAAAAAGGGTTTGGGTCCATACCCTGTGTTCGACAAGGACGTCACCCTATGACGTTTGCATGTTCTCCGCATGCTTGCATGTGTTTCATCTGGGTTTCCTGGTTTCCTCCGACACGCCAAAGAGCTCACTGGCTGTACAGATTTGTCTACATGTCTAGGTGTGAAAGTGAGTGAGAATGGTAATAACAGTAATTAATCAACCATGAATTTAGAACAAGACAGGACAGCACAGTTTTGTTTTTTTGTTTTTTGTTGGCTCCGTCCGTCGATCTCGAAAGATCATGGGGGGGGGGGGGGGGGTTGTGGCGTGGGTCTTCAGTCAGGGAGCTGCAGCGTCAAGCGTGGTTGTAGAGGCCGATACGAGATCCACAGATCCTGCCGCAGCCGCTGCAGATGAAGTCCTCGCAGTGTGGTGGGGGTGGCGACGGTCTCCGCTGTCTGTGGAGCGCCGCCACCCCCCCAGCGGGTGTCTCTTCTCTCCTCTGCTGGTTATCACATCGACCTCACAACAAAAAGGTCCTGGGTTTAATCCCCACGCATGCTGAGGACATTTCTGTGTTTAGTTTGCATGTTCTCCCCGTGCTTGCATGGTTTCCTCCAGGGGTGCCGGTTTTCTCTCAGTCGAATGTACATTAGATGAATTGGCTGTTTCTGTTTCATATTGCCCTCAGAGTGAGTGAATGGGTGAGTATATCTGTGTTGCCTGTGTAATGGAGTGCCGAGCTGTTGAGGGTATACCGCCCTTTGCCCAAAGTCGGCTAAAGCCTCCTACATAAAGCAATTCTACATTTTAGACCAGAGTGTGTCTATTTTTATAGGTTTTATTTGAAAAATATTATTATTCAACACGCATAATTAAAACTACATGACATACTATTCCTTCTATTAATTAGCACATTACGGGTTGAAATTCATGAACCTCCAAACAACATAATAAATAACATCCTTTAAAGTCTACTTCTTTGACATGTCCTGTGTTTCACAGCATGTAATCATGTATGCATCTATTGTATCTCTGCCGTCAGCTCTCAGTGTAGTTGTTTACTTTATTGCTTTGATATTTAGCAGGAACCACTGATGTGTATGAATAAAGCATGCATTTGGATATGGTAATGATACCCAATGCATTATGGGTACAACAGCTGCCAATTAAAGCTCTAAAGCACCCCTTCAGGTCTATGTTTCTCTTTCCCTACCGATACTCCTGTCTCTCTTTACTCCAGTTAATAATTGATCAAAGTGTGAGATTTGATAGAACCATGATGGTGGATTAAAAAAGAGAGAAAGGGAGGGGGAGAGAAAGAAAGAGAGAGAGAGAGAGAGAGAGAGAGAGAGAGAGAGAGAGAGAGAGGATGAGAGACTACCACTACACATGCCCAATCAATTATATTCTACAACTTAATCAATCATAGATTCTTAGGCAAGATTCTGGTGCTTTTACTGTAATTATATTTACAGTGATGTAGCGGTTAGCACATGTGTCTCAAAGCAAAAAGGTCTTGAGTTCTATTCCCAGGCTCGTCGAGGTTTTCATGCTTTATCCATGCGTGCATGGGTTTAATCTGGGTACTCCGAGTTCTTCTCGCAGTCCATGACATGCACATTAGGCTAATTGGCTGTTCCAAATTACCACTACCTGTGAGTGAGAATGGTTGAGTGGGTGTTGAAATCTGATGGACTGGTGAGCTGTTCATGGTGAACCCTATCTTTGCCCAAAGTCGGCCAAGATAGGTTCCACCCTCCCCACAACCCTCATAGAATTAAGCGATTTGGCAAAGAAATCCTTTAGTTTTCTTTGACAATCCAAAGACTTGAAGCTTGAGCCAACCGGCTAATCTAAACTGCCAGTTTGGGTTGCTGTTTGTCTCTGTGGTTGCTCTGAGATAGATTGGTGACCTGTTCAGAGTCCCACCTCTCACCCGAAGTCAGCTGGGATTGGTTTTGACCCTGGCGGGTAAATAGTATAACTAATAAATGGATAATAAGCCATTCTCCATCCATATTATTAATGTGAGCCACATATTTTATCTGAATAATCAAGGTCAAATGCCAGCAAATGCACTCATTAATTTATACTATCTTTATATTTCAATTTATATATTATCGGGAGTACTGTACTTGAAACAAAAACACTTTCACTGATTTATCCTAAACAAAAGGATGGAGCAAAAAATACTAGTCATGTAATCAAAATTTTGATTTTGCACAAAGAAATATTTTTCCCACCACCCACTTCCCACGTGAACATCTGATTGTTCGGACTGCTCTATTTACAGAAATAACTTCAGCCAAAGGAGCTTAATACAAGTAATTCAGCGACAACCTAAATACAGTCAGCCCTCTACTTATGAAAACCTCTGAAAATGAAAAATCCAGAATTTTCATCTTCTGTATACAAAACAACTTCTTACGAAAAGCACCAAACGTGCCAGTCAACCATTAAAACGTGCCATTCAAACATTCAAACAATGCGCGACTTGCTTTCTCGTTGGCTGTCTCCCAACATCCCGCTCCGCTGGTATCCCATTGGCCAGGAGGGAGCTGAACTGTACCCAATCCTGTTTCCATACTTCCTGTTTGTCACACGCGTGAAGGAGAGTTGAACAGGACTGTTGGCTCGTGAGTTTTTTGAGAGTGATCATTGCAGCGTTATATTTCGTTATCCATCAGGGACCCCAAGAAAGCGATTCCCGGTGACACCGAAAAGAAGAAGCGGGCTCCGTTATCAATCGAAGTGAAGCAGGAGATAATAAAAAAATATGAAAGTGGGATGCGGTTGAGTGAAATTGCAAAGGAGTATGGCAGAAACCCCTCCACAATCAGGATGATATTGAAGCAGAAGGACGCATTGAAAGCGGCGATACAGTGATGGATGCGATTATTTCGGAAAAAGCGATCGCCATATTTAAGGACCTCGTGAAGGAGGGTGGGGGTGGGGGTGGGGGTTCTTCAGACCAGCAACCCCCGGACTTTAAAGCATCGCATGGGTGGTTTGAGAGTTTTAAAAAAAGGTAAATAATTTTCTTTTACTTTTAACACATATTTCATACAAAATTGATGTACTTTTATCATTTTTAAAGGGTTTATGGGGTAGTATTGGGAGCCTTGGAACGAATCACGCATTTTACATGTAAAATGCACCTCTACTTACGAAAACTCCAGGTTATGAAAAAAGCGCTGGAACGTATTGATTTCGTAAGTAGAGGGCCGACTGTACAACAATTTAAAACAGGTTTTGACTGGCTGAATCTTGTTGCATTTCACATTGGCTGTTGCCTGTAAGGTAAAGTCCGTTGGGATTTTTACAACCGAGCCTAGTAGCTCATCGGACCAGTGCTTATCCCCGGTTTCCATAGTGTGAAGCGATTAGGAGTACAACTCCTCCTAGTCCATAGCAGGTTACCTTCCCAGTATATTTTTACTGGTACCCATTTATATTGCTGGGTGAACAGAAGACCTTGCCCAGTCTTAACACAGTGGGGGTCTTCACTGTCTTAACACAGTGGGGGTCTAACTGGGATTTGAAAACACAACCTCCTGATCATGAGCACAGCACCCTAACCACTACGCCAGCGGCCCCAGGCAACAGCCTGTAACAATCTGAAACAAGTTTTAAATGAGCTTTCGGAGTAAAGAATTAAAAGTGCAAGTGTTAGAATCAACTGGAAAGAAAGATACACAGGATGTGATGATGAACAACACATGAGTATTTGTTTTTACTTTCACATTTGAAGCTCAGTTCAGTTCATTTTCTGTAACCGCTTAATCCTAATTAGGGACGCAGGGAGGCTGACACCCATCCCAGTTGACTCTGGGCGAGGACAGATGACACCCTGGATAGCTCGCCAGGCCATTGCAGGGTGAAAACACGCTGACGGCTTTGCAGCTACTCTTGTCGAAAGTCAGCAGTGTTTCTTTTCACATGCCTCTCACCATAGAAAGTGAGAGACATGGCCTGCCTTTGATAACCCAGTTATCTGCACTGGGGAAGGGGGGGGGGCAGTGACAACCTTGTGGAGAGTGGGACTCAAACCCCCAACCTTAGGATCAGCAATCCAACGCCCTATACCACTAGTCCATCACTGCCCTCTTCTGAAGCTCATCGTCAAATATATTAATCAAGGCTAATCAAATGTCATACATTGATAAAATAGAGACAGCAAAGCTCAATGCATGATAATTACTTGTTTATAAAGAATTAAGAAAATCAACTCCTGCAGTGTGGACAGTTGAAAAAAAAAATCATTAAAAACAAGCCTAAATCCAATGTAATTTTTTCTTTGTTGTTGTTGTTGATGTTTGTTTGTAATTACTGTTCTATCACCAAAACTTCAGTTCATCAGTTCATTTTCTGTAACCGCTTCATCCTAATTAGGGTCGCGGGGAGGCTGGTGCCCATCCCAGCCAACTCAGGGCGAGGGCAGAGTACACCCTGGACAGCTCACCAGGCCATCGCAGGGCGGAAACACGCTGACGGCTTTGCAGCTACTCTTGTCGAAAGTCAGCAATGGTTCTTTTACATGCCTCACACCATAGACAGTGAGAGACATGGCCGGCCTTTGATAACCCAGTTAGCTGCACTGGGGATCACCAAAACTTATTTCGATTATAATCTTGTATTCGGTATTCAGCAGTTCCTTATCAGACCTCTCAAGGAAGATAAAAATAAATAAATAAATAAAAAGATCATGTAAAACTCATTTCTATGTAATGTCACAGCGTCCTGGAGTTTGTACATGACTTGAGTGCAGACTGGCTTAATTGTGAAAACTGTCACAGCAGTGAACTTAGAAAAGGCTGAAAATGTCCCCGGAAAATGATTTGAATTAAAATTCAAAGACACTTAATCCCAAATAGGGTCGCAGGATGGTTGGTGCCCATCTCAGCTGACTGTGGACAAGGACATGATTCACCCTGGACAGCTGTCCCAGTGATCGCAGATAAAACATAAGTAATGTTATATTTTATTGATTATATGACAATAAAATTATAAATAATTATTTTTGTTTCAAGACTTTTTAAGATAAACATTTTCTATTCAGTGTTGCATATGTCTGTGCAATTTAATCATCATCATCATCATCATCATCATCATCATCATCTTCCGCTTGATCCGGGGTCGGGTCGCGGGAGCAGCATCCTAAGCAATGAGATCAGGACTTTCCTCTCCCCAGTCATTTCCTCCAGTTCTTTATTGGGGACACCATGGAGTTCTCAGACCAGCTGAGAGACATAATCCCTTCAGAGTGTTCTAGGTCGACCCAGGGGTCTTCTCCCGGTTGGACATTCCCGAAACACCACACCATTAGCGAGGCATTCTAACTAGATGCCCAAGCCACCTCAACTGGATCCTCTCAATGCAGAGAAGCAATGGTTCTACTCCGAGCTCCTCCCGGATGGTTGAGCTTCTCACCTTATCCCTAAGGGCCCCACCACCCGGGGAAGGAAGCTCATTTCAGCCACTTGTATCCGTAATTTTGTTCTTTCAGTCACTTTTCAGCTCGTGACCATAGGTGAAGGTTGGAACATAGATCGACTGGTAAATTGATAGCTTTGCCTTCCGGATCAGCTCCCTCTTCACCACGACGGACCGGTACAACAGTAGAAGCTGCAGTGATCCACCTGTCGATCTCATGCTCGATCCTTCCCTTGCTCGTGAACAAGACCCCGAGACACTTGAACTCCTCCAATTGGATCAGGAACTCATTCCCAACCCGGAGGGTGCATTCCACCATTATTTGACTGAGAACCATGGCCTCGGACTTGGAGGTTCTGATTCTAATCCTGGCCGCTTCGCGCTCGACTGCGAATCACTCCAATGAGAGCTGGAGGTCCCAGCTTGATGAAGCCAAAGGGGCAACATCATCAACAAAAAGCAGAGACAAGCTCTGATGGCCACTAAACCAGAACCCCTCAATGCCTCGGCTGCACATAGAAATTCTGTCCATAAAAATTACGAACAGTGATTACAAAAGGACAGCCTTGGCGAACTCCAACTCTCAATGGAAACGAATTCGACATGTTGTTCCCAATACAGACAAACTCTGGCTCTGGTGATACAGTGACCGAATGGCCCATAGTAACGGGTCTGGAACGCCGAACACCCGGAGCACGTCCCACAAGATAACCCAAGGGACACGGACGAACGCCTTGTCCAAATCCGCAAAACACATGTGGACAGATTAGGCAAACTACCATCTCATCCTCCAGGATCCTGTCGAGCATTGATTCTCAAATAGTGGGGCGCGCCCCCCTGGGGGGACATGGTACGATGCCAGAGGGACGTATGTGACCCCAGGGAACATGCTTTTTTTTGTTGCTGTGTTAGGATAAAGTGTAATTGTACATCCACTACAGCAGGTGGCAGTGGCTTCCTCACTGTTAGAATGTGCCCAGAGGTAAAATAAGAAGTGAAAATAAATCCACCATGGAAAATTTTAACAGAGACGGAAAGAGAGGCAGAGAGAGACGGAGACAGTGAGAGAAACGAAAGTCTCCCGGAAGCTGAGCTGAGGAGGTATGATGAAGTGAATGTAGCACTCGGCTTCACTGTGCTGCGGTGAGAAAAGAGGAAAGATCGCTATGTTTACTGTGTCTGAAAACATTAGCAGGGGAGAGCCTCTTCTTCTTCTTTTCCTTTCGGCTTTTCCCTTCAGGGGTCGCCACAGCAAACCATCCGCCTCCATCTCTCTCTATTCTCTGTATCTTCTACTCTTACTCCAACTACTTTCATGTCCTCCTTCATCACATCGATAAATCTTCTCTTTGGTCTTCCTCTCGACCTTCTGCCTGGTAGTTCCAACCTCAGCATCCTACTACCAATATACTCACTATAATAAGTCCAGGTCCCAGTTCAGCATTCAGCAGGAGCTGAGAGGTCAGTATCGAGCTTTAAACCCGGCTTCGAAAAGCTGTGCACTGCTAAATCTGCTCATTATAGCCATTAATCTGGACTTAATCGTTTTGACAAGAATAATAATAATAATAATAGTAATAATAATAATAATAGTAATAGTAATAACCCAATCCCTCTCTGCTGCATATAAATCTTTACTGTATATAATAATAATAATAATAATAATAATAATAATAATAATAATAATAATAATAATAACAATAATAATAATAATAATAACAATAATAATAATAATTGTTTTATTCATTTTTGTTTTGTAGGTTAAAGTGTTTTATATATTGTGCTCCTGAGTTAATATTGCTGATCAATTTGAATTTATTATTATTTATTGATTTTATTTAATTCTATTTTTCATTATCGAATGGTTCAGATTGTTGGTCAAAAATGTTGACAGTTTAAATAAGGATACTTTTTTATTTCAGGCAAATTGATACACTTTAAATCTTTTTGTTTAAAGACTAAAAATTTGTTATTAAAGTTATTCTTTGTTGAAAGTCAATCTTTATTTCTTCATTTTTTTTTGTATTCCATAATGATAATAAGGATTTATTATGTTAAAAAGGATGCAGTGTTATGCAGAGGATTACTTATAACAATTTTTAGACAAATAACACTATTTATATGGGGGCACAAAATGGTTTCCTCTTCCTGGGGGGGGGGGGGGGGGGGCATAAAATAATTGAGAAGCCCTGGTGTGGAGCATAATAATAATAATAATAATAATAATAATAATAATAATAATAATAATAATGGGGGCCATGGTGGCCCAGTGGTGGGGCAGTGGTGGTCTAGTGGTATAGGGCGCTGGATCGCTGATCCAAAGGTTTGGGGTTTGAGTCCCACTCTCCACAAGGTTGTCACTGTCCCCCCCAGTGCGCTAACTGGGTTATCAAAGGCGGGCCATGTCTCTCACTGTCTATGGTGAGAGGTTCATGTAAAAGAACCATTTCTGACTTTCGTAAAGAGTAGCTGCAGAGCCGTCAGCGTGTTTCTGTCCCTTGCTAAAAAGGGTTGTGACAGGAGGGGCATCCGACGTAAAAACCTCTGCCAAATCAAACGTGCGAATCAGATGATTTGCTGTGGCGACTCCCGAGTAAAAGGGAAAAAGCCGAAAGGAAGACAGACATGGTGGCCCGGTGGTAAGGTTCAAGCTCCACTATCACCGGGTTGTCATAGCTGTACCACCAGTGCAGCTAACTGGGTTATCAAAGGCCGGCCATTTCTCTGTCACTCTCTATGGTGAGCAGTTCATGTAAAAGAAGCATTGTTGATATTGACAAGAGTAGCGACATAACCATTATAGTGTTTCTGCCCTGCGATGGCCTGGCGAGCTGTCCAGGGTGTACTCTGCCCTTGCCCGGAGTTGGCTGGGATGGGCCCCAGCCTCCCCGCGATCCTAATTAGGATTCGGCGGTTACAGAACATGAATTACTAAATGAATTATGGCACATTCTTGCTTTTCAGAACATATTCATTCACTTGTTTTAATTGGTGTGGACTTAGACGTAGTGGTTATCACTTCTGCCTCACAACAAGGTCCTGATTTTGAGCCCAGGGTCCAGGGACGGAATTTCTGTGTGGAGTTAATATGTTCTCTTTGTCCGTGAGTGGGTTTCTTCCAGGTGAAATGATTTCCAGAGAGCTACAAAAGAATAAATGGATGTTCTCAATTGTCCCTGAGCGTAAATGTGAGTGTGAATTGTTATGTGTCTGTGTTGCCATGCAATAGTCTGGCGAGCTGTTCAAGTTTTATTCTGTTTTTGCTCAGAGTCGATTAGAATGGGGTCCAGTCCACCACCACCCCATCCGACCCCCCCCCCCCAACCCCACAAAATGACATTCTTTACTTGCAAAGTTTACGGCTGTGGTTTATATTAGATTAATACTGCGCACTCAGTAGCAATTCATAACAGAAGCAGGTGAAAGTCTGGTGCTTGTGATTAAAAAGTTATAGATTAAAATGCAACAGAGCCGCTGCTGGACTCTTAACAAGACGGTTAACATACTTGTCAACTCTCACGCATCAAGCGAGAGACTCACACATTTCATCTCTCACGCAAGGTGTCTAAAATATCACGCATTAATACAATTATTTCCCAATTTTTTTTTTTTTTTTTTTTTTTTTTTTAAGGATGTAATTTCTGCGAGCAAATGCCAAATCACGACTTTTTCGGATTACAAGACTTCCGGTTTCCTCCAGTTAGTTAGCGTTCACTTGATCGGCTGATTCAACCAGCCAACCAACCAGCAATCACATCATCATCATCATCTTCCGCTTAGTCCGGGGTCGGGTCGCGGGGGCAGCAACCTAAGCAAAGCGGTCCAGACGTCCCTCTCCTGAGCCACTTCGTCCAACTCTCCCGGGGGGACACCGAGGCGGTCCCAGACAAGCCGAGAGACATAGTCCCTC
>CM045747.1:13278081-13310581 GCA_024760905.1 Plotosus lineatus | reverse complement strand
TCCGTCTCACAGCAAACAGTCTCCCAGAGTCAGATATTCTGTGTCTGATTCTGTTCTGAGAAGGTCCAGGGTTCGATTCCAAAGCTTTCTCTGTGGAGTTTGCATGTTCTTCTGGTTTACATGTTCTGCTTGTGTGGGTTTCCACAGGAATTCCTGTATTCTCCCACATCACAGTCCAAAGATACAGTCTGCACATCAAATCACTCTGTTCCCAATTGCCTTTATTTGTGTGTATTGTGATGTACCGACAAGCTGTTCAGGGCGTACTCTACCTTCGAATTGGCTGAGATATGACTCAGTGAGGCAAACAAATGAATGAATGAAGAAATGTGTTCATGAGAATGATAAACTGGATTGAGATCAGACTGGAGAAGCTGGATTTTAAATTAACTTCTATAAAAATTTTGAGATCTCAGCACCTATCCAGGGTGGTATATTGACTAACACATCCACCTTACAGCAAGACAGCCTGGGTTCGATTCCCAGCTCGGGCGTATCTGTGTGAAGTTCTGTGTGTTTCCATGTGAAGCATGTTCTCCTCCTGCTTGCGTGGGTTTCCTCTGAGTACTCTGGTTCCCTCCCAATGTTCAAAGACATGCACAGTAGGCTAATTTGCTGTTCCAAATTGCCCCAAGGTGTGAGTGTGGATTGTTGTGTGAGTGTTGACAATGCAAACTTTCTGGGATGCTCCCCCGCCCTTACCCAGAGTCGACTGAGTTGGACACCAGCCCTCCCCTGGACCATAATTAGGATTAACTCTTTAACGCCGAATTATTTTTTGCAGTCAAAAAAATGTATCACGAGTTTTTCTGAATCAAAATGGCCTAAGGAAACACCCCAAACACATTTCTTTCAACAAAATTATAATAACACAAATAAAAATAACATAATAATAACAAATAATAACACTCCCCCAGTGCAGCTAACTGGTTTATCAAAGGCGGGCCATGTCTCTCACTGTCTATGGTGAAAGGTTCATGTAAAAGAACTATTGCTGACTTTCGTAAAGAATAGCTGCAAAGCCGTCAGCGTGTTCCTGTCCCTTGCTAAAGGGTTGTGTCAGGAATGGCATCTGACGTAAAAACCTATGCCAAATCAAACATGCGAATCATTCGCTGTGGTGACTCCTGAAAAAGGAAAAAAGCCGAAAGGAAATCTCTCAATAACAAATACTATAATAACACTCACAAATTTGTAAATAACAATCCTGTGTACTCGAGATCGTCTCACAGCTGACTGAGGCATGTGGGACCAATCTGTGTTGCATCAGGTGACGCCACAACAAGTATAGACCACATTCTGAATGGCAGCAGTACGAGTAGTTACTGAATTAGCATTTTTTGAAAGAGGACCATATGGTCCTTATGGGCGTTAAAGGGTTAAGGGTTCAGAATAACTAAATGAATGGATGGATGATCAGCACATGTCTATAATGTCTGACTGGCAGTGATGGTGATGAATCCAGTGCCAGATGTTTGTAAAAAAAAAAAAAAAAAAAAAAAAAAAAAAAAAGTTATTTCAGACTATAAGTAAAGTAAACCCTTGAAAGTGCCTCCAAGAAGTATGTTGCATGGATTCTGGTGGTGTTAATAAAAACTACCCATAATTCTTTGAGGGATCTTTGTTTTTTTAGAGTGTAGAGTGTATTAAGTGTGTGTGTGTGTAGGGCGAAGGGGGTGTTCCTCTCTTACCATGCTGTCGTAGTGGATGAGCTCGAGCTCGTAGTCGGGCAGGATGTCAGTGCGGTTGTTGACGAGCTCCAGTGCCATCTGCGCGGAGGGCAGACATGCCTGGCCCCCGGGCCATCCTCCGCTCATGGGGAACAGCGCGCCGATGTACAGCTTCTTCTTCCCTGCAACCGCACACGGCCAGGAGAGCAGCAGTGTAAGCCAACATAGCACAATTCTCAGCCACGAGCGCCTGAAATCCCCCGGACTCTCCATGCTGTCAAAGTGTGGATGTCTCCGAGATGAAGCGCGGAAACGCGTCAAGGCTCCACCGATCAACTCGAACACATACAAACTGATGGAACGCGCGCGAACGAGTTTCAAACGCGACCCTGACACGGCGATCTGCGCGCGGCGTCGCGCGTTCTACTGCGTCCTAGTCCATAATAACAGACCGCTTCAGAGAGAGAAGGTCACTGGAGACCTCTACAAATCAGGCTGGAACCAATCAACTAAGTGCAGTGCACGGTGAAAGGGGAACACGTGGAGGAAGTTCTCACCGCGCGACAGCGCAACGGCTTATATAGATCCAGGCTGAATGAATCATTCGCCAGAACCAGCGACCCGCGCGCGCGCACGCATCAGATCGATCCAATCAGCGGCACTCGTAGTATTTAATTATTGCTGTAATGAATCATTAACGCGCTGTAATGTGCTTTAATCCCAATAAAAGCGACAGATGTGATGATCGAGTCTGTACTTTGCAGCGAGTTTTCTCTTCAGGGGGGTTTGTTCAAAATAAAGAAAATAATCATAACGGTCTAATCCCTTAATCCAGTGCAAACGGAGATGAGGGGAAAGAGCAAGCGCCAAACTCAGAGTAAAGCAGCATGACAGGAGCACAGCAGCACTGAACAGAGCATGGCTATATATACCATTCAGAGGGGGGACAGAGACAGAGAGAGGGGGAGAGGGGAGAGGACAGAGACAGAGAGCGGGAGAAACAGAGAGAGAGAGCGAGAGAGAGGGGGACAGAGACAGAAAGAGAGAGAGGGGGAGAGACAGACAGAAAGAGAGGGGGGAGGGAGAGGACAGAGAGACAGAGAGAGCGAGCGAGAGGACAGAGGCAGAGAGGGAAAGGACACAGAGAGAGAGAGAAAGACAGAGAGAGCAAGAGAGAGGGGGACAGAGACAGAGAGAGCGAGAGAGAGGGGGGGGAGAGGACAGAGACACAGAGAGAGAGAGAGAGAGAGAGGAGAGAGAGAGAGACAGCGAGAGAGAGGGAGAGGACAGAGAGGGGGGAGGGAGAGGACAGAGAGAGAGAGAGAGAGAGAGGACAGAGACAGAGAGGGAAAGGACACAGAGAGAGAAAGGCAGAGAGAGGGAGAGGACAGAGAGAGAGGTGTGAGAGAGAGAGAGAGAAAGGACAGAGACAGAGAGAGAGAGAGAGAGAGAGACAGACAGACAGAGAGAGACCAAAAGAGACAAAGGGAGAGGACAGAGAGAGAGAGAGAGAGAGAGAGAGTGTGTGTGTGTGTGAGAGATAGAGAGAGAGAGAGAGAGAGAGAGAGAGAGAGAGAGAGAGGTGGGGGCAGATTGAGTGAGAGAGAATGAGAGAGAATGGGAGAGAACGAGAATGAGAGAGAAAGAGAGAGGGTGTGAGAGGGAGAGGGGAGAGGACACAGAGAGAGAGAGAGAGCGAGAGCGAGAGAGAGTGAGAAAGAATGAGAGAGAGAGGGTGGAGAGAGGGAGATAGATAGAGAGCGAGAGAGAGAGCGAGAGAGAGAGAGAGAGCGAGTGAGAGAGAGAGAGCGAGAGAGAGAGAGAGAGAGAGAGAGAGAGAGAGAGAGAGAGAGAGAGAGAGAGAGTTCACATTTGAGGTCATATTGTTCCATGTGTTATTAAAAGCAGTGCTTCTCAAATAGTGGGGCGCGCCCCCCTGGGGGGGCGCGATGGGATGCTGAGGGGGGGCGCGTGTGACCCAGGAGAACATACTTTTTTTCCGCCGTACTACAAGAAAGTGTAATTGCACATCCACTCCAGTAGTTGGCAGTGGCGCCCTCATTGCCCATTGTGCGCAGCAAGTACAGGTCCCAGCTAAACATTGAGCAGGAGCCGAGAGTTGCAGTGTCATGCTTCAAACCTCGCTTTGAGAAGCTGTGCGCTGCAAAACGTGCTCATTGTAGCCATTAATCTTGGCTTCCTCATTTTGAGAAAAAAAAATCAGCACAAATTGTTCTATTTGTTCTTGTTTTGTAGGTTAAAGTGTTTATATATTGTGCTCCTGAGTTAATGTTTCTGAAGTAAATTTGAATTAATTATTTATTGATTTTATTTTCAGCAGCAAATGGTGTGGTAAGTTTGTCAAAAATGTAACAAGGATATTATTATTTTTAAATTTAAGGCAAATTGATGCACTTTCTTTTACAGACTAATAAAAAATGTTAAAAAAGTTATTCTTGTAAGTTGAACTATATGTCTTTCTTTTTGTTTTATTTATGTTAACAAGGATACGATATAATGAAGAGATATACCTGTAACTATATTATAGAAAAAAGTTATAATTTATAGTTGCGGCGGAAAGTGGGTGGGGGGGGGGCGCGAATTGTTTTCTTCTTGCTAGGGGGGGCGTAACAGAAAATAATTGAGAAGCACTGTATTAAAGTGATCACACTGCCTCTGTATGCTGCTCATAAGCAAATAAACGTTTTTAAAGCACATTTCTACTGTGTAACACATTCAGTATGTGCATGTTTCCATTCATCATTCATTTGCCAAACTGCTTACTCCCACTAGGGTTGCAGGGAGGCCAACAGTGGGCAAAGGCTTACACACTGAATAGCTCACGAACCCATGACAGGGCCAACACTTACACTCATTCACACTCACACACCAAGAGATTATTCCAAACAACCAATCAGCCAATCAGCATGACTTTGAAATGTGGGAGAAAACCGGAGTACCCAGAGAAACCTATACATGCAAACTCTACACAGAAACACCCTTGCCGGACCCAGAACTCAAACCCAGGACATTCTTGCTGTGAGCCTAATGACTATCACGCCCTACATTTAGCATTTCTTCTCAAATGTTACTGATGTCCTGGGCATTTTGGTGCTAATTTGCTTCTTGATATCACACCCACTTTCAGTTATCACCGATCAGACTCATATGGCGAGAAAAGCGAGCATGTTAACTCAATTAACATAACTATGTTAACATGGACCTGCAATCCCTTAAATGGTGGGGTCGGTGGCGTAGTAGTTAGGGTGCTGCGCTCATGATCAGGAGGTTGTGAGTTCAAATCCCACTGAGACTCTCACTGTGCTAAGACCCCTGGGCAAGGTCTCAGCCACAAGTATGCCTCTGTTCACCCATCAGTATAAATGGATACCAGTAAAAACATACTGGGAAGGTAACCTGTGATGGACAAGCATCCTATCCAGGGGGAGTTGAACTCCTCATCGCTTCACGCTACGGAAACCGGGGATAAGCACCGGCCTGATGAACTACAAGGCTCGGGTGTAAAAACCCAACAGACTTTACCTTACCGTAATCCCTTAATAATCAGATCCAAATTGAATTTAATTTCTTCGTGTAAACAGCTCGATCTGATGGAATTCAGTGTTCGATTCAGAATTTAATCAGATTAAAAGAGGTGGTGTAATCCTCTGATAATATAATTCATAGGAAAATATTAGTCATGTAAATGTTCGATTGGATCGCCATTTACCTTCTGTATAACCTTCTGGATCTTCTAAGTATGTTCAGTGATGACATCTTATGGATGAGAGAAACCAGGTAGAATATGGTTATATAAACTGGTTGATGGTGTGGACAAAGTTTTTAAAAAATACATTGAAAAATTTCTAATGTACAGTAAATAATAGTTGAATGAGCAGAAATCAGTCAGAATTATTATGCTTTCTCTCCAATTACTTATATAAGATAGATAATGTAAAAGATACTTTGCAGCGAACATGTGATCAAGCGCCCTCTGCAGGCCGAGAGGAATAAGGTCGAACCTGCAGGTAACATGATGAATTTCACCAGTGTATCATCACTGATGTAAATTTATGTGGGCTTTTTGTGTGCTTACAGACAAAGAGACCAACGTCCAGAGAGAGGGAGGGAGAGAGAGAGAGAGAGAGAGAGAGAGAGAGAGAGAGAGAGCTGTGGGCAGTTGTGTGCCCATTTGTGAAGAATATTCATTGAAAGTTTCAGTAATAGGAGGCTGGGACATCCTGAATAGGCCATCACTAGGCACCATGTAAACATATTCTTGCACAGCTAGGTGCAATTTATCTTTGTGAATTCATCTAATTGCCTGATTTAGGGCAGCGGAAGGAAACCACAGAACCCCGAGGAAACTCAGAAATAGAAACTCGACACAAGGATAAGGATCAAACCGAGGACCGAGGACTTGTAAATCGGAAACTCCACCAGTTGTACCATTATGCTGACTCTGTGTGATGTGGTCTTTTTATTCTTTCTTTTAGGCATTAAAGGCAATTTCCTGCTGTGACTTCACATAACTAGGTATTTAATAGAAGTAAAAAGCTGAATGGAGCACAGATGTAAATGATAAAATTTATGTCGTTGTTGTAGTTGTTGGCTCCGAAAAACAATAAAGCCAGAGATCTTCTCTCATTCGTCACATTTCAGCAATTTTCAATGTCATATTAATGAGAAATCCAACATATAAGTGGAGCCAGCAAATGCTGAATATAAGTGTTCAGAAACATGGCGTAACTAATTAGATGAGATGACAAGCACAATGGCATGAACAAGGATAAGTACGGAAAGCAAGAAACTTGAAGGTTGGGAACAAAACCTTTTTCAACATAATGGCATCTTGGTTCATGTTGGGAACTTAACCAGTTGCAAAAGACATCATCATGTGACTGAAAGATATTAACATATACACACACACACACACACACACACACACACACAAAATGTGGAATTTAAAAACAAAGCAAACTATGGTGAATAGCATATCACATGCTATTTATTCATCCATACTGCCGGTATTTATACCAGTTATCTATAAGGTTCCAGAGAAAGCTGCAGCAAATCTCACTTGACTCCGAGTGAAAGCTGTGATACAGCCTGAAATGGTCACGAGACTCTCCATTGTGAGATTAACATGCTAAACACTAAGCTGCCAGGCTGCCTTATGCTAATTATATGCAAGATTAATGTGCAAGTCATTTAAGGTGGATTACTCCTTCAAGGTGTTCTTAGGCCGTCAAAAAAGGTTATTTATCCCGTCTAATCCCTAAATAAGTCAAACTACATCAAAACTGAAAGTACTGTAATATTTACAAAAAACTCTCATAAATTTAAAAACAGCCTGAGTAAGAGCACTTGAAGAGCACAGGCCTCTGAAAAGTCCAGCAATCCCTGATATGAACCAAATGTCAATCACTGCAATATTTCACAATATTAATTCATCTTTTAAAGAATTCCTGCATGAAGAATTTGATCTGGATTATCTCCAATAACCAAACAGTCTTCACTGTGCAAGGCAATGAATTTTATGAAAAACTGCACATAATTTTTGAGACGCATAAACCGCAAGGAAAACAACATTCAGACATGTCCTCTTTTATAAGACTTCATAATAGTTCTTTCACCTGGGTGCCCAGTGGTGCCATATTATTACACACTCTGTCAAAAATGAAGCAATAGTTATGATTACACAACTACATTTCCAACACAATACATATACCAAACATCCATTTACTTTTATTTAAACTCTCTATTGCTTGATATTATTCTCCATTTTTCCAGTTATTTACTGCATATATACATAATAATAACTTCAGTACATGTTTGTGTAATAACTTTAGAAATCGCAAATGTGTTCCTGTTGATAAATTTTGAAAAGTTTTGTCTACACAGTCATTCATTCATTCATTTTCTGATCTGATTAATCCTAGTTAGGGTCGCTGGCACCCATTTCACCCAATTCTGGGCGAAAGCCTAGGACACCCTGGATGGCTCGCCATGCTATCGCAGGGAAAAACTCTATATAATTATTCTCAATTTTGAATAGATAGATAGATAGATAGATAGATAGATAGATAGATAGATAGATAGATAGATAGATAGATAGATAGACAGACAGACAGACAGACAGATAGATAGATAGATAGATAGATAGATAGATAGATAGATAGATAAAAACAAGGAAATAAACAAGCGCATTCGGAAAATGCAAACCTCTGCCAAGCCATACAAATTAAGTATGTAAGCTTCCCCTGCTGGACCTTCTGTAGTACCACACTTCCAAAAAAATGAGACTTTTTTCAATATTAAACTTAAATCTTGATATCTTCCAGATGAAACATGCTCAGATATCAATGCTTCTGGTATATCTCACAAATTTCATTCAAATAAGATGTGTTTTAACATAAAATGTGTAAAAAAAAATAATAATAATATGAAGAAGAAGAACAACAACAAAAGAATCACATCTAAGATGAGAATTTTGACATTTTTGAAAAAAAATTGTGACATCATCAGTGTGTGAATTTGTGAATGTGACTGAATGAATACATAAATTTGTGATGGGTGAATGTAAATTTCCCTCTGGAATTAATAAAGTGTTTCTCTAATAATTTAGAAAGATAGATAGACACTTTATTAATCCCAAAACATAAACGAAAAGTTAATAGGAACATCCCTGAATGATTACAGTACTTATCTATAATAATAATTTCAGATTGATTTGTAAAAAACTGTGGACAAGAAGTCACTAAGCGCAGCATAGTAGTGTACTGGTTAGCATGTTCACCTCACAACAACAGGGTCCTCGGGCTCAGTGAGGGCGTTTCTGTGGGACGTTTGCATCTTGTCTTTGTGCAAGAGTGGGTTTTCTCCGGGTACTCTACTTTTCCTCAAACAGTACAAATACACGCACATTAGACTGTTCCAAATTGCCCCTAAGTGTAAGTACAAATGTGAATGTTTGTGTGTTGCCTTGGAATGGTTTAGAAAGCCGTTCAGGATGTACCCTGCCTTCACCAGGTGTCAGCTGAGACAGGATCCAACCAATGAGATGAGAGGAGTAGAAATGAGATGGAAAAGTTACTAACCAACAGACACACAAAAACATTATAAACCCATATCAATGAACACATAAGCTCTTTGTCAGAGAAAGAAACATTCAGACAGACAGACAGACAAACAGATAGAACAATATAATAGATCGACTGACCAACAGGCAGACAGACAGACAGATAGAATAATAGACACACTGACCGACCAACCCACTGACCGACCGACCGACCGATAGACAGAACAATAGACAGACCGATCAACCGACCAACAGACAGACAGATAGAACAATAGACCGACCAACCGACCTACCAACCGACAGACAGAGAGACAGACAGACAGACAAACAGATAGAACAATATAATAGATCGACTGACCAACAGGCAGACAGACAGACAGACAGATAGAACAATAGACACACTGACCGACCGACCGACAGACAGAACAATAGACAGACCGATCAACCGACCGACAGACAGACAGACAGATAGAATAATAAACAGACCGACCAACCGACCGACAGACAGATAGAACAATAAACAGACCGACTGACCAACCGACCGACCGACTGACTGACCAACAGACAGACAGATAGAACAATAGACCGACCAACCGACCTACCGACCGACAGACAGAGAGACAGACAGACAGGCAGACAGGCAGACAGGCAGACAGACAGACAGACAGACAGACAGACAGATAGATAGATAGATAGATAGTCTGAATAAAAACAACATAAACTTTAATGCGACGAGGTCTAATGAGATCTGTGAAGTATTAATTCAGCACTGAAGAATTTTTTTGATCATCTGCATGGATCATTTGTGCAAAATAAGATGAATACTTTATTTTAAGGAGCCGAAACATAAATATCTGATTCATTTTTTATATGTAATCTTAGAATAATTCAGTTCAGAATGTTCAAAAGAGTATTGTACATTCAGTCAATACCACCTTTTCTTTTTCTTTCCACCTCCCTTTCTCTCCCGCGCACACACACACACACACACACACACACACACACACACACACACACACACACACACACACACACACACACACCATCGAACACAACCAAGCTTACTCAGATAAACAATCAATCTCTCATGCTATTACCAGCGGCACCTCATAGATACTCCTTTCCAATAAATCAAGTAGAGGCCGACATGATCTCTGTCAAATAACCGATATTGACATCATAATGCAAGTTCATTTCCCACATGTTGTTGTGTTCATGTCTCGAAGCCACTATAGTATAAAACAACTGAAACACCTAAAGCTTTTTCTTTCTGATCTTCTGCTCACTGTTCAGGTTTGCGTGACTAAATCGCTGTTCATTCATTCGGGTTTTATAGCCGACAGACACCCGTCAACATTACAGCCCGAAGGAAACATACTCAGTGCAAACATATCATATTGTAAGATATTATGACGTATATAATCCCCCAATAAGACACATGCACTGCAACAATGCACAAGATTACAGTAAATACTGTCCAAATTCATAGACTCAGATTTCTGCAGTGCCTGTGTGAGCACGTCAAGGATTTCCACACTATCCTCACTATTTAAAATGTTGCGTATTGAAAACATACTTATAATGCAAGTCTTAGGGCTGCTGCTGAAGCCGCATATGAAAAGATAATACATAGAGAGGTGGCACAGTGCTGAAGTGGTTTGCACTTCCTTCTCTCAGCAAGAAGGTTCTTGGTTTTAGTGCCAGGCTCTGAAGATTCTGTTCTTTACACGTTCTCCCTGTACTTGTGTGGGTTTCCTGCAGATTCTCCGGTTTCCCACCCATAGCATAAAGACAGGCTCATTTGGCTAATTGGCTGTTTTAAATTGTCTCCAGATGGAAGTGTGAATAGTCATATGTGTATGTTGACCCTGTGATCGGCTGGCGAGCTGTGCAGAGTGTATCCCACCTTCACCCGGTGTCGGCTGACATGAGCTCCAGCCTCAACACAATCCTTGACATTAAATGGTTTGGCGAGTGAATGAGTGGAACATAAAGGAATATAAAGTTCATATGGACGTCTTTTAAATGTGTACAATAATATTTTTTTTCTTGATTAGTCATCAGTGCATCTTTTCATTTCTCAATATTAGATTCAGTGACAATTTGTAAACCAACTTGTTTTTGAGGTTTTGTTTGAAGATTTGTCCAAAACACAATCAATTCAAGAGATCGCTTAAGGCTACTAGGGTCGAGGTGAGACTGGAACCTATCTCAGCCTACTCTGAGCAAAGGCTGGGTACACCCTGAACAGCACACAAGCAAGCACCCATGGTCACACCTTGGGACAATTTCAGTATAGTTCATTTTCTGTAACCGCCTAGTCATAATTAGGGTCGCGAGGAGGCTGGCGCCCATCCCAGCCATCTTCGGGTGAGGGCAGAGTACACCCTGGACAGCTTGCCAGGCCATCACAGGGTGGAAACACACTCTCGGCTTTGCAGCCTATTCTTGTCGAAAGTCAGCAATGGTTCTTTTACATGAACCTCACACCATAGATAGTGAGAGACATGGCCGGCCTTTGATAACCCAGTTAGCTGCACTGGGGAGGACAGTGACAACCTTGTGGAGAGTGTGACTCAAACCCCCAACCTTAGGATCAGTGATCCAGCACATATACCACTAGGCCACCACTGCCCTACACTTTGGGACAATTTGAAACTGCCAATTAGCCTAATGTGAATGTCTTTGAAACCAGAGTACCCAGGGAAAACCCATATAAGCACGAGGAGAAGATGCAAACTCAACAAAAAAAACAACCCTCCACAAGCCCAGAAATTGATACCAGGACCAGTTACACATCCTGTCACTATTTTCTTCTTCTTCTTCTTTTCCTTTTGGCTGTTCCCTTCATGGATCGCTACAATAAATGATCTGCCTCCATCTCACCCTATCCTCTGCATCTTCTAATCTTACTCCAACGACCTTCATGTCCTCCTTCACCACATCCATAAATCTCCTCTTTGGTCCTCCTCTAGGCCTTCTGCCTGGTAGTTCCAAGCTCAGCATTCTACTACCAATATACTCACTATCCCTCCTCTGTACATGTCCAAACCATCTCAATCTAGCCTCTCTGACTTTGTCTCCAAAACGTCTTACATGTGCTGTCCCTCTGATGGACTCATTTCTAATCCTATCCATCCTCGTTACTCCCAAAGAGAACCTCAACATTTTCATCTCTGCTACCTCCAGCTCTGCCTCCTGTCTTTTCCCCAGGGCCACTGTTTCTAACCCATACAACATCGCTGGCCTCAACACCGTCTTGTACACTTTTCCTTTCATTCTTGCCGATACCTTCCTATCACACATCACACCGGATACTTTTTGAATAAATAAATATGACAGGTTTGAAACCGGTGAATGGGGAAATTTTACAGATGCTTGAAGGTGGTTGGATACAAATTTAAGAACAACTCCTGCCAACTTTGAGCAACTACTTTATCATACTCAGGGTCATGGTGGAGCCAAGGCAATCCCAGAGAAACTGTGTTTGAGGCAGAAATAAATCCCTGGATAGAGAACCAATCCATCACAGTTCCCTATATACAGTACACAGTCATTCACATCTACAGGCAATTTATCTCAGCCAATACATCTGTAGGATTTTTGGACGGAAAGAGGAAACTGATGCTCCAAGGGGAAACCCAGGCAGTTATGCAAATAACACTGAATTTCCACACCTGAGCACAAGGTCGAACAGGGGTATAAAAGTGGACAAGAACAGCTTTCCTGTTTCTTTCTATTACTAGTACGTTGTGGTTTTTGTGTTTTAAGGTAACATTATATGGTCATAATTTTTTTTCCAAGAGAGTTGAATAATAAGTGCCCGAAGAGTTTGACAGACTTTCTGAGCAAGCTCATGTTTTATTTACGAAGCCAGTAAATGCATTTATAACACATAGAGAATTTCCTTCAACTAGTTTACTCTAAATTTTTTTAATGAATCTATCTACCTATACCAGTTATTCATCAGGATCATGGGGGATCTGTAACCAATCCCAGCAGGAGGCAGGGTCCACCATAAAGCGGCCACCACTCTACTGCAGTGTCAATTAAAATACAAACAAGTCATTCACACTCACATTCATATTTATGAGAAATTAGAGTAGGCAGTAAAAATAATGAGCACCGTGGGGAAAAACCAGAGTTACCCAGATGAAACCCACAGAAGCACAGGATAACATTCAATCTTCACACAGAAAGTCCCTTCGCCGAGTTTCAGACCCAGAACATTCTCACTGTCAGGAGACTGCGATCAACACTGAGCCGCCATACTGCCTTAATTAAGCGATTGTAGGCAAATGTTCCATTATTGGTACATAGCATTAACAGATGCTACAGATACAGCCAACAGAAATTAAATAATTAAAAAATGGAAATTTATAAATAAATAAATTTAGTTTAAATTTGCTAAACCAGAGATGAAAATGTTGAGGTTCACTTTGGGAGTAACGAGGATGGATAGGATCAGGAATGAAAACATCAGAGGGACAGCACATGTGAGATGTTTTGGAGACAAAGTCAGAGAGGCTAGATTGAGATGGTTTGGACATGTACAGAGCAGGGATAGTGAGTATATTGGTAGTAGGATGCTGAGGTTGGAACTACCAGGCAGAAGGCCTAGAGGAAGACCAAAGAGGAGATTTATGGATGTGGTGAAGGAGGACATGAAGTGTTACGAGCATGTACATATTTGGGTGAACGTAAATATAAAAATAATGGAAGAGAATCACATGGTGAGACTGAGCTGTTTGAGTCTGTAATTTTCCATAGAGGACTGGGGTTGCACAATCCGACAGAGGGGAGGAGCAACATAGACATGTCTGGGCTTGCCTGGGCTTGTTCAGGCTGGTATCAGGGAGAAAACAACTTGTTGGGGAGACCAGGACCACTTGGGGTGTGATATAGCTATCAAGGACTGAGGAGAAGAAGCAAAATTTTGAATCTGTAAGGGTTCTTGGTGAATTCCAGGGCTGAACTGTCCTTCACTCAGGTGAGGACTTTTTGCTTTGCTATCCTGGATATTTGTTAGGACGACTCAAGAGTGGATCCATGAGGAATCTCTGGAGGATTGTCCATTTTGTTTGACTGCATCTCCTCAGGAGCAGTTTTTGTCTCCAGAAGTGACTTTCTCAAGGATACATGTCAAGACCTTGGTGTGTCATGAGGCGGGATGGCAAGCCTTTCCCCGCCAGCACATGCGCCATCTCTAAATTTACCCTGCTGCAGGTGCTTGGTGACTATGGGACCCTTGGTTAATTTGTATATAGTTTAGGTCTAAGTTGTAAATAATGTGAATTTTGTCTTATTTTGTTCAGATTATTAAAGTGTATATAGTTTATGTTGTGGTCTGTCGTGCTTTGCTGGTTTCACAGGGCAATTTCAATCCTCTAAATTTTCCAATCCATAACATGAAGGTAGTTGGTGTAAGAGAAGAAGATGCAGAGGATAGGGTGAAATGGAGGCAGGTGATTCGCTGTGGTAACCTCTGAAGGGAACAGCCGAAAGGAAAAGAAGAAGAAGAAGAAGAAGTCTCAATTTTCTAAACAAAAACGAAAGAAACAAAGAAAATGGTTGCTTTGGTTACAAAACCCATATCTCAAATCTAATTTTATAGGTTTATCATGTGACTTATTAGCACACATGAGAGAGCACAAGGGACACTCGAACTGCCTTGACTTCAGAAACACAAACAGGTGGGCTGCCCTTTAAAGCTAACCACAGACCTTTCTGAGCTCCCCGGTGACATTTGGTCTCTCTCTCTCTCTCTCTCTCTCTCTCTTTAATTCTCCCTCTCCATGTATCTGAGCTTAATTCCAATTTCTCCACATGCCAGACATGAATTATTTACTACTGATCTTTAGTTGATATTTAATAAAAGAACACCAAGCGACATCTACCACAAAGCTCGATAATTACCAGGAGCGCTGACTACCTTCATATAATCAGCTCCGGAATTACTGGCACCCTTCATAAAAATAACCAAAACCTTCTCATTATCTAAACCGCTTAGTCCTTTATGGTTGCGGAGAGGCCGAAGTCTATCTCAACTGACTCGGAGTGAAGGTGGGGTACACCCTGCGCTGCTCACCAAATCATCGCAGGGCCAATACACACACAACCATTCATACACATTCACATCTAGGTTCAATTTAGAACAGCCAATTAACCGACTGTGAAATCCACACAAGCACAATGAGGACATGCAAACTCCACACAGAAATGCCCTCGCTGAGCACAGGTCTCTAAACCAGGACCTTTTTGTTGTAAGGTGGACGTGCTAACCACTGCGCCACCATGCCGTCAATAAAATAAGTATTATGTACAATTAGTATACATTTGGAAAAACCTGCCATTGGCAAAAATACGTTATTTATATATTACAGTGAACACTCACTATTTTGTGCTTCAGTGCATCGCGGGTTTTTCAAAAATATTCAGTGAAAAATAAAAAAAGAAATTAAGCAAAAATAGGGGAAAAGTTAAGGAAAATGCTGCAAAACAAGGCTAATTATGCAAAAAAAAATCCATAAACAAACAAAAACAAAACAACAACCCAAAACCCCTCAAACAAAACTACTTACATTTTTATGTGAGGTGCGCATCTGAGCGTGTGCGCGCACATCTGTGTGAGAATTTATATTTTATTTACATCTTGTGCATTATTTTTGAATGTTTAATTGTTATTATAAGCATTTATAGTGTTGAATATGTATTTATTGATATTATATAGAAGAAGATACAAGTACGCATATGTCAGTCGGGGGGGGGGTCAATCCTACTTTGCGGAAATCGGCGGTTGTGGGGGGTCCTCGATCCCCATTCACCGCAGAAAGTGAGGAATCCCTGTATAGAATATTTTCTCACAAAGTACGTATGGCATTTGAGTATTTGCTTCATTAGAACAAATACTATCAAACCCAAGAAATATTTTCATCCTGGTGAAGCAGCAAATATATACTTTCCAAAACATAAATAAAAACTAAATCTAAAAAAAAAAAAATCCATATTAATCATTTAATTCTTTCTCAGCTAGTATATAGTACATAAATTTATAAAACAAACCTGTTTTCTCATTAGCTATATTTATAGAAAAATTAATGAAATTTCTCTGGCTTCTCTGGTTTTCTCCCATCGCCCAAAGACATGCACATTAGGCTGAGTGAGTGTTTTAAATTGCCCCTAGGTGTGAATCCTAGTTTGAATGGTTGTGTACGTGTTGACAACAAGATGGTCTGGTGAGCAGTTCAGGGTGTGTCCCACTTTCACCATAATCAGTGGGATATTTTTCGGCCTCCTGCAACCCTGAATAAAGGATTAAGCAGGTTGGAAAATTATACGGTATTCATCAATCACACTATATGGCCATCTTAAGACAAATAGGCCTTGTATAGATTATAAGCACATGGTTGGTATGGAAGAACTCAAGCGACCTGTACAGAGCCCTGAATTAAATCGCACTGAATATCTGGGGGTGAAATGAAACAATGAATGCATGCCAAGCCTCCTCACCAAACAGCAGCACCTGATATTATTAATGTTTTTTTGGGTGAAAGATCACATAGACTCCAGCCATGGACCAACATCTTCTGGAAAGCCTTCCCGGAAGAGTGGAGGTTTCTATTACAGCAACGGGGAAATAAATCTGAACTGAAATTCTTAACAAGCATTTGCCTGGAGAGTGTATTTCATTTAAGGTTAGCAATCATACCAGTATGGAAATATGATCACTATTATTACTTCTAGCATGGAAATGATCTTATACCATTGGTATGAGTGTTTGTTAGTACACATGCGCAAAAAGCTATGTGCAGATTTTGGTTAAATTTCTACCAGTGATGGATGGGGTTTTGGACATAGAGGACTCCCGTAGATTTTGGAGACCAAATTCTGCATCCAGGAATTTTTAAAGTACATGGATCCTTCACTTTTCGCAGTTAATGGGGGCCGAGACCCCCTGCGATTGCCGATTTCCGTGAAGTAGGATTGAACCCAACGACTGGCGTATACGTACATGTATTGATATTTATCTATGTGAAGATATTGATTTGATTAAAAAAAAACAAAAAAACAAAAAAAAAAATAGATGCAGCTCAATGGAGAGTGGCACTATGGAGCCATGGGCCTGTTCTAAAAATAGCAGTGAACAGGCCCGCGGGCACCTCATGTTGATTTTGCGGGTGACCTGCAGCCCGCGGGTACCATGTTGGTAACCCCTGCCTTACACAATCTCCTCCTTTCAGACAAAACATAAATTACTTTTTAAAAATTCATAAAAGACAATGAAGAGCACTGGGTTTTAACTGCAAAGCCAGGAGTAAACATGTCAGTCAAACTTTTGAGAAGAATTTTATATTTTCTGAAGGTATCTTTGCATTTCTTTATATGTTCCTAAGACTTGAGCGCAGTGCTCCATACTGAATATTTATGAAAGAAGTCTCCAGTGTCAGCGCTTTGTAAAGGTCAGTAAGTCTCTAAGACAGAGGACTTTGCACTTTCCAGTCTCACAGTAACATGACAAGCTGCATTTTTATCCTATTAAAACCTACAGGGGGGGGAGGGATGCTACTCAGGGAACAACAGCTTAATGCCACTCGAATATAAGAAATAACAGGAACTACCTTATCTCGTAAACATTTTTGAGTATTAACTAGACAACAAAATATTTGAACAATACAATTAAATTTGCCAATATAGGAATGAATCATTGTATTATAAGAAATATTCAATTATAGCACTGCTTCTCAAATAGTGGGGCGCACCATGATTCCAGGAGGGGCGAGGTACGACTCTGGGTACATGCTTTTTATGGAATACATAATTAATTGCACCTCCGCTCCACTAGTTGGCAGTGACGCTCTAATATTTGCGCTATGGTGTAGCTGATTTTCGCACAGCAAACGGTATGAAGTTGCAGTAAACAACCCCTCAAACAACACGTAAAAAATTCTAACAGGAAAGAGAAAGATGGAAAGAGAGGCGGAGATATTAAGACATAAATAAGCTGAATGAGTTTAAATAAGAATTTTTTTTTTTTTTTTTTTCAGGCACATTGGTGCACTTTAAATCTTTTCTATTACAGATAATAAAAAAAAAACAATGTTAATGAAGTTTTTCTTTATTGTAAGGTGACGTATATTTCTTTCTTTTTTGTTTTAATGTTAATAAAAATACAATGTTATGCAGAGGTGTACTAATAATTTCATAGGCAAATACTATTAATAGTCGCTCACGGGACTGTGGGGGTAGCATGAAATGTTTTTTTTCTGACTAGAGGGGGCGCCACAGAAAGTTATTCAGAAACACTGAATTATAGAGAAATAATCAACTACAAGAAGCATCACACCGACCCCACTGTCAGAATTTTCCTAGACCCACATGCACTGTTGTGCTGTGTGCTTTACATATATATTTTACTCGGGAGTCGCCACAGCGAATCATCTGATTCGCACGTTTTATTTGGCAGAGGTTTTTACGTCAGATGCCGTTACTGTCACAACCCTTTTTAGCAAGGGACAGAAACACGCTGACGACTTTGCAGCTACTCTTTACGAAAGTCAGCAATGGTTCTTTTACATGCGTCTCACCATAGACAGTGAGAGACATGACCTGCCTTTGATTAACCCAGTTAGCTGCACTGGGGGGGGACAGTGACAACCTTGTGGAGAGTGGGACTCGAACCCCCAACCTTTGGATCAGCGATCCAGTGCCCTATACCACTAGACGAACACTACCACAATATATATGTATATATATATATATATATATACATATATATATATATATATATATATATATATATATATATATATATATATATATATATATATATATATATATATATATATATATATATGACTACCATGATATTTTTGTAATACCTGTACTGACATCACAAAACTGTACCTGACAAAACATCAAACTTCTTCTTCTTCTTCTCTTTCGGCTTTTTCCCCTTTTACTCGGGAGTCACCACAGCGAATCATGTGATTCGCACGTTTGATTTGGCAGAGGTTTTTACGTCGGATGCCCTTCCTGTCACAACCTTTTTTAGCAAGGGACAGAAACACGCTGACGACTTTGCAGCTCCTCTTTACGAAAGTCAGCAATGGTTCTTTTACATGCCTCTCACCATAGACAGTGACAGACATGGCCCGCCTTTGATAACCCAGTTAGCTGCACTGGGGGGACAGTGACAACCTTGTGGAGACTCGAACCCCCAACCTTAGTATCTGCGATCCTGCGCCCTATCCACAAGACCACCATTGCCCACCTGACAACCTCCAAATAATACTGCAACGAGTGTGAGGACACGTCGGCTTTAAGATTAAGCATCTCTAACAAAATCCGAAGATACGCTTACTCGGGCACAAGTGCACTCGGCACTACGTTTTGCATGTTCTCATGCTTGAGTGGGTTCATCAAGCTACTCTAGTTTCCTCCCACAGTCCAAAGACTTTGGGCACATTAGGCTAACTGGTTGTTCCAAACTGTCACTAGGTGTGAGTGTGAATAGTTATGTGTGTGTTGGCCTTGTGATGGATTGGTGAGCTGTATAGGGTGTGTCCTAACGTTGCAACGTTGGAAACCGCAGCATTTGACAGACCGTCTTGGTGCAACCTGATTCACAAAGGTGCCATCCACTCAGAGAATAAACGTTCGAACGCAGACAAAGATAAATGTCAAACACACAAGGCTCGAGCTGACCGATCTACCAACACAACCCCCTCTCACTGGTGTCCAACTTGTGGGAGGGGTTTCCACGCCCGTATTGGCCTTACAAGCCACTTGCGGACACATCGCCCCGTCTCTTAGACACTGTGTTGTTTGTGTTGCTATGGTCATACTTGATATCGAGTCGACGAACATCATCAGGGTGTGTCCTGCCTTTAGAATTGACCGTGATAGGCTCAAATCTATCAAGAATCCTAGTAGGATATGGCAAGTGAACGAATGTATGAATTGGGTTTTGTGAACACCATGTTCTCTCCAAACAAACAAAAAAAAATCCTGAAATGGTCTTACTGGGGCAGTGGTGGCCTGGTGGTAAAGGTGCTGGATCACTGATCCTAAGGTTGGCGGTTCAATCCCCACTCTCCACTGATTTGCACTGTCGTCCCCCCACTCCCCACCCCCAAGGCCGGCCATGTCTCTCACTGTCTATGGTGTGAGGTTCATGTAAAAGAACCATTGCTGACTCTCTACAAGAGTAGCTGCATAGCCGTCAGTGTGTTTCCGCCCTGCGATGGCCTGGCGAGCTGTCCAGGGTGTACTCTGCCCTCACCCGAAGACGACTAGGATGGGCGCCAGCCTCCGTGTGACCCTAAATACGATTAAGCGGTTACAGAAAATGAACAGATGATGATGAACGGGTCTTGGTTCAAAGACATCTTTATCTAATATGATCTGTAATATACCAACCACGAGGAACTGGCTCCATACCAGTAAAAGGAATTTTTAAAAAACTTCAAATTGTAACAGCAGAAACTTTTCCCATCAAGCCACCCACGCAGATGTGCACAGCAATGACAAACTCAAGAGTATGCCAGAAATGTGTTCAGCCAGGCATATGATAATTAGCCTCGCCCTTTAGATCAATCAGGAGGTTTGTCGAGAAATGAGGTAAAATGAAATGCTGTGGTTATCATCGCACCACTATGAGGCGCTCATTCAAAACCGGCGATGATGTTGTGGAGCGACTCTGATATCTCAGGGCGCCCTCATGCCTGTGCTGCCTTCTGCCTCTCTTTTTAGTTATATCTGGGCATGCCTGAGTCTCAGCTTGCACTATGATTATCATACACACCATATGTCAAGTCGCGTTCAACAATCTTGCTAAGCTCTACATCCTGTTACCTGAGATAATGTGAGTGCAGAATCCTGAGGTGCTCCTACTGCTTCCTCCACTCAGGAGCATTTCGGAGTCAGCTGGATGCCCCGTCTACGTTCCGGATTGCCCAGAGACAACGCAAACTCCCATCATTTCCCTCTTAAACCCCGGCTATGTTGGGATTTGGTAATTAGCTAAATATTAGTTTGACTGATAAATCCGCTGCATTAAATGTTAAGCTTTTCTGGAAGGGTTTTTTAGTGCACCATAATCTCACATTCATTTAATACTTTTCATGACTGTTTCCTGTCAAGACTGCTGTAATTACTCTATCTGTTACTCAGCAGAGATGCTTGGCACTCAATTGTAGAGTCAGAGTTCATCACATGGCCTTTTCCTGATCTCCCTGTAGAGATTCTCCATCTTTACATTTGTCTCTGCATTAGGAATCTGAATTCATATTTCTCAAAAGTGTTTTTGCGACACTGTGTGCATCAAGTACTTCAATTTCAATTTACTCGATAGCGCATGTAACACACACACACACACACACACACACACACTTAAATTTAATCCTCATCCAGTTGAGGTTGCACAAAAGTAAATAAGCAGATATCTCTCTGAGTGAGTCAACAGCCGGATGAACACAGGGTCAGGAAGCAATGATGGAAGGCTGTAAAAGGAAAACAGGATGAATGGATGGATGAACTAATACCTAGAATGAATGAGAAGCATTAGTGGATCATCAGATTTGCTGAATGAAACACAGCATTGTGTAAAATATGAATTTGGGAACAGCCTTTGCCTAGTGGTTTGGTTGACAAACAGGTTTGAGGCCAAAAGGTTACCGGTTTAATTTTTGAACTGCAAGGAAAATGGCTGAAGTGCCCTTGGGTAAAGCAACAACACCCCCCCCCCCCCCCCCAACTGCTCTCCAGAGGCCACAATGTGGCTGCCCACTACTCTGTGTGTGTGTGTGTGTGTGTGTGTGTGTGTGTGTGTGTGTGTGTGTGTGTGTTTGTGTTCATTTTGGGTGGATGAATGCAGAGCCAAATTTCTCTTGCTGGGAATAATACACTACTGTACATCAATTTCAAAAACATAATCAAATTAAAATGAATCAAATACGTACTGTAATTCAAAATTTATGTGAAATAAAATAAAACAAATTAGACACGACTGCCCTCCAGTGTTCAAATTGAAGTATTACAATTGAGGCTTGAATTTTACTGCTTCACTACTACAGTACAGTACTAATCCATTCTCTCTTTAGTTTAAAAGCTTCTACAGCACATCACTGAGCAGAAGAAAAAACATCACTGCAAATGGCTTCTACTTTTTATATCTTCAGACCACAAACATTTTATAGAATAAGCAATTATTGAACTATGAAAACCATGTTATGGAGTACTGTACTGTATTATTCATAACAAGGAGGGTTTTATCAGCACAGGATTACACTCACCGAGATCTGAGTAATTCTCTGCATGATGCAAAAGCCAAATTCTAAAACTGATTTATTATTTATTTAAAATATTTTCATAATCACTCAATTTATCCACTGTCAAACATGGGTAAGTCAGCTGATATAATTATTTGTTGGCTTTTCACCCATCAAAAAAAAAAGAAAATATTTGGAATGAATAATAAGAGTATTTATATCTATATTCTGATTGTCGAAACTACTGCTGAATAATCACACATTCTGATTGGCTAATCTACTACTGAATAATCACACATTCTGATTGGCTAAACTACTGCTGAGCAATTACACATTCTGATTGGCTAAACTACTGCTGAGCAATTACACATTCTGATTGGCTAAACTACTGCTGAGCAATTACACATTCTGATTGGCTAAACTACTGCTGAGCAATTACACATTCTGATTGGCTAAACTACTGCTGAGCAATTACACATTCTGATTGGCTAAACCACTGCTGAGCAATTACACATTCTGATTGGCTAAACTACTACTGAGCAATTACACATTCTGATTGGCTAAACTACTGCTGAATAATCACACATTCTGATTGGCTAAACCACTGCTGAGCAATTACACATTCTGATTGGCTAAACTACTACTGAATAATCACACATTCTGATTGGCTAAACTACTGCTGAGCAATTACACATTCCGATTGGCTAAACTACTGCTGAATAATCACACATTCTGATTGGCTAAACTACTGCTGAGCAATTACACATTCTGATTGGCTAAACTACTGCTGAGCAATTACACATTCTGATTGGCTAAACTACTGCTGAGCAATTACACATTCTGATTGGCTAAACTACTGCTGAATAATCACACATTCTGATTGGCTAAACCACTGCTGAGCAATTACACATTCTGATTGGCTAAACTACTACTGAGCAATTACACATTCTGATTGGCTAAACTACTGCTGAATAATCACACATTCTGATTGGCTAAACCACTGCTGAGCAATTACACATTCTGATTGGCTAAACTACTACTGAATAATCACACATTCTGATTGGCTAAACTACTGCTGAGCAATTACACATTCCGATTGGCTAAACTACTGCTGAATAATCACACATTCTGATTGGCTAAACCACTGCTGAGCAATTACACATTCTGATTGGCTAAACTACTGCTGAGCAATTACACATTCTGATTGGCTAAACTACTGCTGAATAATCACACATTCTGATTGGCTAAACCACTGCTGAGCAATTACACATTCTGATTGGCTAAACTACTACTGAATAATCACACATTCCGATTGGCTAAACTACTGCTGAATAATCACACATTCTGATTGGCTAAACTACTGCTGAGCAATTACACATTCTGATTGGCTAAACTACTGCTGAGCAATTACACATTCCGATTGGCTAAACTACTGCTGAATAATCACACTCTGATTGGCTAAACTACTGCTGAACAATTACACATTCTGATTGGTTAAACTACTGCTGAATAATCACACATTCCGATTGGCTAAACTACTGCTGAGCAATCACACATTCTGATTGGCTACACTACTACTAGGATATCATTCATGTAGCATGATTAGCTACATCACCACAGAAAAATTAATGAAACTGGTCAAGACTCTGTACTGGGATAAAAGGTAACCCTTGCTGGCTGATTCCTCCATTCATTGCAGAGTTATTAGATTAATAACATCCTCTGCGTTCTCTGATGCTGGTGACCCGGGGTGGACCTATCATTAGCAATGAGCGATGTAGCAGAAGGGCAGCAAACACACAGGGCCATTTGCTCGGCGAATAGGTAACCTCACCAGCAAAGTGCATGAGGCACAGAGCGGAATTGGTTTAGTGTGTACATTTAAAAACAGAATAAAATAATACACACACACACACACACACACACACACACAGACAATTCTTTTTAGACTTAATGTTAACCAAATTTCATATGGAATTTAATTTAATTTAACCTCCAGGACTTACCTGTATAATTTTTGTCATCTGAGAGCAGGTAAGGAGAGAAAACAGAATGAAAGTTGAAGAAATGCAAGGCATTTTCATACAATTTCAAAACAATTTCATACATTATGACTGCATCAGTCCAGAGGAAAGAATGTATTGAAATGCTGACTGGTATAAGGAAATATCTTATATTTTCCACAATATTTATGCAAGACAATATTTTAGAAGCAGACAGTAATAAATAAAAATTCAGTAATAATAATAATAATAATAATAATAATAAATTAGTATAGACTACACAAATATGGTACCATTTGGTCCACTGTCAAAAATTATCCTGAGCATGTGTCATCATTATCACACTTTAAAATAAAAAATGAACCATAAAAATCTATGTTTAGGTGTGTGTGTGTGTGTGTGTGTGTGTGTGTGTGTGTGTGTGTGTGTGTGTGTGTGTGGTATACACTCAAACACTTTAACAGATTGCAGTTTATTTATATTTCCATGTAGTATAAAGTAGCCTCTCAATGAGTAGGCTAATCAAATACTGTTAGCTACACAGCATTTATTTCTACTCAAAGTTTACACAGAATTTAATGACTAAAATATTTTTCAAAAACTATAAAAATCTCTTTTTTTTTTGTTTGCTTTTATATCGTGTATATTAAAACTCTTAAGGATGGTTCGAGAGATGCACAGCTCTTATTCTACTTATACCAATTGCATGTGTGCTTGAAACTAATCTGTCAATCATTATGATTTCTTTTCTTATGTTGCTGTGTAGTCTATACTAAAACAATAATTTGCCTCAGGCTTTGTGGATGTTGATGAATTGAACAGTTCCATCTCATGGACTGTTCAGTGATATCCACGTTGCCTTTGGCCCATAATTGTTAAATATAACAAAATCAAGAGCCTTGGCTAAAAAAATAAGAAATGAGAAACTGCCACATGTGTATCAGCGGCGTTGAAGTGGTGCTCACATGCAGCAGAGAAATGGAGGAGTGTGTTACTGAGGACATGCTGCTTCTTATGAATAAAAGCTTTCATTATTTCAAGTGCTATATATTTCTATACATGTTATCATGTATAGATGGAAAAACTGGCTTTATATAACCTCATTTAAAGGGGCCTTCTCACCCTTCCCAGAATCCACTGCACCAAGCAACAAATCACCATTTTCTGAGTGATTTTCCCAACACAACCTACAAAACTGTTCAACATCACAGGCCATTGATCTCAAATTTAAATCTGAAACTTTACATCTATAGCTATCTAGAATTTACATTCTTTTGAGCAATCCAATTTTTGTTTTGAATTATTATTCCATTGTAATTTACTTGAACAGAAAAGAAATTATAAAATTACTCTCAGACGATAACATATCATGAATCCAATTTGCATCGATCGTATCGTTTCAATATGTTCCGATATTCTCTGATTATTGATGTGATTCTGAAGATATTCTAAAGTTTATCCGTTGTTATTACAACCAATACAGTTGGCCCCCGTTTTTCACGATGGTTCGGTTCCGGCCCTTTCCGTGGATCATGAAAATCCGCGAGTTATTGACACAGTTTTAAAACCCTGTGTATGGTATTGGGTTTTTACACCCGAGCCTCGTGGCTCATCAGGCCGGTGCTTATCCCCGGTTTCTATAGCGTGAAGCAACCAGGAGTTTAACTCCCCCTGGATGGGACGCTAGTCCATCGCAGGTTACCTTCCCAGTATATTTTTACTGGTACCCATTTATACTGCTGGGTGAACAGAGGCACACTTGTGGTTAAGACCTTGCCCAGGGATCTTAGCACAGTGAGAGTCTCAGTGGGATTTGAACTCACAACCTCCCGATCATGAGCGCAGCACCCTAACCACTATGCCACCGGCCCCACCGTGTATGGTATTACATAAGTAATACATGGTATGCGTCGGCGCGAGCACTGAACCGCGAATGGTCAATAGTCTACTGTACTGATGTCATCTGATTTGTACCTGTGTTGTTCTGATGTGTTGCCGAGACTGTATTTTAAAAAACATGGTAAGAATTTTACCCAAATTTGATATTACAGTCAGCATTACTGATGTTAATCTCCATGTTTTAAAAAAAATACACTGAATTTTTCACCATTTTCAACAATATTTCATTGTTCCCCAAAGTTTTACCCAAACGTATAAAGGAAAAAAGCCGAAAGGAAATCTCAACGTATATGTCACAGCGAATGATTCGCACGTTTGATTTGGCATAAGTTTTTACGTTGGATGCCCTTCCTGACACAACCCTTTTAGCGAGGGACAGAAACACGCTTACAGCTTTGCAGCTACTCTTTACGAATGTCAGCAATGGTTCCTTTACATGAACCTCTCACCACAAACAGTGAGAGACATGGCCGGCCTTTGATAACCCATTTAGCTGCACTGGCGGGGGGGGGGGGGGGACGACAGTGACAACCTTGTGGAGAGTGGAACTCGAACCCCCAACCTTTGGATCAGCGATCCAGCACCCTATCCCACTAGACCACTACTGCCCGAATGTATACAAAGTCTTCCGATATTTCCTTCGATGTAAATATCAGAATATTATCAGGGCAACTCAGGATCATGATGATCTAGTGTGAGCCTAGCCTCAGGCACTAAGTTTCTAGGTATCACATAGAAATGAAGAAAAAGTTGAGAAAGGTTTCACAGGCGTAATAAGAAGTGTATTTTCACCAGCTCTGCTGAGTGGAGAGTAAGGAAATAGTCATCACATGCTTTCAAAAGAAAAAAACTAAAATTAGATTCTAGGAAGGGTGAGCCAGCTGCTTTAAATAGTAAATTAAATGCATTAAAACAGAAGACACAGGAAAGGTTACTTTACAGAGGAAGTCAACCATCATGTGCTATGAATAAATCCCATCTAAATGCATTATTACTGTGATCACCAAAGCACATGATGCAACATATTTCCTTTGCTGTTCAATACATTGATCTTTACATACATACATATTGAGCAAGACTTAGGTAATACATGTTAAATCAATCTTGTAAAACATTTTTATTAAACAATAGTCATTGCATTTCTAAATTTGCACACCCATTGTTGTTGTATTCGAATTTAGAAGGAGTTACTTCACTGCTGCCAATCACTCCTGCTGGTTGTCTCTGTTGTAATGGGTGCATATGTAGCCAATGAAATTGATTCCAATTTAGATATTTAACATGCACTATGTACTAATGGAGTCTGTGATAACTCACAAATACACAGTGGCTTGGGCGAGTCCCAAATGCCCTGCTTGTTGCATTGAGAAATGTTTCTGCCCTCCAACAGGAAGCCAGCGTGACAGCTGTAATGGAGCACAGTGCCTTCTACTGGAGGTCCAGGGGGATGCAGTGTCACTCTACCATTCTCCAAAGACGTCCATGTGTGGGGACACAGAAATACTGAGGGGTATCGAGATAATACGTTTGTTCTCTGTGCAGTTTACGACCAAATTAACCTATATGATTAACTCACATATTTACTTAAACCCATGATGTGTTGATCATTGACCTTGAGTTAACCTCCACTTTCAGATATATTCTTGTCAATTGACGATAAAATACTGTGGAATACAAAAGTACTGATCACAGTGAGTGATTGAGCTTACAGCATCTGCTCTGCTGATCCATATCTGTCCATGTGCCATCGGGGAGACACTTCCGTACCTTCGGGCCCACTATCACCCTGTTTCCCCTGCAGATGTATTCAATCTCATAGTCTACAGGCAAAATCTCCACACTACGAATCTGCCGAGATAGTGAGATCAGAGAAAAGAAAAAGAGATGGGGGTCTGGGATTACTTTCTTCATTATCAGGATGTCCTCTCTGGGGTGTAGAGCTAATAATACTATAGCAGACATTACCTGCTCCTGGGTCAGTCCTCTGTATCGAATCCCTCCATCTCTCGGAGGGCGAATGATGGCACACCCTGATAAAAATACAGACAGAGAAAGAGAGATGGAGAATGAAACCAAAGCATGACAAAATAACGAAATGCATGAGACTCTTAACTTCTTACAAAACCCCGTTAAATAATTTCAGCATTGAATGAGAAGTGATGGGTGTAAGGTAAAGTCCGTTGAGCTTTTTACACCCAAGCCATAGTGGCTCATTGGACCGGTGCTTATCCCCGGTTTCCATAGCGTGAAGCGACTAGCAAGCAATACAACTCCTCCTTGGTGGGACGCTAGTCCATCGCAGGTTACCTTCCCAGTATATTTTTACTGGTACCCGTTTATACTGTTGGGTGAACAGAGGCACACTTTTGGTTAAGACCTTGCCCAGGGGTCTTAGCCCAGTGTGGGTCTAACTGGGATTTGAACACACAACCCCCCGATCATGAGCACAGCACCCTAACCACTATGCCACTGGCCCCACGTGAAGTGATGGGTGTATTCAGTTGAAACCATTTTATTCCATAGTGTTAGAATTACAGCACTGAATAAAAATCTATTTTTAAAAAAATCATTTGCATCTATAGTCATAGCAATATAGGCTACTGTACACAATGAAACATTAAGCATTGGTTAAAATACTAAATATAGCATAAAATATTGCAGATAATTCTGAGACATGTCCATAAGCTAAAAACAAGAGTCTTCCACGACCACAAGTACAAAATGTCTTCTCAGGTCATCGTTAAATTACACATTAGTAATACAGTATCAGCCTTAGGTAAAGTCTGTTGGGTTTTTACACCCGAGCCTCGTGGCTCATCAGGCCGGTGCTTATCCCTGGTTTCCAGAGCGTGAAGCGACCAGGAGTTCAACTCCCCCTGGATGGGACGCTAGTCCATCGCAGGTTACCTTCCCAGTATATATTTACTGATACCCATTTATACTGCTGAGTGAACAGAGGCACACTTGTGGTTGAGACCTTGCCCAGGTGTCTTAACACAGTGAGGGTCTCAGTGGGATTCGAACTCACAACCTCCTGATCATGAGCACAGCACCCTAACCACTACGCCATTGGCCCCGTATCAGCCTTAAATGCCTCCCAAAAATATGGAGCGTCATCATGAGGTGCATTTTTAATAATAATAATAAGCTACAGTATTGTATGATAACTACATTTGTTTCGTTAATGCAAGTATGGACTGGTGTGTATCGCCATGCAAGTTAGCCATTAGTTAGCAGCATTGTGTACTATGAATTTTAGCAGCTTTAATGGTAATGAAAACAAGTCGAAAGCTACGTCTCACAAATGCATGAGGGGACAAGATGCATACGCTACACAAGGAGTGTATTGTGGACTGGCAACCCAATAATACACAAAGTGAAACAAGTAGCATATAGATGGCTAAATATATTTATATACGTAGTATGTCAATATTCATTCAGGGGCAGTAGTAGCCTGGTGGTAAAGGTCCTGGATCACTGATCCCAAGGTTGGGGGTTCAAGTCCCACTCTCAATTGTCACTGTTCCCCCAGTGTAGCTACTTCGGTTAACAAAGGCCGGCCATGTCGCTCACTGTCTATGGTTAGAACCATGTAAAAGAACCATTGCTGTCTTTTGCCAAGAGTCTTTGGCCTGACGAGCTGTCCAGGGTGTACTCTGCCATCACTCAGAGTCAGCTGAGATGGGAATCAGCCTCTCCGCAACCCTAATTAGGATTAAGTGGGTTACAGAAAATGATGATGAATTTCTCTCATGTAATAACAATGTTCATTTGGGACCTGATGTAATACAGCTGACATGATGTGATTACTGAGATTTGTTGATATTTAAAGGGTCCATTTACATCCCATACATGTTAAAAACCTTTAGGGGGCAGTGGTGGCCTGGTGTTAAAAGCGATGGATCACTGATCCTAAGGTTGGGGGTTCAAGTCCCACTCTCCACAAGGTTGTCAATGTCCCCCCCAGTGCAGCTAACTGGGTTATCAAAGGCCGGCCATGTCTCTCACTGTCTATGGTGAGAGGTTCATGTAAAAGAACCATTGCTGACTTTCGTAAAGAGCAGCTGCAAAGCCGTCAGCATGTTTCTGCCCGTTGCTAAAAGGGTTGTGTCAGGAAGGGCATCCGACGTAAAAACCTATGCCAAATCAAACATGCGATGATTTGCTGTGGCGACCCCTGAGAAAAAAAGGGAACAGCCAAAAGGAAAAGAAGAAGACGTATTAAAAACCTTTAAATACAATGTTATCTCTGTTGGAAATAAAATGAATCAGCCACAATGTCTTTCTGAAACCATTTGCTTACTCCTATCTGTGAGCATCAATAAACCCTGTACCAGGCATTTTAGGGATATAACATTAGTAAACATGGATATCTTTATAATTTCTCTTAAAATCATATGTTTAATTTCAGACTTTTGCACTTCTATGAATTGGTGTTGCCCTGCGAAGATTATTGTACATGTGTAAGATTGTTCCTCTGGCCACATAGTGTCAGTACTGTAAATGCAAACAGTCACAGGGAACTGCTATTCTTTGGTTAATCAATACATACATGGATCTTTGACAGGTGTCTAAAATAAAAAAAATTATAACACAATACAGTTTTGGAGTTATCTGTAACACACTGACCAGCCAAATTATGCGGAACACCATACTAATACACATTTACTATGATTCCATTTGCTCTGAGAACAGCCAACAGTCTTTGTGACAAGGTTTTCATTCCTTTTTGATTCTGCTCCATGTTGCTTTGATTGCTCAGTATAATTGCTGTCCAATGAGAAGCTTATGTTCTACCACATCCCTAATGTGCTGTTTTGGATTCACATGTGGTGACTGGGGAGACCAGTGAAGTACACTGAACTCATTATCATGTTGGTGGAAACAGTAGGAGACTTGTGCACTAACATGCTGAAAGCTGCCATTATAAGGTGGTTTAATTTTAGTCATAAAGGAAAAACATGGTCAGCAACAATACTCAGAGAGGCAGTTTTTACACATGCAATGTCCAACTGATATTAATGTGGACCAAGAACATATTCCCATATTCCCACCATTAAGAAACTACAGTACTGTAGACCTAAACAAAACTACAGTCCATCAGTTCGGGTAACATTTTTTCCAATATTCAACAATCCTAGGGCAGTGGCGGCCCGGTAGTAAGATGCTGCATTACTGACCCCAAGGTTCCGGGTTCATGCCCCACTATCAACAGTTTGTCAGTGCTGTCCCCCTAGTGCAGCTAACTGGGTTATCAAAGGACGGCCATGTCTCTCACTGTCTATGATGAGAGGTTCATGTAAAAGAACCATTGCTGACCATTGACAACAGTAGCTGCATAGCCATCAGTGTGTTTCTGCCCTGCGCTGGCCTAGCGAGCTGTCCAGGGTGTACTCTGCCCTCACCCAAAGTCAGCTGAGAGGGCCACCAGCCTCCAAGCGACCCTAATTAGGATTACGGTAAGGTAGGTAAAGTCCTTTTGGCTTTTTACACCCAAGCCTAGTGGCTCATCAGGCCGGTGCTTATCCCCGGTTTCCATAGCGTAACGCAACCAGGAGTTCAACTCCTCCTGGATGGGATGCTAGTCCATCGCAGGTTACCTTCCCAGTATATTTTTACTGGTACCCAGTTATACTGCTGGGTGAACAGAGACACACTTGTGGTTGAGACCTTGCCCAGGGGTCTTAGCACAGTGGGGGTCTAACTGGGATTTGAACACACAACCTCCTGATCACGAGCCCAGCACCCTAACCGCTACACCACCGGCCCCACTAATTAGGATTAATCCATTCACAAAACAAATGAGTGGATTCAGTGATCCTGATTAAGTAAGATTGTGCCCACCATAACCACATAATCCTTTTTTCTGACAGGAAAAATCTTTAGTGGCCCATCCTCCTCATGGTTCAACATGCTACACATCCTGAGATACTTCTCCGCTAACCACTTGATGTACAGAGACCAGTCATAAGGAAATAGACACCATAAACAACTGTAGTCATTAGTCAATTTTATGACTTAAATTTAATGAACACAATTCAGACGGCTGTGTATGCATGCCGCGCACGCCAGGAGCTCAAGAACTGTCAGATTTTCAGAGAGTTCAAATTATGGGTCAAAGGGTGGCGTCAGCAAGCAACAAATAACAACAATTTAAATATTCCTCTGTCAATGGTAAACCAAGTGATTGTGCAATTCAACAGTGAAGGTAAGACCACCACAGAGCCACGACCAGATCGACCTGGACCTTCAAAGAGATGCCTTCACTCAGTGAAGACAGCAGTGGAGAAAAATCCCCGTTTCAAGGCTGGACACACTGAAGATATCAAAACCAGCTCAAAAACTTTACGTCTAGAGACTTTTATGAGTGAAGCTACTAGAGGAGAGCAGCAGATTCTGAAATATTCAGAGGAGCCTTTCTAACATCAACAACCTTGATATGGTGAGCGACTCGGACTACATATTTCCCATTCTGTTTCGTCAAAGCTTTTGTATTGTTCCATGTGATTGGCTGGTTGACTTGATAATGGCTTGCATGAATGAGTAAGGGGGTGCTGTGTTCCTAATAAAGTGGCCAGT
>CM045747.1:12828081-13270581 GCA_024760905.1 Plotosus lineatus | reverse complement strand
TTATCATTATTATTATTATTATTATTACTATTATTAATCACTGATTCTTTGAACCATCCTTTGTCTGCTCCCCCCCCCTAAAAAAAAAACTTGAAAAGTTCATTCATTTTCTGAACCACTTTAATCCTAATTAGTCTTGCTGGGAGGATGACACCCATCTCAGCGGTCTCCGGGCGAGTGCAGGATACACCCTGGACATCACAGGGCCAACATTCATGCAACCATTCATACTCACACTCACACCTAGGGGTGATTTGCAACAGCCAATTATCCTACTGTTCATGTTTTTGGACTGTGGGAGGACACTGGAGTACCCGGAGGAAACCCATACAAGCACGGGGAGAACATGCAAACTCCACACAGAAACACCCAAGCTGGGAATCGAACCCAGGACGTTCTTGTTGCGAGGCAAAATGTTTTCCCATCTTTATATTTTGTAATTTTATCATTTACTTTGATATGTGCAATGGTGATGTCTTTTTGGTTAGCACGTCTGCCGCACGGAAAAAAAGGTCCAACGTTCTGGTCTTGGCCTCGGCCAAGGTGTTACTTTGCGGAGTTTGCATCTCCTCTCTGTGCTCTTCATACTCCGGTTTCCTTTCACCGTCATTCAAAGACATCCCATTAGCCTAATAAGCAGTTCCAAGTAGTTCCTTGCTGTGAGTGCAAATGTAAATGGTTCTGTGTGTGTGTGTGTGTGTGTGTGTGTGTGTGTGTGTGTTGGCACTATAATGGACTTGAGTTATTCAGGGTGTGCCCCACCCTCAAGAATAGTTGGCTGGGATAGGTTCTAGCCTCTCTGTGACCCTAGCAGCATTAAGATGTTCACTGAATGGATATCAGCTTTGCATTGTTTTAGGCAAATAACCTGCAGTGCTTTATTCAAGACGACTTTAATTTTCTGTTTGCTTTCATACATTAATTTACAAGTTCTACTGTTACTATCAGCAACAACAGCAACCGCTGCCTCCCAGTGGGTCTTTTAACATCTCACCTTTCTAAATATATTACAAAATGAGTGTTGTCACCGCATTGTAATGATCCAAAATTACACTGGGTTCAGTTTCAATAGACTGGAGCTGGGTTTAAGTCCATCTCTCAAAAAACGTCCCTTTAATTTTGAATCTGTTTCCTTATTCTTAGCACAGCCACAGATGGAAAAACCAATGAAGGGATGGACTCCAATCTAGCTCTCTTTGTGTTGGGGGGAGGGGAAAAACCCACATCTCTTGGTTTAACATCCATCAATCAAAGTGTTCTTCAGAAAGAAGTTTGCTCTAATGTTATATTAAGGAACCATTTTGGATACCTATATTTTGCAATGCTGTGACTACAGAACAGAACAGACTGGATGCAGGCATTCACCTTCCTTCTGAAAAGTCATCCATCTGCAATTTAATCTTTATTTCCGCTCAGGCTCCATATTCGATCTCCATATTGCGGCTCCCTCAGGGGGACATGTGCCGAGTCATAAGAGAACAGAGTGAGATGTAAGAGATAAGATACTGTCGTTGTGCTTCTCGTTCAGGCACACAGCTCGACTCGAGAGGAGCATCACATGACTGCATCTACAGTACTGGCAAAGATAAATCTCTCTCCGCATTAGGGTCATCTGAAGGACAGACACAGGCTGGGGAATGCGGGATTTACTGGGGAGATTTACTGGGGAGAATGATTTGAAATGAGGCCACGAGTATATCCAAGAGAAATGATCAAGACCCATGTGTCATTCATTTTATGTAAGAAAATACTGCTGACATCTAATAATGACTACAGTGACTTACACCAATCGGCCATAACAATAAAAACATTACGACCACTGAGAGGTAAAGTGAATACAGTAGTATTGATGATCTCATTACAGTGGCACCTGCCAATGAGTGGACAATCAGTTCTCGAGGTTGATATGCTGAAAGCATGAAAACTGCAGAAAATATAAAAGAATCAGAGTGATTTTATCAAGGATTACAACGTGAAGGTAAACAACTGGACTAATTGAGCTCCAAAATAGTAGAACTTGAGGAAGGTTGCTGACATGCAGTGATAAGTGGTGGTCCCAAGGTGGTCCAAGGATAGATAAGTGAACTGCCAAGAGAGAGAGTCACGGGTGGCCAGTGTACTGGTGGGTCGTTGGTTAAGGCTCTGGGTTACTGATTGAATTGTATGACTTTCAAGACCCAGTACCACCAAGATGCCACTGATGGGCCCTTGAGAAAGGCCCTTAATCAATTACTCAGTTGTAAGTCACTCTGTTTGGATGTGAAAGTAAATGGCCTTGGATCAATGATACGTGTGGCCAGGGGTGGGGTGGGGAGTGCTCGGGCTACTAAAACTGATCATGCTGGCTATGATATACGGGTGTCAGAACACACAATTATGTGGCTACTTAGCCACAGACCAGTCAGGTGACGTTAATGTTATGGCAAACAGTGTACAGCAGTGTTTCCCAACCCCTGTTCTGCGGCACATTAGTGTGCCGTGAGAAATCATCAGGTGTGCTGCGGAAGATTAACCAATTTCACTTAGCGTGTAGTAACGGTGCTGTTCTGCTAGAGGGCAGTATCATTTTTGTTCCGTGGTGTGCTTCGTGATTTTTCTAATGTAAAAGGTGTGCCTTGGCCCACAAAGGTTGGGAAACACTGGTGCACAGTATACACCCTGGATTAAAACATTGTTGATACACCTGATCTTCAAACACTGGCTTTAAATCTAGACTCATTTCACAGTCTTATTCACATAGCTAAACATTTTTATTCATATAGTTATCCAATCTATACAATCACCTCACATAACACAGTGGATAAAACAAGTTCATATGTCTTAAAGAAAAGGAGAATGGTAGAACACAAGTAAAAACTTTGCATTGAAAATACAATCATACAGATGAAAAATATGGAAACAAAACTATCGTTCAATCGTTTAACTGCATGTTCTTAGCTTTATACATAAAATCTTTGTATATTCAGGGATTGTTCTCTCAGACTTTATATAAGCATCTTACATCTTCATGAACAATCGTCACGGAGGAGGGTACCAAACAAAATATACAAATGGTATTTATAAGTCAAAAGAAAACTAAAGTATATATATATATATACATACATACAGTACGTATATATCAGTGCTTTTCAATTATTTTCTGTGGCGCCCCCTCTAGGAATAAAAAAACATTTCACGCCCCACGAGCGACTATAAATAGTATTATTTGTCTATAAAATTGTTATTAGTACACCTTTGCATAACACTGTATGTTTATTAACATTAAAAACAAAAAAATAAAGAAATATAGTTCAACTTACAATAAAGAAAAACTTCATTAATTGTTTTTAATCTGTAACAAAGTATTTAAAGTGCACCAATGTACCTGAAATAAATAAAAAAATACATCCTTATTTAAACTCAATCAACTTATTTATGTCTTAATATCTCCGTCTCTCATCTCCTTTCTCTTTGATCCTGTTAGAAATTTTCAGATGTTGTTTCTTGAGGGGTTGTTTACTGCACTTTAAATCGTTTGCTCGTGCGATAAACCGCTACACCACAGCGTGACAATGAGCGTGCCACTGCCAACTACTGGAGTGGAGGTGCAATTGCACTTAATTCTCATACAGTATTCCATAAAAGCATGTTCCCCAGGTTCTTCCCCCCACACCCCCACCCCGCATCATACCGCGCCTGCCAAGGGGGCTCGTCCCACTACATGAGAAGCACTGAGATATATATGTATGTATATAAACGGTCAAGTCAAACACACATGTATTAAGAATATTATTTAAAATCTCACCATCAATCAATAGCCAGCTGTATCATGACACACAAATTATAACTATAGAATGCCTGCACAATATTTTAAAGAGTACACATAAAATTCAGCTGTTTAATAAAAATAAATTAACAATGAATGCAGTAGAAAATATTACAATAAACAATTTACTGGATAGAATATTAAAGCAAGGACCATTCTTGCAATTCACTAAGCAGCATGTCTTAATAATGCACACAAACTGTAAAAGGTCTACATCAACTGGAAAACAATCAATCAACATGAAGCATATTAAAAGTTTGATAATACTGAAGGACACACAGACTGAAATAAAAAAATATGTGATAATTTAGGGCTAATTTCATTTCGGTGTTCAAGGCAGCATGAGAAAGATGAACTAAAACCAATTCACACCAAAGAGAACAAGATATGAAGATAATCATGTGATTGTAGTAGCCAGTGAGTCGGTATCGTTTCTAAGAAACATTTGGGTCGGTTTGTTTATTACTCTGTAGTTCAACCTAACGAAGTTAAAACTGAAATGATATAGCAAGGAAAAGGGAGCAAACATTCTGTTGCATGTCTTTCATTCTTAAAAGGTAGAGTAACAGATTAATTCATGGTGTCAGGGAAGAGTACAGTATGTACAGTAAGATTGTTGGATATCGAATGGATCGATTTAAAATGTAAAGAGAAATAAATTCTGATCACAAATTTATTATTATTAAACAAAGGCAGCAATCTAGTGTGTAAAAAAAAATTCATAATTAGTACACTACAAGGGTACACCACAATCTGATTGGTCCACTATCCTGGGGTTAAAGGTCATTACGCTGAGTGGATAATACTCGAATCAAAAACACTGACACTCACAACTTATCACGGTCAATTAGAGCAGGCAGTGTCATTATCACTATCATAATTTAAAATGGAAAAATCTCATTTTAATTTGTTTTCTTTTTTGTCCCATGTGTTTCGATGTAATATATACACAAAGACAAACCGATTACGTTGAAAGGAAGACCTTCCCGCAAAAAACATCTCACTTTATGACTGCTTTTACCGCGAGACTTGTTCCTCAGAGCAAATCATCACACAAACATCACACAAAACTATAACTTAAGATCTGAACAAATAGATCTGAACCATCAAATACTTTCATTTAAAAATGGTTGCCTTCTTGCAATAACTAGAGAATGAATGGAAGAACCAGCTGGGTAGGTTAGCTTCTAACCTAGAGCCCGCGTAGCCTGGCTTTGAGCACGAAGCTCACATGACTGAGTCGGTCATGGATTGAAGAGGGAAAAAATTATATAAAAATCTTGTTTTAGTGGGTTTTTGTTTGCTAACATTCCCGTGTAATATCTACTAAAACAATTGCGCACATCGAGACCACCGACGTTCAGAGAATAATTGTGAACTGATGTGAAAATTTTAAAAAGCTTACAAAGGGTGATTTGGCTGGAACTCTGATAACCTTTTTTTTTTAAATAATTACACAATCAATTGAAAATTAACAGCAGGCTCTAGTTTAGTTGGGCATGTGTTAACCCAAGGTTATTAAATTAAACAGTATTTCAACATGTCAGAGCAGATTCAGTGCACAGTACATATCATCAAAAACCAAGTCTGTGTGTTATGAATTGAAATTACTGTATATTGTGCTGTACCAGATTCAGCACAAAAAAAAAAAAAAAAAAAAAAAAAAAAAAAACATCAGTACCTTGAGAATGAAAAGCAGATCTTTTCACATAAAAGACTGAGGTTCACACCCTGATTAAATAGTCATTGAATATGCAAATCATTCCTGGATCCTCGCTGTTAACTGCTTTTAAAGTCCCAACTAATACGCGCCCATCCAGCCCATATTTGTCTTCTGCAGCTTATCCCAAAAATGCTATCAGCCTCCTAACCTCCATCTTATCTGGGTTAAAGAGGTGTGAATTGACTTCAGTGGTAATTAATTAAGGCGGTTGTTTATTGCTTTTTAACAGCTGTCATTTAAGTGCAAGTCCAATTTACAATCTGATTCATGTCTTTTACATTGGGGGTACATAATCAACAATTACACTTTAATTGAAACCTCATAAACCTTGTACAAATAAAACCCATTAAAATAAAATAAAAACCAATAACAAATTAAAAATTTTAATTATAGGATTATTTATAATTATAAATAATAATTATAATTGCGTTATCATCAGTAAAATACATCTTCATATTCTTTTATTTTATCTGAAGAACTGCAGGTATTGTCTGTTTTTCTTTTCAAATATTCTTCCTGACAGTAGCTATGAAAACAAATAAAAAGACAGACTGAGTGTACGTACCGACGAGGTAAACTTATACCGTCAGAATCAAAGATTGATTCAGTATTTTTTTGTTTTAAGGATAACTATAAGGACATATTTACTTTCTGATTTACTTCAGTAATATCTGTATTGATTTTTATGTAAATTACCTGCAATGTGCCTCATTAAATGCAAAGCTACGTGATATCCTAAAGTAACAATGCATTTTTTATGCTGTTTGTTTTCTTGCATTAATTTACATTAATCTTACTCCGTCTGTCGGTATCAACCTCTGCATCCCACGATCCTTTTATCATCTCACCCTTGTTCATACACAGGGATCCCTCGCTATTTCGCGCTTCAGTTCATGCGGCTTCAGTGCATCGCGGGTTTTCTAAAGATATTCATCAAATTAAAAACTAAGAAAATTAAGGAAGAATTGGGGAAAAGGTTAAGAAAAATGCCACAAAAACAAGGCCAAATATGAAAAAAATAAAAAACCCAAACAAACAAAAGCAAAAAACAACCAAAAACCCTCCATCACAACTACTTACATTTTTATGTGAGGTGCGCGTCTGTGTTTGCGCGCGCGTCTGTATGTGTGTGTATTTATATTTTATTTCCATTTTATACATTATTTTTAATGTTTAATTGTTATTAGAAGCATTTATAGCGTTGAATATATATTTATTGATATTATATACACATACACTACATGTATACGTCAGTCAGGGGGAGGTTGATCCTACTTAGGGGAATTCGGCAGTCGCGGAGGGGATCTCAGTCCCAATTAACCGTGGAAAGTGAGGGATCCCTGTATTGCAAAATGAGTGCCGTCACTACATTCTAATGATCCAAATTACACTGGATTCTGTTTCATTAAACCGGAGCTGGGTTCAAATCCAGCTCTCCTCATCCAACACAGCTATTCATAGGAACTCCTATTTCTTTCTAATATTTTCTCCTGATGTTAAGTATAATTACACAGCTAATTGTCTCTCAGATGGAAAAACCAATGACGATATGGACTCCAATCCAGTTTAAATGAATCGATGGTTTTGATAACTATTTTAAAATGTGGTATACTCTATCTCATGTTGCCATATTGTGGGTTATGTGGATTTCAATCTGAAATTATTGTGACCTTGTGACACAGAGAAGAAATATTACCCTGAAGTGAGAAGCTCTTCCTTTACGTGTTGGGATAAAACACAAATTTGCTGAAACATAAGACAGGACGATACTACATTTCCATAGTGACGGCACCCTGATGATTTACAGTAGGTGCCGTTGTATAAGTTCGGATGATATCTGCCCTGATTTGAGAAGAGCTGATTTGTTGTGTTGGTGCTCATGGCAACATTGAGTTGAAAAGATATTACTTTTTTTTTTTTTTTTTTACTACATGTACACAATTTTCCTCCTGTAGGTTTTGCCCACTTCCCTCAACCATATCTCCTATGATAAATTGCCACAATGTGTGAAGACTGTATGCATGTGTGTGTGAGACTGATGTCCCATCCAGAGTGTATTCCTATTTTGAACCCAGTGCTTACCAGATCCTCTGCAACCCTTTCCAGGAGTTTGTAACCCCCACCAATCTTTGTAACCCCCAAAGATCTCCTTTTCCTTCTTTATGAATCTTAAATTTAAAAAATTTCAATTTAAAATTAAACCCATGCATGGGCTCTTTTTTTTTTTTTAATCATTCGTTACGCTATGACAATTGCTAAATAACCCAATAAATATTGCGTCCTCTGGAAATGTCTTCAAGTATCACCAAATCTCCCACTCCTACCCAAATGTTCTGCTTCACGTGAGCGTTACTGACAATGTCACACTCCGACTTGAAAATTTTCCTTCACGTGAATCCAAGGTAGGCCTTACTCACAAACTCACACTCCTGTGATGCTGCTTGAAGAGCTGCTCTTGTTTCTCGATCTCTGTAAGATCCAACCTCTTGTCCTTTTCTTGGTCCACTCCTCCAACCTCTTCATTCCTCTCCTTTACACTCTCCTCCTCTTCTCCAGAAAGACTAACAGAGTCACTGAGCTGGCCGAGATGTTCAACGGAATCACACTTTTCCAAATCGGAGGCGATGGTTTTAAAGCTAAAAACAGAGTTGGAGTCTGAACCTACAACGGAAGTCGGTCTCTGTTTCTTTCGCTCCCACCAGCCAGACTCCCTGTGTCTCTCCACCCACTCCTGTGTCTTTGCCTCTTGGCCGTCCACCCATTCGTTTGACGTACTGCGGCCTCCACTGTTTCCACTTTCGACCCCCGTAGGAATCACCGCCTCGGCTCCGACAGGAGGACTGCGTGTTTTGTAGGACTGTGTAGATTCGTTCTCAGGGTGATCCGGTCCTCTCTGGGCATGGATCTCCTCGCTGATTTTCTCCAAGCGCTGCAAAGTGTAGGAGTAATGCTTCTTCACTTCAGTCACTCGCTCTTCTAACTGAGTTACCTTCAATTTGTGCTCCTGCAAACACCATACAAGAAATCTCAGCACAGGCGGCTTGCCAAGTACAAGCAGTAGATGAGCGAAGGCAAAGAAAATTCTTCACACAGTGTAACAGGAATGTGTTCACCAGAATAATCAAATCAAACGAACTTTGGATCTCTGCACTGAAGCTAATTCATGTATAAATATAGTAACACTTTTATGATCTGGGGTAACTGCCATCCCCGGTGCAAGTGTAGAACATCTTACATTTACATAATGCAAATATTCACAGATTTATTCATTAGAAGTTCAATACGTGAGTAATATTCAAATCCGTTCACTTAAATACAAAATCATAAATAGCTTGGCTGCCAATCACGTTCTTATTTACCAACCCACTTAATACCATTAGGGTTGCAGTTAGCCTAAAGCCTACCTCAGCCGACACTGGGCAAAGGCACCATTGCGGAGCTAACACACGCAACCGTTCACATTCACGCTCACACCTAGGGGCAATTTGAAACAACCAATTAGCCTAATGTGCATGCCTTTGGGCTGTGGGAGGACACCGGAGTACTGAGCAGAAACCCCACACGCACAGGGAGAACATGCAGGCTTAACACGGATACACCTGAGCCAAGGTCAGGACATGAACCCAAGACCTCCCTTGTTGTGAGGTGGATGTACTAACCACTACATTTACATTTAACAGCATTTGGCAGACGTTATTATCCAGAGCGAATTACAATTATTCTTTTTTTAAATACAACTGAGCAATTAAGGGTTAAGGGCCTTGCTCAAGGGCCCAACAGTGGTGATAGAATCAATGACCTTTGGATTAGCAGCCCATTGTCTTATCCACTAAGCCATCATTGCCGGCTCTAATTTCTAAGTGTCTAAATTATTTTTTTAGCTGAGTCATCAAAGCTTTGTGAGCTCCCTGTCACTTCTCTCTGCCACAACGGGTATTTTTTTTTCTTTTCAGTATCACCATCATCATTTTTATAATATCCTTGGATATTGGGTAAGCCATCAGTGTTTCACTAACCCCCTTTCTTTCTAACGCTGGATCCGGTACTACTTTAATATCTAGGGCATTCAGGACTTCCTCAGATATTTTCGGTGGCATCCACTATCAGTGAGGATTTCCCCAACAAGCCCTCATGTCGCCTTTAGTGATCACTGCTGTATATCATTACATTATCTTAGTATTAAGCTACCGCAACGTGATTCTATTTCTGTCTCAAAATGTTTTCTTTAACACCAAACAGCTACATTTTTACACAGGAAGTCAAAAGAACGTGTTATTATAATGCACCACTTCCTGGTTCGGTTGAGTACAAAAAAACCCAAAAAACTTCAGCTGCCTTTCTGTAAAAAATTCATACAAACTTAACATTTTTAAATTATGGAAACCTCTAAAAATAGCAGAGGGGACAGGAATGGGTGTGTTTAAGAGCGCACGAGCACCCCCTGGTGTTTGTTTGAGGAAATAATTATATCATGATCGCGTGTCCACATATTTTTGATAACAGTGGACTTTCCTATGTAAAATTATACCAGTGTTTACCTGGTAGCTGGGTGTTTGTTTCAAGTCATGAGAGAATAATAATAATAATAATAATAATAATAATAATAATAATAATAATAATAATAATAATAAATAAATTATTTATTTTGGAGAAATAAGGTTTCTACTGTGCATGTGCAAAAATTTACTAAATACTGTCTTTTAAATGCACAGAGCACTGTATTAATATTGTATGTTGATCCCACTCATTCTCAGTAACCATTTTGAACAGGCTCTTAATAAATATATGAATCTTACCATGAGAAAAAAATTGGACTAAAATGCGATTTGTCATCGAACTGACCTCCAATAAGGAGTTCAGCTGGAACTTGAGTTCGAAGTAAGGCTTGGACTTGACAATGGTTCTCTTCAGGGATTTCTGCAGGGTTTGTACACGAGCCTCAGCTGCTTGACACAGCTGGGTGACACGCATGTGCTCTCTTTCACTCCGCGATCGCTCGTCCTCAGCCTCGTTCACCTGTTCAAAGCAAAAATAAAAAAGACATCATCTTTTGGACACTTTACAATAATTCAATAATTCCGCAGTAAGAACTGGCTATACAAGAACTCTACAAGCCATCTCCAACCCCGGGAATTAACCATACACTGACATGTACAGTGGTGTAGCGATTAAGCTGTCTGCCTCACAGCAAGAAGGTTGCGGGTTCAGGTTCTAAACTACGGTGTTCTTTCTGTGCTTGTTTGGGTTTCCTCTGGGTACTCCGGTTTCCTCCCACAGTCCAAAGACATGCACATTACTCTAACTGGCTGTTCAAAACTGTATCTTGGTGTGAGTGTGAATGGTTGTGTGCTGCCATGCAATGGTAATGGCAAGCTTGTTCAGGGTGTTCCCTGCCTTTGCTCGGTGTCAGCTGAAATAGGCTTCAGCCTCCACATGACCCTAAGGGGGTTGGGTAAATGATTGAAAATGAGTGAGCACATAAACTCTACCAAATACATCAAATGTAATGAGAAAATTGTGTTTCTGAGAGAACATCAGCGACAGTCACCTGTTTAGAGGCCTGTTTAGAATATACTAAATGGGAACATAAGGAACAAACTAAATCAAGATTTTTAGAGTTTATTTATTTATTTTACATATTTTAAACATGAGAGTGGCAGGTAAGGGGAGCTCTGCACATTTTACAAACAGTGCTAAATGCTGTGTAACGCCAGATTTTTAAACTCATTCAGTGACTATATACTATATATATATACTATATACTATACAAAGGAAATTAAACTAAAATGAGAACCCCCCTCCCATTTGTAAAGCATGAATATAATAGCACCACCTACATTACCACGATCATTAAGTACACATACATATAGTACTTTTCATTCATTAATTCATTTTCTGAAACGCTTTGTCTTCATTAGGGTCGCGGGGAGGCGGGTGCCCATCTCAGCTGACTCTAGGTCAGAGCAGAGAACGCCCTGTACAGCTCAGCAGGCCATTGCAGGGCAGAAACACGCTGACAGCAACCACATTTGACAGCGATGGTTCTTTTACATGCCCCTCACCAGACAGTGAGAGACATGGACAGCTTTGATAACCCAGTCAGCTGCACTGGGGGGACAGCAGTGACAACCTTCAGATCAGTAAGCCGGCACCCTACCGCCGAGCGACCACTGCCCAATGTAAACTTTTTCAACATGCAAATATGTAGGAACCATACTATATAATATTTCTTTATATTTGTGAGAATGACACCATTACAATTTTTAAAATCAATGTCCATAACAAACAATGAGTGTGTATCTGCCAGTGCAATCTGAGTATTATCCACTTGGGATAATTTCTGTTATGTTCAAGTTAGGCTAACCAATCAGGCTGTACCATTCCCATATAATACCTACTAAAACAAATCATATACCCTGAGACCCATTTCTGCCATAATGGGACACTGCTGGAGCAAATCTTGTGTGCATCCACACAACATGTACTGAATATATAACGTCAAAAAGGAACTCAACTTCAGAGGGGTTCCTCTATCTGTATAACAGAGGAGGTGATGGTGAAGAGCAAAAGATTTAAAACACTGTTTATACTCACGGTCACATTTAAGCACGTTTACACAGTGTTAACTGCATAGCTTGGCAGCAGGGATTAATGATAAGTGGTGCACCGATAATGAAAGGCTTAGCAGAAATAGGCATGTTCACTGCCTGGTGGTATACAAATAATCTTCTCGTCCTTTCACGCTGACAGCTGGCAGCCTTCCTACACACTCCCCAGCATATTTGCATTTCAAAAAGGAGAAAGGTCCAACTACAAGGTCTATGGAAACCAGATACAGCTGTAAAGTCTGTACGGAAGCCAGGATTTTTTTTCTCAAACAAGCATTTATATAATTTTTAAATCATCTGTTTAAGACGTCGGTTCTCCTTAGTTCAGCCAGAGAGATTTATAAAAAACAAACAAAAAAAACAAACAAACAAACAAAAAAAAAAAAAACAGGCAAGAGTCAAGGCTTAATTATGGGTAGAACTGGACTTTGCACAGAATAATAAGGAAACCTGGGCCCATGATGCCTATAACTGATGAACCGTCTTCTGATTTAGTTTTTACAGAAATTAAATACAGGGATCCCTCAGTGCATCGTGTTTTTTTTCTTTGAATATTCATAGAAATAAAAAATAAGAAAAATGCCACAAAAACAAGGCCAATTATAAAAAAAAAAAAAAAAAAACCTAAACAAACACAAAACAAAAAACCTCAAAATCTCCTGTCAAAACTACTTACATTTTTGTGAAGTGCACATCTGAGTGCGCGCGTGTGCGGATCTGCGTGCATGCACGTGTCTGTATGCGTGTGCATTTATTTTTTATTTACATCTTATGCATTATTTTTTAATGTTTAATTGTTATTATAAGCATTTATAGCATCGAGTATGTATTTAATATACACATACATGTACGTAAACGTCACTTGGGGGGGGTTTGAATCCTACTTCGCGGAATTCGGCGGTCGCGGGGGGGGATCTCAGTCCCAATGAACCACGGAAAGTGAGGTGTTTTAAATTCTATGCTACGGTTTGTCTGGCAGTTTTTCAGCAAACCTTCACGCCTGTTACTTTTAGTGTACTGAAGAAATATCTACATACTTTTTTAACTGTAATAAAAGCTGGGATTTGTAAATTTTGGGGCGCTTACCTTAGCAGTGGCATGATTGAGCATCTCCTGCCAGGTTTGATCCAGAGTCTTATCTGCACCAAGGCCCTGCTCAGCCACGTACACCATCTCCCGCGCAGCAGTGTGCATGGAAACAGCCCTCTCGTATCTAAGTGCAGCCTTCTGGGTCTCCTGCTGGGCCTAAGAGGTGGATAACAAAATTAAGACTCATTATAAGAGACAGAGGCCATACTGTCTAGGAGTAATCAAATAACACAGAAAGAGTATCTCCCGGAAGTTATTTAATAGTTACTGTATACTAAAAGATTCAGAGTATTGTCACGTGTTCTCTCAGACTTAGTAATTCACGTAGACCTGATTAACATTATAAGTACCTCTTTGGCCGATCTCCTGGCCTCGTAGTACGGTCTAGCTTTCTCAATGCATGAACCCAGTTGAGAACTTAGTGCATTGAGCTTCCTGGCTGAATCAGTAAATATTTTCCTGTAGCTGGACCTTTCTTCCTAAAAAAAAAGGTTAAAAAAAAATCAGTAAAAATAAGAGTAACATATTCATACATAAACCAACCATGTGCTGTTTCATGATATGAATCACGTTTCAGAAGCCTCATTATTACGTACTGGTTTACTTGTTTCCTCCATACGAGAGTCACAGAGAGGCTGGAGCCTATCTCAGCCAACTCTTGATGAAGGCAGCGTACAACCTGGACAGCTCGCCAGTTCATAGGAAGGCCAACACACACACACACATACATACACACAATTATTCCCACTCACACCTAGGATCCCTTTGGAAAGGCCAATTAGAATAATGTGCATATGTTTTTGAACTGTAGGAGGAAACCAGAGTACCCATGCAAATATGGAACAACATGCAAATTTCACAGAGAAACTCTGTCACAAAGATCAGGACTCACACCCAGGACATTTGTGCTGTAAAGGGAGACGTGCTAACCAGAACACACGCATTCATTTCTCCATGAAAACATGAATATGCAACATCATTAACTCATGCAGCGAGTGACATTTGGGTTTAATCACCTAGAGATGCAGTAAAATCAATAGTAGAATAAAATTGTAGTGGTTACCACGTCCGCCTCACAGCAAGAAGGCCTGGGTTCGATTCCCGTCCTGGGCGTTTCTGTGCGGAGTTTGCATGTTCTCCCCGTGCTCGAGTGGGTTTCCTCTGGGTACTCCAGTTTCCTCCCACGGTCCAAAAACATGCACAGTAGGCTAACTGGTTGTTCTAAATTGCCCGTAGGTTGGCATCGTGCAGAAGGCAATGTCAAACTTTTGCACTATCCTTGCCAAGAAAACCTCCATGAGGATGATAATCAAGGCGATATCCTTCATGGAAGGTCACCAAGAGTCGTCCTACGACTCGGAAGGTATCAGACCAGACCATTCGACGTGATAAGCGCCCAGGGTGCTTAAAAAATTGGAGCGAGTTGATGCTTATTCAAATGTTACCAGTGGAGTGGAACAGTAAGTGCTTATTACCATCAAGGTGGAAAACATGAATAATAACAGAACAATAAAAGAGTTTTACTGGTATTTGTATTATTCATTTTGTGCTATCAACCAAACTACTTACATGAAAGCTGAAAATAAACAGAAAACAGCATTAAAAAAATACTTTTCCTTCCCTTACTTTTCGGTGTTTTTCCTTTAAACATTTCCTTTAAACATTTTCCCAAGTAAAATGAGCCAATCAACATGAATGTCAATGGCACGTTGAACCAATCAACACAAACCTAAACAAAAGCACATGGCAAGGAAAGTCTTTTAATTTATGAAGTTAGTCAGCAGGAGAATTGGGTGAAAAATATTCATCACTTTCTGATAGGTCCATATCTGGCTCATCACTCCATTCATTCAGAGCATCCCATAGTTTTGGTGTAGCAGTTTCTAATGGTTCATCGGTTGTTGGACATTTACCAAGAGAACACAGCAAAATATTTTCCTGTTTTTTTAAAGCACCACGGAAAGTTCCAATGTGTTGTTACTGAAGAACATTATAGACATTCCCCAGTGGCAGGGGTTTTTGAAATACCGTGTAAACTCACTTTTACAGGCAGTGAACGCCTCACTTTACGATTACAGAGACTGATCGAATAAAATCGGTAAGTTTGATCTACGTTTTTGCTCCCAGTACACAGGGGCAGTTATTAGACGCAAGATAAAAAAAAAAAAAAAAAAAAACACGGGAGGCTTATTGGAGCAGGGCGCTTATTACGTCGAATATGGTAATTATTATTATTATTATTATTATTATTGGGCATTCATACAAATAATACCCAATAGACAAAAGAACAGCAATACATTTCTTTCTATAATATCCTTTCAGACATTTCGGTGCCATCCAAGCATAAATTACATTTAAGCACAAAAATATTCTTCAGCTTGCAGATGTAGACTGTAAACCTACAGGCTTTCAGTAAGGCTTATACAGAATGACCAAGATGCTCATTGAGTTTAACAGTGTTTATCTTCCGACAAGAGACAACCAATTTCGGTAATATATTACAGTTGTATTTTTTAATTTGCTGCTGCCAGGTAATAATTAATTGTAGGTTTTGTAGATAACTTCTATAAAACAGACCTACAAGTTATCATTACAATAATTACCTCGGTAGCACCGAATAAAAAAGAACTTTCTGATTTTTGTTCCTTATTCACCCTCTTTTATGGTACTGCCTAATACAAAACACTGAAACACTAACCACTAAATTACCTTACAGGACCCACACTGTATTTTAAACTAGGTGGGTGTTTTTATTTTAATCAGGGGAAATTCCTGTCCCTGCTCCTAGGACAGGCTTTTTTTCTTACAAGCCTTCCATGCAATAGGTTCATATGGGCATAGTGTCGAACTGCTTACTGTATTCTGGTACTTAGTAAAACAAGCAAGAAATAAATGCATATATAATTAATTTATAGTGCTACTTAAAGTGCTGAAAATAAAATATTTAACTATTCAGCATGTAGGTCAAGAACTGCAGTGTATTAAAAAAAAAAAAAAAAAATCCCCGGTGTTTTCCCCATGCTGGGGAGTGTTGTGGTAATAGATGACAGGGTTTTTATCTGAGTCAAATGAGCTTCAGTGCAAACATACTGTATAGGTGTCTAGTGTTTAAAATGTTTAGAAATGACAATTTGCGGTTTGTTAAAAATCATATCTTGAAGTGTTCTGTGACATCATTTTGTTAGTGGAACATAGATTCTCAAAGTATTTTCACACTTTCTCCTGTGCAGTGCTACAGTTATGGAGTTAAGTGTTAATACAGCATTCATTATTATTATTATCATTAGTATTATTATTATCATTCACTAATTTTGCTGAACTGCTTAATCCTATTAAAGTTCTGAGGAGGCTGGAGTCTGTCTCAGCCAATTCTGATACTCCTTCAACAGCTCACCAGTCCATCACATTGTCAAAACGCACACCGACAACCATACCCACTCACACTCTCACCTAATGGCAATATGAAAAAGCCTAATGTACATGTTTTTGGACTGTGGGAGGAAACTGCAGAACCCATGTATGCATAAGAAGACCTCTACATTACTGCATTCATTCATTTTCTGAAACGCTTAATCCTAATTAGGCTCGCGGGGAGGCTGGTGCCCATCCTAGCTGACTCTGGGCAAGGGCAGAGTACACCATGGAAATCAGTACTGGTTCTTTTCATGCCTCACATCACAGACAGTGAGGGACACTACCGGCCTTTGATAACCCAGTTAGCTGCACTGCGGCGACAACAGTGACCACAGCTGACAGTGTGACTTGAACCCCCAGCCTTAGGATCAGTAATCCAGCACCTTACCACTGGGCCACCACTGCCGTCTACTTTTGCATTGTCAGATGGCTCTGTTTCGAGCTGCGGTGACTGAGATGATATTATCATCACATACTCTCAACCAAGGTAATGTGATGGGTGGTCAGGTCCTTTCACATGGAAATACGCTGACTGCTTTACTCTTATCGAAAGTCAGCAATGGTTCTTTTACATGAACCTCACACCATAGACAGTGAGAGACATGGCCGGCCTTTGATAACCCAGTTAGCTGCACTGCGAACAGTGACAAGCTTGTGGAGAGTGGGACTTGAACCCCCAACTGTAGGATCAGTCATCCAGCCCCCTATACTACTTGGCCACCACTGCCATCTACTTTATATAATAATAATAATAAGTAATTACTGCATTATTATTATTATTATTATTATTATTATTATTATCTGTACATTTCAGAACTTAACACTACAGTTTTTTTGGGCGTATTTACCCATTAGTCATCCGGCAGTTGGGGTATTGTAATTACAGTGTGCCTGTGTCCGAGTTACCATTCCCGCCACTGTCCCCAAATTCAGCATCTAATACCTTAATACAGTAACTACATATGCTGACCTTGTGACTTGTGATACGAACATCCTCTATGCTTAGACAAATATGAACCTGTTGTTCTGTTTATCTGACCTTTGACCTTATCACAATTACCTTAACCTTATAAATTGTATCTGGGCTATTTTTGAAGAACTGCAGGGGTCCTGATGGGTTCTCTAATGGCTATTTAATATTTTTGAAATGGATACACTGGGTATGTGATTGTTGTCACCTCTAGCTGCAGCTCCAGCTGGTTGATCTCCTCACTGGCTTCATTCAGATGCTCCAGTTCCTCCTGGATGAAGCAAAACAATTTCAGTTATCCTGGAAAAACTGGTGTCTATGAGGATGAAGACATGAGGAATTCCTCAGTTACCTGTATCCTGGGGTCCAGCTCCTCATCAGACTGGATCTTGTGCACACCTGTCTCCTGTTGTTGTTGATTATGATGATGATGCTCTAGCACTTCACACGGTTTTTTCTCTTCCTTTTCTACAGCTTCGCCATCAGCGTCTCTTTCTTTACATTGCAGACCACACTCTTCGATTCTCTCTCCAAGACTTTTCTCACAATTTTCTGTTTTCTGAACAGCCACAGAACCGGGAGGATTCTCTCGCAAGCCGGTTTGCTCCATGTCCATACTCTTCCTCAGTCAGTCCCTGACAAAAATACAATGAGCACCGATACGAAAATTTATATTTACCTTACTAGAATAACCGTAAACCTTTATGGTTTACGTACGTTGAGTTGCCTGCAGCTCCAGGAAGCAGATATAGCGCTTTACACCTTTATGTTTTCGACCCCCTCCCTCACTCCTTTATCAGTTAGCTCCCCAGTGCTAGCCAATAAACATATTTACTAACTCCATACGAGCATACTTCCGAATCCTTCGACGTTACTGGACCACCTACATTATAAATACACCTGTAATTACACGGTTAAATAAAGCTTTATCATGACGTCCGCACACTCGCACTGTATGAACAACGCTACCCTGAGGAAAACGAAAATTTGAAAATGCGTAGGTGTGCGTGGGCAGCTCGGCTTCCGTAGACCGATGACGTTTTCAACTAGTATCACGCATTTACAGTACAGTACTTGTCAACGCTCGAGCGAGATACAGAATTCTTATAAGAGTCCTATTTACATGTTGTACTTTTTCCACATGTATACAAAAAAAGCATATGAAATAAATAAATAAATAAATATTTCGTAAAGCGCTGTAATAGAAAAGTAAAAACCAATAGTCTGAGCTTCAAATAGAAAGGTTGGCAGTTCAAGCCCCTTTATCACTGTACTGTTGTAAAGTTCAGTTATATAAAAATAATAAAAGTCTACCATAAAGGTGTCTGCCAAATATTATGAATGTAATAGAATAGAGAAATGGGCAGTGTGGTGGTGTAGGCCTCACATCAAGAAAGTCCAAGGTTTGAGTCCATTTACATATGTGTCAGGTTCCTCAGGGTTCTCTGGTTTCTTCCTACAGTCCAGATATGCTATATGCAATATACTTTTAATTTTGTTTGTTTATTGTGTTTTTTGTATCACTCTTATTCCTTGTCGACAGGTTCGTGACTGTAGGTTAGGCCCTAAAACTGTGTTGTTTTTTTATTTGTTTTTGTTTTTTTTTTTTGGTTTTCGGTTTTGGCTCCAGCCTCCCTGCGACCCAAAAGAGCTTCAACAAATGAGTGAGCGAGAGGGTAATGAATTTTGTAAGTGAATATGGTTTGTTAGGATGCCAAATCAAACATGCAAATCATGAATATGACTTCCATGTAGATGGAGGTAGATGATTTGCTGTGGCGATCCCTGAAGGGAACAGCCGAAAGGAAAAGGTTTGTTAGGATGACCCAAGTCATTATCACATATTAAAATAGAAATGTAATCTATAAAAATCAGTTTACTTTAAGTTTTTGTTTAATATTTACTATAAATAAATACAAACCATAACATTCCTACACCAGCCGGCTACACGGCCTTCAGGGAGGACCGGAGCGCAGCGGCTAGCAACAAAAACCGCAGCGGAAGAACGGCAGACTCTCGTTAAATAAACCTGGTGTACTGACTGACTGTAGATTATCTCTAAACCTTGCTCTGAGAATGGAGAACATCTAACTTTGAAGTTGCGGCCATTTTGTTTACCCAGAGAACTGTTCATTTTTTTCCAACAAAACAATGGGCATAGTGCAATATAAATAATATAATACTGTATAATATAATTTAGTGCAATTTCATTTATTGCGGTTATCTACTGATTTATTTATTGTATTATTATTGTTTTTATTATTATCATCATCATTTTATTTTTATGACTTTTGTTGTTATTATTGTATTGTTTGCTGGGTCTGTGTGAGGTCCTTTTAGATATAGAATTTTTATGCGTTTATTTTATAGCAGCTTGTGTGTTGTCGATATGAGCGTTCATTTCTGTTTGTAACTTGACTCCGTGAACAACCGCACAAGAATTCCTATGTGTGTAAAAACACAAATGGCGATTAAAAATCCTGAATCTTGAAACCTTGTGTGTTTGGAGCTCACATGCATTTGTCATTTAAAAACTGGAAAAAGTAAAGCATAAAATCTCATTTAATGGGCTTTTTGTGCTGATGTTCACAAAGCAGAATACAGTGTATAAAAAATAATTAAGTGAATTAGGCAACATTTACATTATTAAGACTTTTTCCAGACACATTTTACTCTTTTTACAAACATATCTGCTTATAGAATAAGTAAATATATTTTCAACATAACTGAACTTGATTCTTGGGCCGGATAAGGCACAGATGCCCAAATTCAATTTCACTTGGTCTGATGCGATTTGATTCTGATATCGCATCAGAAGCAATGACATGTAGAAATTCTATATAACAGGTTCCAATATTTTGCAGAGATGTTAACATTTGCAGGTTAAAGCTTAACAGAGACAGTGACACATGTATAGAGGGAATAGTAATATACAGTATATACAATCGAACCATGTTGAAATGTCCAAAATATTTTTAATACATTATGTATTACATTTAGCTGGTAAAATGGCATAATTGATAAATAATCACAGAAGTTAGTTTTAGATTCATCATCATGAGATTGTTTTACATAATTTCTGTAAAAATAAAAAAACCAGTACAGTTAAAGGATGGTTTTAAAAACTTTTGTGAGGTACACAATCACATGCACACACATTAGAACTCCACACCACTAACTTTCCAACATAAACAGTAAATCTCTAGGACATGTGATTCCTGAGATATTGTAAAATTAAACAGGGATGTCCTTTTTGTTGACATCATCAAGTTCCGTCTGAAATTGTCGATAGAATTCTCTGGCAATATTAATCTGACCTGTACAACCGTTTATGTAAAAATACATATTAGCCTAAAAAATAAATGAACTAATAAACCCGAGCTACATGTCACCTGGAGGTCTCTGTAAACATAATTAATGTACATGTTCCTGATAGTGAATCAGAAATGGCCTGAACATGTATAACTTTCATGGAAGAATGGCTAGGAATATACCCCTTCTCACCAAAAGCAATACTATTGGACCAATTTCCTTTGGATCGATAACTAAGACCACTGTGGAGATATTTGGGCTTCGTGCACAGGATCATATTTGGTGGGAACCAAAAAAAAAACAACGCATCACCATAAACACCTCCTATGAACTGTAAAGCATGGTGGTGGATTGTGATAATTTGACACAATAATGAATTTCACGTGATACCAGAACATTCTTGTAATTAGCAGCTGAAGATGGGCCAAACACTGGGTCATACTACAGAATAATGACCCCAAGCACACCTGTAGATCGGTATCTGAATGACTACAGAAAAAACAACTCAAGGTGTTGGAATGGCCATATCAAGGTTCAGATCTCATCCTAAGATGCTGTGGTGGGATTTTAAGAGAGATGTGTATAGAGCTGACCTCACACCAGTGTGGTTGTGATGGTGCATCCAAACCATATTGGACCAAAGTGATCTCTTCTTGATACAATGTTGGTGTTCACCTCTGACTTCCATAATCCCTCAGATTTTCAAAATATTTGAAATTTCCCAGCGGTTCTCAAAAAGTGAATCTGCTGCCCTGGTGTCACCTTTCGCAATCCTTTCAATACAACCTTATTTACAACCCGTTCACACTGTTTTCACCTATTGCAATTGTTTTTGCCACACCACCACCACCACAACATTTTGGCATTTAATGTTAGGTATTCTTAAACAACTGTTTCGAAACATCAGTTAACTAAAGCAATGTGTTAAAAGCATTGGGCCAAAATTTCTGATATGATGTCAGAACAATTACTTTGAGTTATTGCTGATACAGTTGGTTCTACCGGGTACTGAATTATGGGATGTACTCTTTCCACTCCAGTATGTTGTTGGTTCACTTTTATGGAAAAAAAGACTACTGTATATATACATGGAAACCGGTTTTCGTTTGTGTTGAGATTATTTATGTTTACAAGACTATTTGCTTTATTTTCTCCCACATATTAAATCAGAAAGAAATTTTAGTACATCAGTCTGTGATCAACGCTCTCAATCAATGTGCTCTGGACAAATATAGATTTCATAGTTACATGTACTACTAAAATGCAACCCATCACATCCACCACCAATTAAATGCGAACTTCACATATAATCACTTAAACAAAGCTATCAAAGTCTGAAGGCACTTTATAGAGGTTTCAGATTGCAAAGTGACTGGTGAAGAAATAATATTTGCATTAAGGCTCTGATGATTATCTGTCATGTTTAAAAAAATAAGATCAGTTTAAATCATGTTTGATGGCAGTTTGTTGTGAAAAAACCCAACAAATCCACAGTACATATCCAACACTGAAGGCATATATTTGTCTCTTTTCATTAAAAAAATGTTAGTACTGACCTGAGATATGGAAATCAACTCTATGCTATATGTTCTTTGGTCTTGTGTGAACATTTCCTAATAAAATCCACTTTTACAAAGTTAGAACCTTTTTTTTTTTTTACAATATACAGACAATTTCAATTCCAGGATGGATCATACTTTGTCCAACCAGCAGGTGGCGCAATATAGATCCTCTTTTCTTGCCAAAAGAAGCTGACAACACCTCGATACCCAGCTCGTGGCACTGCAGACTTCAAATCATCCATGAGTCCAAAATCTCGTGCTAGATCTTTAAAACCCTGTGCAGTGGAATACTGCAGCCGATATGGGCCGGAGCCCGACAGCTTTCCATTTTTCAGCTCCCCCACCGTCACAACGGGAGCGCTGTAAACCTCCTTCTCAAAAGCCTGATCGTAATTCTTCTGCTCCAAATAAGACAAATTTCTACTTGCAAAAGGAACAAATATGGTGTTGAGTTTGATAAAGCGGAGATACTTATCGTAGAACTGACCCAAACTCACACCCTTACGACCAAACGTCAAGGTTCTAGAGATTTCTGGGCGAATGCATGACCTGTTTTTGCGTTGATCGGGATGTCGCATCCAGTCATCCCAAAACGAAGCCGGCCACTTTGGCTCAAGCTCAGTCCAGAGCTCCTTCAACATCATCCACCCGAGCCCTGGAAAAAAGTCTGTCCTATATAACAGGTCTGGTTTGGCAGGATCTACATAACCATCCCTGCCGTTGTCATTCCAGGCGGACACACACCACAGAGTTGGGTCAGATTTCAGTACAGTGTGAAGGGCTTTAAAATACTCAAAGAAGTCTGGGGACACCTGAAAAAGAGGGGAAGAACAACTAGATAGGGTACATGGCAAACTGAAGATATAACGCTGATCAATAGAGATTACACTATATGCATGCTTTTAACTAAACATGGCTAAACAAGCAACATGGCTGCCTTGTGTTTCAACCTTCCAACTAGGGTGTCAGCAGGGCACATCTGAAATTAATATGACCCACCCTCAAGAGGCAATATGCACATGAACATTAGGGCCAGTATTGAGCTTTGTCATTATAGTGCCAAAATGGCACCAATAATAATAATAATAAAAAAATAATAAATAGATAATTATAAAGAAGGAAATCTTTGAAGAAAAGTGATGTAACCATGTCTGCCCTCTAGTGGAATCCTCCAGTAACGTGTGATATTATGAGTCTATCTATGGCTGGGAGTCCATGGGACCTCACTGGCTGAGTTCTCATGAGGTGCACATACTCGCCTCCCAGTCACTTACAGCAATCACCAGCCAATCATGGGTGTCTGTAAGTTTATATAAAGGGGAGGATTGTTCTTTCCATCAGAGTGTGTGTGTGTGTGTGTGTGTGTGTGTGTGTGTGTGTGGGGGGGGGGGGTTCCCTGCACCTGCCTGCAAAGATACTTTATAGGGAGGCAACACTTGATTGGTGGGAAATGGATACGATTAAATATTAAATCAAGAGAGAAAAATGGGGGGTCTAAATAAAGTAAGAAAAGAAAAAATATTTTTTACATGTATTTATACTTCAATCCTATATTTAGCTGATAAATTCAAGTGATTGGGATAGATTCTTTATGTAAATAAAAACTATGCAAGACGCAAATTAGGACTGCTCCCTCCCAAACTATTGTCTTTGTCAAAGTGTCATTTTGTAAATTAGCTAAACTAACTAGTGCCTTGTTCGAAGTAAGGTTATGTGTGTTGGCCACAAAAACACTTTTTTTTTTCCCTTGAGAATTTGTTTACTGACTAAGCACCTGGTTGCGAAAGGTACATAGGTCATAGATCCTGTTACCATAAACAATTCTCTTCACATGAACAGGTTAGGGTATACACTAGCAGTCAAACGTTTAGTTTTAGGGCAGTGGTGGCTCAGTGGTTGATGCGATGTGTTACTGATCTGAAGGTCAGCGGTTCAATCCCCACTCTCACCACTGTTGGGCCTTTGAGCAAAGCCTTTAACCATCAATTGCTCAGATGTATTAAAAAATGATAATTGTTCAAATGTAGTTCTAAGATTAATGGAAATAGAAAAGTTAATTCATGTGATATATTTGTTCATAATAATTAAACAAATACTTACTTTTTATTTAGAACTTAGGAAAGAATTTCAAATATAATTTGAGGTGGACCTCAAGCAGCTGATTTTTAAAACATTAAATATAAATTAATTTTAATTTAACGCTTTTCTTGGATACTGCATAATTCTAAGTAAATTTCATATACTGTAATCCAAATCTACTACATTTTTATTCTAAAATTTAAAGTACTGTAGTAGGAATAAAGACTACAGCTCCAGTCTGAATCTGAAACCAAACAGTTTAGGTAGAAGTTTCTTTGTTCAGTGTGTCACCTGACAACAAACACAATCTGGATTTGAATAAGTATATTTATCTTTACAACACAACAGAGAATTACATTTATTTTCATCTTTTTCCTTTTATCTTTGGGGCGCCACAGCGAATTACTCGCTGGTTTGATTTGACATAGGTTTTTGTCACCCCCCCCCCAAAAATTAAAAAAAAAAAAAATCAATATTACGTGGACATTTTGTTACCATTGTTTAAAGAAGACTGGGATACAGTATATTAGTTCATGTAAATGAGCCAGTGTTGGTCTGATATATGTAAAGGCTCATGTTACCGGTAGAAGTACATAGTTTTATTTTATTTAGAAATGTACAAGTTTAATATCTGTACACTGTTATTTTTTTGCTATTAACTTGTCAGTATTTCGGTCTTTTCAAACTGGCTAATGCGAACTAATAAACATACTTTAGCAGATTTCTAAATGTTAGTAAAAACCACCTGAAAATGAAAATATACATATGTTCATTTTTAACAGGAGAGTTCAGAAGGCTTGCCTTTCATTTCACTTTTAAGGGATTCAGTTATTCCTTTAGGTTTTGATTTTTTTGTTATATATCATACATGTATGCCTTGGCCTAATTTCTAGATTAAGCCTCAATTGGTTTCTTTTTTATCTTTGATCTTATAATACAAAATCATATGCACATAAAAAAACAAGTTATTTCATTTATAAATCAGAGCTAACATTTTCAGTACTGTGCAAAAGTCTTGTGCACATGTAAAGTGTTATAGAGTAAGGACACCTTCATTCATTCATTTTCTTAACCACTTAATTACAATTAGGGTCACGATGAGGCTGGCGTCCATCTCAGCTGACTCTGGGTGAGGGCACAGTACACCCTGGACAGCTCGTCAAGCCATTGTAAGACACTTTCATAAATAATCAATTTAAATGTTTATATATATATGAGAGGGAGAGAGAGAGAGAGAGAGAGAGATAGATAGACAGATAGATATAGAAGAGCATTAAACAGTAATAAATTAATCAAAGTTGGTATGTAGTTCAACGATCATGGATGTGCTTAAAAAATGTATTCTTGTATAGAATGTAGTTGTATATGGAAATTATCTGGAAGTATTACTGAGCAATGCGCAGGTACAAGTACAGTTCTTCTGGATGTTTTGATAGTTATACTTGCCCTTTATTTTGCAGCAACTTCCAGAAGCATTAATTTTGTGTTTTGTTTCCAGCCTGATCTTATACATAATGTTCAGCTTTCTGTACTGACTAAGACTAGTGTTTGAAAATTGAAAACATTATTGTGTTACCTATATAATGTCAAAATTCGAAAATATAAATCTGTCACAGCATTTGTACTTAAAAAAGCTAAAAAAAAAAAACAACCCAAAACACATACCCAAGTCTTCTGCACAGTACTGTAGTTTTAATGTTATAAAGAGCAATAGGAAAGAAGAAAATGTATACCTCCAAATCATCTTCCACAATGATGGCAGCAGTATGCAAGAAAGTGTTGAACACCTGGTTCAAAGCCCAGCGGTAATGTCGTGAGATTTTGTAGTAACCCTGGAACTTCTTATGTCCAGCAGGCACTGAGATATCCGACAAATCAGGCTGTTTAATGTGAGTCAGTTTACTGCCATATGAGGCAATCACTTTGGCGGTGTTTTCATCTCCACAGTCCTGACTCACAATGATGGGGAAGAGTTCTGGTGACGGCCGGTACTCAAGGAGTTTGTCCAAGCTTCGTTGCACTGTCACACGGTTACACGCTATAACCAAGACAGGGATAACCACACTGGATGACAGGAAGTCACTCGTCACTTTTGCAAAATTGTTTTTGGACGCCATCTGAAAAGCCGTTTTGTTTTTTTTAAGTTCTTCCCATAGTAACTTATGGCTCTGGATTTGGAGAAGGATTGCATTCTGGGACTCCAGTTCCCTTTCAAATGAGCTGACTAACTGAAGTAACTTCTCCAAAATGTCATTTTTCGGATATTTTTCCGTTGAAGTAGACTCGCCTTCATATCCAGGAATTCGTCCAAAAAGAACTAAGATAAGGAGGACATTCCAAATAATAAAGAGAGTGCCACAAATGATGAGAGAACCTTTCTTGTGTAACATGGCCTAACTGAATCTTTGGCTGCTAGGGAAGAAGAAATGACTGATATGGTAAACAGGTTGCTGGTGCAAGGTCCTCACTGACCAAAGCATAAGGCAGGAAGTGAAATATCCTGTGCACATGAATATAGTTGTAGGCTTGGATAAGAGTACAAGTAGAAAGTCTGATATTAGTCAACAGAAGTGGCGTTGTGATACAGACGGAAGGTGAAGTGAGACATGTTTTTTGCTTTTAAATGAGGTCAGTGAAGGTGTGGTGAGTCGATGAATTTCACCCCACAATCCAAGGAGACAGACATGACTAAAAGGAGGAGAGAATGTGTTATTTCAAACATAATTAAATATACATTATTCTTAATTATTAATGATTATTATCTCCATCAGATAAGACCAGCTCGCCATCCTCACACATGCCATTGAAACCCATAATCGCACATCACTCAGTCCAAAGCATCTATACAAATGCTTACATGTTGCCCAGACAACACATACATCTAGATTCACTGCTTAGGTTAAATCGGGGGTGGGGGGGGGGGATTTTTCTCATTAGATGAAGCTACTAGCTCATCGCCCGATCAACAGTGACCATTTTGGCCATTGTAGTATGACCCAATACCCGAGTAATGTCAGATGGCATCCCATAAAAGCTCCTCTCACATCGATTGGGAAAAAAAAAAAAAAGACCCCCAAAATTCCTGTCTCGTAACGTAGTCAGATAAGCAGATGCTGGCATTCCATTTCAACCTTCACAGTTGAGTGCGGTTTTCTCTTGCAGTCGGTGTTCGAATTTGAAGTCCGATTTTCATCACCAACAATTATCACTTCTACACCTAGGACATATTTGAAAGGTAAAAAGGTGTGTAGAATTATATTTTGTCTCACCTTTCAGCAGGTTTCATGGTATTGTATTTAATGCAACTCATTTTATATCACCCTATAAATGTCATACCACTAAAGTATTATGGACGTGGCACTGAACTAAAACTGCCGTATTTTGGACACACCCTTTCTAATGTTTTATAGTTAAGATGGAAGACTAAAACTGCCACCAATTCCAAACTTTAAATGTCTAGAACTTTCTTAATAGTCAAGATATCCACATTATCTAGGCATCACAAGTAACATCAGTGGTATGTATTTGCAATATTTGTCCAGAACTTTACTAGATGTCAATTCATTGCTAATTATATCAGTTAAGTCACAGTTAAATATTGCATTTAAAATATTCTGCCCATGGGTTAGTATTTGCATTTCCTTTTTCTTCTTAATATTATAAAAATTGTACCTCTATATCTAGTTGTTATCATTTCGTTATTATTCTTTTTCTTCTTTTTCTTAGTTTATTAAGATCTTTGCTTTTCTGTCTTAACATGTATTTATTATTATTATTCATTTAAACTATAATTTACATTGCTAAAACTTTACGCACTCATATGGTTTTTGTGCGAGTGCATATATATATATATATATATATATATATATATATATATATATATATATATATATATACACACACACACACACACACACACACACACACACACACACACACACAGGGGTCCCTCGCCACTTCGTGCTTCAATTCATGCGGCTTCAGGTGCATCGTATTTTTTATTTTTTTTAAATATTCATTGAATTAAAAAATAAAGAAATTAAGGAAGAATCCGGGGGAAAAGTTAAGGAAAATGCCACAAAACAAGGCCAATTATGCAAAAAAAAAAAACCCAAACAAACAAAAACCTCAAACCCCCCATCAAAACTACTTACATTTTTATGTGAGGTGCACATTAGTGTGTGTGTGTTCATATTTTATTTACATCTTATGAATTATTTATTACATAAATATATATTATAGAAATACTGTATTAACTGCAAGGGAAATTTAGCTTCTGTACTTCACTCATCCAAAGTGAGCCCAGAAACAGGCACACTCAATGCACTGGGCTGCCCCATGCTGCATAGCCCAGAGAGTAGTTGGAGGTTAAGTGCCTTTCTCAAGGTCACTTCTGCCATGAAGGTATTGTAAATGAAGGTGCCGCTCACTCCCCCGTTCACATTTTGGTCCCAAACCCACATCTCTAACCATTAGCCCATGGCTGCCCTCATTAAAATGTTATTACAGTTCCATTTAATACCAAATTACACTTGTGGGACAGCAGTGCACTAAAATTGGTGTTGTGTGTTAGTATGTATGGGGCAGTAGTGGTCTGGTGGTATAGGGCGCTGGATTGCTGATCCTAAGGTTTGGGGTTTGAGTCCCACTCTCCACAAGGTTGTCACTGTCCCCCCCCAGTGCAGCTAACTGGGTTATCAAAGGCGGGCCATGTCTCTCACTGTCTATGGTGTGAGACATGTAAAGGAATCATTGCTGACTTTCGTAAAGAGTAGCTGCAAAGCCGTCAGCGTGTTTCAGTCCCTTGCTAAGGGTTGTGTCAGGAAGGGCATCCGAAGTAAAAACCTATGCCAAATCAAACTCGCGAATCATTCGCTGTGGTGACCCCTGAGAAAGGGAAAAAAACCAAATGGGAACTCTCTCTCTTTATGTTAGTATGTACAGTACTTGCATGCTTTGGCCTCTACGCCTTGATAAAAATAATAATATTATTATGCATTTTACAAAAAACAAAACTGTATAAGAATTTTGATGATGATGTTGTACTTGTCTGTATTTTTTTTTTTTTTGCTGTTAATGTGAATACTGGGGAGGGTTGGCCTCATTCCAAAATAATTGAATAGCCCTGTGCTAGAGTGATGATACTCATACTGCATATGCTCAGTTTGACCATCCACCCCAAGCAAGATGGGGAAATGTAATCATCTTTAAAGTAGCTAAGAGATGGAAGTTTAACATATAAAGATTTGATAGAGCTAATTCAAAAGCCAGTCAGAGAAATGCAAAAAGTGTTACCTCTAGTGTATCAGTTGTGACTATCCAGAAAATTGGTTGTTACTTGCTGGTGATTTAAATGCACGGACAGTCAGACTTTTAGATTATATACCAATGATAATATAGATTTTGTTGACAAAGATATTGATGATTATCCCATTGATAACTTTGAATTGGCCAGAAACAACAAAGGCATCACACTAAACAATTTTGGAAAACAGTTAGTGTAAATCTTTTGGAATACATATCCTTAATGGTCGGATGAGCAATGACCAACAAGGTGAATTTACATGTGTTACATCAAATGGAGCCAGTACAGTGGATTACATATCATGCTTTGCATTTGCCAACTTTTCCTTTGGCGTGTACACTTAAATTCAATAATGTTACAGATGGACAAACAAGTGCCAAGGGTAGTTAGAGTTGGCCAGTGAAATATCAGACTGATGATCATGAACAAGATTTTGACAGTCCATGGACAAAATATGTCTGGAAAGATGAGTATAGTGATGAGTTTCTAGAAAAATTTAACAGTTCGTTTACACAGTGTCGGGATCATTTACTGCATATGTTGGATATAGACATTAACTTAGTAATATCAGAGCTTGTGAGGCTTTATCAGGAAGCTGCATCTAGAAATAAAAGAGTGTATGGCTCTTAAGGGTCAACAAAATTTAGGACTCAACCTGAGTGGTCGGATAATGAACCAGAGGATCTGAAGCATGCAAAATACATGGCACTGTGTACACATAGAGATCATGGGGAAGATATTAACTTGTTTAGAATATTGCGTAAGCAGTTTAAGTGTATGTGTGAATTGAAAAGAAAGATATATCATGGAAAACAAAGACAGTGCTTACTTGATAATAGAAATGATCCAAAAATATTTTGGAAAACTGTGAGACTGGCCAAAACTTTTAATAGAGTATCATCATCAATCATAACTAAGGAATGGACTGAACATTTTTCCTCACTTTTAAATGTTCTCAATGTGCCGCCTGTATATACTGGGGAATATCAATATGATAGTGAGAGTGGCCCTTGTGACATTTTGAATATCCCCGTATCTCAAGAAGGAGTTGTATCTCACATAAACAAACTTGGTAGTAATAAATCACCTGGACCTGATGGTTTGGCTACAGAGTTCTTGAAACACACAAAAATTAGTGGAGCAATGGTTTTAGCTTATGTATTTAATAATGTAATGGATAGTGGGACTTTTCCAGTGTCATGGGGTAAAAGTATTATTTGTCCGCTGTTCAAATCTGGGAACAAGTAAGATGTTAATAATTATAGAGGTATTTCTTTAATTGACTCTCTATGTAAAGTGTTCACATCCGTTCTCAATGCAAGATTGAAAGACTATTGTGAAAGAAATTGTATTACTAATGAATCTCAGGCTGGCTTCAGGTCGAAATATTCAACTGTTGATATGTTTATTTTGCAGTCTTTAATCCAGAAATATGCTTGTAAAAGGAGGGGTAGGTTTTACTGTTTATTTGTCGACTTTTCCAAAGCATTTGATACAGTGAGACATGATTTACTACTAAGCAGTCTCTGGGATATTGGGATAAGAGGTAAATTTCTTAACATACTCAGTTCCATGTATACAAATCTATTTTCATGTGTCAGGGGTGAAAATGGGTTGACTCAGTACTTTGCTTGTAATACTGGTACCCGTCAGGGATGTATACTTAGTCCACAATTGTTTATTATTTTTATGAATAAGCTTGTTCATCTTATGGAAGATATTGGTGATAAAGGTGTCTTTGTATCCACTTATTTTAAAGATATATTTGCTATTATGTTTGCTGATGATGTTTCGTTAGTTGCTGATACTGCTTTACAATTACAAAGGAAAATTAATGCATTAGAGGTATTCTGTGATTTAACTGGTATGAAAGTAAATTTGACGAAGGTGATGTTCTTCAGAAATGGTGGTCCGTTGAGGAGTTATGAGTAGTGGTATTTTAATGGTAAAAAATATTGAAGTTGTATCTATTTACAGATACCTAGCTAGGTATTGTGTTGTCACCTAAATTAAGTTGGTCTCAAGCTCAAAGTTGTTTAGCAGCTCAAGGCACTAAAGCTATGATGGTTATTAATAGATTTCAGAATAAATTTGGTTTCTTACCATGTAATGATTTGTTTAAAGTATTTGATACTAATGTTAAGCCAATCTTGTGTTATGGTTCAGAAATATGGGGTACTTCATTCTGCAAAATCATTGAAAATGTGCAAATTAAGATGTGCAAAAGAATATTAAAGGTTAAACGAAATACTTGTAATGTAATGTTTCTAGGCGAATGTGGTAGGGTATCTCTTCAATTATGCTTTATGACAAGAGCTGTAAGATATTGGTGTAAATTATTATGTATGGACGAATCTCGCTTGCCTTTTCAGTGTTATAAAATGCTTCTTTCATTAGATGAAATAGGTAGAATAACTTGGGATAGTCACATTAAGAATATTCTTTTCAAATATGGATTTGGTTTGGTATGGGTATCTCAGGAAGTGGGTGACATGGAAATGTTTATTCACTCTTTTAGGCAAAGATTGATAGATAACCTTAAACAGGAATGGCATTTACAACTAGAGAGTCTGCCAGACTCATTCTCATACAAGCAGTTTAAATCAATTTTACATGTATAAACATATCTTATAATCACCTTTCTTCTTTCTTTTCGGCTTTTCCCCCCATTCTCGAGAGTCGCCACAGCGAATCATCTGATTCGCACATTTGATTTTGTATAGGTTTTTACATCGGATGCCCTTCCTGTCACAACCCTTTAGCAAGGGACAGAAACACGCTGACGGCTTTGCAGCCTACTCTTTACGAAAGTCAGCAATGGTTCTTTTACATGTATCTCACCATAGACAGTGAGAGACATGGCCCGCCTTTGACAATCCAGTTTGCTGCACTAGGGGTCAGTGACAACCCTGTGGGGACTCGAACCCCCAACCTCTGATCTTTGTCAAAATTACACAGATGAAAAAACAGTGTCTGCTTTAACTAAAACCACCCAAACATTTATAGGTTTTCATATTTTAATGAGGATAGCATGCAAACAATGACAGAAGGGGGAGGAATAAGTAACTGAACCATCACATTTAATATTTTGTGCCCCCCCCCCCGGCATGAATTGCTGTCTTGAGGTCATGCCACAGCATCTCAATGGGGTTCAAGTCTGGACTTTAACTTGGCCACTCCAGAACGTGTATTTTGTTCTTCTGAAACCATTCTGAAGTTGATTTACTTCTGTTTTGGATCATTGTCTCGTTGCAGCATCCATCCTCTTTTTAGCTTCAACTGTCTGACAGACGGCCTCAGGTTTTCCTGCAAAACATCCTGATAAACTTTTGAATTCATTATTCAATTAATGATTGCAAGTTGTCCAGGCCCTGAGGCAGCAAAATAGCCCCAAACCATGATGCACCCTCCACCATGCTTCACGGTGGGGATGAGGTGTTGATGTTGGTGAGCTGTTCCATTTTTTCTCCACACATGACGACAACGTCATGTTCCTCCCAAACAATTCAACTTTGGTTTCATCAGTCCACAAAATATTTTTCCAAAACTCTTGTGGAGTGTCCAAGTGCCTTTTTGCGAAAATTAAACGAGCAACAATGTTTTTTTTAGACAGCAGTGGCTTCCTCCTTGGAGTCCTCCCATGAACACCATTCTTGGCCATTGTTTTACATATAGTTGATGTGTGCACAGAGATATTGGACTGTGCCAGTGATTTCTGTAAGTCTTTACCAGACACGCTAGGGTCTTTTTTTTTTACCTCTCTGAGTATTCTGCGCTAAACTCTTAGCGTCATCTTCGGTGGACGGCCACTCCTTGGGAGAGAAGCAACAGTGCCAAACTCTCTCCATTTGTAGACAACTTCTCTGAGTGTCGATTGATGAACATCCAGACTTTTAGAGATGGTTTTGTATCCTTTCCCAGCTTTATACAAATCAACAATTCTTGATCTCAGGTCTTCAGACAGTTCTTTTGAACGAGCCATGGTGCACATCAGACAATGCTTCTCATCAAGACAATTCTTACCAGGTGTGTGTTTTATAGTGGGCAGGGCAGCTTTAAGCCACTCATCAGCGATTGGGAACACACCTGACTTAAATTATTTGGTAAAAATTGGTTTCAATTGCTCTTTAAGTCTCCTTAGGCAGAGGGTTCAGTTACTTATTCCTCCCCCTTCTGTCATTGTTTGCATGCCATCCTCATTAAAATATGAAAACCTTTAAATGTGTTGGTGGTTTTAGTTAAAGCAGACACTGTTTTTTCATCTGTGTGATTTTGACAAAGATCAGATCACATTTGATGGTGCTTTTATGCAGAAATGTGAGAAATTCCAAAAGGTTCAGATACTTTTTCATACCACTGTATAAAGTACAACAAATAATTGACAAAAATGATAAATTATGTTGATATGTATATGTATAATTATCTTTTTTTTTCTCTCATACACAAGTCTATGTAATGAAAAGCGCACAGTGTTTTCATGCCATAGTGTATAATGGGCCTATGGCCTTAGTACTGAATAAACATCTGTCTGTCTGTCAAAAGTGTTCCCACAGTCCCCTGGGTCTCCCCTACTCCAAACAAAATACTTTTTTTAAACACATACACACTCGAGCATATCACAGGAAGCACCTTCGTGAGCTTTACTTACAGATAATAATCCTCTTGGGTTTATTTTTCACAAATAGCCCTAACTTGTAAACATCTGGACAGCTTTAACTGAGTGTAAGTAACAGGTTTGTTATCCAATCAATAGTTCAATAGTCTAACCTGTAGCTATCACCTTTCCTAACCGTATTTATAACAGAAATAACGGCTTCTACCCCTTTAATAACTAGGTCATTAATACCTGATCATTCACATCACAACACTTCCAACAAAAAAATCAAAGATTTAATCTCATATAATCATATTTACTTACATGAGTCGGTTTCCTTTCTCCTCCATTTCTCACACCGAAGGTCACAATAAAAAAAGAAAACAAAGCCGAGAGCTGAACTAAATGTTTAAAAACTACAGTAAGCCAATAGTCTGTAGATAATGTCACGTAAGGTTATGGTTTGATTTTTCTTTTAGTTTTGAATATCTCACATTAGCTTCTCGCTTGGTTGACGACAGTCTTTTCGTTTGTTGGTTTACTTCCGGATGACGCGCACGTCGGAAGTCCCGCCCACTGTCACCATCTTCGTGTGAGCAGGCGCGTCATGCAAGTAGTGTAAGGTCATTGAGGTGAGCACTTCTCACAGCGACGTCTGGAGACCTCTAGTGTTCCATAATGCAAAGCCAAGGTTTTATTCTGCTATATTATCTTACAGTTCAGATAATAATTAGATTTTTTTCTCCCTTGTAATATGAATTGAATGTTTTTAATTTGTCCCACCAGGCATAAAGACAGTACAGTAAATCAGTGGGAAAATTGTAAAAAAAAAAAGAATAATAAAAAAAAATCCTGAAAAATCCCACTGGGTCTGAGCAGCTCCTAGCTTCCAAGGTTCAGCCTGAGCTGACCAGTCAAGTTATTTTCCAGCTTCGTTTACATCACTTTACATGAGCATGTGTCCTTGATGACTGATTAACGGTAATTTAGAAACTATTTTATTCTACCATCCTTTAGTTGTGTGTTGGATAGTTGGTCAAGCTGGATTTTTTAAAATAGGTTTTTCTGCAAGAGCAATTACAACAACAAGATCATCAACTATTTTTTTACCGAACTGATGTACGTAGTAAATCAAGCTGCTACTATGAAAGGGGTACAATAATAAAGTAAGCTGATTTAAAAAAATAAAAAATAACTGAAACAATACATGCTTTCATGTGTCTGAAAACACTCTGCTCACCTTCAGTGTAATTGAGCAACAAGACATGTAGAGTATTTATTTTGCTCCTAAAATACATTTACGTTTACAGAATTTAGCAGACACTCTTATCCAGAATGGCTTACAAATCTGTTTTAAAGTCACTATCAGTAAATATATTCTTATACAATATTGGTTTGTCAGGACACAAAGTATACCATCAGTTAAACTCAGTAGGTAGGTGTTGAGTGTTTGTGTGTGTGTGTGTGTGTGTGTGTGTGTGTGTGTGTGTGTGTGTGAGAGAGAGAGAGAGAGAGAGAGAGAGAGAGAGAGAGAATCGAAATATTGCCGAAAAAGGTAGGTTTTCAGCTGTCATTTGACGACACCCAGTGACTCAGCTCTCTGGTCCTCCAGAGGAAGTTCATTCCACTACCTTGGAGCCAGAACTGAGAGAAGTTTAGATGCATTTTTCCTTTGCCCAATGGTAGAAGGATAGACCAGTCTAGCCGTGATAGAGAGTATGCGATAATGTGGTGCAGTGTAGGGTCTGATAAGTGTTTTGAGGTTTTTGGCTTTGTAGGCCAAAAAGTTAGTGTTTTAAATCTAATGCGAGCAGCTACAGGAAGTCAATGTAGAGATCATAGCAGCGGAGATGTGTGGGTAATATATGACATACTGTAATATATTATATTATATTATATGAGACCTTATGCACACTAACTATACAAACCTGTAATCACTCGACTCTAACTCATTATACACCTGCTTCAAGTGTTTGCTTAAAAAATTTAATAGGTTTCCACCCAAAGTCAAAAATATGCATATTAGGCTAGTTGGCCAGTCCAAATTGCACCTAGGTGTGAGTGTAAGAGTGAAAGGTTGTGTCCTTGATGACCCTGTCATGGTCTGGTGAGCTGTTCAGGCTGTTCCCTACTTTTGCCCACTTTCAACTGGAATAGGTTTCTGCCTCCGCATTACTCTAATAGGATTAAATAGTTCGGAAAATGAGTGATTGAGTTTTCTGATAAATTTGGAATGGATCAAATGGGAAATTTTTGCAAATATGGAATTGAGAGAGAACCACTTTCAAGAGAGCAGTTCTTAGGCAGGTCTAATTGTTATATATAGTGAATTTATATTACCTATAATAATAATACTGAGTGTATATATAGCTACATTGACAAAAGTATGTGGACACCTGGCCATTAGAATTCCTCTGCACACAGCAGTCTTTTTCTGTCTCATGCATTCTCCTCTTATCTGGAGATTACTAAATTTTGATTTGGATAGCAATGTGGTGTAGCGCTTAGCACATCCGTATCTCAACAAGATCTTCCTGGACCCAGGTCTGGGGCTCGGCCAGTATGTTTCTGTCTGGAGTTTGCATGTCCAGTTTCCCCTGGGTACTCCAGTTTCCTCCCACAGTTAAAAGATATGCACAATGTTCTATCTAGCTTTTTCCAAATTGCACATAGGTGTGAATGTGAATGGTTGAATGTGTGTTGGTCCTGTGACGTACTTGCAAGCAGTTTTGGGTGTACCCTAGGTTTGATCATATAGGTTTCAGTCTCCCAGTGACCCTGGTAGGACTTTCAACCATTATGTTATTAACAATTGCTCTACAACTCAAAGTTTCCATTAGAGCCCCTCCCCCTGTTCAGTGAACGACACCTGCTGGTAAAAAGGATGTAGTGCCATTAAGGAACTCACTGTGTGATAAGATCTAAAATTTACTGAATTATGATCTTGCAGGCTGGCGAAGTGGCATAGTGGTTACCATGTCTGCCTCACTGCGAGAAGTTCCGGTGTTGGAGTCCCAGGCATTCTCCCCGTGCTTGCATGGGATACTTCCAGGTACTCGAGTTTCCTCACACAGTCCAAAGACATGCACATTGGGCTAACTAGTTGTTTCAAACTTCTTGTTGGTGTGAGTAAGAGGGTAAATGGTTGTGTGTTTGGTTTGTTCCCATGCGATGGACCGGCAAACTGTTCAGGGTGTAGACCACCTTTACCTAGTGTCAGTTTAAATAGTCTCTAGCCTCCCCACAGCTCCAGAAGGCAAATTCAGCAAATGAATGAGTGAGTGATGATATTGCAGATAGCTAGAGCCCATCTTAGCCAACAATGGGTAATGGTGGAGTACACCCTAAACACCTTACCAGACCATCACAGGGCCTAAACATGCTCCCTTACATAGGGTTAAATTGGAACAGCCAATTAGCCTAATGTGCGCGTTTTTGAACTATGGGAGCAAACTAAAATACTTTGAGGAAACCCAAATAAGCATGAGGCAAACATTCAAACTCCACACAGAATCGCCTCTAGAAATACACCCAGGTCCTTCTAACTGCTACTGTTCATAAGTAATCACATATCAGGAATTTCGTCCAGCCTGTCTGCCTACCTGCATGTTTTGGGACAGTGGAAGGAAGACAAAGAACCTAGAGGAACCATTAGATAAAATAACATGCAAAACTTCATACCCTGAAACTGTGAGGCAGAAACATTAAACATTGCATCAACTATCATTTAAAATTGAAAATGAAATAAAAGCCAATCAACTTCTAACCTTTTCCTCACACAAAAAAGAGGTAAACCAGCTAAATAATTAAGCAACCTTTAGCATTATTTCCTTCTTAAAGTGAGTGTAGATCCTCTGCAGCCTGTGTTTCTTTCTGAATTCTTTTCTCTCCATATGGACCATTACATTACATTAATTGGCCAAGAAGAGAACTCAAGCACTTCTATAGCAGCATTTGTCTCGTATGCTCCAATAACCTGTGTCACTCCTTCTGTTCCATCCCTTCTGTTCAACCCCCCCCCCACCCCCACCCCACCACCACCACCACCATCATGACCAAACTTGATCAACGTCTTCACTCAGAGACGTTTGGTAAAAGAGTGATACCCAGTTTTATATATATATATATATATATATATATATATATATATATATATATATATAATGTGTGTGTGTGTGTGTGTGTGTGTGTGTGTGTGTGAGTGGTGAGAAGACCATTGCACAGGGACGAGCCACTTCTCTCAGCCTGGGAGGTCTTGATCCAGTGGCACGGGCAAACTATTACGACAGAAGGCACTCCACTTCTGTCCTCAGAAAGCACAACACTGATCAAAGACCAAGAGGGACTCAGCAAGCCCTAGTAAGAACATTTCAGCAGCCTGCTGAACAGACCCTCATCAGTCGATGCTGAAGCACTGAACCTGATTCCTCAACAACCAGTACAAGATGTGATCGCAGAGCCCCTCCCCATCAATGAGATCAAAAAGGCGATCCACTAGACAAGCTCAGGCAGAGCATCAGGAAATGATGGCATCCCTGCTGAGATCTATAAAGCAGCAAGCCCCAACACCCTTGAGGCCTTTCATGACATTCTGCTTCCGTGATGCCCTGATTGTATCCTCTTACAAGAACAAGGGAAGCAAATCTGATTGCAGTAACTACAGGGGCATCTTACTTCTCTCTGTCGTCGGAAAAATCTTTGCTCGAGTCCTTCTCAACAAACTCACCATTGTCTCTGACACCTCTTCTCAACACCTCCCCGAAGCACAATGCAGCTTTAGGCTGCAAAGAAGTACCATCAACATGATCTTTGCAATGAGACAACTCCAAGGGAGTAAACAACATAGAGTATAGAACAAAACATGCCCCTTTACTCAGTTTTCATCAACCTGACCAAAACATTTGATACGTTTAACAGGGAGGCTCTTTGGACTGCCTTAGAACATATCGGATGGCCGCCAAAGTTTGTATCGATGATCAGACTCTTCCACAACGGCAGGACCTCTCCAACGACAACATGACTGAAGCTTTTGAAATTAAAAACGGTGTAAAATAGGGCTGTGTGCTCGCACCAGTCCTGTTTAACATCTTCACCTGCATGCCCTCCCATGCTGTCCGAGATATGAAGAAGTGGGTCTACATCCGTTACTGTTTGGATAGCTCTTTTTTGACCTATGCTATCCCACTGCCAAGACAAAGAGCCTTGAAACCCTTCTTCATGAAGTCCTTTTTGCCGATGACTGTACGCTCGTGGCCCCAACAGAATCTGACCTGCAAATCATGCTGGACTCAAGCACCTTTAAGCTCTGCAGCCTGAAAGACAGAGGTGCTTCATCAACCTGCACCACTTGCCCACCACCCGCTATTGTCATAGACAGCACAAAGTTCAACAATGTAGAGCACTTCAGTTACCTTGGCAGTACCATATCCTGTGGAGGCACACTGGACAGAGAAATTGCTGCCATGATCAGCAAAGTAAGCCAAGTCCTGGGCAAACTAGGCACCAAAGTGCTTAGCCAACATAACATCTGACTTGAAATCAAAGTCAGGGTGTACAAGATGGCAGTCCTTCCTTCCCTCTTCTATGGATGTGAAATATAGATGTCTTACTGCAAACACATCAAGAAGCTGGAAAACTTCCATATGAAAGTTCTCCGCTCTATCCTGGGAATTCGTTGGCAAGACTGCATCACCAACTTGGAGGTTCTAGATAGTGCCAACTCCATCAGCATTGAGTTCATGCTCATCAAGGCCCAACTACAATGGGTGGAGCATGTAATCTGCATGGAACAGTTCCTAGATGCGGAGGAAATTGTTGTATGGGGAACTTGTACACTGCAGAAGAAACAGAGGTAGCCCAAGAACGAGTTATAAAGACACCATCAAAGGGAACCTCCAATGGTGCCATCTCAAACGTAAAGAATTGGAGAACTGTGCCCTATCGCACACAGCTGCCTCCAACTTCGAGGATACTATAATACACAAACTGACTACTGCCAGAGAACAGAGCCATAATGCGAAAACATTAGTCATCATGACGACAGAGTTTCCGTGCCCCTGCTGCTCCAGACTCTGCGCCTCTTGGCTGAGCTTGCAGAGCCACCTCAGCGTTCATAGATGAGTGGCAAGCCGATAATGTCATCTTTTAAAAGAAAGGTCCACTCAGAATACACTAACGCACACACACACACACACACACACACACACACACACACATTTTATACACATACTGTATATATACAGGGATCCCTCATTACTTTGCACTTCAATTCATGCGGCTTCAGTGCATCTCGGTTTTTTTTAATACTCATCGAATTAAAAAATAAGGAAATTAGGGAAGGATAGGAGAAAAATTTAAGGGAAATGCCACAAAATAATGCCAATTATGCAAAAAACCCCAAACAAACAAAACAAAAAACAACCCAAACCCCCCCATCAAAACTATTGATATTTTTATGTGAGGGGCGCATCTGAGTGTGTGCGCGCACATGTCTGTATGTATGTGTATTTATATTTTATTTACATCTTATGCATTATTTTTGAATGTTTAATTGTTATTATAAGCATATATAGTGTTGAATATGTATTTATTGATATATCTGATATACACATATACATGTACGTATACATCAGTCAGGGGGGGGGGTTGATCTAATTCACGGAATTCGGTGGTCGCAGGGGGGATCTCGGTCTAATTAACCACGGAAAGTGAGGGATCCCTGTAGTTGTATTCAAAACATTAGCAGTGGTGAATAAAGCTCAAAATTCTTATAATAGCTTTTATTTCCATGCACTATATACATAAATCAAATTTTTGTGATTCCTTTAAAGAAATTGATTAAAAGTGAATATTAAGACTGTTCAACAAAAATAGCAGTGTCTGCTTTTTTCTTTACAAACTCAAACATTCACTGCATAAACTGCATTTTTGATGTCACCCCACAAGTTTTCTATCGGATTAACATCTGGGGTTTGGCCCGTCACTCCATAAAGTCATTTCCTCTTCAGCATAAAGCAGCAGGATCACTTCAAGTGTTCTGATGTACACTATTAAACCCTATCCATGAAAGGATGCTGGAGGAATGGAGGAGAAGTGTGCTTGTGCCCATTTTTAAGAACAAGGGAGATGTGCAAAGTTGTAGCAACTACAGAGGGATAAAGTTGATGAGCCATACGATGAAGTTATGGGGAAGAATAGTGGAAGCTAGACTAAGGGCAGAGGTCAGCATTTGTGAACAACAGTTTGGTTTCATGCCAAGAAAGAGCACCACAGATGCAGTGTTTGCTTTGAGGTTGTTAATAGAGAAGTACAGAGAAGGTCAGAAGGAGCTGCATTGTGCCTTTGTGGATCTGGAGAAAGCATATGACAGGGTGCCGAGAGAGGAACTGTGGCTAAGGTCTCCGCAGGTCCAATAACAACATTAATTGAAGCACAGTTGTAGTCATATATGACTGGAAGTTATAAACAGCTGTTTAACAATTGTTCCCAGCCAAGCTTCTTTTTTACTCCCTTCTCCATAAGTTGTGCTGCAATCCCCTGTACCATTAACTCTGAAAATATCCTGGAGTCAAAGTAGGGATGGAAGTGAGGTAGGACAGTCATCCAATCAGAATTTTGGAAATTAGGTATGTCTGCCTCACAGGAAGAAAATCCAGAGTTTGAGTCCAGGGCGTTTCTTTGCAGAGTTTGCATGTTCTTCCCATACTTACTTGGGTTTCCTCTTTCTTCTCCGGTTTCTTCTCACAGTCCAAAAACATGAACAGTAGGTAAATGGGCTGTTCTAAATTGCGTGTGAAGAAGTGTGTGTATGTGTGTTTAGGCCCTGTGATTGTCCGGCATGTTGTTCAGTCCAGTTCAGCTGAGATTGGCTACAGGCTCTCCACTACCTGAGCAGAATTAGCTGTTTTGGCAAATGAGTGAGTGAGTGAGTCAATGAATAACTTGGGCAACATCCAACTTGTCTGACGTTATTCTACTGGTTTAAGACCACCTGGTTTATATTTATATATGCCAACTGTTCAACAATTTCTTGCTCACTAAAGTATCCTGATGTGACATTCAGAGTGTTTTCACTCCTGTACCATCAAATGACTTTTTATTGTAATAAAAATGTTGCCTGAGATTCCACTGTTAAGACTTAATTTATAGTTGATTGTGTTTAGGCCACTTTCTAGTACAGTAACTGACCTGGATGGGCCTAAACTGAATCATTAAAAACATTTTTACATCAGTTAGATAAGATCATTTATTATTGATTTTCTGGAATAATTTTGTTTACAAATTGTGTACTATTGCAGAAATAATTAACCACCCATATAAGAGACATTTATAAGGCATGATAATTCAGGTGAGATGATGGCTAATCATAATTTAGTACTCAGTATGAGGAAAAAAAAGGGCAAGCATAAATGTCACCAAAATAAAGAGAGTAGTTAACATGCTAGGCGGCACGGTGGCGTAGGGGTTAGCATGTTTGCCTCACCACACAAAGGTCATGGGTTTGATTCCAAGCTTGGGCATTTCTGTGTGGAGTTTGCCTGTCTGTTCTGCCCGTGCTTGTGTGGGTTTCCTCCGGGTACTCCGGTTTCCTCCCACAGTCCAAAAACAGGCACAGTATATTAACTGGCTGTTCCAAAGCTCCCCTAGTGTGGGTATGAATGGTTGTGTGAGTGTCCGCCCTGCAATTGTCTGGCGAGCTGTCCAGGGTGTACCCCACCCTCACCAAGAGTCACCAAGAGAGGGCAAGTCTCCCTGTGACCCTAATTAGGACCCTAATAAGGATTAAGCATATTAGAAAATGAATGAATCAGTTAACATGCGACTGGCGAATCTGGAGCAGTGGATCCAGAAACTGAACTAAAATAAGGGTTTACTAGACTGACAGGATCTGTTTCTTCATCTTCAGTACTTGTAAGATGTACTAAACAGCTTTTCAAGGTATTTTGATCATCCACTTGCTAACATTCAGTTGTGTACTTATTCACCATTATGTCCGGGTGAAACAGCTGCATGCTCATCAGTGGGAATTATGAATACACATGATAATTAAGGATGAAAAGATGCCCATTCTTAATGTACACAGTGTTTTTGTTTGTGTTTTTATTATTGTTGTTATGCATCCAACAGCATATGTATGTATTTCTCTTTTTCCTCCATTACCACCAACACTTCCTGAAAACAACTAAAAACAAAATACTGCGGAAACAAGAAGATTAAAGATACAGTGATGTCAATTTGTTCCTGAATGCTCTTCAGTGACATCTGTGTATTTGGAACAGAAAATAAATTGAAATTTAGCAAACAAAGCATGTCAACATGTACAAATATGATGGTGGGCTGATAAGTTCATCGGCTAACTTATGATGCAAAAGTGTGATTTGACTAAATGTGGCTTATTTGTCAACAGTCTCATACATTGATTTTAGCATTCCCAGCATGTGAATATTTCTCGTCATCTCGTCATCAGAGGGTCCTTTAGCCTAATCCTGCACAATGTTCAAGTCACAGCCTTGACAATAAAGAAAATCTACACTGTCATGCCTTTTTGTATCAGACCACTGACGCAAAAGAACAATAGCAAGGCCAGCAGATATGTTTCAGCCATGTTGTCTCTTCATAACAATACCAAACTCCTCGAGTTCAGTTTGCTCTCTTACAGTTTGAGTCTCTTCAACAGTTAATCCTATAGAGTTTGCCTCCCACTACCCATTAGTGTTATTACTCTGTGGAGGTCTATTTCTAATAATCACATTGGGCATCACTACAAAAGTCAAAATGCCCACTATTAGCAGAGCCACTGCAATCACGACGATAGCAACCACCACTGTGTAGTAACAATTATTGGACTGGCACAACCTCCCCATTCGAGAGGACACCCGGTTCGGTGGTCTACCCACATTTATAGTTGTAGGAGATGTGACGCCTTCCTCCATAGCCCTAACTGGTGTGGCTGTGCTCTTCAGATTGAAGAAGCTCTTTCCAGGAGCATTCTTGAGGACCAGTTTGCCTTTGCTGCGTACAAAGCGGACAGACTGGGCCCTCTGCATCTGAGGTGGCAGCTTACGAAAAATGTCCTCGTTGTTGCCGAGTTGTGGCAAGTCTCGGCCGTGCCGGATTTCTGTCTGCTCCCTGCACACAGGGCATGACAGCTTCTTGATCTCTGCTGATGAGACGTTAATACGAGCTAGACACTCCAGGCAAAATGTGTGGCCACAAGGGAGCAGCTTGGGAGTCTTAAAGACATTGTCATAGTTGCAGAAGCATATGGGACACTCAGTTTCTTCTAAGTCCTGGTGAGTGCGAGTTATATTTCTCCTATTGCCGTTTCTCCTCGTTCCCCGTCTTCCCTCTTCACTATGACCACGCTTTCTCCTTCCCCCATGTTCCCGTGTTCGCTCCTTCTGTCTGCCACGTTGCTCAGAATCGTTGCTACGACTCCGCCGACGGGGAACTTCACGTTTGTCTGGCTTCTCTTGTGTCTTCTGCTGAGTACTGTCCGGGCCTTGTTGAGGTTTGACGTTTGGCTTGAGTTTCTGCTGGCCTCTTGCTTCACCTGCTTGGTTGTCAGTCATGGTACAGAAGCTCAGATTTTATGAATCAAAGCATAAAATACTCGGGAAAGTGGAAGCAGCCACCCTGTAAGACCAGAAAAGTGATATGATTAAATGTTTGATACTACAGAAAGAGTTTCATTGGAAATACAAGACTTAAGTGAAGGTCTAATGCATCAAACATAAAGCTGAAAAATATGTGGTTAAAAGACAAATACAAGGCGTTGGAGTGGTACTGCCAAGCTAACATCTTTTGAATCTTTAGCTACACCTAGGGTTCCCTATACATAGCAAACTACAATGCATTGTATTCTGACACCTTACTATCATAGCCAGGATTAATATCTTCAGCAGATTTGCTGTAATAGCTCTTTGTGAGATCAGACCAGATATATTAGCCGTCACTCCACATGCACAATAATGAATTTTGGACGCCCTTGACACTCTTGCCGATTTATTTGTTACCTTTCCATGGACCTCCTGTGGTAGGAATGTACCACTGCATACTGGGAATCACCCCACATGTCCTGCAGTTTTAAAGATTAATAGACCCAGTCATTTAGTCATCACAATGTCACCCTTGTTAAAGTCATTCCGATTCTTTCACGTGCTCACTTTTCCTGCTCCCAACATATCAACTTTGAAAATTGTCCACCTTCTGCTTTATACATTCCACTTCTTTATTAACTCCACTGTCACAAGACAATTAATGCTATTTATTTTCACTTGCCTGGAGTTATAAAGTTTTTTGCGCAATAACTGATCAGTGGAGCCCGAAGGACCTCAGGGAAGTTTTCCCATCCAGAAAGACAAGAGCAAAACAAAACAGTCACTTTTATATGTAAAATAAAAGTGGTTTGGTTTATTCCATTTTATAGCCTTACAGGAATTAACATAACACTGATGAGCTTTATGGATTTTTAAATTTGCATTATGTTTAACACACTGTTCGATCACCTCTGATCATACACCTGAATTAGCAATCTTTTTTCTTACAAACCAAACCAACAAAACCCATTTTGATACGCATATTATTAATTCATTCTTTCAAAGGACATTTACGCCGAACAACTTTGCCAGACCATCACAGGGCCAACATCCACTCACACAACCATACACACTCACGCCTCGATACAATTTGGAGCAGCCAAGTGGCCTAATGTGCATGCCATTGTACTTTGGGAGGAAACTGGAGTCTGCTGAGGAAACACACACACACACACAACACGCATCTGGTGAACATGCAAACTACGCACAGAAACGTCCTCACCATGCCAGGAGTTGGAACACATAACCTTCTTGCTGTGAGGAAGATATGCAAATCGCTATGCCACTATGTTGCTCAAACAAATCAGTACATATCTTAATGATCCTGATTTGATGAGATTTTTTTTCTATGTTACATCACTACATGTGTTTTGTACACATTCTGAATACAAGTAGGACATTCAGCGGGAACATTTCGGTCGCCACCATAACTTTTAAAAATATTGTATTAACTGAAATCAACAACTAGCCCAGCCCTGTCTCAGTCACACACACACACACACACACACACACACACACACACACACACACACACACACACACACACACACACACACACATAATGTATGTATGTGTGTGTGTGTGTGTGTGTGTGTGTGTGTGTGATGGGGCTGGGCGAGGACTGAGCCATGAAGTGAAAACAACAAGAATTTGGCAGCATTTTATTATAGTTAATTAAAACCTACAGATTGATTCCATTCTACTAGATTTACAAAAGTACATTCTCCAAATATAGGGAGACAACTCATGTCCATGGGATATTACACATTTGAATGCATACAGCGTCGTTAATTAACTCACACTGAATAGCTCGCCAGTCCATTGTGTGGCCAATGCACACACAGAATCATTCAAGCTCACACAGAGGGGCAAGTTGTTAAAGTCAATTAGTGTCATATGCATGTTTTTGGACTGAGGGAGAAAACCAACCCAAGTACCCAGAGAAAACCAACACAAGCACAGGGAGTACAAGCAAACATCACTGCCTTCTACGAGCCCAGGATTTGAACCTAAGTCTCTCTTGCTGTGAGGCGGACATAAAAAAACAAAACAAAACAAAAAACACTTGACACTGTGCCACCCTATAAACACAATGTTCGTCAACAACGATTTATGATAATGTCATACAAGCAATGACTTTTCCAACAATTTCCCTGGTGGAGATATTTAATTCAATGTATATTGCTGTTAATGAATGAATATCAAGTTGATTTCTGGGAACCATGAGCAGTCATGAGCCTTCTTTCAGATAAATAGACACTTGAAATAATTCATAATTTCTAGTTCTTACGAAGTACATTTTTCAGCAGGAACTAAAACACGAGCATACTTCGTATAAGCTGCATATGCTTTTATTAGCATAAGTCATTCATCCATTCATTTTTTTGAAGCAATTAAGCCTTATTGGGGTCACGGGTAAGCTGGCACCCATCTCAGCCGTCTCTGGGTGAGGGCAGAGTACACCCTGGAGAGCTCGCCAGGCCATCATAGGCTACTCTTGATGACCGTCAGCAATGGGTCTTTTACATGCTTCTCACTACAGACAGTAAGAGACATGGCTAGTCTTTGAATACCCAGTTATCTGCTCTGGCAGGCGGGGGCAGTGGTGGTCTAGTGGTATAGGGCGCTGGAACGCTGATCCTAAAATTGGGGGTTCGAGTCCCACTCTTCACAAGGTTGTCACTGTCCCCCCAGTGCAGCTAACTGGGTTATGAAAGGCGGGCCATGTCTCTCACTGTCTATGGTGAGAGGCATGTAAAAGAACCATTGCTGACTTTTGTAAACAATAGCTGCAAAGCCAAAAGTGTGTTTCTGTCCCTTGCTAAAAAGGGTTGTGACAGGAAGAGCATCTGACGTATATAAAAAAAAAAAAACCTATGCAAAATCAAACGTGCAAATCATTGGCTGTGGCGACCCCTGATAAACGAAAAAAAAACGAAAGGAAATCTCAATATCTGCTCTGGCGGGCACAGCATTGACAACCCATTCAGCCCAAACCTTCAGATCTTCGAATATTTAATATATCACAAGATTTAAGGTTTAGTTGAGTAATAGAATGTGTCTAAAAATACAATTTTTGTTTGATTTATATTTTAAAATGAAATACAAGTATTGACATCGGTGATTAATACAGTAGTACTGTATGTAAAAATATTGAGCAAAAGGGTTTAATATAAAATTGTTTCCTTCTGAAGTTCTGATATTTACCTGTAAAGAGCCTCTAGAATGTATCGCACACACACACACACACACACACACACACACACACACACACACACACACACACACACACACACTCTCACCTTTCTCAACTTCTTTCAATACACAAACATTCCACATAACCATAACTCATTGCCCTGGATTTCCTGTTATGTGATCTCTAGCAGGTGTCCAGATGGGTTTATAATACAGTTATGCTGATTTTACATGGTTCAGTCCCAAACTTTTCTTTCTTTCTTTTTGGCTTTTTCCCGTTCTCGGGAGTCACCACAGCGGATCATCTGATTCGCACATTTGATTTGGTGTAGGTTTTTACGTCAGATGTGGTCTAGTGGTATAGGGCGCTGGATCGCTGATCCAAAGGTTGGGGGTTCGAGTCCCACTCTCCACAAGGTTGTCACTGCCCCAAGTGCAGCTAACTGGGTTATCAAAGGCGGGCCATGTCTCTCACTGTCTATGGTGAGAGGCATGTAAAAGAACCATTGCTGACTTTCGTAAAGAGTAGCTGCAAAGCCATCAGTGTGTTTCTGTCCCTTACTAAAAGGGTTGTGACAGGAAGGGCATCCGACGTAAAAACCTCTGCCAAATCAAACATGCGAATCAGATGATTCACTGTGGTGACTCCAGAGTAAAACGGAAAAAGCCAAAAGGAAGACAGATGCCCTTCCTGACACAAGCCTTTAGCAAGGGACAGAAACACACTGACGGCTTTGTAGCTACTCTTCACGAAAGTCAGCAATGGTTCTTTTACATGAACCTCTCACCATAGACAGTGAGAGACATGGCCCGCCTTTGATAACCCAGTGAGCTGCACTGGGGGGGGACAGTGACAACCTTGTGGAGAGTGGGATTCGAACCCCCAACCTTAGGATCAGCGATCCTGCACCCTATCCACTAGACCACCACTGCCCCGGTTCACAGTCCCAGACTGACCTCTGGAAATAGAATGAAATTCTGGCAGATGCATATAAATAGCATCTTTACTGGATAATGACAGCTTGAAATAGCTCAACATATCAAGCAAGCAGGTGAACTGATCAGTGTTATGGACTGCAAAAGAGATTCAGATATATATTAGAATCTTTTTTTTCTTACCTGTAGAAGTCTGGATTCTCAGGTATAGTCCAAGATGGCTTGGCTCCAACAAATTATAATCCAAGTTGGTTGGGAGTCTTTCTTTCAGCTCTTCATGTTCACCATCCATGAACACTACAGTTTCTCTGTGTGTGTGTGTGTGTGTGTGTGTGTGTATACAGTGATCGTTCTGACTCTGTGTTATTCCAGTTCCTCCTACTCACCAGTGCTAATCATCACTCACCCGCCCCTCCAGGTCAGACCTGTTCAACTGGTCCAGGTACAATTCCAACTTTCAGAAAAACACAGCAGTGCAAAGCTACTTAACACAAGAACAATGTGCTTGTATGGATTGTGTTCAGCCTGTGGATCCGTACACAACAGATCAGATTTTATAATTGTAAAAAAATCCTTCGATCATTTAACTACTGTTCCTCTTGAAATAGTCTCACAACAACCCGGCCCTAAAGCAATTTAAGCATTAAGGGTTACATGTCCTATAGTAAACCTTGTGATCCAGGAAGTGTTACCAAGTGTTTTGACTTCATCATAAATGTAGACAAGAATGGAGCAAAAATAAACAGAACGAAGAAAGAAAACACAAGGAGGTGCCTTAGGAGGGTGGGGCACTGACATGAAGGTTGGTGGTTTAAGCTCTAGTACCACCAAGGTACCACTCTTGGGCCCTTGAGCAAAGCCTAAACCCTCAATTGCTGAGGTGTATAAATTGTCAACCGAAAATTAATCAGGTCTATCTCTCATTTGAATGAAGTGGTAGATAGACCTTGTTCCTGTTGTGATTTTATTTGTTAAGAGAAAAATCCTATCCAAACCTACATGAACTTCTGTGAAAAAGTAATTGCCCCCTTGTTAAAAGGTGAGGTAATTGTGATTAATCCTATTACTGGGGAAAACTGAGTTCAATTTCATGGCCACACCCAGGCCTGATTGCTGCCAGACATTTCCAATCAGGATATCCCCAACATAAAACCTGTCTGACAAGGTGAGGTAGGCCACACTGAACAGACATCATCATTCCGTGATCCAGTGAGCTTCAAGAACAAACAGGAAAGAAGATTACACAGATGTCTCAGTCTGGGAAAGGATATAAAGTCATTGGTAAATCTTTGGGACTCCAGCGGACCACTGTCAGAGCCATTATCCATAAATGGAGAAGGCATGGCACAGTGGTGACCCTTCCCAGGAGTGGCCAACCTACCAAAATTACTCCAAGAGCATGGTGCAAACTAACTGGACAAGTCACAAAGGATCCATAAACCACTTCTAAACAACTACAAGCCTCACTTGCCTCAGTTAATGTCAATGTTCATGACTCCACCCTCAGAAAGACACAAGGCAAAAATGGCATCCATGGAAGAGCTCTGAGGCAAAAGCCCTCTTGACAAAAAAGAATATCAAGGCACGACTCACTTTTGCCAAGAATCATCTTGATCATACCCAAAGGTTTTGGGAAAATGTCCCCTGGACTGATGAAACTAAAGTTGAATTTTTTGGGAGAAATGCATCAGGTTACATCTCGCGCAAAAGGAACACTGCATTTGATAAAAAGAACATTGTGCCAATAGTGAAGCATGGTGGTGGAAGTGTGATGATCTGGGCCTGCTTTGCTGTTTCAGGACCTGTGCGACTTATCATGATTGATGGAACCATAAATTCTGCTCGCTACCAAGAAATCCTGGCGAAGAATGTTCGTCTATCAGTTTGAGACCTCACGCTAAAGCTCACCAGGGTTCTGCAGTAAGACAATGATCCAAAGCGCCCCAGCAAGTCCACTTCTGAATGACTAAAAAAGAAAAAAAATGAGAGTCCCTATTGAGATTCTGTGGCATGACCTAAAAAAAACATCCAATCTGGTTGATCTAAAACAATTCTGCAGAGAAGAGTGGGCCAAAATCCCATCACAGCCATGTGAAAGACTCATCACCTCTTATTGCAAAGGCTTGACTGCAGTTATTGCTGCAAAAGGTGGTTCAATCAGCTATTAGGTTTAGGGAGGGGGGCAATTTCTTATTCACACGGCCCCTTATAGGTTCAGATGGTGTGTTTTTTTTTCCATTATTAAATGCAATTGTCACTGAAAACTGCATTTGTGTTTGGTTGTATTTTAGCTTTGTATAATATTTAGGTTTGCTTGATCTGAAATGGATGACAGTGACAAACGTGCAAAAAATGTCAGAAATTGGTCAATGGCAAAAACTTTTGGAAAGCATTGTGTGTGCGTGTGTATGTGCGTGTGTGTGTGTGTGTGCGTGCGTGCATGTGTGTGTGTGTGTGTGTGTGTGTGTGTGTGTGTGTGTGTGTGTGTGTGTGAGAACTCCAGTCAGCATTCTGACATAAGAACATCACTGTATATTTAGTTACAGACAAAAAAATCACAAGATACACTTTCACTCCTAACCCAGTCACATAAAGTGAACAGACGTATCTCAATTCTGATGTTTACAGAATGTTCAGTAGCACAAAATTATAAGGTCTGATCACAGGCTGCTGCTATATATACTGCTATAGAATTCACTACTACACTCCTAATTATGTCACGAAGAAACATTCACCAATGGGATTTAACCATTGAATCAATAAATATGCTAAAAGTACTTAGCGATCCAACATGAACGTCAGGTACCTATTTCCTCTTCAGTATAATGTGTCACCAATGTGTCCTTCCACGTCACCAGTAGCTGAAGGGTAATCATCACCAAAGGAGTAAAATATTAATCTAGAAATGGACTGATTTAGCTTTGAGTACCGTCAAAATTCTGTTCCCATTCGAGTGAAATGTAAAAATTTTACAGTCAGCGTTAGTATGATAAGGACTGTTTCCTAACCCAGTCAACAAATAAAAAAAAAAAAGTAAAAAAAAGCAATTAGACATGCATTCAAATATACCTTTATTTATCGTCAAACACAGCAGTATAGAAAATCCAGAAACATTAAACGCTCTGTTACGTTAACTTGTAAGAAGTGTATATTTACAAATTAGTCTCGTACGTGGAAATGCAGCTGGATTGCTCCGTCATTTTTAGCTTGGTTGGTACACACCCTCTGTGTGCTGTGTTTAAACTTAGAACACACCAGCTTAGAATTACAGCCTCAGTCATTCCTTTGATGGGATGTCAATTTTGTTTAAGGTATTAGTCAGATATTGTGGTTATAACAATTATCCAGTCGTAATTACAAAACAATGTTTACCAAAAATGAGTGGGGTTTTCCATCAAACAATCGAGAAAAGTGCATTAAAAGGAACTGGAACCACAAAGCTCTGGTACTGATCAGGCAATTGGATTTTTATTTTATTTTATTTTATTTGGGGGGGGGTGGTCCTGGTGGGTGTTATTTTAAAAGACAACAATTGTGAAAAAAGTTTCTCTCATTCAAATCTCGAGACTAACTTTCTTCCTTGTTCACATCTGTTTCACCATTTTATTGCCAGTTATTTGAAAACTGAGTTTCAGGATGATGATGATTTCACCGATATCCAAGTTACTATGTACATGTATAGTATTCTAATACATTTACACCTTTCAATAACAAATTTATACTGAAGGTGTCAAAAGACTTAGATTAAAGTCATTGTCTGTGTCGTGGAAAACTATACCTGGATCAGGATTAATAAATTTAAGCACAACCACCTGAAATATCAACAGAAATGATGTCATCATCATCATCATCATAAATCTTCCTCTGCTTAATCCGGGGTCAAGTCAGGGTGGTAGCAGCCTAAAAAAATGAGGTCCAGATGTCTCTCTCCCCCCAACTACTTCCTCCAGCTCTTCTGGGGTGACACCGAGGCATTCCCAGACCAGCCAAGAGATATAATCATAATCCCTCCATCGTTTTTGTACACAATGAAGACAATGTCCACAATTTGAGAGCATCTGAAGAGCGTGGGGTGTCATGGGATTGAATTGTGTGGCTCTTGAGGGAACTTGGTGAAATCGTGGCGTAAAGGTTTTTGACACAATTATTGTAGGGGGAGCGTAGGGGATCTTGATGAACTTGAAAACCCGATTCCTTCGTTTCTTATCTCTTGAATGCACCCGCCTCCTTTTTATACTGCAATCATGCTCCAACCGTGGTCATAAATCATATGGAGCGTCACACTTTTTAGTATCACGGAGAACATGGCCCCAGTGTAAACCCAGGCTTATAAAGAATTTTATGTATCAACATTGATTAGTGCACTACTGGGACACACTCCAGATGGAAGCAAAGCAGTAAATAACTAGTGCCTTTCATTATTTGCTGGTTTGGGGTGTCCTATTAATGAATGAAATAAGAACCCCAGTACTTTCACAAAGACATCATGTGACTAACACGTCAGACTAAACACTGATATTCTCGTGCAGCCCATTAGCACATTCAAAAAAGTGCCTCAAAACTCCTTCATAATTTACCACCAGGATTCTGTGAATTTATGTCACTCCAGGGATAACGTCTTATCCAAATATACTCATTGTACTGATACTGCAATGTTCAAACATTTGTTTTTTCGTGCTTGAAACTGGCAAGTGGAAAATTCCAACAGCAAATGCCTTAAAGCCTCAAACCAAAAATGTGTACAGACAAGTGTGGGCCGAGCACCTGATGCTTAGGCCATCATCCGATGAAGAAAGTACACCCTCCTAAAAGCCTACGTTTTTATTTATCATGGTCTAAATGGCAAGAGATTTGTTCTCACTGAATTCTATAAACAAACAAATAATCTCACGTGACCACAAAAGAAGAGATTTGGATGATATGTACTTATTTCCCCCACCACCAAGTAAACAAACATTTAAAAAAGTAGGTGGGGAAAGACTTACATAGACATTTCCTACTTCAGTAATGCATATGATTACTGATCATGAAGACATGTGAATGTCTCTATTAAAGCTTGAGGGCAGTTTGGGGTTCTGGAACACTCAGGTATTCGCGCCAAGAAGAAAGGACATCAGCTGTAACCTCGGAGACGCCTTCTGAGGTCAAACGCCTGTTTACAAATATCGACTTCACAGGAGTGTGTGGACCATTTGCGTGGAAATTTGTCAAAGGTCACAATATTTATTGCTCAGAGCTGTGAAGATAAAGCAAGAGAAACATCCTGTGACCTACAGACCTATATTTTATATTTATGACAATGCAATCAGACTAAACAGATAAACAAGTTTGATTCAATTAACTGCGCCTATAAAAAAAAAAAAAAAGGACCTTCTCTTCAAAAACAACATGGATGCACAAAATGTGTTCGCGTCTGAAAAAACTGAAAGGTTCTACAAGATCGTTTGTACTGAAGAGTCCGTGGTGGGGATGTTTGATCATCATTCACAGTATTATGCTTCCACAAACACCTCATAGCAACAGTCCAGCGTGGAGATGAACGAGTGATGATTGTGGCTTGCTTTACAGACACAGGAACTGAAAAAGTACATTCATTCATCCATTCATTTTCAGAACTAATTAATCCTCATTAGAATTGTGGGGAGGCTGGCGCCCATCTCAACCAACTCTGGGCACGGGCAGGATACACCGTGGACGGCTTCAGCAGGCCATTGAAGGCCAACACGCACACAACTATTCATACTCACACCTATGGGTGATTTGGAACAGCCAGTTAACCTGCCGTGTATGGTTTTTAGACTGTGGGAGGAAACCGGAGTACTGTACAGTACCCAGAGAAAACCCACACAAGCACGGGGAGAACTTACAAACTCCACATAGTAACACCTGAGCTGAGAATCGAACCCAGGACCTTCTTGCTGTGAGGCACTACGCCACAGTGCTACTCAATGATAGTTGGGCATAGTATAGCATAGTGTTGTGAATGGTGATCAAATATCCTCACCATGGACACTTCAGTCCAAACAATCTCGTAGAACATTTGGTTTTATTTCCAGGACACAAACTTATTCTGAGCTTCCATGTTGCTTTTGAAGAGAAGGTGCTTTATTTTATAGGCACACTTACTTAATTGAGAGTCATACTTGTTTGTCTTATTAGTTTGATTGCGTTGTCATAAATATAAAATATAGGTCTGTAGGTCATGTGGTGTGGCTCTTGCTTTATCTTCATAGCTCTGAGCAATAAATATCGTGACCTTGGACTAATTTTGCTGGTTCAGGCACTCCTGTGAAGTCAATATTTGTAAGCAGGCATTTCACCTTAGAAGGCGTCTCCAAGGTTACAGCTGATGTCCTTTCTTCTTGGCGTGAATGAATACCTGAGTGTTCCAGAACATCAAACTGCCCTCAAGCTTTAATAGAAGCGTTAACATTTCCCTGTGAGCTGAAAAAGTTCAGTCGCTGAGAAAATAATCAGCTTCATTTTATACCACAATATTTTTTCCTTCAAATTTTACTCCATTCATTTAACAGTTGACAGAATTTGGACCAATGATGGTTCTACATGTTATTGAATTATAGGGTTTAGTTTTTTTTTCCTGGTTGCAGAATACATTATGGAGAAAAATAAGTTAATCATTGAAGAAACCAAGCAATTGTTATTTAGGTGCTAATAAATAAAACGTTAAACCTGAAGAGCTGTGAACTTTCTTTTTTCCATGGAATATGTGATAAAACTCCTTGGTGAACTCCTTGGTGGTGAAGACCAGCTCATGGTAGATAAGCCACCGTGGAAGTTCTTCAGACAGTTGTTGAGCTGTTGGGGTGCACATACACCGTCTGCTGGTGCTTCACAGTTTTGTAGCCTCCCTTGAGATGAGCCGTGTGGTAAAAAATAACCTGCAGTGATTGCCTGCAAGATATGCAGAAAAGTAAGCAGTCCATAAAAACAACGGACATGTTATTACAAATGTTAAAAATACAGATTAGGTTATGATAAAACTTTGACCACTTTGAAATGGGAGTGGTGGTGGTGGTGGTGGTGGTGTGGGTTCAGCTAACAGTCCAGCGTGGTTCCAAACCGTGTTAGAACAGAGTAACATCCTCTTAACTCTGTGATATTTGCAGCCGATACTAACAGTCATAACCCGTGAAATTTCCTAACCGTTTCTAATTTCACGTTGGCTCTCAAATCCGTATATCACCAGTTTTACAACCTTTCTAAACCGCATTCAATACAATATGATTATTACTTACTCACCCTGTGTTTTTAGCTGATCACGATTCTTTTGCCACAACGCCATTACTTTAAACTGCACTGAACAGTTGTCAGAGCCTTCCATCAGAGGTGTGGTTAAAAAAAAAAAAAAAAAAAAAAAAAAAAACACCAGCCATACTTTTATGGAAAACAATTTATTGTTTGATTAAAAATACAGGGATCCCTCGTTACTTCGAGCTTCAATTCATGCAGCTTCGGTGCATCGTGGGTTTTTTTTTTTTTCAATATTCATCGAATTAAAAAATAAGGAAATTAAGGAAGAATAGGGGGGGAAAGTTAAAGAAAATGCCACAAAAGCAAAGTCAATTATAAAAAAAAACAAAAAAAAAAAACCCTAAACAAACACAAAACAACCCAAAAACCTCCCATCAAAACTACTTACATTGCTGTGAGGTGCACATCTGAGTGCGTGCATGCACGTCTGTATGTGTGTGTATTTATATTTTATTTACTTTATAAGCAGTTATAGCATTGAATATGTCTGTCTGTCTTTCTTTCGGCCTTTTCCCTTTTACTCGGGAGTCGCCACAGCGAATCATCTGATTTGCACGTTTGATTTGGCAGAGGTTTTTACGTCGGATGCCCTTCCTGTCACAACCCTTTTTAGCAAGGGACAGAAACACGCTGACGACTTTGCAGCTACTCTTTACGAAAGTCAGCAATGGTTCTTTTACATGCCTCTCACCATAGACAGTGAGAGACATGGCCCGCCTTTGATAACCCAGTTAGCCGCACTGGGGGGGGACAGTGACAACCTTGTGGAGAGTGTGACTCGAACCTCCAACCTTTGGATCAGCGATTCACTACTATACCACCACTGCCTCTTTATAGCATTGAATATGTACTTATTGATATTATCTACACATATATGTCAGTCGGGGTGTTGGGGGAGTGAGACTACTTTGCGGATTTTGATGGTCGCATGGGGGTCTCGGTCTCAATTAACCACAAAAAGTGAGGGATCCCTGTATTGCTGGATGAGTGAAATTAGTAATACTTAAATAAAAAAACCTTCATCTCTTTACTGAAGGTGTACACACAATGACAGATCATTTCTGTGAGTGTACACAAGCGTTTATTGAGTAGAAAATCCTGTTTGAATTCGACATAATGTACATAATGCAAGGACGTAAAACAGGTGGATTTTTCTCAACAATGCATCAATAAATACACTGTGCCCAATATGTCTCTCTCTTTCTCTCTCTCTCTCTCTCTCTCTTTCTGTGTGTGTGTGTGTGTGTGTGTGTGTGTGTGTGTGTGAGAAAGAGAATGCAATGGAAAAGTCCACAAGAAAAAAAAAACAGCAACGCTAATGGATTCAAAGAGTGGAGGTATTATACAAGAGGCTATGTAACTATGAAGAACAAACAAAAAAAGCATTAATTTACTGTTCAGCCATAACTTTACAACCGCTAAGAGGTAAAGTAAATAGTAGTGATTGATTCATTATTATGGCATCTGTCATGGGGTGGGGTACTATAAGAGGATGATGCGAGCTGTCAGTTCTCAAAGTTAATACGTTGGAAGCAGAAAAAATGGGCAAGCATAATAAAAGACTTTAATGATGGCCAAAAAAAGTACCAAAAAACTTGTGCTTTCGAAACGAGACCATGGAGCAATGGAGGAAGGTAGCAGGGTGCATGTGTTTCTTAGAGAAGAAATTCATTCATGTGGAATCCATACATTGATGAGTTAGAGCTGTTTCCTCAAACTAAGTAGGGCCCACACACTAAAGGACAGGTGGTGTTAATGTTATGACTGATCCGTGTATACAGTATTACATGTATACAATTCTATGGAACTTTATCCATAACACTCATATGTGTTTCTTGATCGTTTGACTCATTGGTCAGGTACTAATGTCACGTGGGGACACCTGGGGAGGTTGGCATTGTAGTTCATCCCAAACGTGTTCAGTGGTTTTTAGGTCCATGTGGAACTGCCATGCTCGAACAGATTTGAGCCTCTTGGTTTGAGTGAAGAGAAAGTTTAATCCAACAGAAAACAAGGACACCCTGCACAATTGTGTGCTTTCAACTTTGTGGCAACAACTTCGGGGAGAAGCTACATATTCATCTGGTGCTCAAGTCTCCATAAACTTTTGTCCACGTATTATAAATTGTTTAATAATATTAAAGATGTATAGACCCACCCACAGTCCTTGCCCAGAGGTGGCTGATATAAGCGCCAGTCGTCCTAGAAATATACGTAGATGGATTTATAGGTCACTGAACTCAAATGTAAGAAGATTCTGGCACAAATTCTTATTCATATATTTATTAGTATTTTTAATCGGAGGCAGGACAGCCCCCTGGACCATCGCAGGGAGAGTGTACAGATGATCTGGAACAATAATCCTGTCTAACAGGAAGCAAGATAAAGTTGAAGAGGGTGTCTCAAAGTCATGATTTGTTTGTTTGCAGTATTGATGGATAAATATGGGTTTAACCTACTTTATGACTGATGTTTAATGTCATGATATCAGGAATGTTTCCATAGCTGTGGTTACTATATATCTGTAGAAAATTATATTATATCCAGGATAAGAATGGTTTATAGGTACAAAGGTCGGATATGATGTATGTAAAGTGTACTTCACTTCATCATTAGATGAACATTAATAAGTCTGCTAAACTGTGTTACCAAAGGGAGGATGAAGGAGAAGAGGATGAGTTTGTTCAATTGTTCAAGCATTATTTGGTCCAAAAGTGGGACTTGAAGTGTTAGTATAATGGGGCGGAAAATTCTGACAAGGCAAATACTAAACAAACATCAGCGCTGGTGCAAAGCTCTATAAAGTTCTATAATAACTGTTCCAAGTGTGCTGATATACTTTGCAATCTATAAATAATGACCTTCTGATGTAAGCATTTATTTATTGGTTTTCACTATAAACGTGCAAATATGTGTAGCCTGAACTGTGACTTATAATTATTTCCAAATGACAGTTAGTTTCAGGATCAAATATAGAAAATATCAAGTCTACCTATCAGAAATAACCTTCATGAGAACAAAGTATAATAAACTATTTGATGGTTGAAAGGAAAAATACAACTGAATGATTTATTACATGATGCTGTATCACCTGTAGCTACATGAGTAGTACACCATTATACTATTTCTTTTAAATACAGAGTTACCAAAAAAATAAAAAAAAAAAGACACAGTGGTGGTCTAGTGGTATAGGGTGCTGGATTGCTGATCCAGAGGTTGGGGGTTCGAGTCCCACTCTCCACAAGGTTGTCACTGTCCCCTCCAGTGCAGCTAACTGGGTTATCAAAGGCGGGCCATGTCTCTCACTGTCTATGGTGATTGGCATGTAAAAGAACCATTGCTGACTTTCGTAAAGAGTAGCTGCAAAGCCGTCAGCGTGTTTCTGTCCCTTGCTAAAAAGGGTTGTGACAGGAAGGGCATCCGACGTAAAACCCTCTGCCAAATCAAGCGTGCGAATCAGATGATTCGCTGTGGCGACTCCTGAGTAAAAGGGAAAAAGCTGAAAGGAAGACAGACAGAATATCAATTTTTTAAAAATTGTAATTATTGGCGATCATGAAACAGTGAGGCTTGAGAGGCGGTGCCAAGGTATGTTGGTAGCCCAGCCCCAGATTAAACACCTTCACATTGATGTCATTGTGTAGTGATGCTGGATGGCCAGCCTATTCCCCTGACCTCGTACCCTGTGATTTTAATCATTGGCAAAATGACCTCGCCCCTTGTGGTTTTGCTCAGGGGTTCAAGCTCCACTGTCACCGGGTTATCACTGCTGACCCCCGCCCAGTGCACCTATCTGGGCTATCAAAGGACAGCCATGTCTCTCACTGTCTATGAGGAGAAGCATGTCAAAGAAGCATTGCTATAGGCTATTGGGTTGCCGTTAGCGTGTTTCTGCCCTGCGATGGGCTGGTGAGCTGTCCTGTGTTTTCCTTCAGCCAGAGTTGGCTGAGAAGGGCACCAGCCTCCTCATAACCCTAATTAGGATTACAGTAAACAGTTCAGAAGATGAATGAATACATCCTGTATTGAATAAATTTTAATATATCCGAATATGTTAATTAATACATTTTATTGGGAGGTTTTATTGGTTCACTATAATATAGCCATAAAACAAATATTTTGATTAAGTGTAAGACATCAAAGACGATGCACATCAACTTTTTCCTGGAACAAATGGGATTCATGTTTATCATGGCAATGAATGCTTGAGCTGTCTTCAGTATGACACAGCAGTAAACACAGACTCTGTACTTCCCATTACAAGTTAAACCAGTTTAATCAACAACACCGCCACTGACAGCTATTTCAGGTATAAGGAAGTAAACTATTTCCACACGGCCTGTAGAAGACTGTGTTGTTGACACACACACACACACACACACACACACACACACACACACACACACACACACACACAGAGACTATCAAGAAAAATAAAGTCATGCACTCCATTATTCTGTTGGAAAGCCTTTACCCTTGATGACAGCGTGTAATCTATATGGCATTGTTGTAACAAACTTAAGCAACGTCATAACATTTATTACCATCCAGAGTTTAATTCATTTTCACTGAAATCTTGAAGAGGTGGCAGAAAAATTGAACTAGGGACATCTGGACCTCATTGCTTAGGCTACTGCCCCTACGACCGAACCCCAGAATAAGCAGAATAATAATAATATGATGACGATTATGAAAAATTAGAATAACTACTGCGACCTCTTACAACTGTGCCTCCCCAGCATATCCTCAAGACTTTCAAAAGGGTTAAGATCAGGACTCTGTGGGGCCGGTTCAGTGTGAGCACGAGTCCTCATACTCCCTGAACCACTCTTTCACTATTCAATTCACAATTTTATATAATTCTGCACTGTTAGGTTAAAGTGGGCACACAGTCATTGTGCAGGGGGTGGGCATATCTCAAAACAATCACATGGGAATTTCTTTGTTTGAATTCTAACAGTCACGTTTTTCTTTAAATATTCAGTGTACAAAAGGTAAAACCTGACAGCAACCGGTGTCAGAAGATAAAGGTAGACATATTTACAATTCCTGTGCAATTCCGCTTGCAAAGATTAAAACAAGAATATTTAAAAAAAAAAGAAGAAGAACACCAGGTAAATACCAATTAGTTCCATGTTGCTGGCAGCAATGTGAGATGATCACGTGACTTCGTCGCATTACAGTTTCACCTCCCGTGTGCAGAGTAATTGCTGGTTCTATCAACGAGACAATTTACACAACACTTTCTAACCTATTTATAGTTCATTATTAGTCTTTGATTATCTGGCGCATCCAACATATAAAGTCCATGTGAACCAGATGCCACCAATAAAAATATATTTTAAAGTTTACATTTAGTAAATGCATTTATTACTTGAATTTGATCTCACACTACTGCCACTGTTCTGTTAAAGAACTTTAGATTTTCCTGGTCAATTAGATTTGAGAATGAGGATGAAAATGATGAGATTAAAGCTGATGTACTTGAATGAGTTCTCCGAGATGGTTAAGGGCACCTAGGGCGTAGAGCTGCTTCAGAGCCAGAGCCACGGTTTCGTATGGAGGACAGCTCATGTCAGACAGACAGACAGACAAACATACATTTTATTCAGTTTAAGGCCACTGACCCATAATACAGACATACATAAATATATAGATATTGTTTGCCGGAGCATTACCATAATTAAAAAGAGCCATCCGAGTCCCTTTTTTTCCAAACATTATATGAAAATAGGCACAAGTTTTTAATGACACATTCATTTGTTGAAGACATTAGATTAGCAAAGATATACAGAGATCCCTCACTTTGCGCGGTTAATTGGGACCAAGACCCCCCCCCCCAACCGACCACCAAATTCCACGAAGTAGAACCATCCCCCCAACCCCTCGACTGACATATTCATACATGTATATGTGTATACATTACCAATAAATACATATTCAATGCTATAAATTCTTATAATAACAATTAAACATTCAAAAATAATGTATAAGATGTAAATAAAATATACAGTAAATATACCCACATACAGATGTGCATCCAAAAGTGATCCACTTCACAAAAATGTAACTAGTTTTGATTGGAGGTTTTGGGTTGTTTTTTGTTTTGTGTCGGTTTAGGGTTTGTTTGTTTGGGGTTTTTTGCATAATTGGCCTTGTTTTTGTGGCATTTTCCTTAACTTCCCCCCATTCTTCCTTAATTTCCTTATTTTTTAATTAGATGAATATTTAAAAAAAAAAAAAAAAAAAAAAGGAATGCACTGAAGCCGCATGAATTGAAGCGCGAAGTGGTGAGGGATCCCTGTACTGTATTTTGATGGTGGGTAGTTCATATCTTTTACAAAAAGGTCATTTCTTATTACACTGTAGGATTTGCAATAAAGAAGTATGTGCAGTTCATCTTCGATTCAATTAAGATTATGTTTTTGGCAGAAAAGGACAAAATCTCATAAACTGAAGGCACATTCTTATATCTGCCCGTTTCTATCCTCAATCTGAAATTACCACATCTGAATTTTGTCAAGAAATTTGATAAGTAAGGGGCTAAATTGACGCTAAGATATCAGTAAGTCTCCACATGTAGGACTTAAAAAGTATATAATTATATACTTTTTTTATATATAAGTATATAATTAGAGCACTTGGTAGTATTATGAAGCTATGAATACCAATCTTGTTACAATTTGTCAGATAGCCTTTGTTTAAATACAGCAATTAAATTATCTGTATCCTGAATTTCTTGAGAGATCCAAACAAATCCGAAACCTAATCTAAATACAGTAGAATATTTTTAATATGAGAGGCTCATGTTAAGCGCCCAGATTCATCTAAAGATTTTAACATTAATAGAGCTTATGAGGTGCATGTATTCTAAAGCTGGGAAGAGTTAAGATCTCCTAGATATATAAGTAAGCTGAAGAGGGAACCGGCCGGATTCTCCAAAAACCATATTATTACATATACTTTTTCTAACTTTGAAGAAATGTTTGCATGTTTTTATTCGGATTTGTTCGATAATTTTACAATATGTAACAACCCACATTTCTGAGCCGTAACAAAGGATAGGTTTAACCATAGCATCAAATATTTAAAAAAAAAAAAATCTACACAGGGCTCATGTAGTCAAAATGAACCAAGCCATTTAATGCCTGCCAATCATTCAAACATATAAAGTATAATTATTTACAGATTAGTTAAAAACATTGGTATTTGCAGAAAACATACAAACATATATCAGTCTATATCTACCAGTCTAATCACACTCCTAATATAAAGTATTTTGTGTCTGAAATTGGAATAATACATAATCCAGTGGCGTTAAGCACAGTACTTTGCTGAATAACTGGTCTGGCCATGAAAGAAAACATTCTTTGGGCAGGAAAGTTCTGCTGAACATCATTCTTTGAAATGTTTAGAAGAAAACAATGCTTCCAGTGTAGTTCAGCATGCATTTCAGACACGTGCTGCATCACGTCAAAACTAAGCCTTATCTTAATACATGTGCTATGACTTGTCAATCAGCACACATAAGAAGGAATTCCAGTGCTGTGCTGTTCCGTGTTATGAGACAACATATTGTAAAAACTGCAACTGGAGGACACAAATCAATGAAGTTAAAAAAAAAAGGAAATGTTTAATATGATCCAAGTAGAGTGCTACAAAGCTGATTTATGTAGATTTAAATGGTATGTATGAAAGTAGTATTTAAAAGGTGTGCTTAAAGAAAAACAAGCTAGAAAATCTGTACCTGCTTCAGATACACTACTTACTGTAATGCAATCCCACTTTTAAAACGTGTGTGGGTAGTCCATCATGTCCAAAGAAGACGTTTCGTTTTGTCAACTCATCTGTGTTTCCGGAGGTGGCTGCACAACCCCAGGCTGGAGGTGCAGAGTCTGAAACAGTGGGGGCACCAAAAGTCCGTACTTTGGATCATTGCGGCTGATGCTCTGTGGCATTGTTCTCTGACAGCAGTGAGCTTCTGGTGACGAGCATCCTCGAAAGTGACAGTAGCTTTATGGATGGTGGCTTGCCAGCTTGATCGATGTAAAGACAGGATTGCATTATCTTGGTGGAGGTCTGCACTCTCTGAGTAGATTTCTCGTTAAGAGATATGATTTTGAAATACTCATGGACTTTTAGGGAGAAAAAAACATTGGGGTTGAGGAAAGTAGCAAAAGACACACAGACACACACAGACGCAAGCACACAGACACGCACACACACACACACACACACACACACACCACACACACACCCACACACACACAGACGCACGCACACACACACACACACACAGACGCACACACACACAGACGCACGCACACACACAGACGCACACACACACACACACAGACGCATGCACATGCACGCACACACGTATTAGTTTTAGAGCTTTATATTTTGAGGCTTCATTTTCATTATTAAGACCCTCCCGGACATGTTTCATGACTATGGTGCTCCTCTCTGGATCTCCGCTTAAATGTAACGCTGTTCTTAATAAATTAATCAGAAAGTATATAATCATTGTAGCCAAAGTCAATGACTATCCATTTAATGTAATTTAACACCCATGGGGTGTGACAGCCGTTGCACAATACATTTGCAGTGTCTTCCTCCAGTGTGCTTTGTCTCTGTTATTGAGATGCCACTTTCTCAGATCTTTTCTTTTCAGATTCCTCAGGCAGAACTCATTCATTTCAGGAGTTATTGCACTATACACGATCAGACCATTAGACGCGTCTGTATGTTAGCGTAGGGTTAAGGTCACGTAGCCTCAGCCTATGACAAAGGCTGCTATAGCTGCTTTCATCCTTGGCCTTCACATTGCACATCCACCTGAGCATCGCTTTTTCATTTCTCTCCAGAACCTTTAAATATTCTTTCTTGAAAGTCCAGCACTCACTCCCATATAATGTAATTTGGCAGATGCTCTTTTTTATGAAATCTAAACAACTGAGCAAATGAGGGTTAAGAGCATTCATTCAACGGCCCAATGCTAGCTCAAGGCCACAACCATCTGATTAGTAACCCATTGCTGCCATTGCCCGCCATCATAAAGGAGAGCACTTCTAACAATGATTGAAAATGCTTCCATACATACATTATGAAAAACTAATGCATGACAAGCAGAGTGAGCACTCTCTAAACTTTCTTCACGCCATCCTGGTGCTAGCGAATGTGGATAGTTCACAACATTCTCCAGGACAAATCACAAAGGTAACAGAAGGACTCAGACTACCTGGTCAGAATTTTGACTTAGTCCTCTTCGCTCCTAGTGGAACAAAGGACCTCAACAGTAGCTTGCCACTTCCTGCAGTTCCTGGCGTTTTAATGGTCTTCGGTTCGGTAATCCCGGTCCCCTGCCAGGTCTGTTTTGGGCGCCCTTGCCTTCTTTTCTCCTGCGGGTTCCAGTCAAGTGTTTGGCGTGAGATACTTGAAGGTTCCTTCCTCACTGTGTGGCCAACCCATCGCCATTTCCTTCTTCGGATCTGAATGTCCATAGGCTCTCGGTTTGCCCTTGATCACAGTTCCGTGTTTGGCACTCTGTCAAACCACTTCACACGCAGGATCTACCAGAGGCAATTGTTGATGAAAGTCTCGATCTTCTTGTAGCTGCTGTGGATGACTCTCCATGTTTCCAAGCCATACATAAGGACTGATTTGACATTTGAACTGAAGATACAGAGTTTGGTGCGAGTAGAAATTGCAGTGGCCCTCAACACCGGTTGAAGGATGACAAAGGCTTGCCGCGCTTTCTTGATTCGGGCATGGATGTCTTCGTCGGTTCCCCCCTGTCTGTCTGATCTTACTGTCCAGGTAGACGAACTCTTGTACATCTTCTATTGCCACTCCTTCGATGGTGATGGGGTCTTCTTGTCTGATATTGGTGCGCAGTACTTTTGTCTTTTCCTGGGTGATCTTCATTGGTCAGCATTTACATACCAAAAAACATCATCAATCAGGGAGAAATAGTTTCTTTGTCTGAAACTATAAACTATAGCTGAAGTGTTATAGAACCATACCTTGCAAGCTCCAGGTGGTGTGGTGTTAAAAATTTTGGATTGCACGTCTGAGGGCAGGTTGGCATAAATATTAAGGACAAGAAGCTCTGAGATCTTCGACACAAGTCTCCTACACCTCTCCTGCAGAAGCTCACAGTACACTTCAATCTCGTCCTACAATACACAAGAGCGGTTTAAGGAAAGCAAACAATGAATGTCCAGTAAAGCATGAGAATAAACATAATACACGTCAGGAGTACATCATGTTCAACCAATCACAGACTGACCTGTCCTGTGAGGAAAACAAGGACGTCTCCAGGAGCCTGCGTCACATGAACCTGCAGTACTGACACCACACAAGCCTCGAGGTAATCGGCCTCAGGAGCCTAGACAACACAAGACACAAATATTAATATGTAAACGGAATATTTATAGAGCTCGCGGCATGAACACAAGTTGGCTTGAGAGCATGTGTCACTGCGTCACTCCGTACCTTGGTGTAGTAGATGTTGACAGGAAACCTGCGACCCAGGATCCCAAACACAGGAGCGTCATCAAAGAAAATTGAGAAATGTTCAATGTCCAGAGTGACACTCGACACCAGCACCTTCAGGTTCAGCCGGAAATGTGCAATGTCTTTGATTAACCCTCGTGTGCCTCATCAATGATGATCATGCTGAAGAGAACAGCAGGATTATACAGATAATGGTTAGGAAATTCGCATAAAACTACACAGAATGAAAAAAAGAACATATTGGACTTCTACAGTGTGGCCTTGTAAGATTTAACAACACTGAAAGCTATTTCTACAATAGCATGATCACTTCTTCTTCTTCTTGTCCTTTCGGCTTTTCCCTTCAGGGATCGCCATAGCGAATCATCCGCCTCCATCTCACCCTATCCTCTGCATCTTTTTCTCTTACACCAACTGCCTTCATGTCCTCCTACAATAGCATGATCACGTTTTGCCTAATTAGTAACGAAGGGTAGCTAAAACTCCTTTGAATAATGTTTGTATTATGTTCCATCAAAAATCTGCAAAAGCAACCAATATCACAAACTATGGCTGCAGGTTCAGAAATTCTGATTGCTTTACACTTATATTTAGCATAATGTCCCTTTTTAAAGTGCCCAAAAGGTTAGGAATAACATCAAACTAAATGCCTATTTTGGCAAGGGCTTTTTTTTTGGACATGTATCTTTATGTGTGAACATCAAATCAAAATCATGCACAGTTCCAATCTCAGAGGGGGCGTCAATACTTTCTCCATAGAGCTACAACAACCATTTAGACATCAAGTGCCATTTTGACTTTGCATCTTCCCATACAAATCTATCAGCAATTAATTTCAATTACCTTGCAGGACACAGGCTGCATCCGAATATTGGTATCTACTAACATTGGTTGGAGTACTTGTGGTGAATTAGTGTATTACAAGCCATTTAAAATGATCACATATAACATCAACAAATCCTTCCAGCAACATCAATTCATGCTAGTTTTCAAAGTGCGTGCGAGAGCTTCAACTCTAGGCATTCTCAGACACATGCTTCCTTTCTGATTGGTTATTCAAGCCTGGTACTGACTAGATCTTGCGAGAATGGCTGGCCTGAACACTGATCTATGTAGCAACATCAAGTGTAGAAATTACAGAAAATATATATATTTTTTTGTTCTTAAACCAACTGATGATAAGAAAGCTGGATTGACAACACTTTAGCTGCAGCCATTTTGGATTCACCGTTACAAGCATCTCTGACAGCATTCCCATCCTCAGAGTCACTAGAATATACCTTCTCACACTTTCATAAGAGACGTCCACCCCACCCAAAGTGTTGACGTCACTCTTCTTCTTCTGGCAGCTAGTAATCCATGGGATAAAATGACCATATTTGTGTTTATGGTTATTTATGTTAAAATAACATCCACCCCTGTGCTTCTTCTTTTCCGTTCGGCTGTTCCCTTCAGGGGTCGTCACAGCAAATCATCTGCCTCCATCTCTCCCTATCCTCTGCATCTTCTTCTCTTACACCAACTACCTTTATGTCCTCCTTCACCACATCCATAAATCTTCTCTTTGGTCTTCCTCTAGGCCTTCTGCCTGGTAGTTCCAACCTCAGCATCCTACTACCAATATACTCACTATCTCTCCTCTGTACATGTCCAAACCATCTCAATCTAGTCTCTTTGACTTTATCTCCAAAACATCTTACATGTGCTACATTATGTTATCGTGTGTGTGAGTGATAAACTCACGTGCCAGATAACCTATTCCACCATCCAACCTTTCTTCTGAGTCAGCAGTTTTTACAATTATCATTATCTTAATTCCAGCATAAATATAGGTCAGTCTGTAGTTCATAAAACAATTTAGTTTGGGCTCCTCATACTAAAAACCTATACACATATTACCATTGATTTAAATAGATTAGTCATTTTTACAAAGACAGAAACAGCTGTGTCAGCTGTGGCCTAATGGCTAGAGAAGGTTGCTGGTTTGATTCATGAACCAGAAGGGAAAATGTTTGGTGGTGGGGAGGGGGGGGGGGGGGGGGTGAGCCGCACCTTCTCTTTTTCCACCTCCATGGCTGAACTGGCTTTGAGCAGTAAACCATACCCCCAACTGCTCTCAGGCACCCCAATATGTGTGGCAGCCCACTGCTCCAAGTGTGTGTGCTCACTGTTTATGTGTGTGTCCTCGCTTTGGATGGGGTAAATGCAGAGGCAATACTTTGTGGGCTTAATATAGTATATCAAAGTTCCCTATTATTAGGTGTTCAAGGTTGGTTATAGGATTATGAAGTCATAAGAGTACCACGGCACCTTTAAAGACTTCAATGACTTTCAATGATTTCAATGAACTTCAATGATTAAAGACTTTAATGACTTCACTGGAGTATAGTCTTTGCTCTGTAGTAGAAGAAGAAAAGCCTAACACTACTTAATTACCCATTTAATGAGTTCTTGCTCCTGATAATGTTGTGAATGTAAATTCCATTGATTTGTTTTGGTGAAAGTTTTCTGCCCACCTGAGTTGGTTTATGTGGAAATTTAGTTCATTCTGTGTAAGTCTGAGTAGTGGTGTATGAGCCTCTTTTTTGTGGGGGTTTCATTTGCATTTTTATGAATATTATACTAGTATGTGGCAAATTGCAGCAAAGTAGTTATTAGGTCAGAACTTATTAATTGTGAGTTATTGGTACCCTTTTGTTGATGATGACCTGGTCTTTAAATTGGTACCAAGTATTATACAATATGTTTCTAGGTTTGGAGCAACTAACCAAAACATGCCAGGAATTTTCAGCGTTTTAAACAGGCAACTTTGGAGGAAATTACATTTAAAGTTTAATAAAATACTTAATAATATCCTACTTAACTCACATTTTGCTCTGATGGGTGACAAATCTCTTTTGTGACACAGCAGCCTTATTGGGTTCCTGTGGTGACATTGACGTGGGGCAACCATCCAAGCCATGTTCCATGCCTATGGGGATCACCGCCGCAGCATGCCATCAACTTGAGCATAGTGTGTTCTGATGTGCAGTTCTCGAACCTGATACTGTAACCCACCTGTAGAAGAATAAAAGATAACAATCAGCCTTGCACACAAGATCATTAATGTTCCAGTTTTCAGTTTCCTCATCACGGTTTTTAATGTAATATCATAAAAATGCAGAAAGTTCTCTTCAAAGTCAAGGAAGAGGAAATGCCACAAAGCCAGTGTTCATTGGAAACATTCTTCCCTCATTCCTCATCTTCACCGTGACACTGTGACAGACATATAGCTGCAACTCTGCGAGGTTGGGTGCACCTTACCTTCATCCCTCCACTGCTATAGCCCTGAGATAGACACACAATGAAATACACACAAAAAAAAACTTTGAACACACAGAAAACACGTGATGGTCAAACATTTTATTCCAAAAGTCACTATTGGAAAAGGGTCATCGACAGTCGTCGACAGGCTGTTTCACCCTCGATAAGTAGGATCTGGTGGTCTCTGATGGCAGTGAGGAGGTCATCTCTGTATGGAAATATGGGCAGGCTGCATCTCACTTCCTGGATAGATTGCTTCCATTGTTTGACCTGAGAATGCTCAGGTTTATCATCCTGCCAGCAATCGGAGAAGAGGGAACAAACACAAAACAGCAAGTCATTAATAATAAGAACAAAGAATCGAACGAAACTTGCTGTTAGATGAAATTTCATGCGGAGTGTGTTGTACTTATCAGGAAATGGAATAAAACAACAGATTATCAAACTAAGAAAAGATAACATCACAATCCGAGGTTTAAAAAGTTATTATTTTAAACACCTTCCTATCACCGTCCAGTGCAGCTAACTGGCTTAGCAAAGGTGGGCCATGTCTCTCACTGTCTATGGTGTGAGGTTCATGTAAAAGAACCATTGATGACTTTCAACAAGAGGAGCTGCATAGCCGTCAGCGTTTTTCTGCCCTGTGATGGCCTGGCGAATTTTCCAGGGTGTACTCTGCCCTCGCCCGCAGTCGATTGGGATGGGCACCAGCCTCCCCGTGACCCAAATTAGGAGAATGAACCTTCATATCACAGCACTGATGGGTTCTTATTTATGATTGGTTCGAAGGTCTTGATCAATTTTCTACAGCAGCACCTCCATCAGTAGTGTCAGATACAAAGAAAGTCACAGGCTGGAACACGTCTAGAGAAATGACTAATACTGGGACATTAATAGATGACGCAGCAAAGTAAAGGCTTGAACAGCATGTAATTGTTGATATGGTGACATTTACATGGCTCCAAAGTGTGGCACAGGGATTAAAAATAAATTCTACCACTTCAGTAGTAATTGTGTGATGACTCAGAGAAGGTCTCAAAAAATTTCCAACTAATGTTTTCCAAGTAACAAAATAAATAAATAAATAAACAAACAAACAAACAAAACAATTATGGCACATTCTGTGTAGAGTTGAAGAACTAAAAATTTCAATTTCTTACATGGCGATACGTTGACGCTCCAGAATAGGCAATGCAACTTTAGATCATGGCAGAAATGGTTGAAAGTAAAACGAGAATGAATGAAATTTGTTATACTCCTCACCCTTTAATTTATTCATTAAAATTAAATAATATGACAAATACACGGTCATATTGGGGGTAGCTGTAGCCAAATGGTTAAAGAAGTGGGTTTGGGACCAAAAGGTCACTGGTTTAATTCCCCAACAAGCAGGAAAAAATGTGTGGCAATGGGGACGTGAGCTACACCTTCCCTTTCTACACCTTCATGGCTGAAGTGCCCTTGAACAAAGCACCAAACCCCAACTTGCTCTACTGGTGCCCTCAAAATGTGTGGCAGGCCACTGCTCCGAGTGTGTGTGTGTGTGTGTGTGTGTGTGTGTGTGTGTGTGTGTGTGTGTGTGTGTGTGCTCAATTTAGATGGTTTAAATACAGAGGTAATGATTTTCCTTGTGGGATTAACACAGTAATGCAAATTTAAAAATAATAATAATCATACAACCACGAATAAAGAATGAGTAAAGCCCACCAAGCCAAGCAATCTCTCACATGAGATAAAATGTCAAAGACAGTCCTATCTCCCTTGCACATAACCCTACCTCACCTTTGCAAATTCCACAAGTAAAGCTGCTTTTTAAATATAAACTACAAATCTTTTTGCATCACTTTAAAGCAAATCAAAGACTCTGATGGTTGATTAAAATGGAAAACATGGAATTCTGACTTGCAAACTTTATGAAATGGATGGTTTTGGCTCTGAAGTGCCATCTGGTGGATAACAATTTTTATTCCTCCAAATGTTCATACATGAAAGAGAGTAAACAATGTGGCTGGAGTGGTGGGTGGATGCATAGCTGCAAATTAAAAATTTTTGAAAACCTGAAAATACAAGGTGTAGTTGTGTGTGTGTGTGGGGGGGGGTAGTAATGACAAGGTTGTTTCTCATTCAATCTTTTACCAACATTTACAATAATATATAATCATATAATCTACAAATTCACATCAACTTTTTGTAATATTTCATCTATTCATGTACAATAAAGAAATTTTATAATTAAAAGTCAAAATATGTCAAACAGTCAAACAAATTTCAACTGAAATGAAGAGATCACTTTCTTTGCTGCAACACTTTTTTTACAATGTATATACACTGTATAACCGAACAAAAAAAATTATTTACATGCAGACTTAAAGAGGAAATATTTATTGATCACAGTGTTTCATACTGATGAAATAAGATACTACAAATCTTGATCTCAGATATGTGCAACTGACAAAAATTCCTATTTTCAATGTACAACTAAATCATGGGCCAAAATATTTGAGCATTATCTCCCCTTATGTTGTCCTAACCTGGGCACTGCCTAGTTTTACCCCCAACACACACACACACACACACACACACACACTTCCCTCAATCATCATTAAACTTGCCGAACACATTCATTCATTTTCTGATCCACTCAATCCTGATTAGAGTCGGGGGAGACTGGCAATTTTTTTTTTTTTTTTAAATCTAAATGTCTTTGTTGCAAGCAGAATTGTAATTTATTTGTCTCTCCAGTCGTTTAAATCAATGCAACACATTGTTGTTTTATATTAACATGAAGGAAAATGAGGAGGAAATTATATGCAGTGTTATTTGATTTTGAATGTCAAAAAAGGATTTGTGGCTCCCAGAGTTTTCTTTAATGTGGAAAACGGGTCCAAATGGCTCTTGGAATGGCAAAGGTTGCCGGCCCCTGTTCTAGACAGTCAGAGTTTAGCCATTTGTTCATAATGCCCTCTAGTGTTCAGTGCACAACACTACCACCTCGCAACACGCACAAAAACTACTGCAGTGCGTACTTCACAATATCACTAAATACATATTCAACGCTATACATGCTTATAACAATTAAACATTCAAAAATAATGCATAAGATGTAAATAAAATATAAATACACACACATACAGACGCACGAGCACACACACTCAGATGCGCACCTCACATAAAAATGTCAGTACAGTTAGTTTTGATGGGGATTTTTTTTTTTTTTTTGTATGTTGGGCGGGGGGGGGGGGGGTTTGCATAATTGGCCTTGTTTTGCGGCATTTTCATTAACTTTTCCCCTTCTTCTTCCTTAATTTCTTTATTTTTTTATTCGATTAATATTAAAAAAAAAAAAAACGCAATGCACTGAAGCCACATGAATTGAAGCATGAAGTAGTGAGGGATCCCTGTATATAATGCTACTTTATATAAATTGTGTGTATATATGTAGGAGTGGTTGACAGGATATCATACCATTCTCTTCTGATCTTCTTCAGCCATCTTCAGTCTCTTCTGTGCCTCCTCATATGCCTAAATGGGAATACAGTTTGAGAATAGCTTTGTACAATCCATCATCCCATCAAGATCTCAATGAGAAGCATTCAAAGATTTAAAAACCTTTCTCTTTGCAAATTTACCTTTTTGTCATTTCTCTCGAGTATGTGCCTCGTCTTCTCTTTATCCCTCTGCTTCACTCGCTCTGCAAAGGCGTCCCTCTCTGCCAAATCCTGCAGTCTTTGTCTCTCCTCCTTTTCCCATTCCTCTTCCTCATCCTCTTCTTTCAGGCGTTTCATTGCCCCTTTTGAAGATGAATGGCTGGAGTGCGAATTAAAAAGATGCAGGATTAGAACAAATAAAAATAAAAAAAAGCTCCAAAGATCTGTTTAATCAGAAATTGTCTCACTAGGTGTTATAATCTATAAGAGTGTATAGAACAGGGGACACCAACATGGGTCGCCCGCGAGCCAGATGTGGCACTTTTGATGACTGCATCTGGTTCTCAGATAAATCAGGTGGCCTTTCTTAACAGAATAACTAATACATAATTTCGCTGTCTTTTAAATAAAAATACAGAAAAAAGCCATCAAATAAAACAAAAACAAATAAATCTCACGCATTTCAATCTCCCCTCCCTGAATCGCCACCTTATCGTGGTGGAGGGGTTTGCGTGACCTAATGATCCTAGGAGCTATGTTGTCGGGGGCAAATGCCCCTGGTAGGGTCACCCAAGGCAAACAGGTCCGGGGTGAAGGTCCAGACGAAGTGCGATTCAAAAAAACCCTATGACACATGACATCTGAGAGAGAGCACAGGAAGCAGTCTCCCTTGCCCGGACGCGGGTCACCGGGGTTCCCTCCTGGAGCCAGGCCCGGGGGAGGAGCTCGAAGGCGAGTGCCTGGTGGTCGGGTTTTTGCCCATGGAGCCTGGCCGGGCTTAGCCCGAAAAGGAGACATGGGTCCCTCCCATGGACCCACCACCCGTGGGAGGAGTTTTAGGGGTTGGGTGCAGTGTGAGTTGGGTGGCAGCCGAAGGCATGGGTTCTGTCGGACCGATCCTCGGCTACTTACTCTGACCCTCCGGACATGGAATGTCACCTCTCTGATGGGGAAGGAGCCTGATCTGGTGTGCGAGGTAGAGAGATACCGACTAGATATAGTCGAGCTCACCTCAACGCATGGCTTGGGCTCTGGAACCATCCAGAGAGGATGGACCTTATTCTATTCTGGAGTTGCTCATGGGGAGAGGCAGCGAGCCGGTGTGGGGATTCTTGTTGCCCCCCGTCTCAGTGCCCAAATGTTGGGGTTCTCCCCAGTTGACGAAAGGGTAGCCTCCCTCCGTCTTCGGGTGGGGGGACGGGTCTTGACTGTTATTTATGCTTATGCACCAAATGATAGTGCAGAGTACCCACCCTTTTTGGAGTCTTTAGGGGGGGGTGTTGGAGAACGCTCCCTCGGGAGACTCATTCGTTGTCTTGGGAGACTTCAACGCCCATGTGGGCAACGATAGTGTGACCTGGAAGGGTGTGATCGGTAGGTACGGCCTCTCCAGTCTGAACCCGAATGGTGTTTCGTTATTAGCCTTCTGTGCTTGTCACAGTTTGTCCATCACAAACACCATGTTCGAACATAAGTGTGCCCATAAGTGCACTTGTCACCAGGACACCCGAGGTCGCAATTCGATGATTGACTTTGTAGTTGTGTCATTGGACTTGCGACCATATGTTCTGGACACTCGGGTGAAGAGAGGAACTGAGCTGTCTACCGATCACTACCTGGTGGTGAGTTGGCTTCGGTGGTGGGGGAGGCTGCCTTCCAGACCTGGCAGGCCCAAGCGTGTAATCAGGGTCTGCTGGGAACGTTTGGCGGAGTCCCCTGTCCGAGATGCCTTTCACTCCCACCTCCGGCAGAGCTACAACCACATTCCAGAGGAGGCGGGGGACATGGAATCCGAATGGGCCATGTTTCATGCCTCCATTGCTGAGGCGGCAGCCCATAGCTGTGGCCGTAAGGTCATCAGTGCTTGTAGTGACGGTAATCCCCGAACTCGGTGGTGGACACCTGTGGTGAAGGGGGCCGTCCAGCTGAAGAAGGAGGCCTATCGGGTTTTATTAGCCTGTGGGACTCCCGAGGCAGCAAACAGGTATCGTCAGGCCAAACATGCTGCAGCCGAGGCTGTCACAGATGCAAAATCTCGGGCGTGGGAGGAGTTCGGTGAGGGCCTGGAGAGTGAAGCAGTTCTTCACAAACACTGTTTACAGTTGAGGTGGGGAGCTGCTTACCTTGACTGGGGATGTCGTGGAGAGGTGGAGGGAATACTTTGAGGACCTCCTCAGGAAGACCCTGGGGGTTTTGGTGGGGGGCCGCCCATCACTGGAGTGGAGGTCACTGAGGTTGTCAAAAAGCTCCTCGGTGGTTGAGCTCCGGGGTTGGACGAGATCCGCCCGGAATATCTCAGGGTTCTGGATGCTGTAGGACTGTCTTTGTTGACATGTCTCTGCAACATCGCATGGTCATCGGGGGCTGTACCTCTGGATTGGCAAACTGGGGTGGTGATCCCAATTTTTAAGAAGGGGGACCGGAGGGTGTGTTCTAATTATCGTGGAATTACACTGCTCAGCCTACCTGGGAAAGTCTATGCAGGGGTACTAGAGAGGAGGATCCAACCGATAGTCGAACCTCGGATTCAGGAGGAACAATGTGGTTTTCGTCCTGGCCGTAGCACTCTTGACCAACTCTATACGCTCCACAGGATTCTGGAGAGAGCATGGGAGTTTGCCCAATCCGTCCACATGTGCTTTGTGGATTTGGAGAAGGCTTTCGACCTTGTCCCTTGAACGATATTGTGGGGCGTGCTCCGAGAGTACGGCGTTCCAGATCTGTTGCTAAGAGCCATTCGGTCGCTGTATCATCGGAGCCAGAGTTTGGTCCGTATCGGTAACAACAGGTCGAATTCGTTTCTGGTGGGAGTTGGAGTTCACCAAGGCTGTCCTTTGTCATCGATTCTGTTCATAATTTTTATGGACAGAATTTCTAGGCGCAGTCGAGGCATTGAGGGGTTCTGGTTTGGTGGCCATCGGATCTCGTCTCTGATTTTTGCGGATGATGTTGTCCTTTTGGCTTCATCAAGTCGGGACCTCCAGCTCTCATTGGAGCGATTCTCAGCTGAGTGCGAAGCAGCCGGGATGAGGATCAGTACTTCCAAGTCTGAGGCCATGGTTCTCAGTTGGATAAGGGTGGAATGCACCCTCCGGGTCGGGAATGAGGTCCTGCCCCAAGTGGAGGAGTTTAAGTATCTTGGGGTCTTGTTCACGAGTGAGGGAAGGATGGAGCGAGAGATCGACAGACGGATCGCTGCAGCCTCTGCTGTTAAGCGGTGCCTGTACCGGTCCATCGTGGTGAAGAAGGAGCTGAGCCGCAAGGCGAAGCTCTCAATTTACCAGTCAATCTACGTTCCAACCCTCACCTATGGTCACGAGCTTTGGGTAGTGACCGAAAGAACAAGAAAACTCCAGGCTATGAAAAAGGCTCTGGAACGGATTAATTTCGTAAATAGAGGACCAACTGTATACAGTACAAACTCGTATTGGTTGCTTATACAAGGTTTAAACATACGTTCCCCTCTAAAGAATGCCCTGTAACGACTTGTGAACAAATCAGTTTGGTGTAGGGATATTCCACTCTGTACCAGCAACAATCTGCCATTTTTATCAGCTGCAGTGAATTGAACCCTTTTGATAAAATTGCTGCCCCATCTCACTTTGGAATTGAGGACTGGGTGAAACACAATCACCCACCAGTTTTCAACTAACCACTAATAACATCATGAAGAGCAGTTATCACATGAAAATTCAACACACAGACAGAATTTAATATATATTTAAATGTTGTTTAATTTACAATACAATAACAAAATAAAACAATTTCAGTTGAGTCCATTTTGTTGAACAGAAAAGACGATTCCGGAAAATCACGCAAGTTCCTCCCGAGCTTTGCCCTGTTGGCGAGGCATTTTTTTATTTCTGTTGTCTTCTAGCTCTTTACCCTCATAGTAATGAGGAGCTATCTCCAGGAGCCAACCACTTTCTATTTCAATGACCTGAAAGAGATAAAGAGATAAACATCAGTTCAAAGCAAATATGGGTTCCTCTTGGATCTTTGGTGTCTTTACACCTAAACACAGTTTAAACTGATTCAAAGCTGTAGTATAGTATACACTAGACAGAAACAAACAAACAAAAAACACCTAAAACAATCAACACCTGTCGTGGCAGTAATCCCCAAACCTAGTGGTGGACACATGCCTTGAAGAGAGCCATCCAGCTGAAAAAGGAGACCTATCGGATCTTATTGGCCTGGGGGACTCCCAAGGCAGCAGACAGGCACTGGCAGACCAAATGTGCTGCAGCCCGAACTGTCGCTGATGCAAAATTTCGGGCATAGGAGTTTGGTGAGGGCCTGGAGAGCGATTATCAGTTGGCCTCAAAAAGGTTCTGTACCACCATGTAAGACTGGCATGTTTTAGGAGAACTGAAGACACCCAAAAAAACAGAAGAAACACAGTCAAAGAGATAGAACATACAAAACGTCCCCCAAAATCCTTAGCCTAGGTTTACACAAGGAAGATGATGTTCACGATTTGAGAGCATCATGAGGAGCGTGGGAGGTTGTGGGATTGAACTGTGTGGATCTTGAAGGAGCTTGGCAAAATCATGATGTAAAATCTTTGCCACGATTACCATAAGGAGAGCATATGGGATCTTGAACTTGGAAATCCGATTCCTTCAAGTGTCCCAATCTCTTGAATGCACCCACCTCCTCTTTACTTTGCAGTTTTGTGCCAACCGTGGTCATAAATCATGGAGTTCACACTTTTTAGAATCACTAAGAACATAGCCACAATGTAAACCCAGGTTTATAGAGAACTTTATGCATAAACACTGATTAGTGCAGCACTGGGAAAAAGTCCAGATGGAAACAAAGCAGTAAATAACTAGTGCCTTTCATCATTTGCTGGCTTGGGATGTCCTATTAATAAATGAAATAAGAACCCCACACTTTCACAAAGATCTTATGTGACTAATATGTCAGACTAAACACTGATTAGTGTCAGACACTCGTGCAGCCCATTAGCACATTCAAAAAAGTGCCTAAAAAACCCTTAATAATTTACCATCAGGATTCTGTGAATTTCTGTCACTTCAAGAACGACGTCTTATCCAAATATACTTATTGTGCCGGTACTGCAATGTTCAAACATTTGTTTTTCGTGCTTGAAACAGAAAATTACCACAGCAAATGCCTTAAAGCTTCAAACTAGAAATGTGTACAGACGAGTGTGGGCTGAGCACCTGATGCTTAGGTAATCGTCCAAAGAAGAAAGTACACCCTCCTTAAAGCCTATGTTTTTATTTATCATGGTCTAAATGGCAAGAGTTTGGTCCTCAATTAATTCTATAACCAAACAATTCTCGTTGATGTAAAAAAAAAAAAAAAAAAAAAAGATTTGGATGATATGCACTCATTTCCCCCCAATAAGTAAACAAACGTTTAAAAAACAGATGGGGGAAGAGTTACATTCACATTTCCTACTTTAGTAATCACTGTGTACAAGCAGAAGACAGGTTTTACTCATGAAATGCACAAGATTAGTGATCATGAGGAAGTGTGAATGCTTCTATTAAAGCTTGAGGGCAGTTTGAGTTTGTTGTTCTGGAACACTCAGGCATTCATGCCAAGAAGAAAGAACACCAGCTGAAACCTCAGAGATGCCTTCTATTGTGAAATGTCTGTTTACAAATGTAAATGGCCCAGCAGTGTGTGGATATTTGGGGCATCCTGAAACACTCAAAGGGAAAAAACTATTCATCCCTTGTACACATCAGCTCACAGATGCTCATGATTGGCTAATGATCATTTATGTGCCAAGAAACGAGGGTATGCGAGCCGTCCTTCCCTGGAAAGTTTGGCCAATCAGCTTCCATGGGCTTTCTGCTGAGCAGCCTGAGCTTTCTTTTTTCCTTGGAATATAGGCTTCACAGTGCTGCGTATGGTGCAAGTAGGGCAGTGGTGGCTTAGTGGATAAGCCAATTGGTCACTGATCCAAAAGTCAGTGGTTCAATTCCGAAGATCACCACTGTTGGGCCCTTGAGCAAGGCCCTTAACCTTCAATTGCTCAGTTGTATGTCTTCTTTTCCTTTCAGCTTTTCCCTTTTTCAGGGGTCACTTCAGCAAACCATTTGATTCGCATGTTTGATTTGGCAGAGGTTTTTATGTCAGATGCCCTTCCTAACACAACCCTTTAACAAGGGACAGAAACACGTTGACTGTTATGAAGCTACTCTTTCCGAAAGTCAGCAATGGTTCTTTTACATGCCTCACACCATAGTGAGAGACATGGCCAGCCTTTGATAACCCAGTTCGCTGCACTGGGGAGACAGTAACATCCTTGTGGAAAGTGGGACTCGAACCCCCATCCTTAGGACCAGCGATCCAGCGCCCTTTACCATCAGGCCACCACTGCCCACAATTGCTCAGTTGTACAGAAGCTCCCCAACTTACGTTTTTTTCAATTTTACCTTAAAAAAAAAAAAAAAAAAAGGTTAAATTTTGAGTTGAGACGTACCTACGTAGTACGCTGACGTAATGACGCAGTGACGCTGCATTCATTGTTTACAAACTACAGACTGAGTGTGTGTATGTATATGTGTGTGTATATGTGTGTGTGTGTGTGTGTGTGTGTGTGTGTGTGTGTATATCAGTGTATGCATCTCTTGAATAAAGTTTACTTACTTAGACAAAAGAAAGAACTCTCCGCTTTGCTGGGAGACTGCATCAGTGCAGGCTGTGTTCTAAACGAGTTCAACGGCACCCTTGTGCACTTGAAAGACCGGAAGTCCGTATAACCCACAGCAAGTACAGTACTTTTGCAAGTACACTACTTTCGGTATTGAGCGCTTCACCTATTGTAAGCGTTGATTGACTGTTTTAAGATTCAGGTAAAGTGACTCAGTATAAAATAAGTGACTTATTTGAAATTAATGGTGATATTATTTGATTTATTTGATATTATTTTACAATGTTATGCTTATAATAATTGATTTAGGGGTGTTTTATGAGATACGGTAATGGTATTTATGGATGTATAGTACAGTATGTGCGTCATACGTCACTGTAACAACTTACATTCGGCCGTCCTGAACCAATTAAAAACATAAGTCGGGGAGCGTCTGTATATAAAAACAAAAAAATGATAATTGTAAATTGTTCTGGATAAGAGTGTCTGCCAAATGGCGAAAATGGGGAAAAAAAAAAAAAAAACGAAAAAAAAAGTGAAATAATGGTATATAGTTTTAAAAAAATCTGACCTGTCTCATGAACTCCTTGGTAGTGAAGACCAGCTCATGGTAGATAAGCCACCGTGGAAGTTCTTCAAACAGTGAGCTGTTGGGGTGCACATACACCGTCTGCTGGTGCTTCACCGTTTTGTAGCCTCCTTTACTGAGATGGGCGGTGTGGTAAAAATAACCTGCAGTGATTGCCTAGAAAGATATGCAGAAAAGTAAGCAGTCCATAAAAACAACAGACATGTTATTACAAATGTTAAATATAAAGGTTAGGTCATGGTCAAGCTTAGGCAACATTAAAATGAGTGAGGTGGTGGTGTGATCTGCTGAGAGGTCAATGTAATTTAAAACAGTGTTGGAATGCATACTCTTTACTCGGTGATATTCGGAGTCTTCCAATACTAACATCCATAATTGGTGAGATTTTTTAAATGTTTGTAATTTCAACTTTGTGATAGCAACTTTGGGAAGAAGCTACAAATGGTCTGATGGTCAAGTGTCCATAAACGTTTGTCCATGTAGTGTATCTTGTTAATTATATTAGAGATTTATAGGCCCTCATCCTTTGCCCATATTTGGCTGAGATAAGCTCCAGCCTCTCTGAACCCCTACCAGGACCAAGCAGTTCAGTAAATGGACGGATGAATGCATTTATAGCCACTTAACTCAAACATAAGATTCTGGCACCGAATATTTTTGTTCAGAACATCGTAGGGAAAGTGAAGAATTGATCTGCTATAACCCTGACCAACAGGAAGTAAGATAAAGTTGAACAGAATGTCTGAAAGTCATTGTTTTTCCTTTGCAGTATATAAACATATGACTGATGTTAAATGTCATACTATCAGGAATTACAGTTTAGCAATTTGTTCAGCAAGAAACTAAAATATGAACTGAAAAATACAACAGTAGTTTTGATAAATTATCGAGCTTCATGGAAACAAAGGATATGACAAACACTGGCTAAACATAAGTAAGTTTTCTGGCCCAATGTGTTACAAAAGGAAAGATAAAGGAGAAGAGGATGAGGAGAGATGATACCTTGCGGATTTTGACGTTGTCACCGTTCGCGCTGCACAAAGTAACTTCGATTCTGTCCATCAGCCCCTCCAGCTGCTCCCTCACATCACGTGCCCGCCTCATCGAACGAAACTGGATAAAGTTTTCAAAACACCACTGTGTGGAAAAACCACTCTCCACCCACTGCAACACAAAGTGAGAGAGAAACAGCCATACAAGGATGTCAAATTTCATTGTGGCACACGTCAATTGATATACTGTGTGTGTGTGTATATAATATATATACATAAACATACATTATATAAATAAATAAATAAAAGAGACGATTCATGGATGTAGTGAAGTAGGACATGGAGGTAGCTGGTATAAGAGTAGAAGATGCAAAGGATAGGGTGAGATGGAGGCAGATGATTTGCTGTGGCGACCCCTGAAGGGAAAAGCCGAAAGGAAAAGTATATGTATGTATGTATATATATATATATATATATATATATATATATATATATATTATAATTACACACATTTTACATGTTTTAGAGGCTTTTATTGGCAAACACATCTATTTTTTTGCCGAGAGTCAAAATTTACAGTGTTGACCCTTCTTCAAAACTTCAGCAATTCAATTTGGCATGCTGGATATCAGATTCTGGGTACGTGCTGAATTATTGCGGCACATTCTTGCCTTATTAGAGCTCGAAGTTGCTCACAATTTGTGGTCTTCTGTTTGTTCACCCGGTTTTTTAGGATGAACCACAGGTTCTCGATTGGATTAAGATCTGGGGAGTTTCCTGGCCATGGATCCAAAACATCAAATGTTATGATCTTTGAGCCACTTCGTGATCACTTTTGCCTTATGGCATGATGCTCCATCATGCTGAAAAATGCACAAATCCTCACCAAAGTGCTCCTGGATCGTTGGGTGGAGTCGCTCTTGGAGGGTGTTTTGATAACCCTCTTTATTCATGGCAGTGTTTTGGGGCAGGATTGTGAGTGAAACCACTCCCTTGGCTGAGAAGCAACCCCAAACTTGGATGGTCTCAGGATGTTTCACTGTTGGCACGACACAGGACTCATGGCAGCGTTCACCTTTTCTTCTCCTGACAACCACTTTTCCAGATTTTCCAAATATTCGAAAGGGAGTTTCATCAGAGAAAATAACTTTGCACCAGTCTTCTGCTTGCCACTCACTACACTTCCTGCAGAATTTCTGTCCGTCCTTGATGTTTTTCTTGGAGAGAAGTGACTTCTTTGCTGATCTTCTTGATACCAGCCTTTGTTCAAAAGTCTTCGCCTCACTGTGCGTGCAGATGCAGTCGCACCTGCCTGCTGCCAATCGTAAGCAAGCTCTGCACTGGTGGCAACACGATTCCATAGCTGACTCCTGAAGAGGAGATGGCCCTACCACTTCCTGGACACTCTGGGACATCCTGAAGCCTTCTTTGCTGCAGATGAACCTGTTTCCTTGAAGTTTTCTTTGATTCGGTCAATGGGTCTTACAGGTGCAATAATTTTAGCAGCAATTTCCTTCCATGTGAGGCCATTTTGATGCAATGCAATGATTGCTGCACAGGTTTCTTTGGAGGTAACCATTGCTAACACAAGAAGATATTGATTTCAAGCATGTCTCTGACTTTTAAAACAATTGGTCTTCTCCTAAAATGAAACGAAAATGGTAGTGAGACTTCAACTGACTTGTACTTACTCACACTTCCTTCTGTGCTGATATGATACTGAAATGATGTTCGCCAATCATTTTCACCAGAACCAAATACAGTGAAAATGGGCTTGTAAAAGACATTTTTGATGCCCAAGAAGCTCTTTGCAATTTATTAAAATGCTTGTGATCACTATAATATTAATATAATAGTTTATGTTATATATGAACCACCACCACCAATATAAAACATATCAAGTAAGCCTGTCAGAAATTACTGCATGTTATCAGGGTATAATAAACTATTTGATGATTCAGTGGAGAAATACTGAATATAATAACTGAATAGCTGAATGATTTCTTACATCATGCTGTATCTTCTGTAGCTGCATGGGTATGGTACAATCATACTATCCCTCTTACATATAGGGTGACCCAAAAAAGCATCACACAAAAGAACCAAATTATTTAAACAAACGAATTTTAATGAACACCCTGAGCTTGAAGAACTCGACGTATGGTTTCAGTAATATGGAGCATGTGTTGGTTTAATCAAAAGCACGTGCACTGACGGCTATTTCAGGTATGAGGAAGTAAACTCTTTCCACACACTAATGTTACCTGAGAGTAAACATTAAGGAGCGTCAGGTGGTCTCCTCCAGGCACCACAAAATTCATTCGGGCATTGTCCGCGTGAACTATTTTGTCTTTAGGCCTGTAGAAGATGGTGTTGTTGACTGACAGCATGGCGGCGATAGTCAACACCTCCTCTGAGCACTTATACCTGCATTAACACACACACACACACACACAAAAAAAAATTGCTGACATGCAGTGACATCTACATTGGCTACACATCATGAGACATGGTGTGAATTGATGCCACTGCTCACCAGTAAACCTTCGAACTTTAATTTCTTAATTTGTTTTTAAATTGCTTTATGGTCAGGAAAGGCATCCGACGTAAAAACCTATGCCAAATCAAATGTGCGAGTCAGATGATTCGCTGTGGTGACCCCTGAAAAAAGGGAAAAGCCAAAAGGAAAAGAAGAAGGCCCAAACCAACTCTGCAACAGACTCATCTGATGAATCGATGATCTACGCCTGCAAGTATTCTATCATTTTATCTAGCCCTACCCCACCTGTCACAGTGTGCTTACTTGGATGTTTGTGCTGCCTGAATCCTTGTCCAATTGGATGACAGAATACCACCACCAATCCTGTATCTTTACCCAGATATGACCTTCATGCCACGCCAGAGATGCATCCAATATGGGTGCTGCCAAAGCTTTCATACAGACAACTCTACAGCAATCCAGTCCATCTAGTCCAGCTCTCGATATCTCCCTCATTATACTGGCCGAGCTATTGACCACTGTGTGTTCGCCAGCCTTCCTTGGTTGTCTTAAACCACCATAAACTGCGACACAGTCAACTTCAGTCTACTAATCATCCGCTCACTTACGAGCAAAGATCATGTCATCCAGGATCTCTTCATCAACCACAAGTCTGATTTCATCTGTTTCACTGAGACTAGGCAACAGGCAAATTACTTTCAACATCTTAACGAATCCACTCCATCTGGGTTTCTTTACATCTGTCAACCCCATGACTCTGTCAGGGGAGGCGGTCTCATGATGTTATATTGCGAAACTTGGAGAGTCTCGTCATTGTCTGCCCAGGTTTTAGCTCCTTTGAATCCATTGTATGTATGTGAACTGTCTGGATCTACACCCACCATCATTGTGTCTGTTTATAAGGCCCCTCAAAAAAAAAGGCGACTTTTTAAATGACTTTGCTGCATTTCTCACCCATCTATCTACTCAATATAGTTCTGTTGGAAGATTTCAACATACATATGGACAACATTAATCGTCTACTCACCAGAGACTTCTCGTCCTATTTACAGTTTCCATCAGTACACAAATGTTTACACACACACACACACACACACACACACACACACACACACACACACACACACACACACACACACACACGGGTATATACTGGACTTAATGTGTTGTTCTTGCATCACTCCTCTTGACTGCACTGCTGACGATCTCCCAATAACTGATCATTTTCTAATCTCATTAAATATTACACTGACGCTCTCCACTATTAAGCGTCCACATCTCATTACATTCCGTAACCTCAAACACAACGGCATGGATGCTCTCATTCAAAGTATTGACCGCCTCCGAAACACTCACATCTCAACTACCCCGATGAATGAGTTTCACATTGTAACACTGGACTTCATAATATTCTTTAAAAAGAGTTCCATCTCCTTCTCCCTCTCAGACCCCTGGTTCACGCTTGATCTTTACCTCATGAAAGGCAAAGGTTGGCAACTTGAGAGGCCCTACAGAAGAACTGGACTGGTTATACGCAAAGAAATGTACAAAATCATTGTTGTACGATAAGCACTGCATCAATTGCACCAAAACCCACTACTTTTCTGGTTTAATCTGTTTAAATGAAGGCAATACGAAATCACTGTTCTCATCACTCAACAATTTTATCCTCCCCCTGGACTCTTTATCATCACACCTTTAATTCAGCTGCTTTCTGTACCCCCCCCCCTTTTTATTAACAAATTTCAAAAGATCCACCAGCAGCTCAATCCTGTCTCTTCACTTACTTTGTCATCTGAACTTTATTTTCTGACTCACTAATTTTCCACCTTCCAGCTACCCACTCTCAGAAATTTCTGACCTCATCAGAAACCTGCCAGCTTGATCCTCTCCCTATAACTTTGATCAAAGCCGGTCTCCTTTCTCTGGTCCACATCTTTCTGCCATCATTTACTCCTCTCTGGAACTGTTCCCACATCCTTCAAAACCACTAATTATGACAATATTTAAAAAATAAATAAAAAAAAATAAGTGCTGATCCCACCAACCTAAAAAACTTCACCAATGATCTCCTCATTATCATCCGAATTCTTCTTGATCTGAGTACAGCCTTTGATACCATATGTCATATCACTCTCCTTAATAGATTTCTCTCTACTGCCATCATCCAAACTTCAGTGGACTGGTTCAAATATTACCTTTTAGTCCACACTGAGTTAATCAAACTCAAATCTTTCACATCCAATCGTTCCTCTGTAAATACAGGTGTGCCAAGGGCTCTATCCTGGGGCCCTTTCTCTTCATCATTTACTTCCTTCCCCTTGTCAATATTTTTCACAAATACAAAATCCATCTCCTCTGTTATGTGAATGACACCCAGCTTTATCTCACCAGGAAGCCCACTTCCACTCTCCCACCCCTTCCCTCTCCAACTGCATCACAGTAATAAAAGCCTGGCTTTCACTCAACTTGTGTGAAAAACTAAGGTTCTCCTCATTGGTACCAAATCTATATTATCCAAGGTTTATAGCTTTTCTCTCATAATTGAACACTCTTCTATCGCCCCTCTCAGCTCAAGGGCCTGGGTGTCATCCTCCATGGCACTTTATCCTTCCAGTTTCACATCAATAAGATCACCCTGTCTGCATACTTTCACCTCTCAATATTAATCATCTTTGCCCTTCCCTCACCACTCACACCACTGCTGTCCTTGTCCACAGCCTTGTCACATCTCACCAGAATTATTGTAACTCACTTCACTTTGGTCTCCCTCAAAAATCTCTCCATAAACTTCACTTGGTCCAGAATTCAGCTGCCTGTATAATCACCAGAAACTCTCCATCCAGCACATCACTTCTTTTCTCCAGCAGCTTCACTGGCTCCCAGTTAAACTTCATATTAAATTTAAAATTCTCTTGATAACCTTAAAAGCCATTCATCATCTTGCCCCTCCATATCTGCCTAAACTTCATATTCTCACTCCCATTCGCTCCCTCAGATTTTCCTCCCCTGCCTGTCTCACTACCTTACAATGGCTTTGGAGCTCATTACCACCTGACCTCAGGAACACCACATCATTACCCCACTTTAAATCTGAACTTAAAACCCACCTATTTCAATTTGCTTATTTCACCTGATATAAAATACATACCAGTCTTTAAAAAAAACATATCTACTTGTGTATATTTTCTGTGCTTTTCTTGATTTTTATCTGTACGGTAACCCTGAGTGCCAAGAAAGACACCTTTAAATAAAATGTATTAGTAGTTTTACTGCCATCATCATCTGGGATAACGTGAGAGATGGAATTTTGTTTTGACAGCTGTGAGCATTGTTTTTAAAAAGGTGTGACTGGAAATATTAGTGTGGAAACTTACTTCTCAGCGGCCAAGATCATTTTACTCATCATGGGGTCGACAGGCAGCTCAGCCATCTTCCTTCCCAACTAAAACAGAGCAACAGGACTCCGTTAGTCACATTATACACACTTCACATGCACAAGTCTGGAAATGACTTTTATAAAGCAATCTTCAAATCTTCACACACACACACACACACACACACAATCAATCGAACAAAAAAAAAAAGTCATGCACTCTATTATTCTGTTGGAAAGCCTTTACCCTTGATTACAGCATGTCATCTCAATGGCATTGTTCTAACAGACCTAAGCAACTTCTCAACATTTATTCCACCAAAACTGTTAATAAAATGTTCCGTTAATAAATGCATTTATTACTTGAATTTGATCTCGTACTACTGTCAAAGTTGCTGGTATAGAACTTTAGCACTTCTTGGCCAATCAGACTTGAGAATGAGGATGAGAGTGATGGGATTAAAGCCGATTTACCTTCGTGAGTTCGCCGAGGTGGTTCAGGGCCCCTAGGGCGTACAGCTGCTCTAGAGCAAGAGCCAGGGTTTCGTATGGAGGAGGGCTCATGTAGTCAAAATGAACCAAGTCATTTATGCCTGTCAGTCATTCAAACATAGAAAGTATAATTATTTACAGATCAATTAAAAACATTGGGATTTGTAGAAAACATACAAACATACATCAGTCAATGTCCACCAGTCTAATCACACTCCTCATATAAAGTATTTTGTGTTTGAATTTGGAACAATACATAATCCAGTGATGTTAAGCGCAGTACATCTCTGAATAACTGGTCTGATCATAAAAGAAAATATTCTTTGGACAGGAAATAGAATGAAATGAGAGGTTTTCATCTGACAACTTTCGGATTGTATCGAAACCTTTTTCAGTTTGTTGAAAAAGGTCCAAAATTTTTTATTTACTCTGCCTGACAGAATCTGCATGTTTTAGCTCTTTAATGTACGTAAAAATGTGTGCTTCTGTTAGTATTTTTATGAAGTTTACAGCTGGCTATTTTCATTCCATTTGAAATTATTTTTAGTTATTTCAAATGTAATAATATCTGTGTATATATAAAAATGTATGTATGTTTGCATGTGTGTGAAAATACATATATATATATATATATACATACAGTAGGCCCTTGACTATTCGCAGTTTTCTACTCGCACCCCCGCATATTGCTGAGTAACTGTCGTGTAACGTGATTCAAATTCAGACAATGGATGTTCTCTCAACTGTATATGATGTATACGCCCCTTTTTTCTCATTCACGCACAAGATATCAATGTCCATTTTTTTTCACGTGCTTTAATTACCAGTTAAGCTCTATGATGCCACTCAAACGCCCTGTGTCTTCTCTGGCTAAGCGCCAGAAAAAGGTAATGACGATGAATGTCTCTTCTGAAGAAATAAGACTTTCTCCTGAAGAAACGACAGTTTTCTCTCAAGTGCCTGAAGAGGAATAATCATCTGAACTGTTGACAAGCACTGTAGTATTAAACTCTTTTTCGATTATTATTCCAGTACAGTACTTAAGTTAATGTTTAGAATGTTTGTGTGTGTGATTTTATGTACTGTGGTGTAGCATGTTTATCCTTTTGTTTTGTTTAGCCAATTTATGACACTTCATGTTATTTTATGTTCTTTTAGTTATGGTCTGTGTTTTGGGGGGACTTTGATTTTGGCGGCTGGGTTCTCTAACTATTTTCTCTCTGCTCCGACTGAGGGGCGTGGCTGACCGGCTCAGATGGCAGTAGTTCACACCTGAATTCACTACTTTCATCTACTCCCAATAAACACAAGCAGGCTCACCTCTGTGTCAGAGGATTAACTCACATCATGTCCCTGCTTCTTTATATTCTCTAACTCTCCGCTCCGGCTGAGGGATGTGGCTGAGCTGCCCGGGCTGAATGCAGTTCACACCTGAATTCACTCCTCTCCTCTACTCCCTATAAACACAAACTGCACGCTCACCTCTGCGCCACAAGATTGTCTCACATCACGTCCCTGCTTCCCTGTTCTCTCTGGTTCCAGAGTTTAATGTTGTGTGTTTTTCTTCGTCATCAGTACTGTAGTTAAAGCGCTCTGCTTAAGTGCGTCCCCTTTGAATAATAAATCCACTCTGACATTTCACATTGCCTCCTGCATTCTGGGTCCGGCTGAAAGCTCATTATGTCACACTTTTATGTTCTTTATGTACAGTATAATAAATAATGCAATGCCTCCCTCTAGTGGGCGTCTAATAAGGATTTTAACCACTAATGTGTAATACAGTACTGTACCTGTATGTATATTCAAATTATCAAACCATTTTACTGTCTTACACTTCATGTTCTTTTGTGTATGTATGTATATATATATACACACACACACACATACATACACATATATATATATATATATATATATATATATATATATATATATATATATATACACATACATACACACACACAGATATATATATATATATATATATATATATATATATATATATATATATATATATATATATATATATATATACATACACACACACACATATACATATATATATATATATATATATATATATACACATATATACACACATATACACATATACACACACACACACACACTAGACCCTCGACATCCGCGGGGGTTCGGTTCCGAGCCCTCCCGAGAATTGAGATAATCTGCGAGTTCTGTACCCGGAAGTAAAACCCCATGTATCACGTCACATGCGTGAATGAGCAGCCGGAAGTAAAATACTATGTATCTATTACATGCGCTAAAATATGCTTCTTAAACACATTCTATAGACAATCTTACTCATTAATTCAGTATTAATGTAGTAAAATGTAGTAATGATTAAGAAAATCTTTTCAATTTTTTAACTTATTTTTATTGATGATAAAATATAAACATTATACAGCATATACTGTTGTAAAGCACTCGTTTTTAAGTCTTTTTCAATTATTATTCCAGTACAGTCCCTAAGTTAATTCTTTGAATGTTTGTGCATGAGATTTTATGTTCTGTAGCATGTTTAACAAATGATACCAAAAGGATAAAATTTATACGCTTCATGTCCTTTTACATTGAACTTGGAGTGATGAGCACCAGCGTCATCTTTTGGCCCCTTCCCGCCTGGGCTTCTTGTTAACTGGGGTGCGGCTAGCATTAGCTCATTTCTGGCCGCACCCCGGCTAACAAGAAGCCCAGTTGAGCGTGCTTAGCTATACACGCCCGAAGATACTCCGATCTTATAGCTGTAGTGGAGTCGACTGGTCGTAGACTAGCATAGTGCAAAACATTAACAAACAAAACAACAAATAAAACAAATTAAAACGAACAAAGAAACAATTTGACTCTGAGAACTCCACGATGTTGCCCTCTGGGCAGTGCCATCTTGGAGACATCACTCCAAGTTCAATGTAAAAGGACATGAAGAGTACTGTAATAAAGTTTGTCCTTTTGGTATCGTTTGTTAAACATGCTACAGAACATACAGAATGCCCCTGGGTAAAAACTCCGAGTTACGAAAAACATTTTCCTCCTCTGTATACAAAAACAACCCCCTCTTACGAAAAGCGTCAAACGCACCATTCAAAATTCAAACACGCCAATCAAAATTTCACACAATGCGTGAGTTGCTCTCTCATTGGCTGTCTCCAAACATCCCACCCCACTGGCCTCCCATTGGCCAGGAGGGAGCTGACCTATACCCATTACTGTACCCATACCGTTTGTCCTCCACACGCGTGAGGAGAGTTGAAGAGGACTGTTGGCTTGTTTTGAGATAATTGCAGCCTTATATTTCGTTATCGCCCGAAACCCCTCTACAATCGGGATGATATTGAAGCAGAAGGAGATCTTAAAGCGGAAATACAGTGACGGAGACGATTATTTCGGCACGATATTGAAGCAGGAGCATGAAAACAGAGTGCTCCGTGGAACAAGACCGCCAATCTTGCAAGGAAGCAAGTTAATATTGAACCAGGAACTCTGATCTTTTAAACAGATACTGTAATTCTGCTTTAAATACAACATCCCGTCCATTTAAACATTTAAATAGAATTGTTCTGTCAGCTGCGCGTTGCGTGTGGGCGAAGCCCGCATTCGGCAAAACACACCATAGAGACAGAGTTTTGTGTGTGTGTGTGTGTGTATGCATGTGTGTGTGCATCTACTCTGCCCTCAGATACATTACACTTTAATATAGGCCAGTCTATAAAGTCGTTCCCTTCTTTTATTTTATTGTTTATTAATTTATACTATTTATGTATCTATTTATTTATTTACTTATATAATATATATGTATGTGTGTATGTTTGTATATGTATCTATTTTTGCACCCCCTACTGATGGTACCTCAAGAGCCTGTAACAGTGAATTTCTCCATTGAGAGATTAATAAAGCTGTATCTTATCTTATCTTATCTGTGTGTGTGTGTGTGTGTGTGAGAGAGCGAGAGAGAGAGAGAGAGAGAGAGAGAGAGAGAGAGAGAGAGAGAGAGTTGCGTGTGCTTGTGTGTGTGTGCATTTATAAAAAATGTTTAATAATGGTTTAATTAATAAATATGTTAATAAAATGTTTAAATGGTTTAATAAATAATTTTCTTTTACATTTAACACATATTTCATACATATTTCATCCAAAATTGGTGTACTTTAATCATTTTTAAAGGGTTTATGGGGTAGATTTGGAGCCTTGGAACGAATCAGGCGTTTTACATGTAAAATACGCCTCTACTTAGGAAACCCCCACGTTACGAAAAAGGCTCTGGAATGGATTAATTTCATAAGTAGGGGGCCGACTGTATACATACATACATACATACATACATACATACATATACAGTCAGATTGGAAGTCTCCTCCCACGGAGCACTCTGTTTTAATCTCATCTCATCTCATCTCATCTTCTTCCGCTTAGTCCGGGGTCGGGTCGCGGGGGCAGCAACCTTAGCAAAGAGGTCCAGACATCCCTCTCCCGAGCCACTTCCTCCAACTCTCCCGGGGGGACACCGAGGCGGTCCCAGACAAGCCGAGAGACATAGTCCCTCCAGCGTGTTCTAGGTCGACCCCGGGGTCTCTTCCCGGTTGGACATGCCCGAAGCACCGCACCAGGGGGGCGACCAGGGGGCATTCTAACGAGATGCCCGAGCCACGTCAACTGGCCCCTCTCAATGCGGAGGAGCAGCGGATCTACTCCGAGCTCTCCCCGGATGGCGGAGCTTCTCACCCTATCTCTAAGGGAGAACCCGCCACCCGGCGAAGGAAGCTCATTTCAGCCGCTTGTATCCGTGATCTTGTTCTTTCGGTCATTACCCAAAGCTCGTGACCATAGGTGAGGGTTGGAACGTAGATCGACTGGTAAATTGAGAGCTTCGCCTTGCGGCTCAGCTCCTTTTTCACCACGACGGACCGGTACAGGCACCGCTTAACAGCAGAGGCTGCAGCGATCCGTCTGTCGATCTCTCGCTCCATCCTTCCCTCACTCGTAAACAAGACCCCAAGATACTTAAACTCCTCCACTTGGGGCAGGACCTCATCCCGACCCAGAGGGTGCATTCCACCATTGTCCGACTGAGAACCATGGCCTCGGACTTGGAGGTACTGATCTTCATCCCGGCTGCTTCGCACTCAGCTGCGAATCGCTCCAATGAGAGCTGGAGGGCCCGACTTGATGAAGCCAAAAGGACAACATCATCCGCAAAAAGCAGAGATGATATCCGATGGCCACCGAACCAGAACCCCTCATCGCCTCGACTGCGCTTAGAAATTCTGTCCATAAAATTTATGAACAGAGTCGGTGACAAAGGACAGCCTTGGCGGACTCCAACTCCCACCGAAACGAATCCGAGCTGCTGTTACCAATACGGACCAAACTCTGGCTCGGTGATACACCGACCGACTAGCTCGTAGCAACGGATCCGGAACGCCGTACTCTGCGAGCACGCCCCACAAGATCTTTCGAGGGACACGGTCGAAAGCCTTCTCCAAATCCACAAAGCACATGTGGACAGATTGGGCAAACTCCCATGCCCCCTCCAGAATCCTGTGGAGCGTATAGAGTTGGTCAAGAGTGTTGCGGCCAGGACGAAAACCACATTGTTCCTCCTGAATCCGAGGTTCGACTATCGGTCGGATCCTCCTCTCTAGTACCCCTGCATAGACTTTACCAGGTAGGCTGAGGAGTGTAATTCCCCGATAATTGGAACACACCCTCCGGTCCCCTTCTTAAAAATTGGGACCACCACCCCAGTTTGCCAATCCAGAGGTACAGCCCCGATGACCACACGATGTTGCAGAGACGTGTCAACCAAGACAGTCCTACAACATCCAGAGTCCTGAGGTATTCGGGCGGATCTCGCCCAACCCCGGAGCTCGACCACCGAGGAGCTTTTGACAACCTCAGTGACCTCCACTCCAGTGATGGGCGGACCCTCACCCGAACCCCCAGGGTCTTCCTCTTCCACGGAGGGCGTGTTGGTGGGATTGAGAAGGTCCTCAAAGTATTCCCTCCACCTCTCAACAACATCCCCAGTCAAGGTAAGCAGCTCCCCACCTCCACCGTAAACAGTGTTTGTGAAGAACTGCTTCCCCCTCCTGAGGCGTCGGATGGTGGCCCAGAACCTTTTGAGGCCAACCGATAATCACTCTCCAGGCCCTCACCGAACTCCTCCCACGCCCGAGATTTTGCATCTGCGACAGCCTCGGCTGCAGCACGCTTGGCCTGCCGGTACCGTTTGCTGCCTCAGGAGTCCCACAGGCTAATAAAACCCGATAGGCCTCCTTCTTCAGCTGGACGGCCCCCTTCACCGCAGGTGTCCACCACCGGGTTCGGGATTACCGCCACGACAAGCACCGGCGACCTTACGGCCACAGCTATGGGCTGCCGCCTCAGCAATGGAGGCACGAAACATGGCCCATTCAGATTCCATGTCCCCGCCTCCTCCGAACGTGGTTGTAGCTCTGCCGGAGGTGGGAGTTAAAGGCCTCTCGGACAGGGGGCTCCGCCAAACGTTCCCAGCAGACCCTGATTACACGCTTGGGCCTGCCAGGTCTGGAAGGCAACCTCCCACCCCACCCTAGCCAACTCACCACCAGGTAGTGATCGGTAGACAGCTCAGCTCCTCTCTTCACCCGAGTGTCCAGAACATATGGTCGCAAGTCCGATGACACGACTACAAAGTCAATCATCGAACTGCGACCTAGGGTGTCCTGGTGCCAAGTGCACTTATGGACACCCTTATGTTCGAACATGGTGTTCGTGATAGACAAACTATGATGAGCACAGAAGTCCAACAACGACACACCATTCGGATTCAGACTGGAGAGGCCGTACCTACCGATCACACCCTTCCAGGTCACACTATCGTTGCCCACATGGGCATTGAAGTCTCCCAAGACAACGAGCGTTTTAATATCGTGCCGAAATAATCCAATAATATCGTGCCGAAATAATCACCTCCATCACTGTATTTCCGCTTTAAGGACTCCTTCTGCTGTCATCCTGATTGTAGAGAGGTTTCGGCGATTACGAAATATAATGCTGCATGATCAATCTCAAAACAAGCCAATAGTCAACTCTCCTTCACGAGTGTGACAAACAGGAAGTATGGGTACAGGAAGTATGGGTCACGTTCAGCTGCGTCATCCCTCCTAGCCAATGGGAGGCCAGCGGGGTGTTGGGAGATAGCCAATGAGAGAGCAACTCGCGTATCGTGTGAAATTTTGATTGGCATGTTTGAATTTTGAATGGCGCATTTGGTGCTTTTCGTAAGAGGAGGTTGTTTTCGTATCCCGAGGACGAAAACTTAGGAAAATGTTTTCCGTAACCTGGTATTTTCGTACCCAGGGGGTTTCGTAAGTAGGGGGCCGACTGTTTTTATACACATACATATATCCACATTGGGATCTCGGTCCCAATTAAAGTGAGGGATCCCTGTATTGTCGTCTTTCTTTTTTGAGTGAATTGTTTAATAACTGTTGGCTTTATTATATTTGTCCATTTACTGATCATATTCTATTTTTTGCATCGCTTTGTAAAGTTTCCCCACCTTTTCACTAGGTGAAAAATTCAATGAACACTGTTTAAAAAAAAGAAAAATAAGCCAGAGAGGCTGTATATTTTTCAGAGACACTACTTATTGTAATACAATCCTACTGTTAAAACGTGTACCATTAGGCTAAACAGTACGTACCCAGACTCTTCAGAAGCAGGACCACATTGCCCAGGTTGGTTCGTTGCATTTCAGGGACCGTAGTTTCCTCCAACTCGTGCTTGAAGGCCCAGGCTGTATAGAGCCTGAAACATTTGCCTGCAGCAACACGACCAGCTCTGCCTGCCCGCTGATTGGCTGAGGCCTGTCAGAAAAATGAAATTCTGAAGCACTATTTCGCATCATACATTTTACCAAAATGACAAAACTTGCTATTTAAAAAAGTAGTTCGTACAGCCATGCGATCAGCCCAGATGTATTTCATGTCCAATATTTGTGGTTGGAACAATTTTGATTTTAAGAAGAATGAGTCTAAGAAGTAAATGAGCCGTGCTAATAGCCTCCAGTTTTGCATCATAAGAGCAAAGACCTTACACTACAACCATCAATAAGAAATAATAATATTAAAATAAAATAATTTTTAAATATTTAAAAAACAACCTTAGTTCAAGTTATAGTTATGCTAATGCTTAAGGTATAGTGACACACCAATTTGAATTCCACAGGAAGGTGTGTCCTCCCAAGTTGTTAACTTTCACTTGAGCTATGTATTGTTTATGTTATCATTACTAGACATTAGAGCGCTTACAGAAATTATAACAAAGTTAAATAATATCATGATGATCACTATATTTACAATTCGATCATTAGAAGCTTAACTTCATCTTTAAGTTAGACAGAACATGCCATTATCCAAAGAATTTCTCCACTAATAAAATAGTAATCCTGTCATGACATTAGTTAATGGTATTAGAAGTATTAAACACATCATTCAGGTAACACAACATAACCGAAAATGAGGCCCAATTAAACAACAAATGTGATATGATAAATATGACCAGCTCCAGCATAATACAGATTAGGTTGGGAATTTCACACACTGAGCTATTCATATAACTGGATAAAGAATTCAATATGAAAGTGAGATATATATACAGGGATCCCTCGCTACTTCATGCTTCAATTCATGCGGCTTCAGTGCATCGCAGTTAAATGCCACAAAAACAAGGCCAATTATGAAAAAAAAAAAAAAAAAAAAAAAAAACCTAAACCAACACACAACAAAAAACAACCCAAAAAGTCTGATCAAAACTAGTTACACTGTTGTGAGGTGTGAATGTGTGTGAATGTGAGTGTGTGCACGCACATCTGCATGAGTCTGTATGCATGTCTTTTTCTCATGCAATACCATCAGAATGTGTGTGTGTATTTATATTTAATTTACATCTTATGCATTATTTTTGAACGTTTCATTGTTATTATATTCATTTATAGCACTGGATGGGCAGTGGTGGTCTAGTGGATAGGGCGCAGGATCGCTGATCCTAAGGTTGGGGTTTCGAGTCGCCACAGGGTTGTCACTGTCCCCCCAGTGCAGCCAACTGGGTTATCAAAGGCGAGCCATGTCTCTCACTGTCTTTGGTGAGAGACATGTAAAAGAGCCATTGCTGACTTTCGTAAAGAGTAGGCTGCAAAGCCATCAGCGTGTTTCTAGGAACAAGTAATAAGCATTCCCACGTCCCAGTTAATCTTCTCCGGAAGAGGCCAATTACTACACTACCCTACTGGGATATGATGATGATGATGATAGCACTGGACATGTATTTATTGATATTATATATACATATATGTATACATCAGTTGGGGGGGTTGATCCTACTTTGCGAAATTCGGTGGTCGCGGGGGGATCTCGGTCCCAATTCACCGCAGACAGTGAAGGATCCTTGTGTTTGGGTGTATGTGTGTATATATATATATATATATATATATATATATATATATATATATATATATATATATATATATATATATATATACACATACACACACACACACACACACACATACAGTCGGCCCTCTACTTACGGAAACCTCCGAATACGAAAAATCCTGGTTACGAAAAACATTTTCCTAAATTTTCGCCCTCTGTATACGAAACAACCTCTTACGAAAAGCACTAAATGCGCCATTCAAAAATTCAAACAATGCACGAGTTGCTCTCTCATTGGCTATTTCCCAACATCCCGCCCCGCTGGCCTCCCATTGGCCAGGAGGGAGCTGAATCTCCATAGTACTGTACCCATAAGCTTGTTTGTCACACGTCTAAAGAAGAGATGTACTGTTGGTTCATGGGGTATTTTTGAGAGTACTCGTTGCAGTCACCAAACGAAAAATGCAGGTTACAAAACGCATTTTCCTAAAATTTTTGTCACTGTATACGAAACAAGTTCATGTTACGAAAGCGCCATCTTAAAAATTCAAACTCGCGATTCAAACATTAAAACGCACCATTCAAATAATGCACGAGTTGCTCTCCCATCAATGACGTTCAAACATTCCGCCCCGCTGGCCTCCCATTGGCTAACAACTGAGCTGTCGTTCATGTCGCCTTCACTCTAGCGCCATCTTGGATAGGTCCACCTGACACCATCTTTGACAGGGATCCCATTAGCTAAGCTGAATCGACCATGATGCTTTTCGTGTAAAGCAAGGGTCCCCTTGCGTGGGTTTCGTCCAGGCACTATGTTTTCCTCTGACAGTCCATAAACATGCACAATAGGTTAATTGGCTGTGTCAAATCACCGCTAGTGTGAATGGTTGTGTGAGTGTTGGCCCTGCAATGGTCTGGTGAGATGTCCATGGAGTACCCCGCCTTTTGCTTTGAGTAGGATGGGATAGGCGCGAGCCTCTCTGTGACACTGATTAGGTTAAGTGGTTCAGAAAAATGAATGATTGAATGAATCTGTTGGGGCTTCATGCCCAACAAATTAGAGAACGGTGATATTCAAGACAACTATTAAATAAAAATTTTACCAGAAGTACCATTAGGGGTCTAGAGCCAGTAATCACGATTTTCTCAAAAGTAGCATTTCCTGATTAGCAACATACAAAGTGACGTAACCTGTCAATTTTCACACACACACACACACACACACACACACACACACACACACACACACACACACAGGCACACACAGACACACACACAAACACACACACACACACACACACACAAACACATACTTATACACACACAAACTTTGTCCATTTTACAGATCTCTCTTTAAACAGAAGCCATTTCTGCAGTTAGCAATTGTTCACCCGGCAAACATTGTGCAAGAAATTGCAGTGGTTGTTCCAGGCCAAAATAGTTTTATCAGCAGTGTCTTTGTTATTTTGTGAAGGTCTCCATTAGATACAACAATACTCCAATCAACTTCCTCATCAATGGCCTGGTTATCTGAGAAACATTTGAAACAATCAACACTGTCTTCCTAGCAACAGATGAGTTTTATTTTCACCGAGTCATGTCTGCTTTGAGGCGTATCACTGGTTTACTCTTATATGGTTCTGGATTCCATAAGTAGGCACAATAATTTGGTACGGGATTATGAATAATAAGGAAAACCTTGAGCAATTACAAAAGAACACTGAAAGTCAAAATAATTGAAGCTTTCCATACAAGTACAAGGAATGCTTTCTAACACAAGCATTTTAGCATGGGTAGTTTGTGTTTATGGATATTTGAACTTCGTCAGGTGGAAGATTCTACATTGAAGGACATATTTTTGGTGATAACGCATTTTTTTGTCTCAGTGCGCCATTTTCAAATTACATTGGCTCTACACTACCTTGCAACTTAATCTGTATTAAACTGGATCGGGTCACATATGCCAGTTGTTGCCATACAAAAGGTCAGTGAACATGTATTCTCAGGTTTTCAGGAAAAATATACTATTTGAATATATAACTGAAATTATTCAAGATAATCAGAATTAAGTTATCAGTCTTGAAATGTTTGACAGAATGTTTCTTCATGAAATGTAGAGTCAGAAATTAGTAAATATTATTTTTCCAACCAGCACAGATATGTACAGAAGCTGAGACTTAAAATCATTTTACGTTGTCAGTACAATATGTTATGGATAAGTTTCATCTCTGCTAACATTGTGCTGCGTTTTTGGGCTGTGTTCACATTTACAAAAAACTAAAACAGGAAAAAAGGTTGTTCATTCAAATTATGAGGTGCCACTTCAATAAATCTTTTTCAAATACCAAGTTATACAAAGTCATAAAATAAACAAAATCATGTATTAAATAAATAAACGCATCCTTTACCCGTGAGCATGGCGTCACAACCAGAGACTCCATCCCGGTTCGAGGGTTGTAACTCTTCTGTTTGCAGAATCCAGGGTCAATAACATAGATGATGCCATCAATAGTGAGTGAGGTTTCTGCGATGTTCGTGGCGACCACAACCTGTGAAACACATCATAAATTAAATGTTTTATATGTCTGTCTTCCTTTCGGCTTTTTCCCTTTTACTCGGTAGTCGCCACAGCGAATCATCTGATTCGCACGTTTGATTTGGCAGAGGTTTTTACGTCGGATGCCCTTCCTGTCACAACCCTTTTTAGCAAGGGACAAAAACACGCTGACGACTTTGCAGTCTACTCTTTACGAAAGTCAGCAATGGTTCTTTTACATGCCTCTCACCATAGACAGTGAGAGACATGGCCCGCCTTTGATAACCCAGTTAGCTGCACTGGGGGACAGTGACAACCCTGTGGAGAGTGGGACTCGAACCCCCAACCTTTGGATCAGCGATCCAGCGCCCTATACTACTAGACCACCACTGCCCCAAATTAAATGTTTTCTATGTCATATATATATTTATATTATCACTATGTACACTGCCACCATTTAAGATGTCCTGACCCTCATGTCAGTAACATTGTTTTGGTCAGTATCTCACTTGTATCCGAGACTTATTTATGTGGCAGATGTTGCACGATACATTTGCAGCATCTTCCCCCAGTGCTCTTTGTCTCTGGTGTTGAGAAATCTCAGATCTTCATAAATAAATTCCCTCGACGGCTTTTGCTGCGTCCATCTTTGGCCTTCACATGGTACATCCACCTGAGCGTCGCTCTTTCATTCCTGTCCAGATGCTTCAAATATTCTTTATTTCAAGTCCAGCACTCATTCCCATAATGTTTATATTACATTTATGGAATTTGACAGACGCCCTTTTTATGTAATTCTATACAACTGAACAAATGAGGTTTAGGGACCTTATTCAACAGCCCAATACTGGCTGCTTGGTGGTACTGAGGCCTGAGCCACCAGCCATCTGATTAGTATCCATTGCTGCAAATGCCCTCCCTCATAAAGGAGAGCACTTCAAACACAACGATTGAAAATGCTTCCACATATACAGTACATCAAACCGATGCATGACAAGCAGAGTGACAGTTTGCTAAACTTTCCCCACATCATCCTGGCTCTAGTGAATGGGGATAGTTCACAACATTCTCCAGGACACAAAGGTAACAGAAGGACTCGTACTGACCTGGTCAGCACTGACATACCAAAAAACATCACCACATGATCAGGGAGAAATAGTTGCTTTGTCTGAAACTATAAACTATAGCTGAAGTGTTATAGAACTGTACCTTGCGAGCTCCAGGGGGCGTGGGGTTAAAAATCTTGGCTTGCATGTCTGAGGGCAGGTTGGCATAAATCGGAAGGACAAGAAGCTCCGAGATCTTTGACCCAAGCCTCCTACACCTCTCCTGCAGAAGCTCACAGCACACTTCAATCTCGTCCTACAATCCACAAGAGCGTATAAAAAAAATTTTAAATCAATGAATGTCCAATAAAGCATTAAAATAAACACAACATGCATGGAGGGTACATTATCGTGTTCAACCAATCACAGACTGACCTGTCCTGTGAGGAAAACAAGGATGTCTCCAGGATCCTGCGTCACATGAATCTGCAGTACTGACACCACACAAGCCTCGAGGTAATCGGCCTCAGGAGCCTAGACAACACAAGACACAAACATTAATATGTAAACAGAATATTTATAGAGCTCGCAGCATGAACTGCACGAGTTGGCTTGAGAGCATGTGTCACTACGTCACTCCGTACCTTGGTGTAGTAAATGTCGACAGGAAACCTGCGACCCGGGATCCTAAACACAGGAGCGTCGTCGAAGAAAATTGAGAAACGTTCAATGTCCAGAGTGGCACTAGACACCAGCACCTTTAGGTTCGGCCGGAAGCGTGCAATGTCTTTGATCAACCCTAACAGCACATCTGTGTGTAACGTCCTCTCGTGTGCCTCATCAATGATGATCACGCTGAAGAGAAGAGCAGGATTATACAGATGATGGTTAGGAAATTAGCATAACACCCCACACAATGAAATAAAGAACTTGTCAAATCTATTAAGATCACACTATAGGAGTTCAACATTACTGACAGACACTTCAATAACGAGCACGATTTACCTAATTAGAAACAGAGGGTAGTTAAAACTCTTTTGAATAATGTTCATCTCATGTTTCAGCAAAAATCTGTAAAAGCAACTGTGGCTGTAGGTTCAGAAATTCTGACTGCGTTACACTTACAGTCTGTCTTCCTTTCGGCTTTTTCCCTTTTACTCGGTAGTCGCCACAGCGAATCATCTGATTCGCACGTTTGATTTGGCAGAGGTTTTTACGTCGGATGCCCTTCCTGTCACAACCCTTTTTAGCAAGGGACAAAAACACGCTGACGACTTTGCAGTCTACTCTTTACGAAAGTCAGCAATGGTTCTTTTACATGCCTCTCACCATAGACAGTGAGAGACATGGCCCGCCTTTGATAACCCAGTTAGCTGCACTGGGGGACTGCGTTACACTCACAGTATTTAGCATAATTCAAATCCTTGTTCAAAGAGTTTTTTTCATCCATCCTATCAGGCATGTTTATGTATCTTCATGTCTGAACATCAAATCAAAATCAAGGACCGCCCCAATATTTTCTCCATTGAGCCAAGAGAACCATTTTTTACTGCGCATCCACAAATCTATCATCAGGAATTAATTTCAGTTACCATGCAGTATACAGGCGGCATCCGAATACTTGGTATCTACTAAGAGTGGTTAAAAGAGCGCCCGTGGTGAATTAGTGTTATCAGCCATTTAAAATGATCACATATAACATCAACAAAGGCCGGCCATGTCTCTCACTGTCTATGGTGAGAGGTTCATGTAAAAGAACCATTGCTGACTTTCGTAAAGAGCAGGCTGCAAAGCCGTCAGCATGCTTCTGTCTCTTGTTAATAGGTTGTGTCAGGAAGGGCATCCGACGTAAAAACCTATGCCAAATCAAATGTGCAAATCAGGTGACTCGCTGTGGCGACCCATGAAAAAGGGACAAAAGCCAAAAGGAAAAGAAGATTTTTTGAAAGGCAAAGTAAGGTAACGTCTCTTGGGCGTTTTACATCCAAGTCATAGTGGCTCATCAGGTCGGTGCTTATCCCCAGTTTCCGTAGTGTGAAATGACCAGGAGTTCAACTCCTCCTGGATGGGATGCTAGTCCATCGCAGCTTACCTTCCCAGTATATTTTTTACTGGTACCCATTTATATTGCTGGGTGAACAGAGGCACACTTGTGGTTAAGACCTTGCCCAGGGGTCTTAGCACAGTGGGGGTCTAACTGGGATTTGAACACACAACCTCTCCGATCATGAGCACAGTACCCTAACCACTACACCACTAATATTTTTTGAAAACTGACGTATAATCGAGAACAAATTAACTCGAAACGAATTAAATCGAGGTACACCTGTATTACGGTGTGAGCGAGTAATAAACACCCACATCAAACAACCCATTCCACAACCTCACCTGTATTCTGAGCCAGATGTTTGTAGAATTACCATTAGCTTGACACCAGCATAAATATAGGCAAGCTTGTTGTTCACAAAACAATTTAATTGAGCTACTCGTACTTCAATCCAACTCACAAATTACCCTTGATTTAAATAAATTAGTTATTTTTACAAGGACAGATAATGTGTAAAAAATTAGATTAATCTCCCATTATTATCAGGTGCTTGAGGCTGGTATGATCAGAGCAACACAGCTCCTATAATTGCTGAACCAACCGACTGGAAGAAATAAATAAAATTAAATCTCCCCTGCATTTCTTGACTTTACTCTGGAGAAGAACAAAGGAAGGTTAAAAAGGAGTTTGATTTTGCCTTTAATTAGTTCATGTTCCAAGCTCCCATTCATACTTGGTGTCGTTTTGCTTGGTAAAACTTTGGCTGCTTTCGAGAGTTTGTGTAGGGGTTTATTTCATCCTGTATGAATCTGAGCAGTGGTGTATGAGCCTCTTATTTGGGGTTTATTTTAATTTTTATTCGTAATAAATGTGACCCATCAGAGCAAGGTGGGCATTACAAACATCCTAAGCATTAAAATGATACCAAATTTTCCAACATATCTGTCTAGTTTTGAAGTAACTCAAGAAAACTTGCCTGGAATTTTTGAGCCGCCAATTTTGGAGAAAATTGCGAATGAAATTTAACGAACTATTTCATAATTTTTTCAGTGTAAAGCCCATACATCATAATCATCATCTTCCGCTTAATCAAGCAGTCGGGTCACGGGGCAGGAGCCTAAGCAGAGTGGTCCTGAAGTTCCTCTCCCCAGCCATTTCCTCTTGTTCTTCTGGGGGGACACCCAGGCATTGCCAGACCAGCGGAGAAACATAGTAGCTCCAGCATGTTCTGGGTCGACTCGGAGGTTTCTCCCCAATTGGACATGCCCGAAACACCACACAAGGGAGGCGCTCGGGAGGCATTCTAACCAGATGCCCGAGCCACCTTAGCTATCTCCTTTCAATGCGGAGGAGCAACAGTTCGACTCCGAACTCCTTGTTCGGCTCCGCTTCTTACCCTACCTCTGAGGGAGAGCCTGCCACCCTGCAAAGGAAGCTCATTTCAGCTGCCTGTATCCGTGATCCCATTCTTTCAGTTATTATATAAACAACCGACCTGTGAGGGTTTGGAATGTACCTCAATGGTTAATTGAAAGCTTCACCATCCCAACTCAGCTCCTGCTTCACCACAACAGACGAGGAAGAACTCTGCTTTACAGCAGAGGCTGCACCAATCTGCCTGTTAATCTCTTGCTGCGTCTTCCCATCACACATGAAAACGAGCCCAAGATACTTAAACTTCTCCACTTGGGGCAAACCCTCATTCCAAACCTGAAAAGTGCATTCCACTCTTTTCCAGCTGAGAACCATTGGCTCAGACTTGGAGGTGCTGATTCTCTTTCTGGCCTAGAACCAATGACATATGAAACGACATCATATGGCCAGCCAACCAGAACCCCCAACACCTCAGGTGCACGTGAAAATCTTGACCATGAAAACTATGAAAAGAATCGGTCCCAATAGGACAGGTTGGAGAATTCCAAGCTCCACTGGAAATGTTAACAGACTTTTGGTAAAGAGAGCTAATGGCCTGTAGCAACAGTTCCAGTACAACACATTCCTGGAGCACACCCAAAACAGCCCGAGCGACACGGCTGTAAACCTTGTCAAAATTTAAAGGTTCCATGCCTGTGAAGTTTCATGCATAAGCTGCGCCATTACCATAATTTTTATAAAGATATGTCCAAAAAAAAAATAATAACATGCAGGGAAGTGTGAACTGTCTTTTCTTTACCTATAACTTGCCAAGTCTGGCTCATTGAGGAACTCTCTCAACAGCATCCCATCAGTCAAGTACTTGATTACAGTACGTTCGGATGTGCAGTTCTCGAATCTGACACTGTATCCCACCTGTAGAGGAATAACAGATAACAATCAGCCTTGAACACAGGATCAGTCATGTTCCAGTTTTCAGTTTCCTCATCACAGTTTTCCAGTTTGGTGTAATATCATAAAACTGCAGAAAGTTCCCTACAAAATAAAGGAAGAGGAAATTCCATAAAGCCAGTGTTCATTGGAAACATTCTTACCTCGTTCCCCAGCTTCACTGCCATTTCCTGAGCCACTCTGGCTGCGACAGACATAGCTGCTACTCTGCGAGGCTGGGTGCACCCCACCTTCATCCCTCCACTGGTATAGCCCTGAGACAGACACACAATGAAATACACACCAAAAAAAAAAAAAAAACTTTGAATATACAGAAAACAAGTGATGGTCAAACATTTTATTCCAAAAGTTACTCCAGGGATCCCTCACTTTCCACAGTTAATTGGGGCCAATTTATCCCCCAACAACCACCGAATTCCACGAAGTAGTATTAACCTCCCCAAACCCACCCGACTGACGTATACATACATGTACATATAATATCAATATATACCTTCAATGCTATCAATGCTTATAATAACAATTACACATTAAAAAATAATGCATAAGATGTAGATAAAAAATAAATACACACATATAGACGCACGCGCACGCAGATGCGCACATCTCATAAAAATGTAAGTAGTTTTTATGGGAGGTTTTGGGTTTTTTTGCATAATTGGCCTTGTTTTGCGGCATTTTCATTAACTTTTTCCCTATTCTTCCTTAATTTCCTTATTTTTTAATTTGATGAATATTTCTTTTAAAAAACCGCGAGGCACTGAAGCCGCATGAATTGAAACACAAAGTAGCATGGGATCCCTGTATTGGAAAAGAGTCATCAACAGTAAAGTCTTACGTCCTCCAAGAGGTACTGAGGAATCTGGGTTGTCTTGCCCGAGCCTGTTTCACCCTCAATAAGTAGGATCTGGTGGTCTCTGATGGCAGCGAGGAGGTCATCTCTGTAGGGAAATATGGGCAGGCTGCGTCTCACTTCCTGAATAGACTGCTTCCGTTGTTCAGCCTGAGAAAGCTCAGGTTTATCATCCTGACAGCAATCAAGAAGAGAGGGAACAAACAAAACAGCAAGTCATTCATAATAAGTGAAGTACTCCAATAAAACCTGCTGTCAGATGAAATCTCACAAAGAGCTTGTCGTACTTATCAAGAAATGGAATAAAATGGCAGATTATTATACTAAGAAAAGATAACGTCTCAATCCGAGGTTTAAAAAGTGATTATTTTGAACACCGTCATATCACAGCACTGATGGGTTCTTATTTATGATTGGTTAGAAGGTCTTGATCAATTTCCTACAGCAGCACCTCCAACAGTAGTGTCAGCTACAAAGAAAATCACAGGCTGGAATACGTCTCGAGTAATGACTAAAGCAGGGACATTCATAGACGATGCAGCACAGTAAAGGCATGAACAGCGTATAATTGTTGATATGGTGATGTTTACAGGGCTCCAAAGTGTGGCACAGGGATTAAAAATAAATTGTACCACTTCAATAGAAACTGTGTGATCACACAGAGAAGGTATCAAAAAATTTAAAATTCATGTTTTCAAGAAGCGAAAAAATAAATAAAATAAAAAGTTAATTTAAGAAAAGTTTACATTTCTGTCATGATGACATGTTGCCTCAACAGAACATTCTAACGTGCAGTGTTAGCTAAGGCCAGATACAGTGGAAAGTAACAGGTGAATGAAGGCTATGACCGGATGGGTTAAATGCAGAGGCAATAATGTCCCTTATGGCAGGGGTCCCCAACATTTTTATCACCGCAGACCGGTCAACGCTTGACAATTTTACCGCGTACCAGGGGAGAGGGTCGGTGGCATAGATTCTTTATATTGTAAATATAATTTATTTAGATAAAATATTATTATTATTAATAATAATAATAATAATAAGCACTCCATGAATGTTATTTTTCAACAGCTGAAATAAAGTTGGTTGGGAAGTCGACCTTGAACTTTTCAATAGAGTATTGTAAAGTAAAGTAGTAAAAGAATATTGCAAAAAAAGCAAAAACAACAAAAAACCCAAAATGACCACAGTTGATATATATATATATATATATATATATATATATATATCTTTATACATTTTGGGGCACCCAGAGAGCAGTTGGGGGTTACGTGCTTTTCTCAAGGGCGCTTTAGTCATGAAGGTGGAGGAAGGGAAAGTGCAGCTCACTCTTCCCCCACCACACATTCTTCCTGCCGGAATTGAAGCAGCAACCTTTCAGTCCAAGATCTGCTCCACTAACCATTAGGCCACGACTGCTCATTATACTCCTGACACATTAATTTATTCATTACAATTAGAAAATGAAGGAAATTACATTTGACATTACAATATGTTGACTCTCCTGAAAAGGCTACCATGCAATCTGAAATAAGGCCAAATACAGCAGAAAGTAAAAAGAGACTGAAGGAAGGCCATTATACTGCTGATCCCTTTAAAGCATTCATGAAAATTAAAGAACACGAATAATTCAAGGGCGTAATACAACTACTGATACAAAAATGAGAAAAGTCCACTAAGCCAAGCAATGTCCCAAATGAACCAAAATGTCCAAAACTTCCCTGTCCATCACCCCAACTCCGGGACAAATTGCATTAAAATCTGCACATGAGCTTTTGAATAATGTTGCACACAAACATTTTTATTTTTAGAATTTGAATCTCTCGACCTCTAGAACTGTTTAGATATCCAAAAAAATAATCAATTAAGCAAAATCCAGTGAACAGTGTTTCCTATTTACAAGTTCAGATGAACATTTTTGGGGTGAAAGAACCACATACTTTCTTTTTTTTTTTTTGTCAGAGCACAATCACCAGTTTATTGTAATATGTGAAATACCTGAGGGCCAGATCCGCCCCCCCCCAGAACATGGAAAGAGAGTGTTCTATACATCCCTGTCCCCTCATCAAAAGTTCCAATGTTGATGTGCAGCACCCAAACAGACTTTTACAAAGAGTTTAAAAACAAACAGTACCTGGTATTTTTCAGGAAAAAACTCCAAATTGAAAACACAGAGAGAACAAAAATCAATGAAAGAAAATGCATGAAGAACTAAACCTGAATCAACTTCTCCGCCTATCAATTCCCCCAGTGAACAACTGAAGTCAATTCAGTACCAACCTTTTCAGAGAGCGTGCCTTTCATGGTGATCGCCGTGCTCACAAAGTCAATCATCTCGTCCTCTTCGAGCACGAGCTGGTATTTCTCCTTCTCCTCCTTTATACGCCGCTCTCGCTCCTCTTTGGCCCCAAACTGCAGTGTGGCGGTGGCGACTCGGGCCTCCTCCCATCGCCCCTGCTCGCTTCCTCCTTCTTTCGGGTCCTCATCAAACTCCAGCTCCATGTCCTTCTGAGGAATATTCTGAGAGAGGAATATTCAAGAAATCAATGACATCATACATTACACTTCTGTTTTTACATGTTTTTTTATTATTATTATTAAAAAACATTTTTGTTAGCAGTTCGCTTAGTGTTCCAATCGCTCTACTTTACTTTATTACGTATCTCCTTGGGCATGTAGTAACGGTTTTTCCTCTCTTCCTTTTCCTTTGCACCGGCTTTCTTGTAGTCTCGAGCCAGGTCTCTGACCTTTTTCTTGTACTCGAGTTCTTTCTGCTCACGATTTGTGAGACTGTTGCCAGAGAAAAGATATTCCTCATCAATAATTTCCGCTTCCAGATCCTCCAACTTCTCCTGCTCACGCTTGTTCAGGTACTCCCTCCGAGACTGTTTCCGTAGCTCTGGCAACTGTTTATGAAAAATAAATAAAAACAAGAACAAATATTGTTGTAGTTAAATCTGTATATCATACTTCAACTCATTCAATAACTGCTTACTATACCAAGAGAACTAACCAATCAGATTGAGGCATATAATCCATGTTATGATATATATATATATATATATATATATATATATGTATGTACACACACACACACACAGTCGGCCCTGACTTACGAAACCCCCTAGGTACAAAAATCTCGGGTTATGAAAAACATAAAATAAAATATAAAATAAAAAAAACAAGGAATTTAAGGAAGAAAAGGAGAAAAAGTTAATGAAAATGCCACAAAAACAAGGCCAGTTATGTAAAAAAAAAAAAAAAAAAAAAAAACCGAAACAAAAAACAAAAAAAACAACCCAAAATCTCCCATCAAAACAACAGTCGGCCCCCTTATTACGAAGACCCCTGGGTACCGCGTTAAATAAAACACCCTGTCCATGTCTGTGTTGTGTGTGTGAGTGGGTGTGATAGAAAAACACAGAGAGAGAGAGAGAGAGAGAGAGAGAGAGAGAGAGAGAGAGAGAGAGAGAGAGAGAGAAAGAAGCCTCACTCTTTAGTTTATTTTTTTAAGTTGTTTTATTCAGTACATGTTTAATAAATGTGGCGCATTTGAGCTCATCTTGAATTCCGATCCATCAAGGAATCAAGTTAAAGTTGAGTTTGGACCTCCGATCAATCAAGCAGGGAATGCGTTTGAATGCCCTTAGTCTAGCTTTCACTATTCTTTCTGATAACTTAATCATATGGCTCATCAACTTTATCCCTCTGTCGTTGCCACAACTCTGCACGTCTCCCTTGTGCTTAAAAATGGGCACCATCACACTTCTCCTCCATTCCTCTGGCATCCTCTCACTCTCTAAGACCTTGTTGAATGTTCTTGTCAGAAAATCTACTGCTATCTCTCCTAGACACTTCCATACCTCAACCAGTATGTCATCAGGACCAACTACCTTTCCATTCTTCATCCTCTTCAATGCCCTCCTAACTTCACCCTTACTAATCTTTGCTACTTCCTGGTCCTCAACAGTCACCTCTTCTACTCTTTTTTCTCTCATTTTCCTCATTCATCAGCTCTTCAAAGTACTCTTTCCATCTTCCCAGCACGCTTCTGTCATCAGTCAATACATTTTCCTCTCTGTCCTTTATCAATCTAACTTGCTGCACGTCCTTCCCATCTCCATTTCTCTGCTGTGCCAACCTATATAAATCATTTGCTCCCTCTTTACTTTCCAGCCGAGCATACAAGTCATCATACATCAAGATGACTCCTACTCCATTTCGCTTTCCATCCACACCATGAAAAAACAGCTTAAACCCTGCTCCTAAGCTTCTAGCCTTGCTACCTTTCCACCTGGTCTCCTGAACACACAGTATGTCCACCTTCCTCCTCTTCATCATGTCAGCCAGCTCTCTACCTTTTCCTGTCATAGTTCCAACATTCCAAGTCCCTATTGTCAGTCCTAGACTCATGCCTTTCCTCTTCTCTCTCTGCCTACGGACACGCCTCCCGCCTCTCCTTCTTCAACGTCTTCGACCAACAGTAGTCCAATTTCCACCAGCACCCTGTTGGTTAACAGCACTGATGGCGGTCGTTGTTAACCCGGGCCTCAACCAATCTGGTATGAAATTTTTTGTTGTGACTCGCATATTTTATTTGGCAGTTGTTTTACGCCGGATGCCCTTCCTGACGCAACCCTCTGCATTTATCCGGGCTTGGGACCAGCGTGAGGGAGAGACACTGGCTTGTACCCCTCCCTCACGGCTGCATTGGGGGCCGACTGTATGTGTGTATATATACATACAAGTCCTTCTCAAAAAATTAGCATATTGTGATAAAGTTCATTATTTTCTGTAATGTACTGATAAAAATTAAACTTTCATATATTTTAGATTCATTGCACACCAACTGAAATAATTCAGGTCTTTTGTTGTTTTAATACTGATGATTTTGGCATACAGCTCATGAAAACCCAAAATTCCTATCTCAAAAAAATTAGCATATCTTGAAAAGGTACTCTAAACGAGCTATTAACCTAATCATCTGAATCAACAAATTAACGCTAAACACCTGCAAAAGATTCCTGAGGCTTTTAAAAACTCCCAGCCTGGTTCATTCCTCAAAACCGCAATCATGGGTAAGAATGCCGACCCGACTGCTGTCCAGAAGGCCATCATTGACACCCTCAAGCAAGAGGGTAAAACACAGAAAGAAATCTCTGAGCGAATAGGCTGTTCCCAGAGTGCTGTATCAAACCACCTCAGTGGGACGTCTGTGGGAAGGAAAAAGTGTGGAGAAGGGCCGATTCCAGACCTTGGGGGACCTGTGGAAGCAGTGGACTGGGCTACAGGTGCCGCATTCCCCAGGCCAAGCCACTTTTGAACCAGAAACAGCGGCAGAAGCGCCTGACCTGGGCTACAGAGAAGCAGCACTGGACTGTTGCTCAGTGGTCCAAAGTACTTTTTTGAGATGAAAGCAAATTTTGCATGTCATTCGGAAATCAAGGTGCCAGAGTCTGGAGGAAGACTGGGGAGAAGGAAATGCCAAAATGCCTGAAGTCCAGTGTCAAGTACCCACAGTCAGTGATGGTCTGGGGTGCCATGTCAGCTGCTGGTGTTGGTCCACTGTGTTTTATCAAGGGCAGGGTCAATGCAGATAGCTATCAGGAGATTTTGGAGCACTTCATGCTTCCATCTGCTGAAAAGCTTTATGGAGATGAAGATTTCATTTTTCAGCACGACCTGGCACCTGCTCACAGTGCCAAAACCACTGCTAAATGGTTTACTGACCATGGTATTACTGTGCTCAATTGGCCTGCCAACTCTCCTGACCTGAACCCCATAGAGAATCTGTGGGATATTGTGAAGAGAAAGTTGATAGACACCAGACCCAACACTGTGGATGAGCTTAAGGCCGCTATCAAAGCATCCTGGGCCTCCATAATACCTCAGCAGTTCCACAGGCTGATTGCCTCCATGCCACGCCGCACTGAAGTAGTCATTTCTGCAAAAGGATTTCCGACCAAGTTTTGAGTGCATAACTGAACATAATTATTTGAAGGTTGACTTTTTTTGTATTAAAAACACTTTTTTATTGGTCAGATGAAATATGCTAATTTTATGAGATAGGGATTTTTGGTTTTTCTTTACTTTTTTGCCAAAATTATCAATATCAAAACAATAAAAGGCTTGAACTACTTCAGTTGTGTGTAATGAATCTAAAAATATGAAAGTCTAATGTTTATCAGTACATTACAGAAAATAATTAACTTTATCACAATATGCTAATTTTTTTAGAAGGACTAGTGTATTTTTTTTTAATATATATGTATATATATATATATATATATATAAAATAAAACAGGTAATACAGGTAAATATTCTCATGTGGTGTACAAGCAGAAACAATTAAAAATGACTGGTGGCGTAAACACGTGTACCAACCTTTCGCATCTTACCAACTGGAATACAGGGATCCCTCACTTTGCGTGGTTAATTGGGACCGAGATCCCCTTGCAACCACCAAATTCTGCGAAGTGGATCAACCCCCCCGACTGACATATACGTACATGTATGTGTGTATATAATATCAATAAATACATATTCAATGCTATACATGCTTATAATAACAATTAAACATTCAACAATAATGCATAAGACATAAATAAAATATAAATACAGTGCACACACATACCGACATGCGCATGCACGCACTCAGATGTGCACCTCACATAAAAATGTCAGTAGTTTTGATGGGGGTTTTTGGGTTGTTTTTTGTATGTTTGGGGGGGTTTGCATAATTGGCCTTGTTTTGCGGCATTTTCCTTAACTTTTCCCCCTACTCTTCCTTAATTCGATGAATATTTAAGCAAAAAAAAAAAAATGCGATGCACTGAAGCCACATGAATTGAAGCACGAAGTAGTGAGGGATCCCTGTATATAATGCTACTGTATATAAATTGTGTGTAGATATGCAGGAGTGGTTGAAAGGATATCTTACCATTCTCTTCTGATCTTCTTCAGCCATCTTCAGTCTCTTCTGTGCCTCCTCATATGCCTAAATGGGAATACAGTTTGAGAACAGCTTTGTCCAACCCATCATCCCATCAAGATCTCAATGAGAAGCATTCAAAGATTTAAAAAACTTTCTCTTTGCAAATTTACCTTTTTGTCATTTCTCTCGAGTATGTGCCTCGTCTTCTCTTTATCCCTCTGCTTCACTCGCTCTGCAAAGGCGTCCCTCTCTGCCAAATCCTGCAGTCTTTCTCTCTCCTCCTTTTCCCATTCCTCTTCCTCATCCTCTTCTTTCAGGCGTTTCATTGCCCCTTGTGAAGATGAATGGCTGGAGAGCAAATTAAAAAGATGCAGGATTTGAACAAATAAAAATTTTAAAAAAGCTCCAAAGATTTGTTTCATCAGAAATTGTCTCACCAGGTCTCATAATCTATATTCGTGTATAGAGAGACTATTTGTTGATATTTTTTTCATAGAAATCTAAATGTTACTCCTGAAACTTTTGGAAAAAAAACAACTTATGAAAAAAAAGTTAAACCAGCACAAGAGATGTTTTCATATACCATATTCGACGTGATAAGCGCCCAGGGTGCTTAAAAAATTGGAGTGGGTGGGTGCTTATTAAAATGTTTAGCAGCAGAGTTCCACTGGTTTTTGTGTTATTCATTTTGTGGTATCAACCAAACTACTTACATGAAAGCTAAAAATAAACAGAAAACAGCATAATTTAAAAAAAAGACCCTTTACTTTTCCCTCCTGGTGCTGTTCCTTTAAATATTTTCCCGGAAGTAAAATCGAGTCAATCAAGAATGTCAACTTTAGCACATGGCATGTTGAACCAATCAACTGAACATAAACAAAAGCACATGGCCAGGAAGGTCTTTAAATTTATGTGGATAGTGAGCAGTAAAATAGGGTGAAAAATACTCGTCATCACTTTCTGGTAGGTCCATATCTGGCTCATCGCTCCATTCATTCAGAGCATCCCATAGTTTTGCTGTAACAGTTTCTAATGGTTCATCGGTTGTTGGACATTTACCAAGAGAACACAATAAAATATTTTCCTGTTTTTTAAAGCATGGCGAAACAATCAAATGTGTTGTTACTGATGAACATTATAGACATTCTCCAGTGGCAGGGGGTCTTGAAATACCGTGTAAACTCACTTTTATAGGCATTCACTGCCGAAAAAATTTACACCATAAAGTATTTCCAGTGTGGTCCTTTAAAAAATTCTGGCACAAAATGGCATAAAAATACTTTATGGTGTAAATTTTTTCGAGAGGGAGAGGGGGAGAGAGAGAGAGAGAGAGAGAGAGAGAGAGAGAGAGCAAGAGAGAAAGATAGCACGAGAGAAAGAGAGAGCGAGCTCCTGCTGTCATGAATATTTGACAAGTCCAACAAGAATAAAGCAACCTTGTGAACTTAAAACAAGGTCAAGGCAACTCATATACAATAAGAAACCAAAGTGGGAAAGACCTCACCTGTTCTTTGTGTCTTCATCACTCGATAAAGGACTTTCCTCTCGTTTTTGTCTGAGGTGCTTCCTCTTCTTTCCTCTGTCCTTTTCTACACTTTTCTTCTCCTTCCCCCCTTTTCTGGACGCCTCTCCATCACTGTCGCTGTCCTCTAACAGAGTATAGGTCCTGTTTTTACGTTCCATCTCTATTACCTGTCGTTCGATAGCCCGTGATGTTTTTTCCACAACCTGTTTCTTGGGAACCTGAACAAAAGAAGAAAAATGCAGGAGAATCTGAGCACTGGCAATGAGCGTAAAATATAAATAGACCACAGGGGTCCAGCAACATCCACAGAAAGGATCATTATATAATGTATCAATATAGAACAAGTACAACAACTTTTAGAAGCCCCAGCTTCAGCGCATGGCAAGTATATGTCTGGAAATCTAATATCATTAATTAAATAAGTCCGGAAACTAAAGTGTGATGTATGGAACCCTCTCGTAAGGCTCCGGAGTCACTTTGTGGGCGAGAGCTAAAAAAGTCTTCCCTAGTGTTTAGAGAGTACTGTATATACATACCTTGTTATATAGCTCCTCAGCGAATGCAGTTACATTCTGGTCAATGTCGATGGTACCGGTCTGTTGAAGCCGTACCACAAAGTCCTGTGGGGCGGAAGATTTCAGTGCCAGGCCGATCATAAACTGGGCCACATACCGGTCACTGAGGCCCAGAATGTCATAGAGCCTGTCGCTGACCCACTGCTCCAGATTGGCCATGCTGAACGCTGAAAAATAAAAACAATAGATATTATGGTGAGTAATTGTCCCATTTCCCTTTGAATATAAACCTGTTTTAATGTTCACACCTTTAATCACTGTAACAACTTCATAACAAAGTTGAACAACAGAAGCGAGTTCCAGAAACATCTGGAGCAATCAAATTCAGAAATGGGTTTTGATTGAACAAAATGTCATGGATGAGCCACTGAATATAGCACTTACACAGGTATGGAATGAGTACAGAAATTTAACTAAACAGTGCTAATCACTACTGGGTCATCGCAGTTGGAGTCCAATTGTGCAGCTTCAGAACAATATGTGATGGCCACAATCTTGCGTAGCAGGTCGATGATCCTTTTGTTGCAATCCACCGATGGCACACCAACAATGATTATCTCTCGAGTGACAGCAGTGTCCACTTCACAACTCCTGTGAGATGTTCTCATGTTCTCAATAGACCCGTGTGCCATCTCTTTTAGCCGCCTATATATGCGAGGGTATGACGTGCCTTCGGTGGACGGCGTATAATCAAGGCCTAACATCCACCATTCCAACTGGTGTCTCGACCTGCTCCAATAAGAGAAATACAGCGGTTAGGAAGACTATGCATAGGGCAGTGGTGGCCTGGTGGTAAAGGGCACTGAATCGCTGTTCCTAAGGTTGAGGGTCCGAGTCCCATTGTCCACAAGGTTATCATTGTCCACCCAGTGCAGATAACTGGGTTATCAAAGACTAGCCATGTCCCTCACTATCTATGGTGAGAGGTTCATGTAAAAGAACCATTGCTGACTTCCGTAAAGAGAAGCTGCAAAGCCATTAGCGTGTTTCTGCCACTTGCTAAAGGGTTGTGTCAGGAAGGGCATCCGACATAAAAACCTAAGCCAAATCAAACATGCGACGATTCGCTGTGGCGACCCCTGAAAAAGGGAAAAGGCCGAAAAAGAAAAGAAGAAGGAAGGCTAACCATAAAGCCACCGGTGGCTAATTTTGCTGGATCTTGTTAATCCAACAAGGGAACTTTAATATTATAATAGTACCTCTGTATTGAACCCATCCAAAGTGCGAGCGCGCGCGCGCGCACACACACTCACACTCTGTCTCACTCTCTCTCCTTCAGAGCACTGGGCTACCACACACATTGTGATGCTTGGTGAGCAGTGGAGAGTCAGGTGCCTTGTTCAAGTGCACTTCAGCCATGAAATGAAGGAAGAAAAGGTCCAGCTCACTCACCCACCGTTTTCCTGCTGGTTCAGGAATCGAACCAGCGAATTTTCGGTCCTAAAGCCGCTTCTCTAACCATTAGATTATGGCTAACCCCAATTTAATTTGCATAAATAAAACAGTTACAGTTCCGTGAAGGGAAATACTGTATAAAAGTCAACGAAATCATGAAGAAAGAATATTAGGAGGTGAAAAGTATCTCACATTAGCCTTCGTTCCTCACAGGTCCCCTTTGTTCAGACTGTTTACTTCAGGAATTATTATTCTGTCCTTTTTCTTTTATCTTCTTCTTTTCTCCTATTCTTTTTTGCTGTATCGTTTTTCTTCTTGTTCTTGTTCTTCTTCTTCGCTGCTTATTTTCTTCTTCGTGTTTCATGGCGGTTGGCAAACCGCTACTTGGTTCATTACCGCCACCAACTGGTACGGAGTGTGGAGCAGACGGACTCGCATTTACGGAGAGATAAAATATAAATTAATAATCCATTCATTCATTTTCTGAAGTGCGTAATCCTAATTAGGGTTGCGGTGAGGCTGACGCCCATCTCAGCCGACTCCGGGCGAGAGCAGGGTACACCCTGGACAGCTCACCAGGCCATCGCAAGAGCCAACACAAGGAAATCACATAATTTTACCTTAAGTTTTCTTATTTTCTGCAATGCTCTGTTCACTTCAGGGTGTCCAAAAGCTAATCCTTGATATTACTGTCTCTTCCCACCTGTTTCTTTCTGCACTCCTCTTTTCTCTCATTTTTCCTGTATTCTATAATATGTATATGTTTATCTATATATATATCAATATATAGGATTCCGTGCTACCTCACGCTTCAATTCATGGCTTCAGTGCATTGCAGGGTTTTTTTAATAAATAAATAACTTTTCATCAAATTAAAAAATAAGAAAATTAAGGAAGAATAGGGGAGAAAGTGAAGGAAAATGCTACAAAAACAAGGCCAATTATGCGAAAAGAAAACCCTAAACAAACACCAAAGAAAAAACAACCCAAAACCTCCCATCAAAACTACTTACATGGTTGCATCTGTGTTTGCACACGTGCATGCACGCACGCACGCGTATGTATGTGTCGTCTTCTCATGCAATACTATCCGTATGTGTGTGTGTATTTATATTTTATTTACATCTTATGTTATTTGTAAATGTTTAATTGTTATTAGAAGCATTAATAGCATTGAATATATATTTATGAATATTATATATACATATACATGTACGTATCCGTCAGTCAGGGGGGGTGTTGGGGGGTGATCCTACTTCATGGATTTGAATGGTTGCGTGGAGATCTCGGTCCCAATTAACCGTGGAAAGTGAGGGATCCCTGTATATATACAGTATATACAGTACACACACACACACACACACACACACACACACACACATATATATATATATAATTACAAAACTGGGTATAATCGTAAATATATTCCCAGTTCTGATCGGTCAAACTTCTTGTTCATGGTGATTTTACTGCCGCTTTAATTGCCTCGGCTATGTAATGCAAATAGCCGTTTTTGACAGTTTAACTTTCTGCTTTGTATTGAATCGATTTTTTGCTCTGATGTGTGAAATTGTTTATCTGCAGTTAGCTTATGATCAGTACTAAATGACTTGACTTACTTTAGCACCAGTAAATAACTTCTGGCATCAGTATAAATTCCCAAAGTTTGTGATGCACTAATTTTGAGTGGTCTCGCCGCGGTCTTGTAATTTTAATGCTGCTTGAGAATTTTTCAGCTAATGTAATTGACATCATTGTATTCCTTAGGTCGTTAGTTTTATTTTGATGTCTTGATTAAGCTGCTACGACTTGTAGTTATTGTGCCAAGTGAGTTTATAGGTGTTAAAGAAAACACAAAATCCATCATGTTCATGAAGGTGTATTCATTTGTGGAAGATTTAGCACGGTAGACAAACGACATCTATTCGTGTGTTGTTGTTCTTAGAAATTGCTGAGATATGTTAGATCGTCACTCGTAAGGTCTTAGGTGCCGTTCCATGTGTCAGAAGACTTGACCTATTTTGTGTGACTCGTCTGTGTAACCTCAGAAACTGTATTTGAGCACTGGAGAGTCATCTTTTGAATAGCTCCCATTAGTCTTAGTCGGTGAAGTAGACATCTAATTGCACAATGAATCATCATCCTTGTTAGTTTACTGTATTTGGCGACTATGCTGATGTGTAACTCCCTATCAGAAAGTAGCTCAGTTATCATCTCTGTTACCTTTGAAATCAGCCTTTGTTTATTGTGAATCTTGTAAATGTTTTTAAATTAGTTTGGGTGTGTAATTAACTTCAGATCAAACTGTTTATTGGAGTTGTCCTTTGAATTCTTAGTATAACCAAGTTAACAAGATGAGTGTTTTTTTTTAACTCATGTAAGGCTATTTATGTGGCTATATACTTTTGCAAAAGTGTGTTGATTCTAATTAAGTAGAAAAGGGTCAGCACCGCAACAGGAGTAAATCTTAAACATAAATATACTATCGAAAGAAAGAAAGAAAGAAAGAAAGAAAGAAAGAAAGAAAGAAAGAAAGAAAGAAAGAAAGAAAGAAAGAAAGAAAGAAAGAAAGAAAGAAAGAAAGAAAGAAAGAAAGAAAGAAAGAAAGAAAGAAAGAAAGAAAGAAAGAAAGAAAGAAAGAAAGAAAGAAAGAAAGAAAGAAAGAAAGAAAGAAAGAAAGAAAGAAAGAAAGAAAGAAAGAAAGAAAGAAAGAAAGAAAGAAAGAAAGAAAGAAAGAAAGAAAGAAAGAAAGAGCGAGCCTTTAAGTTCTGACCTGATTATTTTCACTGTTCGGTCAATATGGTTATTTTAACAGTTTCCTTAGCAACCTAAGCTGCCATTTAATTTCCTGGAACCCCTACATGCGCTGGTGTCCATACGAATACAGTATTACAGATCTTTTAAAAGCCCTTGAACGCCTGACCAATTAAACTTTGAAGTTTGTAATCAAACTTCCTGCATTCAATCTAAAATGATTATATTGTCTTCTCTCCATGATGTCACGGCCTTCCATCCTTTTCAAGTCTTTCGTTAACATCTGCCCATGATACATCTTTAACCGTCGGAAACGTTTCAGCACCCTTCACAATTATTTTCATTTTCTCTGTTTTCTGCTTTATTTGATCAGCTAATCCACCGTTAAATGTGTTTCCTGCTTCTCTTTTTTACTTTTTGCATATTTATATATATATTTATATATATATATATATATATATATATATATATATATATATATATATATATATATATATATATATATATAGCAGCTGTTATAAACAATTCTTCCTCCACCAGACTTGTTTTTCCTTTTCCTGTAGTTATGTTGCAAAGCCTTACAACTGGCAAAGTCGTGATGAGATAGTTAGTCAACTTGGAATTTGGGAAATCAGAAATGTTGTTCAACTGATTTAAACCCAGTTAATATAAATTAAATACTATCTGTCTAGATCAGGGGTAGGGAACCTTTTTGATTAAGAGAGCCAAAAAAAAGACATATTTTAAAATCTAATCCTCTGAGAGCCATATTATTTATATATATATATATATATATATATATATATATATATATATATATATATATATATATATATATATATATGTGTGTGTGTGTGTGTGTGTGTGTGTGTGTGTGTATGTATATATATATATATGTGTGTGTGTGTGTGTGTGTGTGTGTGTGTGTATGTATATATATATATATATATATATATGTATATGTAACCTGTGGTTCTCTTTCTTCCACTTTAATAATGTCCCTCCACTTTTTTCCTTAAGCTGGCATAGTCCTACATCAGACATTGGTGGCCTTTTCAACAGGAACGGCCTGTCCAAGTGTACTCGGAAGCTGTCCAAAGTGTACTCTGACTTCACCCAGGCTGAGATAGGCGCCAGGCTCCCTGCAACCCTAATTTGTAATAATAATAATAATAATAATAATAATAATAACAATGGTGGCATGGTGGTTAGCACATCTGCCTCATGGCAAGAAGGTCTGGATTTGATTTCCGGGTTCAGAATGTTTCTGTGTGGAGTTTGTATATTCTCCCCGTGCTTGTGTGGGTCTCCTCTGGGTGCTCCTCTTTCCTCCCACAGTCCAAAGACATTCACAGTAGACCAATTGGCTGTTCCAAATCACCCCTAGGTGTGAATGCATTATAATTTTTTTAATGATTTTTGGTCCTTTTTCAAAAAAGATTATTTAAATTGTCACCATTTATGGGTCATTTCTTTATTTATTGCATTTTAACTGTAGAAAAGAAAATAATCTATACATTTGTGTGACAGCTTTATCCACTATGTGTTTTTATTTTATTTGGATTTTTCACACAACCCTCCATATCAATAAACATAAGATGAGAGATTACCTTTCGGCTTTTTCCCTTTATCAGGGGTCGCCACAGTGAATGAATTGCATGTTTAATTTGGCATAGATTTTTATGTCGGATGCCCTTCCTGACACAGCCCTTTAGCAAGAGACAGAAACACACTGACAGCTATACAGCTACTCTTTACAAAAGTCAGCAATGGTTCTTTTACATGCCTCACACCATAGACAGTGAGAGACATGGCCGGCCTTTGATAACCCAGTTAGCTGCACTGGGGGGAACAGTGACAACCTTGTGGAGAGTGGGACTCGAACCCCCAACCTTAGGATCAGTGATCCAACGCCCTATACCACTAGACCAAAACATAAGATGGTCTTAAAAATTTGACGCATTTCTGAGAGGCATTTAAAATGAGCTCAACCTCAATATCACCAACAGTACAATGCACTAAAACATTGTTGGCTGTAGCATGAATTTAAAATCATATATATTTTTAAAAAATTAAATAAATGTTATGAATACCTTATCCACAACTGTACTGCATGTTCAAGGCTTGTCACAGCCTGCATTCAAAAGTAAAAGTAGGAGGTTAGAAGCTGTTGAATTTAAAAACTGGCTGGGATGATTTAAAGCAGAAACATGCTGTTACTTGCATTTAAAAATAAAGTGCTTCATTATGTTGATGGAAATAAAGGAAGTGATAAACATCTATAACCTGCACATAAGAGAAAACAGAAGAGAAACTAGCAGCTTCAAGTACTGTAAAATTTCTCATTTCACATTTCTACATCAGGTCCTCGCCCTACCTACTTTTAATCCACCTCCTCTTTCACATCCATTTTCCATTAAGTCCACACACAGGATAAATCATTCTTCTTGACTTCTTCAGACTTCAGGAGAAGTCTTCTCACATTGTCGGAGGTCTAAGCATGGGGGGAAATTGTAATTTACTGCAGTATGTGGCTATTTTAAGTGTTGTGTTTGTGCATGCAAATGGATATCGGCCAGTCGTTATAGTTCATGGATTGTTTGATGGACCAAAACAATTCATAAAACTGGCCGACTTTATCACTCAGGTAACAAAAATAATGTTATTCATTATGAATTTTGTTACTATTTCATTTATTCTTCAGATGTTGCTTGTGTCTTTTTTCTTGTTTGGTTGCTCATAACGTTGAACTTGAATTTCCAGTATGTTACCTGTATGTGTGTGTGGTGGGGTCATTCTTGTGTACACATTCTTCTTTTTATATGCTTCTTGAAGGAAAGCTGTCATAATTTTTAATTACATTTATTTGTGTTATGTGTCCCCAATTTCTTGAGATTTTGAGCTAAATAAGAGGATAAAAGTGTGTGTGTGTGTGTGTGTGTGTGTGTGTGTGTGTGTGTGTGTGTGTGTGTGTGTGTGTGTGTGTGAATGACTGTGTGTGTGTGTGTGTGTGTAAGTGAGACTGTGTGTGTGTGTGTGTGTGTGTGTGTGTGTGTGTGACTGTGTGTGTGTGTGTGTGTGTGTGTGTAAGTGAGACTGTGTGTGTGTGTGTGTGTGTGTGTGTGTGTGAATGACTGTGTGTGTGTGTGTGTGTGTGTGTGTGTGTGTGTGTGTGTGTGTGTGTGTGTGTGTGTGTGTGTGTGTGTGTGTGTGTGTGTGTGTGTGTGTGTGTGTGTGAATGACTGTGTGTGTGTGTGTGTGTGTGTGTGTGTGTGTGTGTGTGTGTGTGTGTGTGTGTGTGTGTTTTGGAATCTCTATTTCACTTGCTGGCAGTTCTGTTTTTGTACTTCTCGGTTCTGAATGAAACTTGGCATCTTCTGGTATAATACACTGTTTTTCAGACTCACCCAGGTACTAATGTGACCACAGTAGACATGTACGATGACATCCGCAGCCTGAAGCCTTTGTGGGAGCAGGCTATTGCTTTCAGAAAAACAATTAGCCGTATCATGGACAATACCAAAGACGGGATCCATCTCATCTGTTTCTCGCAAGGTCTGCTGCTACCTCCACTTCATCCCCTCTATTTCCTGATAGTCCTTTCTGATTTGATTAATATGTTTACTTTAATATGCATTAAATCTGAATAAAGTCTTGGTGTATTTGAAATAAATACATTATGATATTTGAGGCTACATGCATTCTACGTACGGCACTGTAGGTTTACAACTGAATCTGTTTTGAAACCATTGATCTATATAAATTCCCCAACGCAGAGGTGTATACAGTATTGCACTCAGAGACGCTATAACAAACTGTTTGGAGCTAGCACATAAAACTTATTGAGCTGGATCACATTCAATAAAACATGATAACAACTAATTCTCTCATATTGGCTGAAATTTCTTTCTGTTTACCAATGAAAAGTTCAAAAAAACTATGCCATCATACCATCATTCTCCATTACCACCATCATCAACCAATTATATTAATTAATCAGAACAATAAAGCATCATGAGAACTAACCAATGAAGTGAATCACATTGATTAGTGTATACAGGGATCCCTCGCTACTTCGCGCTTTAATTCATGCGGCTTCAGTGCATTGCGTTTTGTTTTTTTTTGTTTTTTAGTATTCATCAAATTCAAAAATCAGGAAATTAAGGAAGAGGAGGGGGAAAAGTTAAGGAAAACGCCACAAAAACAAGGCCAATTATGCAAAAAAAAAACAAAAAAAAAAAAAAAACCTAAATCAACAAAAACAACCCAAAACCTCCCATCAAAACCAGTTACATTGTTGTGAGGTGCGCATCTGAGTGCATACATGCGCATGTGAGCGCGCGTGTGTCTGTATGTGTGTGTATTTATATTTTATTTACATTTATGCATTATTTTTTAATGTTTAATTGTTATTATAAGCATTTATAGCATTGAATTAGGGGGGAGGGGTTGGGAGGGTAATCCTACCTTGCAGATTTCGATGGTCGTGTGGGGATCTCGGTCCCAATTAGCCGCGCAAAGTGAGGGATCCCTGTACTATACAGGAATAAGGAGATTTGATTGGTGTACTATCTGGTGAACAAAACAAACAAATAAACATTAATTCTGAGTGGATAAAGCTTGAATCAAAATGACACACTCGTGGTTTGTCATGGTCACTTAGAGCAGGGCGTGTTTTCTTTATCAAGCTTAAAAATGGAACAATAAACCATAAAATCTTGTTTTGGTTTTCTTGTGTTTATTTCCATGTGATGCATACTAAAACTGAATGAGTTTTAAAATACTGTACACTGTTACGGGGCAATTTTTATTTATTAATGGGTAATATATTACACCCTGAAAGACTTAAAAGCACGGGGAGAACATGTAAACTCCAAGGAGTGCAATGTACTAGACAGGAAATGAACAGTCTATTCTTAATGTTGATGTGCCGTAAGCAGGAATAATGAGCAGGTGTAAAAACCCAAGCGACATTGACAAACACTAGACAACTGAGTCAGGGCATCTTGCTCCTGGTATGCACTTTCAAGTGGTCCGGGGAAGGACCCTTAGCGAAATTCAAAGAGTGTTGTGGTTCCCAGGCTCAAGGCAGCTTGATGTGGTTCAGGCTGCCTAACTGTAGACCAGTCAGATGGTTTTAATGGTATTGCTTTTGGGTGTACAGTATAATCTTCATTTTATTTTGTTTCTGCTATAGGTTTGCTCATAGTATTACTCTTCAAATTGGTTAAATAATGTGTGCAAAAGAGCAAACCTTCACCAAATTTATCATAATTCCTGAACCTAAAGCTATGTATGTTCAATGAAATGAATGTGCAGGGGGTCTGGTGTGCCGAGGAATTGTTGCCACACTTCCCAACCATAATATCCACTCACTGATCTTCCTGTCATCACCACTGTCTGGCCAGTATGGGGGTTAGTACAGAATCTCATCAAGTTTATTATCTGTCAGTGAAAGTGCAGTGTGCAGAAATTCTCTTTGTTTAAACAGCAACATCGTACCTGAAGCATGTCTGCCCATTGTGTATTAAACGCAATGTTTATCAGTTCTGCTATAGCTCCTTTGGACAACAATTCTCCATCTGCAACTACTGGAATGGTAAGAAGTTCATATTAAGTTTAAAACTGGTTTTAATTGTTTTGTGCACCCACTCATTTGGTAAACCACTTAATTCTACTGGGGTTGAGGGAGGGTTGGGCCTGTTTCAGCCGACATTCGCCAAATGTAGGGTACGTTCGCCATTTCATCGCAGGCCCAACACATACACACAACGATTCACTCTCACACTCTCATCTAAAGGTAATTTTGAACAGATAATTAGCCTAATCTGCATGTATTTGGACTGTGGGAGGAAACTGAGGAGCCCTGGTGAAACCTTCGCAGGCACAAGAAATACATGCAAACTCTATACGGAAACATCCTCGCTGAGCCCAGGACTTGAATCCATGACCTTCTTGCTGTAAGGTGGACATCCATTGAGCCACGACGCCACTGTGCCACCCCAGTCTTCCTTCATTTGCTTTACATTTATTTCTTAGAACAGCTTTCTTCAGTAATGTGTCAAGTTTCTACCTCATATTATCCTTTATTTTACTCTTGGTCCTGACATTTTAGATCCACACCACAGGGAGAAGTATTTGAAGAACAACAAATATCTTCCACTCTTGAATGGTGAAGTTAAACATCCTAATCTAACAGGTCCTTACACTGAAATACTTAACACCCACGAAATGTAATATATTTATGAAACCTGCATGGAAACTATGCAGTTCCTTTTTTATTTCAGTGTTTATAATCCTTGAATGCATCAGTTATCTAGACCTGTGCTCTTAAAATCTTGTCCATGTTCTAGAGTGGAGAGAGCACTTCTTGGGTATTCATAAAGTAGTGATGATTGGTGGACCAGATGATGGCGTTATTACACCCTGGCAGTCAAGGTATCGTGTTTTATATTTAATTGGATCAACGAAAGTAGAAATAATTAGAGAAATATTCCAGAGCAATCCCTTGGTGTCGTGAAAAATATAAAACCTTTAAATAATCTGTGACTGTAATTGTTAGGAATAAAAGAAATCAGTTACAAGAACAGATCTGTAATAAAACTGAAATGGTAGCTTTCAGGGGTTAAAGCTGGGGTTGGTAACATGGAAAACTAAGAAAGTTTGAAAGTACAGTAATGTCTCTTCAGGGCTCTAACTAAACCTGTCCTGCCCTACAAGGCTCTTCTAAAGCCAATGGAGACACAGGAGCGTTTGATTGGATAATTTCCACTTGGCCGCAATGCAGTGATTGACCACAGATGACACTTTTTTTTTTCAGACCTCACTGATCAGGAGATTCAAACTCATCAATAAAGCTTGAGGTCATCAAAGGCCTCGACTCAAAAAAGTCAATCATGAAACCTGCATGGCAGAATGTTAAGTTGAATGGTTTCGTTTACGATTTGTTCTCTTAAACGTTTTTTACTTTTCTTTTCTGAAAATGCTTGACTGCAGCATGCTGCCTTTCAATCTTTCTTGGGCCATCAATGATACATGATGCAATGATACTTGGTTTGTTGCCACCTAGCGGATGGATGATGAATTGTGTTTCATTGTCAGCGTTAATGCAAGGATTTATGATAAGATAAGATAAGATAAGATACAGCTTTATTAATCTCACAATGGAGAAATTCACTGTTACAGGCTCTTGAGGTACTATCAGTAGGGGGTGCAAAAATAGATACAAGTACAAACATACACACATACATATATTATATAAGTAAATAAATAAATAGATACATAAATAGTATAAATTACTAAACAATAAAAGAAAAGAATGGAGCAACTTTATAGACTGGCCTATATTAAAGTGTAATGTATCTGAGGGCGGAGTAGATGGGTTGATATGGTTCACAGTCAGTGGGGTAGATGTGGTTGATTAAAGTGCACGGGGTTTTTATTGTATACAAGTAATTTGAAAGCACTTACAGTGCACATAGAATGAGTTATCAGGCCATATTTGTCCTGTGTGTTTTGAGTTTGATACCTGAGTCATTGATTATTTATTGCTGTTAAGGTGTAAGGACAATTTCATCCAGTATAACGCGTATATAATATAATGTGTCTATAGCTAAAATATACCAACCCCAGTTTTAAATTAGGTTGGGATTCAGTAGACTGGAATGAATGTGAGAAGTAAAAAAAATGTGGCATTTCAAAATATTTCGAGGGATTATGCTCAGAAAGGCATTTTTAATTGCATGATCGAACCAAAAAAGTTTTATTTGTTTTCTGTAACCGCTTAATCCTAATTAGGGTCACAGGGAGGCTGGCTCCATCTCAGCCGACTCTAGGCGAGGGCAGAGTACACCCTGGACTGCTCATCAGGCCATCGCAGGCCAGAAACATGCTGAAAGCTTTGGAATCTACTCTTGTCGAAAGTCAGCAAGGGTTCTTTTACATGATCCTCACACCATAGACAGTGAGAGCCATGGCCAGCCATTGATATCCCAATTAGCTGCAGAGGGAGGGACAGTAACAACCGGTGGAGAGTGGGGCTTAAACTCCAACCTGAGGATCAGTGATCTCGCACCTTTACCACTCGGCCACCACTACTCTTGTTTGTTTGTTTGTTTGTTTGTGAAACTCAAACTCTGATCCAAATATGTTCTCTTTCCTCCCTTCAGTCACTTTGGATTCTATAACAACAATGAAACAGTGATCGAAATGAAACAACAGGATGTAAGCTGGAGCACAAGTTTATTAATCCATTTGTATTATGACAAAAATAAATCTGACAACTGTACTGAGAATTTTTCTTCTTCTTTCTTCAGTGGTATCTGAGTGATGTCTTTGGACTGAGAACTTTAGACTCCAGAGGTGACCTGGTCCAGTGTTCTTTCCCGGGTGTCAAACATGTCGAGTGGCATTCCAACTTTACTGTGTATGAACAGTGCATAGAGCGGTGGCTCACATAAATAACACAAATCCTGAGACCCACATATGGGCCGTATTTTGCTATTCTGCATTTACACATCTATCTTTACTTATGAATAAAAATGATTGTGGTTATTATTTAAACAATTATTAGTTGATTTAGAACTTGTAATGTTTATTAAACAGATCTTAATTATGATATATAAAAAAGTAAGAACAAATGTTGATAAAACAAAGTGGTTTTCACACTAGATTAAATTAATTTTGCTATGAAAGATGTACATCTTTATCTTTTTAAATGAATGTTTAAGACTGTCGCATTTCTGTAAAAATATATTACTTTAAGTTTTGTTATCAGTTCTATAACTGCAGGTAGCAAAACATTAGAATATGCAACATCTGGAATGGCAGTTCACAGTAAAACGTATAGCATTTTGTCAGAGATGCCACTGGCCAACAGAAATCAGCAGACAGGTGCTTGGGGCCCCAGGTCAGTAAGTGGCCCCCGATGACTGTCAAATTTTAAACTACAGTAGCACAAATGTACTTGTTTTTTATATATATATATATATATATATATATATATATGTTGGCTTGTTTATAATGTAATAGCTATTAACACTATTTGAAGGGATCCCGAGTGAATTATTGCCAATTGCAGGTGTGGCTAACCCGCGGTTTCTGAGCCACATGTGGCTCTTTGCCTAGTTTCCTGCGGCTCTTATGTTCATATCCAAGTTTGTGTTTTTTTAATGTATATGTTCGCTTCGCTTGAGTTCAATATGGTATCATTGTCAAATGCTTATGTGCGTGAGATGAAAATACGGCAATGTTTCCCAGTATGGGCGAGATCATTTCCGTAAACGATTTGTGTCAAATTTGCTCTTAAAATAGCAATAAAAAAATGCACAGCACAATGAAAATATGAAGATGAACAATTTTTAATAGAGTGGGAGTGGTTTGTTTTGTTGTTCTTGAATGTAATGGAAAGCCATTCTGACTTATATGTCAGGTGTCATTAGCGCCACTTCAGCTCACTGCATGCTAACTTTGACCTTCAAAGGTGTATTTTATCATGTTGGTGTTTGAATTTACAATAAATCTGGTAGAGCAGAGGTGTGTGTGTGTGTGTGTGTGTGTGTGTGTGTGTGTGAGAGAGAGAGAGAAAGAGAGAGAGAGAGAGAGAGAGAAAGGAATGAATGTTCAAAAGAATGTTCATGTGTGCTCATGTGTATGATGTGGCTCTTTGTGGTAACACAGTAAAAAATGTGGCTTATGGTCTCTGACTGGTTGGCCACCCCTGGTCTAGGGCTTCAACAGAAAAGGATCTCCCAGGCCCGGCTGAGATGGGTGCCAGTCTCCTTGTGGCCCTAATTAGGATTAAGTATTGCAGGGAAAAAAAATGAATAAATACAATTATGTTATCAGGACCCCAAAAAAAAATTCAGTTACTTTACATCCATTATTTTAATATGAAGCTAAATACCATTTGGTGTATAATTAAGAAATTATGCACTGATGTGATGGAAACACACACACACACACACACACACACACACACAACTCTCAAGAATAATGTGCTGTGGCAGATGCAGCCTCTGTGAAAACAGGTATTGTCGTAATGACGTCACCAGGCCAGGTAGCGTAATCAGGTCCGCGGCGCGCGCACAAGGCTCTCTGAGGAGACTTTTAGCAAAGCTGCCCAAGTTCACTGACCGGTAAGTTTAGTTTACCTGTTTGTCGTCAATTTAAACGTTTATTAAACTTTCTTGTGATTTATTGAGTTTTAAAAGCGGAGTTTGTGGTGGAGTTCAGGAAGTTTCCGATGTTCCCTGGTGCTGTTTGTTGAACTTTATATTTTGTCTGTTAGCGGCGGTTGAGGTCCGCCGGGTTCAGCTCATTTAAACCGGACTGAGTTTAGCTCCCCTTGTGCTACGAATTTGTCAGTGAAAGCCAGTCGATGAATGCCTTTGTTTTCACTTAGATATCATTAAGCGGAGGTACTTTAACTTTACTCTAACTGTGCTGACTCCACAGCGTTGTTTGTCGTTTACATATTTATCTCTGTGAAGTTATGAGAGGCCATACCGACTTCATACGCTTCAAACCCTGAGGCGCGTTGCCAGGTTGGACATAACTCACTCCCTTTGAGGTGCTTTTAATATTTATGATGAAATTACAGTATGATAATATAATAATATAGCGTCATGTGTCGTTTTTAAAGATTCTAAATAGAGTAAGACACATTTAACCAATTAGAGTGATTTTAAAGAATGATTCGGTACAAGGTCACTAACACAATCTGGCAACCAATACGTCGACGTGTCCAGCTCCACTCAGTAAACAGAAGGTTTGTTTGGACAGAGTGGGGGCTGTCATCTTCACTGACTACTTTCATTACTCATTACACTCCATGTGCTGTACTAGTGTCAAACTTTAGCTATTTATTTAACGTATTTTTCCAAAACAATCTGGCCTTTCCCTCGAATAGGTTCTTACAATGTACCAGTTGATTTACCAGGTACATGGCTATTTATTACTGTAAACATGAAATACAGCGATCTTCTTCTTCTCTCGGCTTTTCCATTTTTTCCTCAGGGGTCGCCACAGCGAATCATCTGATTCGCACATTTGATTTGGCAGAGGTTTTTACGTCGGATGCCCTTCCTGTCACAACCCTTTTAGCAAGGGACAGGACGGCTTTGCAGCTACTCTTTACGAAAGTCAGCAATGGTTCTTTTATATGCCTCTCACCATAGACAGTGAGAGACATGGCCCACCTTTGATAACCCAGTTAGCTGCACTTGGGGGGGGGGGGCAGTGACAACCCTGTGGGGACTCGAACCCCCAACCTTAGGATCAGAGATCCTGCGCCCTATCCACTAGACTACCACTGCCCCATGTGTGTGTAATTATATTTTATTTAATTTATTGTGCATTGTTTTTAAATGTTTGTTATTACAAACATTTATAGCATTGAATATGTATTTACTGATATTATATACACATACATGTATATACGTCAGTGTGTGTGTGTGTGTGGGGGGGGTGATCCTACTTCGCGGAATTAGGTGGTTGCGGGGGATCTCGGTCCCAATTAACCGCGGAAAGTGAGGGATCCCTGTACCACACATTTCAGTTTAAAATTAATATCTCCTATAGGTGTCATTTCCAGCAGGATGACAACTAGAAGGAAGACCGAAGAATGTCGTATATGTGGTGGTGATCTACTAGGGAATCAACGCCGCTGGCTTTTTGGGGCACTTAAAAAGAAAGGGGGCAGGAATCAGAGTCCAACAAGGTCACATTACAAAGAGTCTACCTATGTTCTTTCACCAGCAAGGTCTGCTCAGAGTAGCCCATGGGGTACGTATGCACACACACCACACACACACACACACACACACACACACACACACAAACATTCAGTTTGATATCACAAGAAGTTTCTGGGTTCAAAACTTACTGAGGAAATTGTGTGTGGAGTTTGCATGTTCGCTCTGTGTTTGTATGGGTTTCCTTCTGTTACTCTGTTTTCCTCCCACAGTCCAAAGACATGCAGATAAAGTAAGGTCAGTCTAGACTTCCAGTAAGTGGGTGTTAACTGTCAGTGTATGTGTTTTAACTTTGCAATCAACTTGTGGCCTGTTCAGGGTGTACCTTGCTTCTCAGCCAAACTCAGCTGTAATTGGCTCCATCTTGCTCCCCTTGATTCTGATGGGTAATGTGTGGATGAATCGATGAATCCAGATTAATGGATTAAAGTAATGCATTAGTGGCATATCTGCAAGGTGCATGACCGTTAATCTAGAGATTGCAGGTTCGAATCCATCTTTAGGCCATAGCCGTTCATGACTGGGAGTCCATGGGCGCTGAATGGACGCTGTCTAATGCAAGGGAGGGATGGCATACGCTCACTTCCCTGTCACTAACAGCGACTGCCAGCCATGGGCGTCTGAGGGAATGGATGGCACTTTCCCCTCAAAGTGTGTTGACCCCTAAATATGCATATGCCGCAGTTCATAAAGAGGCAGGTGGCTAGCGTTGCACGGAGGGGGCAAGTGCATGCTTTCACTCTTCCCTGTCTGGTGGTGAATGTGTGATAAGGAAGGCAATACTTGATGGGTGGGAATTGGATATGATTAAATTGGGGAATAAATGGGTGGGGGTCTCCCAAGAAGTAACTTTCAAAGAAAGAAAGATGATTTCAACAAGTTTTCTTTGGCAGTGTTTGGAATTTATTTCTTTGCTGTCAAATTGACTTGGCGAAGACGTTGTTGAGAGATTCTGAATCAGCCTTGGTCGCTTGTCAGAAACCTTAATGGAACTTTTTAAAAACCTTTTACATTTTTTAGAAAGGCAAGTGATGGTTCAGTGGTTAAGGATCTGGTTGACCAATCAGTAGGTTGTGGGTTCATGTCTCAGACCCACCAATCTGCCACTGTTGAGCTCTTGAGTCAGGCTCTTAACACTCAACTGCTTAGCTTTATAAATGAGATGAAATAAATATTAGTCACTCTCGATTAGGGCATCTGCCAAATGCAGTGTGTAATTTTAATGTAAATGCAAAATCTATTAAAAAGTAGAGGATAATACGGACAGAATATAATCTGAGGTCAACAGTAATTTTAAATTCAGTACAGTAGGCCCTTGGCCATTCGTGGTTCAGCGCTTGCGCCCCCACATACTCGCGGATTGACAACAAACCCGGAAGTAACTGGCACGTGATTCAAATTTAGCCAATGTCTGAGAGCGTTTGTTTCTCCCTCCTGCTGATTGGTTGCAGATGATGTGTACGCCTCTTTTTTTCTTCTTCGCGCACAATTTATCAACGTGACTGCCTGAATTGCGAAGTACATTTTTTTAGTGTGTTTTTAATGATTATTTACAACCTATGATGTCACTCAAAGCCCTGCATCTTCTCCAGTTTCTGGTAAGAAGCTTAAGCGCTTTATTCATTAATAAATATTATCACAGTACAAAGTTAAAAAGTTTTTACTTAATCATTGCTACATTTATTGAAATGAAAATTGTGGACCACATGAAAATTCGCACCAGCAAGAGTGCCAAAATTGGTGATGCGTCAAAGTAGGTATTCAAAACTGAACAGAAAAAAAAGCATGAGGTAAACACGACAAGGAACAACAGAAAACGAGGATTTATATCCCAGATCAATGGCAAAGGTGCCAGACACTACAGGAGGAGAGAAATCTTCAAACCCATTTAGATACAACCAGGTATTTGCTTGACTGGTACTTTTGCAATACTTATCAGATGCTGTTATCCAGAGCAACTTACATCAGCACTCATTCATTCATTTTCTATTTTCTGGGAAGCCCACCCTAATTGGATCTCAGCCGACTCTAGACGAGGGTGGGGTACAGCTTGCCAGACCATTGCAGGACCGGCACTCACTCAACTCGCACCTCTGGGTGAGTTTTAACAGCCAATAAGCCTACTGTGCATGTTTTTGGCCTGTTGGAGGAAACCAGAGTACCATGAAGAAACCAACACAAGCCAACGAAGGACATGCAGACTCCACACAGAAATGCCCAAGTTAGGAATTGAACCCAGGACCTTCTTGCTGTGAGACAGACTTGCTCACCACTTCGCCACCATGCTGCCCCATAAGCACTTAATTTTTTTATTGATTTTTTTTTTTTTAGTTTGTATATGTTCACTATATCAATCCCACAAGGGGAATTATTGCCTCTACACTTAACCCATCAAAGGCGAGCGTCACTGGATTGTGTGCACACAAAGTTCGGCATTGTTTGGGTATTTTCGTGCATGAAAGTCAACGACGAATTTAGCAACTCGCTGGTGCTCAAACTCTTTTGTGCCAAGTTATTGGTGGAAAACTGATAAATGAGTAATCTCAGTTCTGTTTTTGCAAGAGAATACTTCGTTTTGTTAAATAATGATGATTTTCAATAACCGTGACCATGCATAGGCTTTGTGCACAACCTTCCTTTAATTTTAAGGCCGAGTTGATCTACCACACTTTTTTTAGTTTCACTTCACTACAAGAAAATATTTTATATTTACTCTGTGATAGATTTTTCATTTTTACTTTGAAGTTTGTTACATTAATGTGTATTCTTGCACTTGTTTTTCTTCACCAAAGCTTTAAATGTGTGATTAGTTGTAAAACAATCCTAAAAAATGACATATTACAGTACTAATATCTAAATATTTGCACCTTTATTTCTTTCAGGCAGTACATTATCTCTTGGCTCCTCAAGTTCACTGTACAAGTCTCATACCATTCCCACCCCAAATAAAGGAATGGACCTGCTTGGTGTGCTGACACACATATTGGGGCAGTCTGTAACACAGGGGAATGGTAAAGGGGAGTTTATCTGTGGAAAATGTGTGTCTGTTCTGGAGCGAGTGTTTAAGTTTGACACAGTCATAGCTCGAGTTCAAGTTTTATCCAGGGAGAGGCTCCAGAAGCTGACCAAGGAAAGGGATAGTCTGAGACGCTGGGTACGAAGTCTTTATAGGCAGCGCCACCCCTCTGACCTGAAGAGCAGGGGAAGCTCCAGTGAAGATGATGTCGAGCTGGGTGATGGTGATCCAGGAAGAGCTTACCGAGAGATGCTGAATGGCAACATGGCTCTCGCTGCATATGAATGTTGGTCTGAGAAAACAGAGTCGTGTCCGTATTTTAAGAGAACTGGCAAAAGATGCAACAAATTAAAAAATTGTGAGTGCTGTGACTCATTAAGGGTGTCAGACTCTGATTACGAATCTGTTTGTGGTATTCCTCGCCATCTACCAGAGCAAGCCTTGTCTCAGTCCCAGAGCATGTTGCTTAACTGGTCCAACGCAGCATCACCACGCTCTAGTCCTGCATCCTTAGCTGGCTCCTGCCTTTCACTGAAAGCACGATCTCATACAGCTTCAGCACTTTCGCTCGACTCGGTAGACGGCCACGATCCATTTGACTGGTCAGATGAGCATGCCGCTGTCTTGGACTCCATCCTCCATAAGCTGAAAAGTATAGAGGGAAAGCCAGTCCGGTCTCCAGCCGGAAGTCGAATCCCAATTTTGGCCAGAGAACCAAATGGCAGTTTAGAAGATGGGTCACCTCCAGCTGGAGTCAATCGGATGTTGAGTTTTGGACAGGGAGAAGAACAAGAGGAAGACAATGTTAATGGTGAGAGTGAGGATGTGCTGACTGAACTCCGGGATGAATTTCTGCCACTACACAGAGAGGTGAGGAAAGTATTTTTGGCATCCAGTCACACTGGTTTAACATTGTAAGATACAGCTTTATACAGCTTTATTAATCTCACAATGGAGAAATTCACTGTTACAGGGTCTTGAGGTACCATCAGTAGGGTGTGCAAAAATAGATACAAATACAAACATACACACATACATACATATATATATATATATATATATATATATATATATATATATATAAATAAATAAATAGATACATAAATAGTATAAATTATTAAACAATAAAAGAAAAGAAGGGAACAACATGTGGCATCTTTGCTGCTGTAATGCTTGTCATAGTTTAGTTTTGTGGTGGCCTGGTGGCCTGGTGGTAAAGGGTGCTGGATCACTGATCCTAGGGTTGGGGGTTCAAGTCCCACTCTCCACAATGTTGTCAATACCCCCCCCCCCCCCCCCCCCAAGTGCAGTGAACTGGGTTATCAGAGGCCAGCCATGTCTCTCACTGTCTATGGCAGGGGTCACCAACCTTTTTGAAACGGAGGGCTACTTCTTGGGTACCAATTAAGTCGAAAGGCTACCAGGTCGATACACACTTGTGACATAACAAATTTGCTCAATTTACCTTTATTTATATGTTATTATTAATAATTAATGATATTCATCCATGTCAGGGGTCGGGAACCATTTTGACTAAGAGAACCCAAAAAAAATTGTTTTTTTTTTATCTAATCCTCTGAGAGCCAAACATATTTTTTAATACTGAGACGAACAATTTTAGAGTATAATACGACTGAATTTATTTTAAACAACATTGTTATAACGAAGTTATTTATTAATAAGAAAAGTACTTCTTACTATTAATGCGACTTCTGGTGCTGCATGGTTTTGCTGATGGCTTTGTAGTCTGGTTGATACGTAGTGAAGTTCAGCTTCATGCAGGTGTTTAGGCTTCCATCTATTATGTGACCGCAGGTTGGTATTGATGTTTTTCACGTGTGCACATGTGGAGCCGTACATAGTCAATACAACAGGACTCACACTGCAGTGTTTATGTGACAAGAAGCGTGTCCCAAGGCAATAAGCTGGTATGCGGGTTGAAGCATAGCTAAATGAGCATTAAATGAGCATTAAAACATGCTCAGCTTCCACTCCTGGGCCTTTCGGCATGGCCCTTAAGTCTGTTGTCTCAAGCCATCCACATTGATCCCACATGGAAATGTTGTTTTGTGAAGAAGTTAATACGGTGATACCTCAGCTAATGAATTTAGTAAGCCGAAAAGTTTGTTACACGAAACAATTGTTGCCATAAGAAATAACAGAAAAACAATTAACCCGTTCCAGCCCCCTCCCAAACTCATAACCTGCTACAAACCTGTATATTTGACCTAATATATTAAAGATAACCATATAAAAACAAGTATTTCATAATTATACATGTACAGTAACATTAATAAGAATTAATAATAAAACAAGAATAAACAATAAGTCAACTCACCCTTCCGATCATCGGCTATGGCAAAGATGTCATGTGGGCAGGAAGCAGGGGGTGAGTAACAGAGGAGGAGAAAGAGAATTTTGTGCATGTGCATGCTACGGATGCCAGCAAGGAAAGGCTTGTGGTGAACTCCCACAAGACCAGTGCTTCTCAAATAGTGGGGCGCCGTGTGATGCTAGGGGGGCGCGTATGACCCTGGGTAACATTCTTTTTTGCCATACTGTTCTAGAATTAAGTGTAATTGTGCCTCCACTGCTGCAGTTGGTAGTGGTGCTCTAATTGTCGCTCTATGGTGTAGGGAAAAAGCACTGAGCAAACGATATTCAGTGCAGTAAACATTATTTCCAGTCACACGCTGGGTGGGGTGCAGGGGGCGTGAAGTGTTTTTTTTCGTGCTAGAGGGGGCATCACAGAAAATAATTGAGAAGCAGTGTACAAGATGTTCTCGGAGCATGGACAAATACACATGGACGATTACAACGCTAATTGGCCCGGAAAAGTCATTTTGAGGAGAGCTCGTAAAGTGAATTTTTGCTCATTGGATGGAGCAGATTTTTAGTGGGTTCGAAGCTCATATTATGGAAAAATTGTTATAAGGGACACTCCTTAGATGAGGTACCACTGTATATCGATTTAGGTACTTCTTAATTGTAGAGACCATGAGGTCTTTGGGTTGTTTTTCTTAATTATTACATTAATATTTTACTAAAATAAATAAAGACATCACTCAAAGCACAAAATTATGAACAGACATGTTTTATTTCTACTCTTTGAAACACATACACACACGCATGCGCCCACAGACACACTCACGCCATGAGCAGCTCTGTCGTACCTACAGGCTATCGGTTTAATTGTCCTTGACAACCATAAACATGCAACTTGGTAAGACATAACAGCTAATCAGCACTGCGATGTTTAATGACACCGGACAGACCCTGTATAGTCATGAATATAATGAATGGTTTCTTCTGGGCCTTCTGCCATAATCAGTTATGGTAATATTATGACATTAAAGAAAGAGTTAATTCTTTATATTATATATTTTATATAGCTGTTGTTGTGTGTGGTATATCTCAACCGACACTGGACGAAGATGGGTACACTTTGAACAGCTTGCCAGACCATCACAGGCAGCACACACCCACAACCAATCACACTCGCAGATGGAAATGCGGACCCACCAGTTAGCTTAAAGCGGAATGTCTTTGGATTGTGACAGAAAATCACAGGATGTGGAAGAAACCCACACAAACATGGGGAGAACGTGCAAACTGCACACAAACGCCCAATCCCAGGAAACTATCCCAGGACCTTATTACAGTGAGCCGTGTTTTTGATGAATTGATTTTTGTGACCTTGAAATACACAGTCACATGTGCCTTGTTCATAGTCTTGTACAATATAAAAGTATTCATATCAGGGAAACATTTTGGCCTTTATAGTTGGGTTGCTTCATGGAATTTGTTAATCATTATTATAATATTGTTTTACACATTACTGCAGAATCTCCTATCATTGTTCACCTGAGTTGATATCAGGACTGAAGATCAGAACATGTCATTTCCATAATGTACGCACTCAAAAAAAACATTCAGTGAGCCTTTCTTCAATGTGTTTGGGGTATGGAACATCCTGGAAGGGACCACTTCTGTCAGGATACAATTTTCATCATAGAATAAAGGTGATCTGTGACCCTTCCCTCGTTGGGGAAAAAGTGGGTGCAAACCATAGCAGCAGAATAGCATCAGTAGAATCAGCAACCACTGATGTTCGATAATTATACGGCATTCACTGATAAATATCATACTGTGATGATTGCACTATTATTAAAAAGGTGTACTGACTTATAAAGTGTATATACAGTATGTCTTCTGTTTTAGTGCATGCCCCCGGAAAACTGTTGTGACTTGTTCTGGTGGTCCCTGATTAAAGAAGTTATGGTCAGCTCCTCATCTGCTGCTTCTCGAAAAGTTCGCATATCAGTTCCAGTAACAGTAACATGGCAGTCATGCAGTAATCGTTTAACTTAAGATAAGATAAGATAAGATAAGATACAGCTTTATTAATCTCACAATGGAGAAATTCACTGTTACAGGCTCTTGAGGTACTATCAGTAGGGGGTGCAAAAATAGATACAAGTACGAACATACACACATACATATATAAGTAAATAAATAAATAGATACATAAATAGTATAAATTACTAAACAATAAAAGAAAAGAATGGAGCAACTTTATAGATTGGCCTATATTAAAGTGTAATGTATCTGAGTGCAGAGTAGATGGGTTGATATGGTTGACAGTCAGTGGGGTAGATGTGGTTGATTAAAGTGCGGGTTTTTATTGCACATAACCGGTATTTTCACAGACAGTTACAAAGTGGCGTTGTACAGTCTGATAGCGGTGGGAATGAACGATCTGGTAGCGCTCCTTCCTGCACTGAGGATGCCTCAGTCGTCACTGAAGGAGCTGCTTAGCTCTCGACAGTCTGGTGCAGTGGGTGAGAGCTGTTGAACAGGATGGATGTGAGCTTTGCTACCATCCTCCTCTCACTCACCTCCTCCACAGAGTCCAGTGGGCAGCCGAGGACAGAGCTGGCCCTCCTGACCAGCTTGTTCAGTCTCTTTCTGTCCCGCTCTGTGCTGCCCGGGGCCCAGCAGATGGCCGCGAGAGGATTGCAGAGGCTACCACAGAGTCATAAAATGTCCTGAGCAGAGGTCTGCATATGCCGAAGGACCCGAGTCTCCTCAGAAGGTGGAGGCGACTCTGGCCCTTCTTGTACAGGGCGTTGGTGTTGTGGGACCAGTCCAGTTTATTGTTAAGGTGAACACCCAGGTACTTGAAACTGTCCACTGTCTCAATGTCCTGTCCCTGGATGTTCACTAGTAAATGTGTGTGTGTGTGTGTTTGAGTGTTTCTCCTGAAGTCGACCACCATCTCCTTCGTCCTTCCTAGTGTTCAAGCACAGGTGGTTGCGCTCACACCAGTCCACGAAGTCGACGATGATCGACCGGTACTCCAGCTCGTTCCCCTCTGACACCACGGCCCACGATGGCGGAGTCGTCCGAGAACTTCTGGAGGTGGCAGCTGTTTGTGTTATATATGAAGTCCGAGGTATAGATGTTAAAAGGAAGGGTGAGAGGACGGTGCCCTCTGCGGTGCCCCTGCTACAGACTACCACCTTTGACTTACAGCCGCGCAGCCGCACGTACTGTGGACGGTTAGTAAGGTAGTCAATAATCCAGGCAGCAAGATGCCCGTCCCACTCCCACGCCCTCCAGCTTCCCCGCAGACGCCGCTGGCCTGATGGTGTTGAAGGCGCTGGAGAAGTCAAAGAACATGACCCTCACAGCGCTGCCGGCGATCTCCAGGTGGGTGAGTGCCCGCTGCAGAAGGTAGATGACGGCATCTTCTACTCCGATGTTGGGCCTGTAGGCAAACTGCAGCGGGTCTAGGGTGGGGCTCACCATAGAGCGGAGGTGTTCAAGGAGGAGCCTTTCCATGATCTTAATGAGGTGGGAGGTCAGGGCGACAGGTCTGTAGTGGGCTGGTTCCTTCGCTTGTGCTGTTTTGGGAACCGGAACCACACAGGAGGTCTTCCAGAGGACTGGAACCTTCTCCAGGCTGAGGCTCAGGTTGTACAGGTAGCATAGTACCACACAGAGCTGGTCTGCGCAGGTCCTCAGCAGCCTGGGACTGATGCCATCAGGTCCTTCAGATTTCCTCTGATTTAGTCGCCTCAGCTGTCTCCTCACCTGGTCTGATGTGAGGGAGAGGGGGCTGGGGTGGGCTGCAGAGGGAGGGGATGTGTCTGTCGGGCTGTAGCAGTCAAGTGAAGTTGGCCTGGGGAGGGGGGAGGTGTCAGCTGGTCTGGAGACGTGTGAAGAGGGGAGGGGAACGGGGAGGGGTGCAGAGGGGGAGGGGGGAGAATCAAACCTGTTGAAGTAGCAGTTTAATTCATCCGCCCAGCGCTGGTCACCATCAGCTGTCCCTCTGACACCCTGCCCAAATCCAGACATGATCTGATGAAAACAATACAATAATTTTGTTATCTGATGCTATTGCTGCAATACCAAGAATTTGTTGATGGCGTTCCACCAATCACAAATAAGAAAATCTCTTGGATGAATGCAGATCATGGTCAAAATTGAAACTTAAATATTTTTCCATGCTTAATGAATATGAACATTGGCACTTTCTGATTGGCTCCTCTAGTACTAGAATATTAGCTCATGTAACCTGAACTAAGAAAAATGAAGCGGCTTCGAAAAATAAGTGATTTGCCAACTTGAATCCACTTTTTGGGGGGGGGGGGGTCCAAAAAATACTAAGAGTCACAAAATTTTTAATAAAAGTACTGTATTTAAAAAAAGCTTTTAAAAAATATATTATTGAATTTTTCACAAAAGTAATTATTACTGTCAGCTTGCTGACTACTTTCAGTTTAACTGATGAGGTTCGTAATTAACAAACCAAAAATTATTTTGTGTCATTTGAAGTTTGTATAATGTAATGAAAGTGTGACATTGTCCCATAATCGAACGGCTGTGTTTTTGATAAAACAGTTGTTCCACTTAATCTTTTGTATATGGCTGACAGACAGTTTGATTTTTTTTTTTTTTTTGTCCAAATATTTACCCTCGATTTTATATTGTTTTACTGCAGGTCACTACAGCCAGAGTGCACCTTGTAGTCAAGCAGTTACAAAACCAGCTGGATCAAGCACAAGCTCGTATCAGGACTCTGGAGGCGGGACTTCAAAACAGCAACCAGTCAGTCCCCAATAAGACCCATGAATCAAAGGAGTCACTACCAGTGGTAAGAATTGTGACATCAAAGAGCAAATTAATCCTCTAAATGATGTCATCTACCACAGTAGGTTTGTTCTCTTTAGGCTGTGATTTATATGAAACAGAAGCTGTTGTATTGTAGGGGCAGTGGTGGTCTAGTGGTATAGGGCGCTGGATCGCTGATCCAAAGGTTGGGGGTTCGAGTCCCACTCGCCATAAGGTTGTCACTGTCCCCCCCCAGTGCAGCTAAATAGGTTATCAAAGGCGGGCCATGTCTCTCACTGTCTATGGTGAGAGGCATGTAAATGAACCATTGCTGACTTTCGTAAACAGTAGGCTGCAAAGTCGTTAGCGTGTTTCTGTCCCTTGCTAAAAAGGGTTGTGACAGGAAGGGCATCCGACATAAAAATTTGTCATCCGACAAAAAAAAAACCTCTGCCAAATCAAACGTGCGAATCAGATGATTCGCTGTGGTGACTCCCGAGTAAAAGGGAAAAAGCCGAAATGAAGACAGACAGACAGAAGCTGTTGTATTGTAAGCACTGAAGGTGAGACTAGTTCTAAGACAAAGAAACCACAAATTAAATGCTGTGGAAAATACACCAAAAATCCTCATTCATTGTCTTTCACACTATTCCAGATTTCTATTCATCCTTTTTACAAGTGTGAACCAGGAAAATAGGTTTCTTTTAGTTTAAATTTGAAAGTCAAACAATGTGGTAATTAAATAGGTAGGACATGTTACTTTAGACATTTGCTGTTCTTATCTTGAAACCCGTTGAATGGACTGTCAGTGTCTCCAGCAACTTTCTGTACTTGTGATATGAACTTGTGATCTACTGTATCTTGTAGAACAGGTTTTGTCTGTCCTGCAGCCCTGTTTATTTCTCTATCTAGCTCAGGATTGCTGAATGTCCAACATCTCTGTAATCCTGTAGTCATAGGGTATGTGCTCATTATTTTTAACTGAAGTTATGGTTTTGTGAAAACATTGTTATGAAACGGTTATACATACTGTATATACTGTAGTTTACAGTGCACTTTAAAATGACTTCTGTTGATCTGTTTTATATAAATTGAATTTGTATAAACTGCAAAAAGGCTTTAATTGCAACAGGTGTGTAAATACCGTGGGTGTGGTGTCCAACAAGGAATTGCACAAATGTAGGTACAGAAAATAAAAACATGTGAACTCACCTGCACACACTTGTTTTTGAATCTTCCTCAGCAGAAGGTGTTTGCTCTGAACGTCGGTTGTGTTCAGTAATCATTAACCAGCTGTTCAGTTGCTCTAGAGCATGTGAAACATCTGTCATATCTAATAACTGAAAAAACTGTACTGTATAGAGGATTGTTAGTTTAGCAGCAAAATGTTGATGTATTATTTAGTGTCTGAATATTTAATATGCTGCTGAACATGAAGGTGTGCACATGACTATGACGTGTCTTTCAGGAATGCGTTCAGAGGTAGCATGAGGAGTTTTGAGATACTCTAATGACTTCTATTGTTGTCTGTTATGAATGTATGTTGACAATGAACTAATAGACCTGTGTGTGTGTGTGTGTGTGTGTGTGTGTGTGTCCCTTTTTTGTGCAGGAACCTGTCTGCAACCCACATAATGAGAATGGATTAATCCGAAGTCTTAGCCATTCACTGAAAAGCAGAGACAGAGTTATTGAGGTTAGATATCAAAATTGCAGTACAGCGCTCAAGTTTCATAAGCACTGTTGTTGCACCTAGAGATTGATTCTGAGCTCTTGACTCATCCCATCAGGAGTCTGTGGCTTTGATCCGAAAGCTGTGTATGGACCTTGGCTCGGGCTTAGAGGAGGCTGATAAGTTCATTAGTAATCTAACCGTAACTTTGACTGATGGACACTCCGAGCGAGAGGTGAGAGAGAAGACACTTGTTGATTCCATAAGTGTCCAAGGACTTGATGTTACACATTTACTATATCATGCGTAAACTTCAAGCATGAAATTCGCGCCGAGTGATGTGAAGACAAAAGAAACATCCTCTTTCAATCCTATTATTTTATGTATAAAGACGGAATTAAAAAATGAGCTGGCCCTTATCAGATTTTAGGATTATGTAAATATAGCTTCATGTGGAAAACAACACACAATGGATTCATTATTTATTTAATAAAAATTAAGCCAAAGTCACAAGAATAAAATGTAATACAATACTGATGATCCTAAGTGTGCTGCTGACCATGTGGGAGATAAATCTTTTGTTCTGTGAAACGAACGCATTTCTAGTCTTATCTCTTTTGGTTTCTTTGATGGTGGAATATTTTTATGAGTTGTCAATTTTAACAGTCAAAATTATATTCATATTCAGACCCTTATTTTTTTATTTTGTGTATTGCTCAAAAGCCCAACAGCGACAGCATGGTGGTACTGGGACTTGAGCCCGTCACCCACTAATCAGTAACTCAGAGACTTAACCACTCAGTCACCACTACTCTATTTTCACTTTATTTGGACTTAAATTCTCCCCTCCAGTAATCACATTTTTTTCCCTGTAATATTGATTTGTGTGTGTGTGTGTGTGTGTGTGCAACGCAGGAATGTAGTGGTTAGCACTTCCACCTTACAGCAAAAAGTTCCCTGAGTTAGGTTCTCTGACTTGGGCATTTCTGTGTGGAGTTTGCATGAGTTTCTTCTCTGGTTTCCTCCCACAGTTCAAAGACATGCACATTGGGCTAACTCGACATTTCAGGTCACTAATCACTTTTATCCTATGATAACGTTTGTATTCCGAAAGGAGTGGTCTCTTGCATGATGTTCCAACCCACAAAGACGGGAAACAAAAGCCAAGTGATTGTTTTATTGAGTGTGAACTTTATGCAAATTGAATGTTCTGATCTTCAGTTCTCATGTCAATTCAATTGAACATTTTATCAATATTATAAAAAATTATTAACACAAATTTTTGATGCAGCCAAACCATGAAAGCCAATATATTTCCCTGACATGGTATAATATTTTATATTGTGAAAATCTATGAACAATGCGACACAGTGGCATAGATGTTAGCACATCAAACCTCATAGCAAGCTGGTCCTGGGTTCAAAATGGATGGGCATTTCTGTGTGGAGTTTGCATACTTGCATGGTTTTTTTTTCCCTAGAGTACTCTGGTTTCCTCCTACTTTCCAAAGGTATGCACATGCAAGGTGACTGGCTGTTTCAAATTTATCCTGTGTGTGTGGGGGGGGTAATGGTTTTGTGAGCTGTTCAAAGTGTACCCCACCTTCACCCATTGTTGGCGGCTAAGATGGGAACCGGACCCTTTGCAATCCTAGTAGGATTAAGTGGTTTGGTAAATGAGTGTGTGAGTATTGTTTTGTGGAAGAAAACATTTGAAGGTATTAAAAAAGGTTTCCCTTCTTTTGCCTGTTGATTTTGTTTCAGGGGGTTTTGGAAGCTGAGTTGATTGAACTGAAGGAAAGAGAGCAAAACATGCAGAAAGAGCTAGAAGAGCTACAGGAGGCAAACAGAGGTCAGGAGAGAGACATTCTCACTCTAAACAGCGTCCTCCAGAGTAACCAGGATGTCATCAATGTAAGGCAAACAGAGAAAACTCAAACAAATACTCTAAATCTCAGTGCTGGTTGTTGACTGAGGAACTACAGGAACCTACAAGTCACTTTCTCCCTTTTGCTTTTAGCATTTGAAAGTGGAACTGGCTGAGAAGACTCAGTCACTGCAAGAAGTGCAGAGAGAGAAGGAGTCATGGAATGTGCGGGACTCCACCCTGGAAAATGTATTAGTGGAAAAAGAAGCTCTCATAACTCGTCTGCAGGAGGCAATAGAGAGCTCGCACAAAGATGTTCAGGTGGACTGAATTGATTTCCTGTTTCTCTTCTGTCTACTTTGCTCTTTGAGACAACCCTGGTAGTCTTATCAGATTGTCCTTCTGAAGTCTGTGTGCTTAATACTTCAATCAGTGGAAATATAATCCAAGTTTAACATGACTTATATAATGTTCACAGGCCCTCTCAGATTCTCTCCTTGGGCGGGGTTTGCCCGGAGGCGGAGCTGAGGGTGCTTTGGTCAGTCAGGTGCAAGAGCAGGAGTCTCTACTTTCAGTCTGCCTCAAAGATTGGGAGAAGCATACTGTAAGCACGAGGCAGGAAGTTTCCAAACTCTGTACAGCTTTAGAAGAAGCAGAGGCTGTAATACAGGTATGGTGACAGTCCTACTATTGTACTGCTGTCAGTACGATTGCTCTTGTCAGTTTATCAGATCGTTATTTCAGCAGTAGCCTATCAAAGTTGTGAAACTTGTTTTTTTTGGAGGTGGTCATCAAGTCATTTTGAATTAGTCTTTAAAAAGCCAATTACCTGGCAATAATAATAGTAATATAAGCAATGAATGAAGTTGAATATTTTCTTTATTACAGAGCAGCAGTCTTTACATATGTCTCATTAACTGTGAAATTCAAAAGCAGAAGGAAATGGGCCAAAAATTTTATTCCCCACCAAGGTTGGACCCCATATACATCCAACTATATAATACAGGGGTACCTCGATTTATTAAAATAATCCATTCCAAGGGCAAGCTTGTAAGCCGAAACATTTGTTCGATGGAACAAAAAATCCCATAGGAAACAATAGAAAACCAATTAATCCGTTCAATCCCCCTCCCAAACTCATATAACCTGACACGAACATGTATTTAAGATAAACATGTAACAATAAACATTTCACAATAATAACACATGTAGAGTAACATTAATAATACAGTACTGTAATTAACAATAAATAATAATAAAGCAAGTGTGTCTGAACTAAAGAATAGCACTTAATATTAACTTACACTACAGTACTATTTTTTTTTTTTTTTTTTTTTTTTTTTTTTACTTTTTTATCTATTTATTTGTTTTGGATTTTTAACTGTTTTAATGAGGCTAATTGGCACTTATGACCCTGGGGAACATGATTTTTTTTAACATACTGGGCCAGCCTTCAGTGTGATTGTGCATCCTCTACAGCAGGTGGCAGTGGCGCTCTCACTGTGTTCCCAATGGTGTAGGGAAAAAGCACCGAGTAAATGATATGAAGTGCAGTAATAGTCTCGGGGGTGGGGGGTGGGGCGGGCTAAAATTATTATTTTTTTCTTCTTCTTCCTATAGGGGGTATCACAGAAAATAATTGCGAAGCACTGCACAAGGCGTTCTCAGAGCGCGGAAGAATACAAGGCTAATTGGCCCGGAAAAGCCATTTCCCCAGCAGAGCTCATAAGTCAAAAATTTGCTTGCTGGATGGGGCAGATTTTTGATGGGATCGAAGCTTGGATAATGGAAAATTCATTATAAGGGACACTCGTAAGTCAAGGTACCGCTGTACTATCATTGAAGCAAATGAGTCAGGGAGTGAGTAAATGACGTCACAGGGATGCTGGGGCCATCACTGGGTGAAAGCACGGTTCACCTTGTACAGCTCACCTGTTAGTCACAGGGCAACACACAGGCGACTGTTCAATCACATCGTGGGGCAGTTTGGAACAGCCAGCCTCGCAGGAAACCCATGGAATCACATGATAACATAAACTTCGCAAAGAATTGTCCTCAGCATGACTAGGACTTAAACCCAAGACCCACTTGCTGTAAGGCAGATGTGTTAACTACTTCACCACAGTACCATGTAAATATTATTTAATCAACATGATGTCTACTACTGAACTAAACAATTAATAAATAAGAGGGAAATTATCAATAATGGGTAGTGGTGCAATAAATGGGCACTGGTGGCTCGGTGGAAAGGTGCTGGTTTACTGATCCCAAGGTCAGGGGTTCCAGCCCCACTATCAATGGGTTGTCTCTGCTGACCCACCCCCACCCCATTGTCGCTAATTGGCTGGTCAAAGGCTTGTTTTATCTCATTGTCTATGGTGAGAGGCAGGTAAAGGAACCATTGCTGACTTTCATAAGCGTGTATCTGCCCTGTGATGGCCTGGTGAGATGTCCGTGGTGTATTCTACCCTCGTCCAGAGTTGGCTGAGATGGGTGCCAGCCTCCCTGCAGCCCTAATTAGGAATAAGTGGTTGAGAAAATGAATGAATGATCAATAAATAATCAAGATCGGGAAAGACAAAGGTGTGGAACATTGAAACATCTGTGGTACCAATAGCAGTTGTAACACTACTCATGGTTTTGTGTAACCTAGCCAAACACTTTAAGATGTCAACACAACCTCACCTCGTCACAACAAAAATCTATACTTGAGTTCTGAGGCTATGAGACGTTGTTTGCCTTCAGAATAATATATCAGTTTAGCAGCTGTTATAGCTATGTAGATGATGATGATGATAATACTACTTATTCAATCATTTGCTGAACTGTAGGTCTTCAGACTAATGCAGGACCTACATACACAAAACCATTCACACTCAAACCTACAGATAGGAGCAGACTGGAACAGCCATTAAGCCTAATGTGCATGTCTTTGAACTGAGGGAGGAAACTGATTCCCCAGGTGAACCCACACAAGCACAGAGAGAACATGCAAACTTATAGAAATGTGTTCGCTGAGCCAATAGACTGCTGTGAGACAGATGTGATAACCAATACACTACTGTGCCATTTATAATAATAATAATAATAATAATAATAAATAGTGTAATATTTTTGCCCCACGTGTGATTAGCAGTATTGGAATTCTAACGGACACTGTCCATTTGGGTAAAATAGATTTTGCATACTCTGAATCTGTCAGAAGCCTCAACATGTTTAGAAACACATTCCATGATTGTAGAAGAGACATTTTTTAAAATCAAGTTGCCAAGTTGCCTATAGGCAGTGTGAGTTGGAACATATTCATTTATTCGTAGCCAAACTCTTGGAACAGACTGTATTTTGATGTTGAACACTGTTGAAGTGAATTAATTAATGCTGGAAAGTTCTGATGCTGTGTTTCCCACCCATGGATTTTGTAAGTAGTACCTCCACCTAGTGGCAGGGTCAGGAATAGATGTAATCCTGTGTGCAGTACATGTTGCTCTGTAGTTACTGTTCTCATCTTGTACTGTAGAACAGACACAAAATCATCAGTTTATTATGTATGTGATTGATTTTTATTTTTATAATAATTTCTAGGTCCAAAAACAAAGCCACAAACAAGTCATCACAGAATTATCAGAGCAACTGAAAGATTCTCGCAAAGAGCTGAGAGAGATGATTAAAAGCACCAAGCAGGCAGAACAAGCCTGGAACACGGAAAGGGTTACGAGAGGTTTTGAAGAAAGGCGATTAAGAGAATGTATAGAGAAAAGGGATCAACTTATTGAGGTACCATATTTATTCTTTCATATTTATCTGCTCTGTATAGCTGAATGTCTTGCTTTTCAGTGGTGGATATACATATGTATTGACACAGTGTGATATTTAAAGTTTATGCTTTTTCTCCCCAGCAAGTACTCATGGATGCTGAGAAGAGAGATAGTATGCTAATTGAACTCCATCAGGACATCTTTAGTAAGGTTGAACCAAAGGTTGGCCTCAAACAGACACTATAAGTGTGTGTGTGTGTGTGTGTGTGTGTGAGAGAGAGAGAGAGAGAGAGAATATTCCAGATACCACTGGAATACAGCTGTATGATTGGCAGGTATGGGCTGTGCTCTGATAAACATATCCTTGTCGTGACACTGCCTTGGTGTGACAATGGCCCCCAATTTTGCCTTAACTGCCAAAATACTTTTCCTTCACAATGGGTTTTATTCGTTATCACCTTTTTATTTAATTGTATTCCCTTGACTGGAGTTATGTTCTAGGCTATAGGCTAAGCAGGCCAATTGACTCTAGTTCAAGATACTTGGGATGTTGTTATTGTAGTTATTTCTATTTTTAGCTTATTTCTCAGGAAAACATATAAAAAGAAACTTTTATTCTTAATTCCATGCCAGTACCAGAGCACATCTACTGTCTCCCGCCCCCCCCAAGAATTAAATTACAGTATCTTGTTATTTCTGGGATTAAGACACTGGCCTTCTTGAATCGATCTTGTATATAGACCATTTAATTTTCTTCAGGTGTTAATGAGAGAAAATATATTCATGTATCAGTCTTTGCTTTTTTGTGATTGATGTTATTTCCTGTTTTATTGAAGTGGGTTTGTTTAAACATGTAGATTTTTTAAAGATTTGTTTATTTATAAGGGTGTACAACCAATTGTAACTTGGGATCCCTTTTCTTTTGTCCACTCTCTTTATATGTTGACCATAAGTCTGTATTCTGACATTTACCAGTCACTTTGGTTGAGGTTATATCCATGTGGCAAGTTCTGTTTTGAAGACAATAACAATAAAATCTCTATCACACTGAGCTTACGTTTTATACTCCATAAAAATTAATTTCCTGCTTAATCCTAATTAGGATTGCAGGGAGGCTGGCGCCCATCCCAGCCGACTCTGGGTGAGAGCAGAGTACACCCTGGACAGCTCGCCAGGCCATCACAGGACAGAAACACGGTGACAGCTTTGCAGCTCCTCTTGTCGAAAGCCAGCAATGGTTCTTTTACAGCCTCACACCATAGACAGTGAGAGATATGGCCGACCTTTGATAACCCAGTTACCTGCACTGGGGGGACAGCAGTGCAAACCGTGGACAGTCGGACTCGAACCCCCATCCTTAGGATCAGTGATCCAGCACCTTTTACCACCACTGTCTTGCTTAAGAAAGTACATGAATTGATAATAATAAAATATCTATTTGGACTACCTACAAATAAAAGGTCAATTTGTCCATTATAGAAATATAATTATCTTTAAGAACCCCATTACTTTAAGAACAAGTTGATATGGCAGTAAAACCAGTTTTTTTTAAATGAAATAAGTGTGTACATGAAATGTAAAGTATTTATATTTAATGGATACTGGACGCTTATTTAGAAAGAAACCTTGTGCCACGTGACCCTGAAGCCCAATGTGGTGCGTGCTTTTCCTGTTGCTCGGGAAACAACTCAAACAGCCTCCATGTCATCACCCGGTGGAGTTATTAAATTACAAACGTGAGTTAATGTATTTGAAATCATCGATAGCACTTTTGTTTTAAATTCATGAAGGGTATGATTCGCTCCCCTCCGTGTACCGCGCGCAGACCCGGAGCTCAGGATGAGTCGCTGCCCTCCATCCTTCGCGCCGAGCGCTTAGTGTTGCAGTCCCGGGTGAAAACTCTGGATTCCGCCACACGCTACACAACACCACCGGTTTCATCCAATTTCCTGGATACAGAGCTTCTGGCTGACATAGTCAGTGAAGAACAGCATGGTGACAAAATTCAAACCCGACCGAAATCCAGCGGTACTGTGGTAAGGTTATAAAATCCATATGCACCTCACGAACACGTGATCAAATACATCCATCATGTGAACTGACTTCCCTGTATCCGGTGTACTGTACTTTATCCCTGGTAAAATTGTCCTTTTCTTTCTTTAAAGAGCAGGCTGCATAGTCGTCAACGTGTTTGTGTCAGGAAGGGGATCCGATGTAAAAACCTGTGCCAAATGGAATACTGTATGTGAATCAGATGATTCGCTGTGGCGACCCCTGAAAAAGAGGAGATTTCTTTTTTTTTTTAATCGGTTGTGGGGTTGGGGGGGAAGAGGTTTGAATTAAACCGGAGTAAAAATATTGACAAATAATTCATGATTCAAATAATTGCAAAAAATAGCCATAAATTATCCAGCTGAATGGAGATAAACCTTCATAAATCAACACCATCCATGGAATGGCAGCACTGCATGCCAGATGTGTGCACTGTCAAATATTGCTGTAATTGTAGCAGCAACATTTTCAAATACATGTCAAACTATATCTGCAAGTACATGTGCTGAATACATTTACAAATTGAGCTAAAGTTATTTATCTATTCCAAGGCACAAACAAATATTAATAAATATTTACAGCACAAAAACATAATATTGGTTTTATAAAAGTACTGAGCATTAGGCTGCAGATACAGGCTGGATGGCTTTATGATTATTTGAGCCATTCATTCTCTGTGCGTCAATGTTTGTGTTCAAAAACATGTGCAGGAGCTGGAGGCGGGACTAACAAACTGTGCTTTATTCTCACACTCCCACTTTGTTTGATTGACATTGACAGTGTTCAGCTATTATTGCTTACTGATAATATTATGTTTGTTGATTGGTCAGCTCGGGCTTGCACATGCGCAGTGCCCGTTACACGTTAACTTCCGGTTTACTTCCTGACTCTAGTCATGCGGAACTTATCTCCGACTTTCTCTTCAATAACAGTCATTAAGTTTACTTATAAGAATGTGAATACACATAATTTCTTGTCCAGCGGAACTCAACTCCTGCTGTGGAGGGGTGCACGTGCACCCTGTGCATTCCCCCACACGCCCTTGATCAGCTGCCTTCTGATGTTTCAGCGGCCGATACCGGGTTGGGGAGTATTCATTGCAGACTTTGCAGATATGCAACATCGCAGGTGGTTGGCGAATCGCGCATTGAGAGTTTCAAACATACACGCACAAAAAAAATATATTCATGAGCGCATGTATTATTGTTGATCGACATTTTTATTTTAAAAAGCATACACAGACATCATACTGGCGACCCCTGAAAAAGAGGAGATTTCTTTTTTTTTTTAATCGGTTGTGGGGTTGGGGGGGGAAGAGGTTTGAATTAAACCGGAGTAAAAATATTGACAAATAATTCATGATTCAAATAATTGCAAAAAATAGCCATAAATTATCCAGCTGAATGGAGATAAACTTCATAAATCAACACCATCCATGGAATGGCAGCACTGCATGCCAGATGTGTGCACTGTCAAATATTGCTGTAATTGTAGCAGCAACATTTTCAAATACATGTCAAACTATATCTGCAAGTACATGTGCTGAATACATTTACAAATTGAGCTAAAGTTATTTATCTATTCCAAGGCACAAACAAATATTAATAAATATTTACAGCACAAAAACATAATATTGGTTTTATAAAAGTACTGAGCATTAGGCTGCAGATACAGGCTGGATGGCTTTATGATTATTTGAGCCATTCATTCTCTGTGCGTCAATGTTTGTGTTCAAAAACATGTGCAGGAGCTGGAGGCGGGACTAACAAACTGTGCTTTATTCTCACACTCCCACTTTGTTTGATTGACATTGACAGTGTTCAGCTATTATTGCTTACTGATAATATTATGTTTGTTGATTGGTCAGCTCGGGCTTGCACATGCGCAGTGCCCGTTACACGTTAACTTCCGGTTTACTTCCTGACTCTATTCATGCGGAACTTATCTCCGACTTTCTCTTCAATAACAGTCATTAAGTTTACTTATAAGAATGTGAATACACATAATTTCTTGTCCAGCGGAACTCAACTCCTGCTGTGGAGGGGTGCACGTGCACCCTGTGCATTCCCCCACACGCCCTTGATCAGCTGCCTTCTGATGTTTCAGCGGCCGATACCGGGTTGGGGAGTATTCATTGCAGACTTTGCAGATATGCAACATCGCAGGTGGTTGGCGAATCGCGCATTGAGAGTTTCAAACATACACGCACAAAAAAAATATATTCATGAGCGCATGTATTATTGTTGATCGACATTTTTATTTTAAAAAGCATACACAGACATCTTACCCCCTCCCCTCTAGTGTACCCTTTGTACGCTTAAGAAAATGTTGAAAATGTCGAATGACCCCTAAATACTACAGCGCTTTACTGTATACCGCACAGACTTCTGGGAATGTTTTGACGTCAAGTGTACGGTGGGACGCCAATTTTCAGTCAACATTGTTCCCGCTTGATTCGGAACGGATCACTGAAGGACAGCATTTTCACCTGGTAGGTATCAATGAAAATTTACCACAGATATTTCACATCTATTCAATATCTACCTTGGTACTGACTGGTATTTTTCAAAATACATAAATTTGTAAATGGGGCTTGCGCGTGCAGGCGTGAAACGGCCATTTTCTACTTTACACGGCGAGCATCCGCCGGCCATTTTTTCGGTTAGCCTATTTAGTTGCCTGACAGACTGCACTCTTGTTTCAAATGCTATACTTTATATCTAAAAGGTATACGTAATATGTATAGACCGTTTTAAATGATAGGCATGAAAAGTTAAGATTAAAAAGTGTTGGAAATTTGTAATCGGATGACTAAGTAGATCAAACCCCTCGCGCCAGACCTCTGGCATGCCGATGCTCATGCTCTAGTGTTGAAAAACTGCCGAATATTAACCATGCAGTGTAAAGGAGTCTTTCTCGAGTTGTGAATTATGTGTAGGATACTGGTAGGACTATTACTAAAATAACAGCACTGATATTATAATTTACATAAATTATATCAGGGGTGGGGAGGGATCATTTGATCCCGATCCGCAAACAAGATGGTACAAGTTTTATATTTTTATATATAGTATCTTTCATGGTACAAGTTATATACAGTATATATAATTTTATATATATGTATTTTTTTAAAGAAGTGACTACCCGGTTTTGCTATTCGTACTGCAGCTCTAAATCGAGATTTCTCACATGCGCGATCTGACGTCTGTCACGTGGTCAAAATGGCGACGGGAGAACATGCGTTCCAAGTCGGGATAAAATTTTCATCATGGTTCGATTTGGGGGTTGTTATGAGGGTTAGGGGTTGTTAGTAGGGATGTGATTCGTCTGCTAATTTGCGGAATTCCGTTTTATTTACTTATTTATTTATTTATTTAATATTATTTTTTAATAGAAATCTTATATGAAAAAAAAAATCAAAACTCCGAAGAAATCCGATTTCGTATTGCGCGCGCGTGCGCACACATGCGCCCCTGTGTGGCAATGTTTTCAACAAAACGAAAAGAACTTTCTGTTGAAATAGACACTCCATTGTGCAAGACTGCATCAAGGACAACCAGCCAAGCTACTCAGAAGCAAGCAAGCAATGAAAGCGAGAAGAAATGAGTCTGAACTGTCTGCTACTCAGTCCTGCACAGTGCTGTGTCATGTGTTTGGATTGTGCTCAAGGTTTAACACTTCAATATATTCCTGTAAAATAAGTTGACTGTTCATGGATGAGTAGAATTTAGAAAACAAGTGAAGACTTGTAATTCATCTTGACATGGCAGCATACAAATGACTCTGGTCTGCTGAGTGGAATTTTAAGACCCTTGAATACAAGGCGGCACCATGGCGTAGTGCTTAGCACGTCCGCCTCACAGCAAGAAGGCCTGGGTTCGATCCCCGGCATGGGCGTTTCTGTGTGGAGTTTGCTTGTTCTCCCCGTGCTTGCATGGGTTTTCTCCGGGTGCTTTGGTTTCCTCCCATAATCCAAAGACATGGTAGGTTAATTGGCCGTTCTAAATTGCCCGTAGGTTTGCATTGTGCAGAAGGCAATGGCAAACCACTGCACTAATCCTGCCAAGAAAACCTCCATGAAGATGACAACCAGGGTGTTATCCTTCATGGCGGGTTGCCAATGTCCGTCCTACGACTCGGGCACTAGATGGGTAGATAGAATGAATACAGACGCTCCCCGATTTATGTTTTTAATTGGTTCCGGATGGCCGAACGCAAGTTGAAAGTTGTTAGAGTGTACATGAACTGGAACTGCATCGAACGTTTTTTGTTTTTTAGTCTTAGTAAGTTGTTAGAGTGACGTGTGACGTATGATGCTCATACTGTATTATATGGCAATGGTATTTATAGATGTATCTCATAAAACACCCCTAAATCAATTATTATAAGCATAACATTGTAATAACATCAACATTAATTTCAAATAAGTCACTTATTTATACCAAGGCACTTTACCTGAAGCTTAAAACGGCCAATCAATGCTTACAATATGTGAGGCGCTCAATACCGAAAGTAGTGTACTTGCTGCGGGTTATACAGACTTCCGGTCTTTCAAGTGTTCAACTGTTTAAAAAAAAAAAAAAAAACTACTATAATGTCTTTTTTCCAAGTTTCCATGAGCTTGTGTTGTATATGTCAGGTATATAGCCTTACGTTTACATTGCAATCTCGCATTTCCGGTCGAGGCTTTGTCAACGATATGACGTCACTTCAAATGCGCCCTTTTAAAACTCCTGTGCTCTGAAGCTTGACCTTAGTGAAGTCCTTAAATTGCTTAAAGCTGGTTTGTGAGAGAATATGATAAACGCTTTATAGGTGTATTGTCATTAGCTATACACAATACATCAAATTAGGTGTATGAGCACTTTCACTACAGGTACCCTTTAACTGAGTGTGCATGATAGATTGTGCCGATCTGAGCAGATAGTTAATTCGCCTCTGTGTACGAGACTTGCACCCATGCTAGTAGGCTTACACTTCTGATAAATTTGCTGAGGGCAGTGGTTCTTAACCTTATTGGAGGTACTGAACCCCACCAATTTATATGCTTATTCACCGAACCCTCCTTTATTGAAAAATAAAATGATTTTTTTCAAATTCAAGACACAGATATATCTTTTTACTGGGGCACCAAAATGAACCGTCCATTAACATCACGGTGTTCAAAGAACAAAACCAATACAATGTATGAACTCCCCCATCACAACTACTTACATTTTTATGTGAGGTGCGCATCTGTGTGTGTGTGTATTTGTTTTATTTACATCTTGTGCATTATTTTTGAACATTTAATTGTTATGATAAGCATTTATAGGATTGAATTTATATTTATTGATCTTATATACATGTATGTATACCTCAGTCAGCGGGGGTTGATCCTACTTCGCAAATCATGCAGAAGGATGCTGACTAGCATCATGATCCGTTATACTGTATATGTGAATCCATGTTGAACATATTCGTCCGACCACTTTCTTTTTTTTTTCTCAATATAGTATGGATTAAAACATTAAGAAAGAAAGCACACGACGTACCATCACAACAGTCACAAGTCGACTACTGAGCACACCAAATTTCCTGCAGCACAGATTGGCCAAGTAATGTAGCGTGATCACTTGCAGCCAGTGATGGCCAAGCGGGGCGTGTCGTCATGAATATGAGTCGGGTGTGTGTCTTGACCTCCGCCGAACCCCTGAGACTGACTCACTGAACTCCTAGGGTTCAATTGAACCCAGGTTAAGAACCACTGGCTTAGGGTTACAAAAGTTCGCAAAACAGTGTAAACACAAAGATCATAGAGATGACGTCTTAACACAAGGGTAATGCTATATAACTGATATATAATTTTTTTTTTTTTAATGATGACGGATGAACGTAAGTTGGGGAGCGTCTGTAACGTTTTTTCTGGACAGTAGTTTCGAAGTTTGTGTATGCACAAGACTCCATCAGTTACTTATGCAATGAGGAGGATAAAAAGGACATTAATGGCATGCTATATTATTATTTTTTTTGTAAGGTCAGGTTTTGCCCTGCTACTGGTAACATGTAAGCCAGTATAACCTGTTGCGTGGTCGGTGACTAAACCGGCTCCCCCACCAGGTTCCAAATTTGGTGAGGAGGGTGGCTAGCAACCCAGTAGGAATAAAAACAAGACCTATCAAAGGGCGGATGAACTCTTTGGAGTCACCGGCCAGCTAGCTGGAGATGGTGCCTCGATAAAAACACCCTGCAAAAAGAACTTTGGGCCTCTACTGCAAATTTTTTGCCCTTCGCATACTGCTTGTTATGGCTGCCCCCTACGCCAGAATGCTGGCACGGCACCCAGATTTAGATTGATTGATATTATTAGTTAAGGTATTTTAGATTTTTTTTTCTGTTTCCCTTGATATAACAATTATTAGTTCATGAAACTTTAACTCTTCAACATGTCTTTTTGATTAGATCATCGTTCTGGTAAATATTTTGACATTTTCTTTAGCACGTTTTCATGCAAAGGCAGTTTAGGTCCAGTACTTTTGGAATTGAGATAATGCATTGAAAAGTTTTCTTGTTTTGTTGACTTTATTTTCATCTGAGTGCTTTCAAAGTACTGTACTAAAAACGAGGGAAAACCTATTAGCTTCGAGGGCCTTCGCCTCCAGTGTACCCCCCCCCCCCACCACCACCACCACCAAGGTGCTGCCCTAGACCTAGCTGGGGGCCCACAGACCCCCCCCGGACAAATTTTCAGATAATTTCAGATTCCCCAAATTACATCCCTGTGTAAGGGTTAAGGCAGTGCTTCTCAATTATTTTCTGTCACACCCCCTCTAGGAAGGAAAAATATTTCATGCCTCGGTGAGCAACTATAAATAGTATTATTTGTGTATAAAATTATTAGTACACATCTGCATCACATTGTATTTTTATTAACATTAAAAACAAAAATAGAAAGAAATATAGCTCAACTTAAAAGAAAGAAAAACTTCATTAACGTTTTTTAATCTGTCATGGAAAAGATTTAAAGTGCACCAATGTGCCTGAAATAAAAAATACATCCTTATTTAAACTCATTCAACTTATTTACGTCTTAATATCTCCATCTCTCTCCATCGTTCTCTTCGTTCCTGTTACAAATTTTTCCGTGTTATTTCTTGAGGGGTTGTTTACAGCACTTCATATCGTTTGCTCGTGTGAAAAACCGCTACACCATAGCATGACAATGAGAGTGCCACTGCCAACTACTGGAGTGGAGGTGCAATTACACTTAATCCTTGTACACTATTCCAGAAAAGCATGTTCCCAGGGTCATATGCGCTCCCTCCAGCATCATACCACGCGCCCACTATTTGAGAAGCACGGCGTTAAATGCACACAATTAAGTTATTTTTTCATTTAAAGTTGCACATTCATGATGGGATAGAAATTACACGCCCTTTCAAAATGTGTGATGTAAAATCCTCCTTTTCATCACATTTGTCTAGAAAACATAAAAATATGTCAAGAATTATCTGGTCCCAAAGTCGGTTTCGAAGTTTTCCGAAAACCGTTGTGGCAGCTTGAGTTCCTCTTGCAATCTCAGGGTCGACTGTTCTGTTGCTAGATATGGTACTTCCCAGGTCTGTAAACGTTTCAACTTCCGCAAGCGGTGCGCCGTCAAGTTGCACCTCCATGGGGGTCACTGCATTGATGAGAGTGTCCTGAATCAGTACTTCGTTCTTCTTGCAGTTGATAGTCCGAATCTCTTTGAGGCATCAGCGAATGCAGTCACCAGGCTCTGCATTGCTTGCAGACTGTGCGTCAGGAGAACTGAGTCGTCTGCAAAGAGGAGCTCTCAGATAAGTACGTCGCGTGTCTTGCTCTTTGCTTGTAGACGTCTGAGGTTGAATAGATTGCCATCACTTCTTGTTCGTACGTATAAATCTGAGTTCTTCTGGTATGCTTCGGAGAACTGCGGCTAGGAAGATTGTGAAGAGTGTTGGGGCGAGAACATGGCCCTGCTTCACACCATGCTCAACATTGAACGAGTCTGGGCACTTGTTGCTGCACAGAATGCGGGAATTCATATCACCATAAAAGCTGTGCACAACGTTGACAAATTTCTCTAGACACCCGTAACGAGCAAGAAGTTTCCATAGAATCTCTCTGTCCACTGTGTCAAATGCCTTGCTGAAATCCACAAAAGTGACAATTGGAGGCTTTCCTGTAGCTGCCTGAGTGTGAATATCATGTCTTCTGTGGATCGGTTGGCTCTGAATCCACACTGACTCTCAGGAAGGATGTCTTCTGTAAGAGACTGGAGTCGGTTCAGCAGAATTTTTGGCAATAATCTTTCCTGCTGCAGACAGCAATGAGATTCCTCTGTAATTTCCGCAGTCTGTACGCTTGCCTTTCTTTTGTAGATTGTGACAATGATGGCGTCCTTGAAGTCTTGGGATACTCCTTTGCTTGAGGATCAGATGTTACGGACCAGTTGAAGCAGCTGGTGCCTTGGAGCTGTTCCTCCATACTTCCAGACTTCGGATGGTATGCCATCTGGACCTGCAGCTTTTCCATTTTTCATCTTCTTAATGGTTAATTCCAGCTCCTCTGTAGTCGGTGGTCCACTCATGCCATGCCTAATAGGCAGCTGCGGTATTTCACCAGCACTGTCATCAGCACTGACCTCTGGATTCAGCAGACGCTCAGTGTTCCTTCCATCTCTGTGTTATGTTGCTCTTCTGTGTATGAATCACCGCACCCTCCATGCTCTTTACAGATCCAAGGCAGGCACCCTGTGGCCCGTAGATTACTTTCAGAGCTGCAAAGAACGCTTTGGAGTTGTTTTTGTCTGCTAGTCGCTCGATTTCACTTGCCTTCATCAGCCACCAGTTGTCTTTCAATGCTCGCAGTTTCCATTGAAGTTCTGCTCTTGCCACCCTGTGTTGATTTTTCAAAGCTCTCGTGCAGTGGCTGCCCAGAGTGCACAGGAACAGAGCGTTTTTCCTGGCGATGACAGCTGTGATCTCTTTGTCAGATGCATCTAACCAGTCTGCGTGTCTCCTGCTGGGTTTGCCAAGGACCTCTTTGGCAATACTGTAGACTGCATCTTTCAAGGCCTTCCACTGTTCCTCTACAGTACCGATTGCCATGGGCAGAAGGTTACCGGTGATCTCGGCGTCCAGCTTGTCTCTTTCAGCATCACTTGTCAGCTTAGCGACATTGAACTTTCTTGGAGGTCTTGGCCCTCGCTTTTTGTGTTACGGCTTCAGCTTGATATTACACTTCGCGTGTCGCACTCAGCTCCACGCATCACTCTGGTGCTACGGAAGTCTTTCAGGTCGGCTCTCTTTGTGATCATGTAGTCCAGCAGAGTCGGATGTTTCAATCCCGGGTGCTTCCATGTGTAGTACCATTTGCCTGGAAGATTGAAGAAGGTGTGAGTAATGGCCATTTTATGCTCTGAACACTTCAGTAGGAGCATTTCGCCATTGGAGTTCATTCGGCTCCTTCCAAACTTGCCGAGACATTGCGTCCAAGTGTTGTGGCCACTTCCAACTCTTGCATTAAAGCCACCGAGAATGATGACTTTGTCAGCTAGAGGAATTTCCACAAGTACTCTATCCAGGGCAGTGGTGGTCTAGTGGATAGGGCGCAGGATCGCTGATCCAAAGGTTGGGGGTTCGAGTCCCCACAGGGTTGTCACTGTAAGTGTAACGCAGTCCCCCAGTGCAGCTAACTGGGTTATCAAAGGCGGGCCATGTCTCTCACTGTTTATGGTGAGAGGCATGTAAAAGAACCATTGCTGACTTTCGTAAAGAGTAGGCTGCAAAGCCGTCAGCGTGTTTCTGTCCCTTGCTAAAGGGTTGTGACAGGAAGGGCATTCGACATAAAAACCTATGCCAAATCAAATGTGCAAATCAGATGATTCGCTGTGGCGACTCCCAAGAAAACGGAAAAAGCCGAAAGGAAGAAAGAACTCTATCCTGTAAAAGATAGAACAGTTCTTTTGTCTCATCGTCCTTGGTCATGGTTGGCACATAGGCTGAGATCATCGTCAGATACCTCTGTTTACCAATATGAAAGCGCAGAGATATTAACCGATTCGATATTCCAGTTAGGAGAGACTCCAACTGCCTAACCAAGTTGTTTGAAATTTCGAAAGCAACTCCTGCTTCTCTCCATTCATCTTTCAGCTCCCCAGACTAGAAGAATGTGTGACTATTGTCCCCGAGTTGTCTGACATCAGAAAATCTGGTTTCCTGCAGTGCCCAATGTTGACCTTGTAGCGAGCTAGTTCTTTAGAGATGGGCATAGTTATTCTTTCTAGTCACGTACTATCATAGTCAAGTAGAGTTCTGATGTTCCATGAGGCCAGTGTCAATTCAGTATTCCTTTTTTATTTGTTTCACATTTACACCCCCCCAAAAAGGACATGCTTGAAGATGTACGTGTTGGGCAATTGTATTGAAACAATGAGTTGTTCCAAAGACATCCTTCATCATTGGCTGTCATTCTTTATCAAAATGCATTTGAGGTTGTAAATCTACTAGGGTCATGCGGAAAAAAAAAAGTGCTTGCCGTGTATCTTACCCTAGCTGATATCTTACCATATGATAGATCAAAAATTTATCATATGCAGCTAGTATTTCTGTGTGGAGAGCAAGATCCCAAGTTTTTTGAACACACTGCAGTTTTTGGATCTTTATTAAAAGATCTTCCAGATGATGGGAAAGTCTTAAGAGGCACACTATGTGTCATATCAGGTGACAATTTGGGTTCACTCAACATTGGCGGATTTTTGGAAAATTTCAGTTTGAGTATATTTTTGTAGATATTGCTTCATTGACAGAGATTTGTTCAATGAAAAGCCCCAGTCAGTTGGTCCTGCCAGAACTATTCAAACATATCAAAAGCAAGTTAAAAGCATGCAGAACGATCAGACTCGGTCTTGCTGTGGAATAAAATTTGTTTCTATTTTTAATCAACTGAAATATTTTCATGTATATCAGCCTGAACTACCTCCATGTCTAGGACATGATCTTTTTGAAAAAATTGTATCATGTGATCTTGCATTGTATATTAAGCATCTAGTGACTGTTGACTAAAGTTTCACAAATGAACAATTGAATCGAATCATAAACCAAGTTTAGATATTTAGGAAGTGATGCTGACAACAAACCACGTGAAGTTAACATGAAGGGTGAAAATCTAGGGGGGCATGCAGTTCAAAATTGGTGTCTTCTAAGATTATTACCTATTCTAGTTGGTAACAGGATAAAAAATCCACTTACCAATGTGTGACTAGCTGTATTGCAGCTGCAGATCAGGTAGCATATTTCAAAGTTCTAATGAATGATTATCTGCACTCAAGGAGACTGATATCTCCTGATTAAAGTCTGAAGCCGAAACATCATTATTTACTGCATTATCCCCAGCTTATTATTCAACTTGGACCTCTAATTACTCTGGACTTTACGATTTGAAAGTAAGCACACGTACTTTAAGCAGTGTGCACGGAAATTGCACAATTTCAAGAATTTGTGTGGCACACTAGCAGAAAGGCATCAGCTTTTACAAGCATACTTGAGTGCAGAGGCAGTGGTGGCCTAGTGGTATTGGTGCTGCATCACTGATCCTAAGGTTGGGGGTTCAAGCCCCACTCACCAAAAGTTGTCACTGCCTCCCCAGTGCAGCTGAGTTATCAAAGACCGGCTATGTCTCTCACTGTCTATGGTGTGAGGCATGTAAAAGAACCATTGCTGACTTGCGACAAGAGTAGATTGCAAAGCCGTCAGCGTGTTTCCGCCCTGCGATGGCCTGGTGAGCTGTCCAGGGTGTACTCTGCCCTTGCCCAGAGTCGGCTTGGATGGGCACCAGCCTCCCCGCGAGCCTAATTAAGATTGAGCAGTTACAGAAAATGAACTGAACTGAACTTGAGTGCAGGGAATTTGTTTCCACCTGCCATCCAGGTGTATATGGGTATAGAATTTTAATTCAGAACTCTACAGTACTAAAATCAAATAATCTGTTAGACGCTTAGGCTTTCAAATAGAAAACACTGTTGCTGCACAAATGGTCACACTTAAAGGCACTTGATATAAGACAAATATTCATATTGTGATTGAACAAAATGATGGTCTTGTCTTTGACAGAATCAAATTGATCCTTGTGAATTGTGGATCATATGTGTATTTTGTTACTGAAAAATACCAGTCAAACCCCTTGGTAGATCTAGGTATCCACTGTTTAGAAGAATTCTTTGCTGAAACTTATTTATGGTTTGAATTTGAAAGGGTAACAGACTACTACCCTTTATCAGAATACAGAATTTGTGACCGTTCAGTAATAGCGTTTTACCATTCCATTATTTCTACAGAAAAATGTCAACAGACACCATCAAAGCTTCCATACGAGCAATCCTGCCAAGTCTACCAGATGATGATGTAAATTCATTAATGAAGAAGTTGTCAGATGCTGGGGTGGAAAATGAAGATGACCTTCAGTATGTCGAAGAGGTGGATTTGCAGGAGCATCTCAAACCTATTCAATGCCGTAAACTTGTAAATTCTTGGAAACTGAAAGGTACTGTTAAAAATTTAAAAAATCAACAAAAATTGGTACAAACATGCATTTCTTTCTTACTAATATCAATATACAGGGATCCCTCACTTTCCGTGGTTAATTGGGACCAAGACCCCCCTCCCCTCCCCCGCAACCACCGAATTCCGCGAGGTAGGATCCCACCCGACTGACGTACATGTATGTGTATATAATATTAATAAATACATATTCAATGGTAAAAATGCTTATAATAACAGTTAAACATTAAAAAAATGTATAAAATGTAACTAAAATAAATACACACAAACAGATGCACACCTCACAAAAATATAACTAGTTTTGATGGGAGGTTTTGAGTTTTTTATTTTTGTTTGTTTAGGGGTTTTTTTTTCTGCATAATTGGCCTTATTTTTGTGGCATTTTCCTTAACTTCCCCCCCTATTCTTCCTTAATTTACTTTTTTTAATTTGATGAATATTTAAAACAATAAATAAATATGCGATGTTCTGAAGTTGCATGAATTGAAGAGCGAAGTAGCGAGGGATCCCTGTTAGAGGTGACATTGAAAACCCATTATTGGTATCGATATATTGATAAAAAAAAATTTCTGATGTATCGATACATTGGAATATTGCTGTACTGTTCCATACATGCATTAAATAGAATTGACTAAGATATATCACAGTAGTTTGTACAATGTATTGAATATTTTATTAATAAAGTGACCAATTACTAAAGCCAAATCTGAAATAAAAGGCAGGAAATAGTTTTCCACCAACAAGCTTTTAATTAATACTTTTTTGTATTTCACAAATCTATACATAAACACTTGTTTACTAGTTAATTTCAAGCAAGTTGTTTCTATTCTACAAACACTTGTCAATTGAAAAGTTTGAGAGATGCATTTTTACAATTCATAATTATGATGCAAGAAGATGCACATATCTGCATTATCTGGTGATAAGTGTCTCTTCTTGTTCAAAATGTTCCGTGCTGTTGAGAACACGCGAGCTGACGGCACACTAGAAGCAGAGACGTACCATTTACTAGGGTTGTCATTGAAAGTGGCATTTACTGCAGACGCTGTCATGAACACAGGAAGCTATAACGTTAGAAGTATCGATATCCCTTTTATAGGTATAAATTATCGATCGACACAATTATATCGGCAATAGTCCGGTTGTCAATGACATACTTGATCCCTGTATATGTAAAACTACACATGCATGAAAAGTAAGCTCCGTAGAGACTCTTCTTCTTTTCCTTTCGGCTTTTCCCTTCAGGGGTCGCCACAGCGAATCATCTGCCTCCATCTCACCCTATCTTCTGCAACTTCTAGTCTTACTCCAACTACCTTCATGTCCTCCTTCACCACATCCATAAATCTTCTCTTTGGTCTTCCTCTCGGCCTTCTGCCTGGTAGTTTCAACCTCAGCATCCTACTGCCAATATACTTGCTATCCCGCCTCTGTACATGTCCAAACCATCTCAATCTAGCCTCTCTGACTTTGTCTCCAAAACCTTTTACATATGCTGTCCCTCTGATGTATTCATTCCTGATCCTATCCATCCTCGTTACTCCCAGAGAGAACCTCAACATTTTCATCTCTGCTACTTCCAGCTCTGCCTCCTGTCTTTTCCCCAGTGCCACTGTTTCTAAACCATACAACATCGCTGGCCTCAACACCATCTTGTACACTTTTCCTTTCATTCTTTCCGATACTCTATCACACATCACACTGGACACTTTTCTCCAACCATTCCAACCTGCCTGCACACGCTTCTTCACCTCTTTTCCACACACTCCATTGCTCTCGACTGTTGAGCCTAAGTACAGTAGGACCTTGACTATTTGCGGTTTTGCACTCATGGTTTGAGTATTCGAAGACTGCCGAGCAACTGACACGTCACTCAAATTCAGCCAATGGCTGTCCTCCTTCCTGCTGATTGGTTGAGATGATGTAACGCCCCCTTTTCCTCATTCGCGCACAAGTTGTCAATGAGCGTCTTTTTTGTGTTCTATTTACCAGTTAAGCTCTATGATACCACTCAAATGCTGTGCGTCTTCTTTGGCTAAGCGATAGAAAACGTTTGATGTCTCTTCGGAAAAAAATAAGACTTTCTCCTGAAGAAACGACAGTTTCATCTGAACTGTTGTATTAAAGTCTTTTTCAATTATTATTCCAGTACAGTATCAGTAGGCTGCAAAGCCTTCAATGTGTTTCTGTCCCTTGCTAAAGGGTGGTGTCAGGAAGGGCATCCGACGTAAAAATCTATGCCAAATCAAACGTGCGAATCATTCGTTGTGGTGTCCCCTGATAAAGGGAAAAAGCTGAAAGGAAATCTCATTCCAGTACAGTATCTAAGTTATTGTTTGTGCATGAGATTTTATTTTCTGTAGCATGTTTATCAAACGATACCAAAAGGATAACCTTTATTACGCTTCGTTCCCTTTTACATTGAACTTGGAGTGACGTCTCGAAGATGGTGCTGCCTGGAGGGCGACGTCGCGGAGTTCTCAGAGTCAAATCATTTCTTTGTTCCTTTTAATCTGTTTTATTTGTTGTTTGATCTATTCATCTATTTTCAATGCTACGTCACTGTAGCGCGAAGCAGAGAGCCAATCCTTTCTGTGTGTGGGCATGTCCAACACCTTGAAACTCTAATTTTATTGGATTATAACAACAGCCACAGACTGCGCATGTTGTTTTTGAGTAAAGAGAGAAATTTCCCTCGTTTTTGATCAGCTCATTTGCACGAAGCCATGCACATCTGGCAAGCAAACACAAATGGACAGACATGGAAAAACTTCAACCCGCAAACCGGCTGATTGACAACTTATGCGCGAATGAGGAAAAAGGGGCATTACATCATCTCAACCAATCAACAGGAAGGAGGACAGCCATTGGCTGAATTTGAGTGACGTGTCAGTTGCTCGGCAGTATGCGAATACTCAAACCGTGAGTGCAAAACCGCAAATAGTCAAGGGTATACTGTATTAGTGAATTTATTTAATGACTTATTTTATACTGTTTTTTGCATCAATGGTATTTCAAAGATGAAAAGTACAGTTTTGAGACTTTAGAAATCCATGTGTAATTATTGTTTTTTCATAAAATTTCCTGTTCTTTAGGATTCAGATTCAAGTTTTTGTCCATAATATAGGTACATGATTATAATTTCCACTAAATTAATATTCAATAGGTTTAAATTTTATTTCATTATTTTGTAAATTCAAAATATTAACCTCCATATTCAAATTATATATTTCAGAGCCTGTCAGTAATGTCCCAAGCACGCCACCAACGATTCCATCTAGTCCAGCTACCCCAACAACTTCAGCAATTCCAACTCTTCCAGTATCAAATGGCTCTCCATCAGCTCCTCATGGTACCCTTACTTTATTAACCTGGGCAGAGGAATTTGAAATTCCCTTGGACAAGATGTCACATGGGCTGCAGTTGTTACTTGCAAACGGCAAGCGGCTAGAATCGTATGACAGAAACATGTTCTGTCGAATTGTTGTAGACGCCATGCGAGAATTTGATCCTAACCCTACTCGTGCTGACTGCAAAATTGTGGCCCGAAAGATTATTAGCAAATTTCCTCCCTTCCAAGACAAAACTGATGAGGGCGAAATTCTTGGGTGTGGCTACAACTCCCTCACCATGCAGCTAAAATCACGGGTTGAGAACACCAATCGAGGCAACATCCTTGTCCGGCGTAGGAGGTCACGAGTTATACCAAGACCAGCTGCAACATCAGAAGCTGGTACCCCAGAAGCTGCAACAGCTGATGAGCCACCAATAGCACTTCCTAGAGGCCCCACCGACATGTATGGGTGTGTCAGGTGGCAGCTAGAGGAACTGCCAAAAGGGGAAACAGTACAAACTCTGGAGCTCAAGTGCCTAGAAATGATTGAACTTTACAGCAAGCAGGGGGTACGGCGTGCCAACAGGGCAACAGTGGATGCATTGATGCATGTCACATACTACCTCCAGAGGGTTACGGTGAATGCAAGTCCACCACCCTCAATTCAAGAAATAAAACAACAGTGGCCCTTCCTTTTCATGCAGAGATGGATGTGCCGCCATTTCTTGCAGTTGACCGACATCCCAGTGTACACCAGGATGAGGGAAGCCCTTCAAAAGAAAGGAGACAGAATTAAGGCTTTCTTCTCAAGGGACAGCCATAAAGAGGAAGTAAGATCCATCCTGTCTCTTAAGACTACAGATGAGTCAAAGAAGGCAACAGGAGTCCTTCTCCTGCTGATGGAACACTTCAAGGAGAAGAAAGAAAGCCTATTGCTTCGAGCTGACGTAAGTACTAGCTATGTTTATATCATGTAGGATATGATGTGCATATAAAAATAACCAAATAATCATATTTGCATATACAATGATCCCTCGCGACTTCGTGCTTCAGTTTCTGCGATTTCAGTGCATCGCGGGTTTTTCAAAAAATATTCATCGGAGAAATGGGGGGGGGGGGGGTGAAGGAAAATGCCACAAGACAAGGCCAATTATTCAACAAAAAAAACAAACAAACAAAAACACAACCCAAAACCCTGCATCAAAACTACTTGCATTGTGCACGCACGCATCTGTTTGTGTGTACGGCTAGTCTTCACTTAACCACAAGGTTATATTCTGTAGACCCCGTCGTTAAACGAACCCCGCTTTAGTAGACATTTTGCTTGGTTTATTTTTGTATAGTAGGCTACTCTAAGTCCTTCTCAAAAAATTAGCATATTGTGATAAAGTTCATTATTTTCTGTGATGTACTGATAAAAATTAAACTTTCATATATTTTAGATTCATTGCATACAACTGAAGTAGTTCGAGCCTTTTTTTGTTTTAATATTGATAATTTTGGCAAAAAAGTAAAGAAAAACCTAAAATCTCTATCTCCAAAAATTAGCATATTCTATCCGACCAATAAAAAAGTGCATTTAATACAAAAAAAGTCAACCTTCAAATAATTATGTTCAGTTATGCACTCAATACTTGGTCGGGAATCCTTTTGCAGAAATGACTGCTTCAGTGCGGCGTGACATGGAGGCAATCAACCTGTGGCACTGCTGAGGTGTTATGGAGGCCCAGGATGCTTCGATCGCGGCCTTAAGTTCATCCACAGTGTTGGGTCTGGTGTGTCTCAACTTTCTCTTCACAATATCCCACAGATTCTCTATGGGGTTCAGGTCAGGAGAGTTGGCAGGCCAATTGAGCACAGTAATACCATGGTCAGTAAACCATTTAGCAGTGGTTTTGGCACTGTGAGCAGGTGCCAGGTCGTGCTGAAAAATGAAATCTTCATAAAGCTTTTCAGCAGATGGAAGCATGAAGTGCTCCAAAATCTCCTGATAGCTAGCTGCATTGACCCTGCCCTTGATAAAACACACTGGACTAACACCAGCAGCTGACATGGCACCCTAGACCATCACTGACTGTGGGTACTTGACATTGGACTTCAGGCATTTTGGCATTTCCTTCTCCTCAGTCTTCCTCCAAACTCTTGGCACCTTGATTTTCGAATTGCATGCAAAATTTGCTTTCATCCGAAAAAAGTACTTTGGACCACTGAGCAACAGTCCAGTGCAGCTTCTCTGTAGCCCAGGTCAGGCGCTTCTGCTGCTGTTTCTGGTTCAAAAGTGGCTTGACCTGTGGAATGTGGCACCTGTAGCCCATTTCCTGCATGTGCATGGTGGCTCTGGATGTTTCTACCCCAGACTCAGTCCACTGCTTACACAGGTCCCCCAAGTTCTGGAAATGGCCCTTCTCCACAATCTTCCTCAGGGTCCGGTCACCGCTTCTGGTTGTGCAGCGTTTTCTGACACACTTTTTCCTTCCCACAGACGTCCCACTGAGGTGGCTTGATACAGCACTCTGGGAACAGCCTATTGGCTCAGAGATTTCTTTCTGTCTTACCCTCTTGCTTGAGGGAGTCAATGATGGCCTTCTGGACAGCAGTCAGGTCGGCAGTCTTACCCATGATTGCAGTTTTGAGTAATGAACCAGGCTGGGAGTTTTTAAAAGCCTCAGGAATCTTTTGCAGGTGTTTAGAGTTAATTGGTTGATTCAGATGATTAGGTTAATAGCTCGTTTACACTACCTTTTCATGATATGCTAATTTTTTGAGATAGGAATTTTGTATTTTCATGAGCTGTATGCCAAAATCATCCGTATTAAAACAATAGAAGACCTGAAGTATTTCAGTTTGTGTGCAATGAATCTAAAATATATAAAAGTTTAATTTTTATCAGTACATTACAGAAAATAATCACAATATGCTAACTTTATGAGAAGGACCTGTATATTGCATACTTATAGACCGTTGAATGTGCGAAGTCATAACTACTACCAGTCCCTTGAACTCTCTTACCTTGCAGTGTGGTAGACTTCCGACTGAGTGTGTGTGTGCGCATTTGCGTGTGTGTAGGTAGGGAGGCGGGATGGGAGATGCTGCCGACACTGGGTATGCGCGAACATCAGGGATCCCAGTTCTCGGCTATTTAGCGGAATTCCACTATTTTTACTCGTCTATTTAGCGGAATTTCGTTGTTATTATTATTATTTTTTATAAATTTATGCAATAAGTGCAGTGCAAGACAGTTTACTCGTGCAGAGTAAATGTTGACATTTTGAATTATAATGTTCTACTATTAACATACTAACTTGTAGCAGGTATGCTGACTAGTTGAACACAAATGTTTATTGTGTTATGTGATCATTCTACAAATGAGTTCATATTTCATAATTTTGTTACACATGAATGACTTGAATTATGTGTATTTATCTACACTGAAATAACTTTTTAGTATTCTTTATATTATTTAAACTGTTTTGTTTCATGTTTGTGCATGTTACAAAACAATGATTAACTTGTTTGCATAATTTTTTACATGTCATGCTTTGTCCCTGTACCCTGTAAGGGGCCTAACCCTCCTTGAATCCCAGCTGAACATTCACAATCATTTCTTCGATTCTAAACCAGTTTCCTCTATTGTTTTCTAAACCTCACTGGGATCCCTGGCGAACATATACACACACACACACACACACAAACACTCACAACTCGGCTGCTTTCTTTCTGCTGTGACTCGTGAACAGTAAAAGTGTATGTATATATATGTATATGTATATATATATATATATATATATATATATGTATATATATTTATCATTTTTAACAGGTCGTCGTAACTCCGAGTTGTTGTTAAGTGAGGACCGTCTGTATTTATATTTAAATCTTGTGCATTATTTTTGAATGTTTAATTATTATAAGCATTTATAGCATTGAATATGTATTTATTTATATTATATACATGTATATGTATGTATATCCCGGGGTCCACTTAATATTCGATTAGGCTCTGGCAGAGGGGCACTGCTGACACACACGGGCGGATGGCAAATGTGCACATCTGATCCTACTCACCAATCTATTGTGCTATAAAGACAAGCAGTGCGCGCATCCCGGTGCTAGCAGATTGTTTCTCTTCATGTCCCTGTTTTCCAGTGATCTCTCTGGCTCCTGGTTTCAGCTCCGCCCTCGACCAGTTCCCGCTTCGTAGTTCCCCGTATTTAAAGTCTTCATGTTTCTCATCATCACTAGCAGTGACTACGTTTTCCCCTTGCTCAAGGGCCTTCCCTTTAACAATAAAGTCTCTCTGTGTTCATCCTACTCTGTCTCCTGCATTTTGGGTGCCGCTGAAAGTTTCTGATGTCACAGTTATCTTGATAATTTATGGTGCATTTAGGTTTGCACCTGGTACCAATCAATGAAAAATTCAGTAGAATGAAATGAGAGAATTAGAAGGGAGGGAGGGGGAGAGAGAGAAAACGAGAGTGTGTGTATACAGTACAAACTCGTATAGGTTACTGAGATGAGCTTTAAACATGCGTTCCCCTGTAAAGAACACCTTGTTACGATTTATGAACAAATTCATCTAACGAACGGCCGTTCGGTACGTATCTCGTTCGTAAGTTGGGTAGTGTCTAATTATGTTGGTATTAGTAAAGGCTATAGCTATTATATAATCAATACACGGTTTTTAACATTTGTTGTTATATTGCTGTATTTTTTTAAAAAGTAATATAAAAATGTTCTAATATGATTTTATTGTCATTATAGGTGACTTCTTCAATACCTGACTTGGAAGCGCTACCACTACCTGAAACACCACGACTTATTGTGTTAGGTATGTATAATTTTGGACATTCAAAATCTTTGCATGATATTAATTACCCATGTGAGAATATTTCATTTAATGAAGTCCAACAGTACTACAGTCATGATATATTAAATAACATTTCTACTGTTTATAATGTACACAATAATAGAATAACCTGCCTGTCTGTATAAACTGTGCAGTGTTAGAATGTTATAAATATTGTTGTTTTTTGTTGTTGTTGTTGTTTTTTTCCCCCAAATGATAATGTAAATCGCTTAATGTAATTGCAGGAAAATCATTATTCCAAGGTGAAAAGTGGATGCTGTCACTAGAAGGCAAGGTGGCTTGTGTACTGGAGCCTAACAGCAATTTCATTGCTGGGTTGGCAGTTCTCTTTGCAAGTTATTACAATTTTAACTTGCAGTACCAGGAGGAGGCAGCTACAACCCTTGAGTTTATTCAAAGGTAAAATTTTAATTCTTGAAATAACCATCACCCTTTGAGCTAAAAATATATATTTAATGAAACTAAATGTTACACTGTAAAAGTTTTCTTACAATAAGCTTCTTTAACACTGCTAAAACATTAAGTTGTGTCTAAAATCACACACATGGACAGTTTTATTAAATACATATTTGGATTGTATATACAGACGCTCCCCAGCTTACAAAACGAGTTAGGTTCCGGAAGGCCATTCGTTAGATGAATTTGTTCGCAAGTCGTTACAGGGCATTCTTTAGCGGGGAACGTATGTTTAAAACTTGTAGCAGTAACTAGTCTAGTCCTCAATCGACTGCCACTGGATGAGGAGACCAGCATCTCGGAAGCTGCAGAAGACCTAGACATCAACATTGACCCTCCAAACAAGGAAGAGATTGTGGCTGCCATCAAGACTCTCAAGAATGGTAAGTCACCAGGCCGGGATAACCTTGATGCCGAAGTGTTCAAGGCAGACCCTGAGCTAGCAGCTGACATTCTGCAACCACTTTTCAAAGCTATATGGGGGGGCGAGGGGATAGCTGATGACAAAGGAGTTGATTGTCAAGATCCCCAAGAAAGGAGCCTTGGATGTTTGCAACAAGTGGAGGGAACTTACTCTGCTCTCAGTACCTAGCAAGATATTCGCCAAGGTCATAATCAGAAGAATGTCAGATGCTGTGGATGAAACACTGAGAAAAGAATAAGCAGGATTTAAGAAACAGCAAGGGCATTTAGACCTGATATTTGCGATCAGAAATATCATTAGAACCATGCACAGAATGGCAACGACAGCTATATGTAAACTTCGTGGACTTTGAAAAGGCATTTGACAGTATTCACAGAGATAGCCTTTGGAGCATCCTTCGACACTACGGCATTCCATCAAAGCTGGTACACTTGATCAAGAGCTTCTACGATAACTTTAGATGCACTGTGGGCCATAATGACACCTTCGAAGTTGACATGCGTCAGGCAAGGATGTGTGATGTCAGCAATTCTCTTCTTCAATTTGGTCCTTGATTGGGTGATGAAGAGGACAACAGAGGACACCTGTAGAGGGATACGCTGGAGTCTCTTCTCAACCCTAGAAGACATTGACTTTGCAGATGACCTGGCACTGATGTCCCATACACACCAACACATACAGGACAAGACCAGCAGACTGCAAACCTTCAGACAGCAGGTGGGGCTTTGAATCAGCATCAAGAAAACAGAAATAATGACATCGAATGTGAACACCCCAGCCCCTGTAAAAAAGTGAGCGGAACAAATCTATGCCAGGCAGAAAAGTTTACATATTTGGGAAGTGTCATCAAACCTGAGGGTGGTACAAAGGAAGACATCCACAGCAGACTGGGCAAGGCCCGGAGAATTTTCAAGGAGATGAACAACATTTGGAGATCCACACAATACAGCTTCAACACCAAACTCCGGCTGTACCAGAGCTGCGTCGTATCTGTGCTCCTGTATGGATCTGAATGCTGGAGGATGACAAAGGCAGATCTTGCCAAGCTAAGATCATTCCACACCACATGCCTTCGAAAAATCCTCCGAATCTTCTGTCCTGAGAAGATCTCCAACAAGGTCCTGCTGAGACGATGTAAGCAAGTCGACACAGGTACCATCATTACAAGAAGAAAATGGAAATGTGGAAATGGATTAGACATGTGCTGTAGAAAGACCAGCAGTCTATAGCAAGAACGACATTGCACTGGACCCCAGATGGAAAGAGGAAGAGAGGGAGACCAAGAGTAACATGGAGGAGGACAGTGGAGAGTGAGATGGAAGCCATGAAGCATTTTTGGGGTTCTTTTGAAAATCATGGAGGACAGGCAGGGGTGGAGGAACTTTGTTGCTGCCCTACACACCACTGGGTGTAATGGTTAAATGAAAACATGGTAATTGCATGGATTTAACACCCTAGGCCCCTTATCTAGGTCCTCCTAAGATTTGTTGTTCGACATTTTAAAATGCATATTAAATAAATTACTTAATTATTAATATTGTAATTATCGTTTCAGGTCTTTCATGCGAATCAACCCGTTAACTGGGTCAAAGGCTGGATCCAGTAAAAGGGTTAGCAAGAAGACTGGAAAGACCGTCCAAAAAAAGAAGGAGGCAGAAAACCCACGAGTAACAGCCTTGCTGAATGACTTGTTCTATTTTGAGTCTGACAATTAATAATTTCAGTAGAATTTCTCATAATTTTCTCCTCATTTTAGGATTTTTTTGTTTGTTTTATACAAACGCTCCCCGACTTACATTCATTTGTTTTGTGTTTTTTTTTTTTTTTTTTTTTTTTTTTTTCAAAAAAAAAAAAAAAATTGTCAGATCTTGAGTTTAGACATACTGTACCTACGTAGCACGCTGATATAATGACAGTGCGTTCATTGTTTACAAACGATAGACTGAACGTGCCCCTCCTTCTTCTCAGTTCAGTTATTTTTATTTATATATATATATATTTACTACTTATGAAACCCCCTGGTTACGAAAAACATTTTCATAAGTTTTCGTCCTCGGGATACGAAAACGGCTTCCTCTTACGAAAAGCACCAGACGTGTCAATCAAAATTCAAACCATGTGCGAGTTGCTCTCATTGGCTGTCTCCAAACATCCCGCCCCACTGGCCTCCCATTGGCCAGGAAGGGACCTGCACTGTACCTATTACGGTACCCATACCTTTTGTCCGCCACACATGTGAGAAGAGTTGAAGAGGACTGTTGGCTAGTTTTTTTGGTGGGTGATTGTTTTATCTGTTTTCCAATCTTTTTATTTTATTCCATTATGGGTCTCAAGAAAGTGAATCCTGAAACTGAGAAGAAGAGGGCTCCACTGTCCATCGAAATAAAGCAGGCGATAATTTAAAAAAAATGAAAATTTTGTTAATTCATCCAAAGTTAGCGTGCCAAAATCATCAGTATTAAAACAATAAAAGCCCTGAAATATTTCAGTTGGTGTGCAATGAATCTAAAATATATGAAAGTTTAATTTTTATCAGTACATTACAGAAAATAATGAACTTTATCACAATATGCAAATTTTTTGAGGAGGACTAGTATACCCAAACAAATGTTGCTGACTAGACACTCGGTTAGGTAGACTAATCCAAAGAAATATCCAAGTGGAATCAAGGCATGTCGTGTTCACCGAAACTAAACACTTTGTTCTTCATCCTCTGCAAGTGACTTCCATGGATTCTGTTGATCTATACATATGTTCCCTTTTCCCTTACTTTGGTTTGCATGCCAACTTTTCGAAGATCCATGGCTTTACGCAATAGACATCCCCTCAGTTTTTTTCAGTTCAAGAGGCAAATCAGTACAAATACTAATCTTACTTTGGGTCAACTCCTTCCCCTTCTTAAAAGTGCTGTTCATGATCAAGTCACGGTCTGCCATGCAAACAAACTTGATAATAATCGGGTTGGGTGCAGCACTGGGTGTGAAACGGGGAAGGCGATGAACATTAACAAACAACATTTGGTCTACTCGTTCAGAGTCTAACTTATCCTTGAAAATGTTCCTGCAGACACAATCCAAATCTGTGACTGAATTGGCTATTCCATAGATAAGTAAGTTGGTCTTTCGTGAATAAACTTCTGAGAACAGTAATTCGTTGCGAATTTGCTGCAACTCCACGCGCAATAACTTTTCAGATGTCGCCATTTTGGTTTCAAATTCTTGCACTGAATTCAAAGCAAAATCCACCAGTCGGCAGACACCACAGTAGTAACATGCTTGGCCAAGTCTGTGACTTCTTCCTTAACAGAATCAATTCTAGTATATATTAGGCTGGTCTGGTTGTTTAGTTCTCGTTGAAGAACTTCCTTCCGGTCCATATCTGAGCCCGGACCGTTGGTGCTTGTCAGGTTTAATGGCAGAGAGGTAGGTGGCTAACTGGTCTCATTATCCTGTTGTCCATCTTCTAGGCATAAATAAGTGCTGATTTTAGGTGCATTTGATCCACTAGAACCCGTTTTGTTATTTGTCTGAGTAATATTTCTTCTCCCTGCCATGATGATCCCGATGTAAAGCCATTGCCACAGGAGCGCCGAGGCGGCGTGATTACTCCTCGAGTACCATACCTCATTAAAAAAAAAAAAGGTTAATAAAAATGTTTAATATCGTTTGGTTTCATTAATAAAAAATGGTTCCAAAAAATAATTTTCTTTTACTTTTTAACACATATTTCATAAAAAATTGGTGTACTTTTATTATTTTCAAAGGGTTTATGGGGTAGTCTTGGGAGCCTTGGAATGAATCAGGCGTTTTACATGTAAAATGCACCCCTACTTACGAAACTCCCGCATTATGAAAAAGGCGCTGGAACGGATTACTTTCGTAAGTAGGGGGCCGACTATATCAGTTATATAGCGTGTTACCCTTGTGTTAAAATGTCGTCTCTGTGATCTTTGTGTTTACACCATTTTGCAGACCTTTGTAACCCTAAACAAATATGGTTGGTCAGAAACATAAGGCTACTAGCTTGGGTGCAAGTCTCATACACAGAGCTGAATTAACTATCTGCTCGGATCGGCGCAATCTACCATGCATACTCAGTTAAGCAAAAAGAGTTGTAAAATTAATGAAAACACGAATCCAGAAAACAAAGAGAACCCTCCGCTCTGCTGGTGATTCACATCAGTGCAGACTGAGTACTAAACAAGTATTCAATGGTGCCCTTGCTCACTTGAAAGACCGGAAGTCCGTATAACCCGCGCTTTGTGTTAAGCACAAGCAAGTAAACTACTTTTGGTGTTGAGCGCCTTACATATTGTAAGCGTTGATTGGCTGTTTTAAGCTTCATGTAAAGTGACCATCTGTCGACCATCGGAACCATTTACAAGCAGAAAGATCGCATCATAGAGAATGTTAAAGGTTATATTAGATACTATATTTGAGTGAATTTTATTAAAATTTATCTATTTGAAATTATTTAGCTTGAATTTATTTGAAATTAATGTTTCTATTATTTGATATTTGATATTATTTAATGTTATGTTTATAATGATTGATTTATGGGTGTTTTATGAGATAGGATAATGGTATTTATGGATGTATAGTACAGTATGAATGTCATATGTCACTGGAACATACAGTAACAACTTGCGTTCGGTTGTTTGGAACCAAACAAAAACGTAAGTCGGGGAGCGTCTTTACAAGCTTTTATTTTTTTACATTGACAAGAACTTTGTTTGGTGCCACTGATATTACTTAATAAATTATACTTTTATATTACCCATGAATGTCTGTCTTGTGAAATAATGCTGCTCTGAATTAAATCACATTTTCTATGATTATTATCTGTATTATTGTCTTGACTGTTGTGATAAACATTCTTCTTTTCTTTCGTGCGAGTTACCATAATTGCTGTAGGAAAGGATTTTCTATCGTTAATATATAAAGCAAGATTCTGTAGAAATTTTACAGAAATAAGATTTTTTTTACCTGTAAAATCTACAGTAAAATATAACTAATTCTGTGCTTCTCAATTATTCTGTGCCCCCCTCAGGAAGAAAAAACATTTCATGCCCCAGCCCGCTAGCGACTATAAATAGTATTATTTGTCTATAAAATTGTTTAGTACACCTCTGCATAACTTTGTATCTTTATTAACATTAAAAACAACAACAATTAAAGTTTAACTTACAATAAAGAAAGTGTGCCTGAAATTAAAAAAATATATAAATCTTATTTCAACTCGTTGAACTTTGTTTTTTCACAAATTTGTTTTGCTATCTGCGTCTCTCCATCTTTCTCTTCGTTCCTGTTAGAAAATTTTCCGTGTTGTTTCTTGGGAGTTGTTTACTGCACCTCATATCGTTTGCTCATGCGAATACACCATAGCGTGACAATGAGAGCGCCACTGCCAATTTGTGGAGCCTAGGTGTAATTACACTTAATTCTTTTACACAGTTCCAGAAAAGTAGTGCAGTGGTGGTCTAGTGGTATAGGGCGCTGGATTGCTGATCCAAAGGTTGGGGGTTCGAGTCCCACTCTCCACAAGGTTGTCACTGCGCCCCCCCCCCCAGTGCAGGTAACTGGGTTATCAAAGGTGGGCCATATCTCTCACTGTCTATGGTGAGAGGCATGTAAAAGAACCATTGCTGACTTTCGTTAAGAGTAGGCTGCAAAGTTGTCAGCGTGTTTCTGTCCCGTGCTAAAAAGGGTTGTGTCAGAAAGGGCATCTGACGTAAAAACCTCTGCCAAATCAAACGTGCGAATCAGATGATTTGCCGTGGCGACTCCCGGGGAAAAAGCCGAAAGGCCTACTTGAGTAAAGAGTAAACTAAAAGTTTTTCACTATAGATAAATCCTTGTGAGGCCTCATACACTCACATTAATGCCACTTCATTACTGAGACTGGTCCTCCTCTGAAGTTATGTTATAGGAGGTTCTGTGTTATTGAGGCCACACTCTGTATAAGTAAAATGTATTAAAGGAGATAGTATGGTGGCAGAAAGTCTAGATGTAGCTCATGAGCTGGCAGGTCATCCTAATAATTTTTTTTCTCTTTTTCACTCAAGTTCCCCTCACCTGCACTGCGAGACCATGGCGCCTGGGTCAGTACAGCAGTGGCTGCTGAATACACCCGTGCTGTACGCCAAGTAGAAGTTCATTTAAGAAGACGGGCAGGGAGGATCAGTGAAGAAGCTACTCGGCTCGATCATCAGAAAGAGAAGCTGGAGAAACTGTTACGAAGCGTCAGGACCGCTCTGCTCATCAACCAGAAGAGCACAGGCGAACGGAAACGAAGACCGGGCACTGAGACAGTGAGTGAAGTGTGCTGCAATTTACTGTACTAGTATATTTTCTTCCAATACAGGTAAAGACAGGATAAGGGCATGTGTCCAACCAGATTATTTTTTTATTGTCCTTTAACAAGCAATGGACAACTCCTGACATTTCTCGGTTTTATTTAATTTTTTGAGATTTATGGAAAAACAAAACATTGGTCATTGGTTCCTCAATTGAGACAATTACAATAAACTGCTATTGGTTGATCAAATCATCTGATGCCCGGTGTTGTCCATTCATTCAGCCAAACAACTTTTTCTACTATGAGTTATGAGAAGGCTGGAGTCTCAGACAACTGAGTGATGACGTGGTACACCTTGAACAGCTTGCCAGTCCATTACAGGGCCGACACACACACACTCCCTCCCCCCTAGTGGTAATTTGGAACAGCCAATTAGCAAATTGTGCATGTCTTTGGAATGTGGGAGGAAACTGGAGTACCCAGAGGAAACCCATACAAGCACAGGGAGAACATGCAAACTACACACAGAAACACCCCCACTGAACCTGGAACTGAAACCCAAGACCTTCTTGTAGTTCCACCCTCCAGCCGTGGCTTAACGCTCTTAAAGAGGATTTGGCTTCGAAAGGTTGCTTGTTCGATTGCTTACTCTGAGTGTGTGTGGGTTCTTTCTGGATAGTTTTAACTCTGAGACAAATTTCCTTTCTGGGATTAATACATACAGTATTTATGACAGTCACATGACAAAGCACAAGCAATTTTTCTGTAGCCTGTCAGTACAGATCCAAGATTATCTCAGTTTCCAGTGTTTTTCCTCTTCTCTAAAATAAAGCATGTGTAATATTACACACAGAGGATGTGATCAGCGATCAGGATAATCAAGGACTAACATTGATACAGCTGATTTTTTTTTAAACCAAATGCGATTCAACTTGCAGCCAAGAGATGGCGCCAAATCCATAAGACTACTGTTTTAATACCTCCGTCATTATACACATAAATTGATTGACTGTTGATTATTAAATTAAAATCAAATCTTGGGGGGGGGGGTTGTAGGAAAAAGATGGAGCTCATCATCTTCTCTGTCACGAAAGGAAAGGGTTGAATGAGGCGAAGCAGAAACTGGAGACTCTCCTGAGAGAGACACTCTCTCAGCTACAGGTAGAAAGGAGATTTCAGATTAATTTAATGGTGCAAGGGCACTGACTGACGTCACTGATGTAAACCTCTGTGAATTTAAGATACTGGCTCAGAGCAGCAGAAAGCTTCTGGACTGTGCTTTTGAAAGGTCCAGGGTGATTGAGCTGCTCCCGAAGTATGGATCACTTTCAACAGGCATATGTCTCTCAGTCTCTTCTCTCTCACTGAAACCTGACCCCACTGCTCCATTTACCCCAGGTACAGACACCAACACTTTTATGTGACTCTGTCTTTTGTACTGAAAGGATATGCAATTTTCACACGAGTGGAAAGGTAATCCCAAAATGGTAAATTTGGTAAATTGGGATTTTATTCTCCTAAATCCACATCTGCAGAGTGTAAAGAGGTGTTAGAGACATCAGCTGCTGTCTTGGAGATGTCTCAGAAGCTCAGCAAGTGCCTTGAACAGGTCATGCATGATGTCGTCATTAAACAGGAAACTCTACATTACTCAGTCAATGAGGGTCTGTTAAAGAAGATTGCAGAAGCAGAGAGTCTTCAGGTGAGATGAAGCAAGAAGTTGTTATTTATAGGATAAAATGCCTTTTTAAACAAAATTGTCCCATTAAAAATTTATATATATATATATATATATCTATATGTGTGTGTGCGTGTGTGCGTGTGTGTATATATATATGTATATATGTGTGTGTATATATATATATATATATATATATATATCTATATATATATATATATATATATATATATATATATATATATATATGTGAGTGTGTGTGTGTGTATATATATATATATATGTGTGTGTGTGTGTGTATATATGTGTGTGTGTGTGTATGTGTGTGTGTATATATATATATATATATATATATATATATATATATATATATATATGTATATATACACACTTGATATTATAGTCATGCCAAAATGTTAGTTTTGACCAAGAAGCAACACAATTATTAACCAGACACTTCAGTTCTTTTTAAAATTACTTGTTCTCGTATTCAATTTTGTGAGCAATACAAGTACAAATCTTAGTACTGTACTGTATTATATCCAAGTGTGTTTTGTAGGGCAGCAAGGTGATGTGGTGATGAGCTCATCCACCATATAGCAACAAAATTCAGGCCCAGGTTTGGGCGTTTCTGTGTGGAGTTTGCATGTCCTCCCTGTGCTTGTGTGGTTTCCTCTGGGTACATCTGTTTCCTCCCACAGGAGGAAACAGCTGTTTGCTTATTCACTGCAGTTCACTACACAGACAGCAGAGGGCTCTGGAAATTAAGAACAATATCTTCAGAAATCTGTGGCACAATGGCCACTTTACAGGTTCACCTCACAGCCAGACAACCCTGGGTTCGAAGCCTGGGTTTCGATAATTTAAATTATGTAAATATTTACTGTAAAATATTTCCTGCATGTTTCCTCATAGTATACAGTATACTAAAACTATGTAGTATATAACAAAACACTTAATATTATAATTATCGCTTATCAAGTGGTAGTGATTGCAAGGCTGTTGTGTCTGTATCACGTATCAAACTGATCTCATATCTCAAGAAGTAAATGTTTTAAATGGGAAACGCTGACTTTTTCATTGTTGGAACAGGATTCCATTTGTGTACACAGACCCATTAGTAATGTAACTCTCTTTACACAATGTTGATTTGTACTTTAGTTAATTCTTTCTTTCTTAGCGACGCTTAATGCTGAGCTCAGCGACCATCAGACAGGCCGTCTACCGCAAGCAGCGACAAATGCAGTGTGCCAGCTACAGCCATGGTAGAGCTTTGGTATGCTTTGCCTGTGATGTCTTAGTTATATATATTAAAAAAAAAAAAAAAACTTGGAAAAATCCCTCTGCATGATGTACAGTGGATATCGTTACCCATGTTGGACGAGTGGACTTCAGTATTTCCAAAAAACAACATTAATTAATGGATTTTTTTTTTCACTCCAGGGTCCAGTCTCCTCTGCTGATCTTTTCTGCAGAGAAAAGATGAACAGGCCTGTTGTACAGGTCTATGAAAGACACCCAAGTGTTCAGCTGCCTGAGTCTAGACTCCTAACACAGGTAATGTAAGCAATACATGTGTTAAATCCACTATTTATTTATTTATTGTATCAATTCCAAAAGGGAAATTTAGCTTCTGTTTTTAACCCATCCAAAGAGAGTACACACACACACACACACACACACACACATGTAAAAAGTGAAAGCGCACACACTTGGAGCAGTGGGCTGCCACACAGACTGCAGCACCCGGAGAGCAGTTGGAGGTTAAGTACCTTGTTCAAGGGCACTTCGCCCATAAAAGTGGAGGAAAGTAAGGTGTTGCTCACTTCCCACACCAGCATGAATTTTCCCACTGGTATGGGAATCAAACCATTGACCTTTTGGTTTTTGATCTTTAATGATACTTCGGGCATTATTGCTCTAGTGTTATTCTATTATATCTGCTTCAGAACATTGAAAGACATAGTTATCAGTATTTGCAGTGTTTTGATTTAAGAGAAACCTGTGAGTGTATAAGTCTTCTATGTTTCATGCGAATAAAACGGGGAAATTGGGTTGTATAGTGAATATACCGTGTGATATCTGTTTTGTAGGGCAGTGTTATGTTGAAGCAACACTTGCATTGTGCAGAGAAAGACATGAAGCAGCTTCAGGGTGCACATTTGCAGCTGGAAGATGACTCATATGCAAAAAGAGTTGCAGCCAGTGTGGACTCCGCCGTGGTCCGGCTTCGAAGAAGGAATATTCCTCACATGGTTATCCAGTCAGCAAGCACATAAAATGAAAAACACATGTGTCAGTAATATCAAAGTCATATGTGCATCATTGTGGCTCGTATTGTACATGGTTGAGCTCACAAGTATTACACGTATAGATTAAATTGGCCTTTAAGATCATACTGAAACTTTTTTTTAATACAGATCATAAGTTATAGAATGATCCACATCCTGACCCTTCCATGTGAGGATCGTTCACTAGAATTCATCTTAAGCTTTCCTTTGTGCCTTTAATAATCAGTGAGTAACATGGAGGAAAAAAAATGTTTCAGATGTCTCTGCATTTCAGTTATCTGCATGGAAAGTCTGTGGGGTCTTGATAATTCCTGTTATTTTAACCCTCTAAGTCTTGTGAGTCTTGTCATTGGTTGTTTTCCTTATACCACCTGATAAATATTAACCACTAAGAGCTTACAGCATTTATTTTAATCAGTATATTCAAACAAGACTTTTGGCAGAAGAATAGCACTGAGCACTTGGTAGAGTGTAATTTGAAAAATGATTTTTATATATATATATATATATATATATATATATATATATATATATATATATATATATATATATATATATATATATATATATATATATATATATATATGTGTGTGTGTGTGTGTGTGTGTGTGTGTATATATATGTATATGTATATATAGAGGATTTTCTGAGTAGATCCTTCCGTAGGAGAGTGCTCAATACTTTTTGGTAGAGCAAATAATAATAAAAATCTATTCTATAATCACCTGAAGAGAGAGGATGGTTTCACCACCCCTCGAAACAGATCTGTAGTGATAAATGGAGTTTCAATAGAAAGTCTTTGTCCTGTCCTTTTATTTTTTATTATATGTATATATATGTATATGTGTATATATATATATATATATATATATATATATATATATATGTGTGTATGTATATATATATTGTATATGTGTCTGTCTTCCTTTCGGCCTTTTCCCTTTTACTCGGGAGTCGCCACAGCAAATCATCTGATTCGCACATTTGATTTGGCAGAGGTTTTTACGTCGAATGCCCTTCCTGTCACAACCCTTTTAGCAAGGGACAGAAACACGCTGACGACTTTGCAGCTACTCTTTACGAAAGTCAGCAATGGTTCTTTTACATGCCTCTCACATAGTCAGTGAGAGACATGGCTCGCCTTTGATAACCCAGTTAGCTGCAGGGGGCAGTGACAACCTTGCGGAGAGTGGGACTCGAACCTCCAACCTTTGGATCAGCGATCCAGTGCCCTATACCACTAGACCACTACTGCCCCTTATATATATGTATATGCGTGTGTGTGTGTGTATATATGTATATGTGTGTGTGTGTGTGTGTGTGTGTGTATATATATATATATATATATATATATATATACATACATATATATATATATACATACATATATAATGTATATATATATATGGGTCAGTGGTGTTCTAGTGGTATAGGGCACCGGATTGCTGATCCTAAGGTTGGGGGTTCAAGTGTCACTCTCCACAAGGTTTCCACTGTCCCCCCAGTGCAGTTAACTGGGTTATCAAAGGCCGGTCAGGTCTCTCACTGTCTATGGTGTGAGGCATGTAAAAGAACTATTGCTGACTTTAGACAAGAGTAGCTGCAAAGCCGTTGGTGTGTTTCTAATCGGGAGTCGGAGTCCCCTGAGGCAGTTCGTTCACAGTTACATTCTGGCAACTCCTGGCAAATCTTCTTCTTTTCTTTCGGCTTTTTCCCTTTCTCGGGAGTCGCCACAGTGAATCATCTGAGTCGCACATTTGATTTGGCAGAGGTTTTTACATCAGCTGCCCTTCCTGTCACAGCCCTTTTAGCAAGGGACAGAAACATGCTGACGGCTTTGCAGCTACTCTCTACGACAGTCAGCAATGGTTCTTTTACATGCCTCTCACCATAGACAATGAGAGACATGGCCTAACTTTGATAACCCAGTTATCTGCACTGGGGGGACAGTGACAACCTTGTGGGGACTCGAACCCCCAACCATAGGCTCAGCGATTCTGCGCCCTAACCACTAGACCACCACTGCCCCAGTGTGTGTGTGTGTGTGTATATATATATATATATATATATATAATTTTATATTTCAAATTATTTTCCACTTGATTCTGTTAATTATTTCATTTCTTTGGGGTAATTACCGCTACAGTATGCCATGCATGCTGCCCCCTAGAGCCAGTTTTTCGAAGTCAAATTTATTTTTCTTTTGAGTGAACACATTGTTCATCCATCCATCCATTATATCCTACTAGGGTCCTGGGGAAGCTGGAGCCTATCTCAACCATTCTCTGTGCACCCTGAACAGTTTGTCAGCCCATCACAGGGCAATACATGTACACAATTTGCACTCGCATCTCCTGGCAATTTGGAACGGCCAATTAATGTAATGTGCATGTTTTTAGACTGTAGGAGGAAACATATGACATCACTTCCATGAGCAAGAGTTTAAAAAGACAGAGAGAGAAAAGCAATACAGACGGCACATTATACAGATTATATTTATAGACCTGTCCAGTAGCAACAATTTCACAAGATTACTTCCATCATGAAAAATCATTATCTTGTGTTTTTTACTCTCTGTAATTACCAGGAGTTTCTGTCTGTGTGGATTTCCTGTACATGTTGTCTTCAGGTCTGTATGGAGTTCCTTCGGGTTCCAGGTTTCCACTCTCCTCCCAAAAACATGCCAGTAGTTGGACTGGCTTAAATAAATTGCTTGAAAGTGTGGACAAATACATGTACATGCGTCCCTGTGTTGGACTCCCTTCCCAACCATGGTGTAATCATACCTCATGCCAAGCTTTTTCATGATGGTCCCTGACATACAGATCCCTCCCCGTTGTGATATGGTGAATATTTTCAGCGTCATACCAAACTTAAATGCTTGAGTGTGAAAGATAAACAATACTCAGGGATTCCGTACAAGCTAACCAAATGTTTTACAAGTAGAATGTTGTACACACCATTTTGAGTACTTTATATAGGGTGGCCCAATACAACCTCCCACATTTTCCACAAGTTGTCCATCAACACATTAAACCTCATTCAATACAGTTTTTCCTCATCATGCTGAATATACAACCTTAAGGGCTTTGCGAGGTTGGGATTGATGAGTACTGTATATACACATAATTTAAGGAAGCGCCACAGAACAATCACGAGGCGCGAGGTCGGGGGGGGGGGGGGAATGGGCCGGCCGGCCACCCAACATCACCATGCAACAAGATCACCTGATCTAGAAAAAATTCCCTCGGCACTTCCAATAATCTTTGAGCTGTGTGTGCCATAGCGCCACCTCACTGAAACCACACATCATGTTCTTCAAGCGCAAGGTGTTCAAGTTGGGGTCAGGCTACCAAGAGAACTTATCACTGTCTTTCCAGCCTCAATAAATTTCATGTGTCCAAATAATTATAAATAAAATCTGTAATAAAGTTTTGATTGGCTTTGATTTTTTTTATTTACCTTTTTTTGGGTCACAATGTATTAATGTCTATTTGATATTGCATTTGATTCTTAGTTATTATAAAATCATGACATCACACATATATTGCGAATTTCAAAACAATGTTTTCCATCTAAGGTGGAAAGTATCAGTTTATTGCAGTTATAAAACAGCCCAATATATACAGTATAAACAATACTGTACTTCAACTAGCATTCACCTACACAAGGTTACACACTCTATGGCACTTTGAGCTCACTGATGTACCATGTATAACACTTCCCACATTAGAAATTATATTTTAAAGTAATCATAAGCAGTAGAATGTAATACTAAGCAATACACAAGATTTAAAATTGTGATATTCAAAAGAGAATAAGTGTTACATACAAAGTGCAATGTTAACTAAGCTAATTCTAAACAATAATGAATGAATTAGATGAATGTCTGATATCCTTTTATTTGGAATGTCAGTTTTAAAAAAAAGTAAAAAGATTTCATGATGATGTTGAACGAGAAGCATTTTGAGTCTAAACCGTTATCAGCGTTAGAAGCAATCGTAATACGATTTTGTTAGTTGTTTGTAAACGTCCCTGTGCAGCAAATCTCCTAAAAATTAATTAATTAAAGAACCCTTACTGAGTTCCTGTACTGTCTGGAGTGGTGGAGTGCGGCTGTCCGTCAAACTGCTCTGGACATACAATGTCCTCCACCTCAATGATTTCAACCACCAGATCTCTGATGGACTTCACGCTGTCCAGTGCCTCGTTGGCTTCCTGAACCTCATAGAAAGAGTCTTGGTGTGGATCAGTGGTACCTTCAGGCTCTCCCGTTGCAGACTGTGCAGACATGTCTGCTGGCAGATCAGGGATAATGGGGAATCCATTTGTCTTGGTGGTAGAAGTGGAGCTCTCCATTACACTTTCCGCTGCTGTTTCACTGACTGTGGTGTCAACTTTAGGAGGATATGAACGACAGGAAAGATTTTCAATACGAGTTTCATTATTCTGATGTTCAACATTGGTTTTATCAGGCTGGACTGTACCACTGCATGGTTCCTCGGGGGGTGTAGGCACATCAGCGATCTCCGAATAAGACTGATTTTCAGCATCAACTTTAGTCTCTTGGGTAGCACCATCTCCTTGCTTTTCTTTGACAGATACAGGAGAACTTTCTGAGTACACCTCAGTTGGTAGGTTGACCAAACTGGTTTGATCTGCATTTGACTCCGGTTCTGACACGATGATTACAGGAGAAGCATGGAAAGCAGTAGCAGTGGATATCATAGCTTGGCTCTGAGCTGGAGCATCAGTTGTTTCTGGTAATGAAGTGCAGGCGCCCATGCCAGGTTTATCCACAGAATTCTCACCCATTGGCTCTGAAGGATCGGATATTGATGTTAAAGGGTTTTTAGATGGATCTGGGGAATGTACAGAAACACATGCTGGCGTACTGGGTTCTGTGGAAAGCCTTTCTGCTGCTTGTCTCTCTGACTTGCCATTCTCTTCCAAAAAAGAGCTGGAACCCTGCTTAGCTTTTTGTGCTGCGGCTGCAGATTGCACTTTGGCTGGACTGGAAGGGGCTGAGAGTGGTGGAGTGCGGCTGTCCGTCAAACTGCTCTGGCTAAGGCACTGTAGCTCAGTGCTGTCCACAAACAAGTTGTGCTTCTTTAGAGTGGCTGCTTCTTTCACCACTGCATGGAAAAAAAAGATATGGTGAGCTTTTGGTTTTGAGCCTTCAAATTCAAACAATTTCTACACCAGTGGCAAAATAATTAATCACCATTCACTTTTCAGAACATTTCTACACCTGTATAGTCATGTACTTATATAATAGGCCAATCACACGGCAGAGATTGCACTGTACACATGTAAATGGGTCTTTGTTAAAAAAAAAAAAAATGTAATTTAAATCATGGTCTTTATACTAATTGAATATTTCTGTATCTGTACATCTGGGAATTTCACACAGCTGCAATTCACTGCTGCCACATGATTGGCTCATGAAATTAACTGCATGAATGACATACAGGGTTAATATTTATATACAGAGACTTACAATACAACTCAGCACTTTAGGGGTTAACGGTCTTGATCAAGCGCCCGACGGTGACAGTTTGGTGGTTCTGAGGCTTGAAACTCTGACCTTCACCAAACGCCAAAGCCTTAACCAAAGAGCCATCACTACACATTTATTCATTCATTTATTCATTTTCTATAACCGTTTAATCCTAATTAGGGTCACGGAGAGGCTGACGCCCATCCCAGCCGACTCCGGGCAATGGGCAGAGCACACCCTGGGCAGCTCGCCAGGCCATCGCAGCCCATTTACATACAACTATATTTAATAAAGTGGACAGTTAGTGTATTTCTAATATTTCCCTCTAACTGGAACGTCCTCAGTATAAACATGATAATAATTTCATAACCTTTGCAGTGAAGCACTACCATAAGATTAAAGATATTTCACCTTTGTTCACTTCATTATTCAGGGTGTTCAGCATTATATCCTCATAGACGTTCTCCACTTGGACGAAGCTTGTGTAATCAGCAAAGATGTACTGCTCATATTTCTGCAGCTCCTACATGCGAGAAAAAAGGAGAAGCACAAATATCGTGATTGTAAAATTTCCATTTAATTTTATTTTCCAAACCTCTTTATCCTTTATTAGAGCTTATAAGCATCATGGAGAGGTAAGAGCATATCCCTGCCGTCTCAAGGCATATGCAAGGTACACCCTGAACAGTTTGCCAGAGAGTCACAGGGCTGACACATATACACAAGTATTCACACCACATACACAGTACAGTACTGTTTCTTTAATACATCTAATCAGTCTAATGCACATGTCTTTGGACTGTGGGCGGAAAACCAGCGTAACCCATGGAAACCTATGCCAGCAGAGGTAGAACATGTAAACTTTACACAGAAACCCCTTCACCAAGCACTGGACTAGAAATCAGGACCTTCTTGCTGTGTGCTGGAGGTGCTAATCTCTACGCGGCTGTGTTGCACTTATCCTTATGTAATCTTGTACTTGTTAAACACCAGCAGTTTTTTCTTTTATTACCTCCACCAGGCAGGTTATATTTTATCTCTGGACCGTGTGTTTATTTATGTATGTGTTTTTATGTAAGCAGGTTTACATAAAAGTTAGGCATGGGTTTCCATGAAATATCTACTATCAGATTTGGAGGTAGTACCAATCAATACTTTATAAATGTGAATCATACAGTTAGATATTGATGGTTAACAGCTCATTGTTTCATATTAATTTATATCTACACTAACCATGTAATGCGTAATTTAAAAAAATATATCTTTAGTCTTTATTTCCAACATTTTCAGTGTGTCCATAACGTAAAATAAGAACTTGCGCAGTTTTTTATTTTAATGAGCAAGTTCATTATAACTTGCTATGGTATATGACTTAATATGACTGTAGGCAACTTTATTTGTATCCAAGAGTACATTTGTTTTGTTTTGCAGTAAAAAAAAAAAAAAAAAAAAAAAAAAAGCTCTTACTTTTGGACTTTCACCTGATTGCCCCCAAATTTAGTCTTAACCAATTCCCAACTGTCAAGTGATTTTTTTTTCTATCACATAGTCACCACTAACCAATAACTTGGTTCCCCCAAGGCACATGATTCCTGGTGTGTGTATTGTTTTAAGTATGCATATTCAGAAGCTTTGGAGTAAAGCGCTAATTGCCCCTTGTATGTACGCATGAGCTCACAGGTGTTTATGATTGGCAAGTGCTCACTTAAGTGACAGGGGAGTGGGTGTGTCCCATCCCTTCCTCCCCGATAGCTAAGTCAAAATCTTACATAGGTGCTCAACCACGGATCTAAAGGGAACTCGAGAACTTATGAATGATAATGGCATCATCATCTTTTTCTGCTTCTTCCGGGGTTGGGCCGCGGAGGCAGAAACCTAAGCAAAGAGGTCCCGATGTCCCCCTCCCCAGCCACTTCCTCCAGCTCTTCTAGGGGGGGACACTGAGGCGTTCCCAGACAAGCCAAAAGACACAGTCCGTCCAGCATGTTCTAGGTCAACCATGGGTTCTCTTCCCAGTTGGACACGCCCGAAAAACCACAACAGGGAGGTGTTCAGGAGGCATTCTGACCAGATGCCCTAGTCAGCGCAACTGACCCCTCTTAAAGCAAAAGAACAGTGGTTCTACTCCGAGCGCCTGGTGATCGGGCTTCTGCCCATGGAGCCTGGCTGGGCCTGGCCTAAAAAGGAAACCTGGGTCTGCCTTTGCATGGACCCACCACCTGTTGGAGGGGCTATAGGGGTCGGGTACAATGGGAGTTGGGTGACAGCTGAAGGCTTGGGTTCTGTCGGACCGATCCTCGGTTATTGACTCTGACTCTTGGGATAGTGGCATCAATGCAGATAGAATGAAATCTCAAATTAGTAATGAAAAACATTTTTTATGTTGTCGAAAAATTATTTGCGCAAACTTTTATCAAATTTTAACAACCATTTAAAATGTAAAACCCCCCACCCCCACATTCACAGTTGAGCAGACATTGGGCTGATCTTACAAATGACTGTAAATATTTGCCTGGGAAAGCTGCCAATATGGCTGCCAAAAATATATATTGCCAACTGTGATAAGTGTGTAGCTGAGTTGAACAGAGTTTAAACTTTTTTTCTGTCAGGTTTTTTTTTTTCAATTCTGCTAGATATTTATTATAACCTACAAGTCTGACATTATTAATCTCTAATCTATCTAGTGCCTGAGTCGTAGACGACCATTGGCGACCCACCATGAAGGATAACACCCTGGTTATCATCTTCATGGAGGTTTTCTTGGCAGGATTAGTGCAGTGGTTTGCCAGTGCCTTCTGCACGATGCGAACCTACGGGCAATTTAGAACAGCCAATTAACCTACTGTGCATGTCTATGGATTGTGGGAGGAAACCGGAGCACCCGGAGGAAACCCACGCAAGCACAGGGAGAACATGCAAGCTCCACACAGAAACGCCCAGGCCGGGAATCGAACCCAGGCCTTCTTGCTGTGAGGCGGACGTGCTAACCACTATGCCACCGTGCCGCCATTAATCTCTAATACCACAGTATTAAACATATATTTAATTCTATTTTATGACAGCATTTTGCCAGTGAGATGAAGGCTTTATATATTGCACTGTATGCCCCATGTTTTTCCCACATGTGAGTGCTAATGGTGAGCTCATAGTTACAGTTTTACAGCTGGGTGCCAGGTTTCTCCTGATGGCTGGCAGTGTGATGTCCACAAGAGCCTCCTGGAAAATCTTCTTCCTCACTGTGCTACTATCATAGTCATATTGCTGAAAATAATGAACAGGACATGAAGCTGATACTCACGAGATAGATCGTTACTGTAAAATCGTTTGCTGGTCTAGTTTAGCATGTAGCATGTGAAATGGTGAATGAATCGTCACCTTAAGCACTCGATGCATGGCTTTCTCCATGACTGTGGCCACTTTCTCAGGTTCATTCTTCATGGCTGGCTGAATCAGCAACTCAAACGTGTACACAGCATTCTCCATCAGCTAAAATAAAATAAAAAACACCCATAAAACAAGCGTGCTTGGAACAAGTGACAAGCTCCTACTTTTATAAGGGAGCCTTTGGTGTTATGGCAAACTATGTCTGAGTTTTATACTGTTAGCCATGACTGGAAATTTAAAGAATACTTTTTCACATTTAAGACAGAGCTATAAGCAGCAAAAATAGGCACAGGAATGAGTAGATCACGTCCGTACCACAGAGCTGCACCGTGAGGCCTACCTGCTGCATGTAGCTCTGGGTCTTGTGCACCACCAATGTGGAGTTGGAGAATCTGAAGCGGCTGCGCAGTTCCTGTAGCTGTTCCTTCAGCACGGAGATATGCTGATAACAGTCCTCCAGCTGGGCATGAGACACTTTCTCTAATGCCTTATAAACAAGGGACAGACAAAAACTAGAATTCACGCTACCAGCAAACAACGAGCAACATCAAATAGCATCCATAGTCACTATTCAACTATTATGCTAGGGTGAGATAGGGCTACCTCAAGACTACCCGAGACTCGTAGCCGGGAATTTTAATTAAAAAAAAAAAATCCCTGCCTCTAACGATGCCTTGCTGTGAATGCCACCCATCCTGCTGACCTACACATGCCTGATATCCTCATGGACAAATGAAGTCCATCTTCCTGAAATGGAAAATTCGCAGAGAGCAATCCAGAGACGTAAATGAAAATAAAAAAATGTTAATCTATTCAAAATGTAGCTGAACTCGCGGATAATTAAATAAATTACAACGAAAACAATTTTATAATGCTACATAATGAATCCTCTAAATGATGTCATCTACCATAGTAGGTTTGTTCTCTTTAGGCTGTGATTTATATGAAACAGAAGCTGTTGTATTGTAGGGGCAGTGGTGGTCCAGTGGTATAGGGCGCTGGATTGCTGATCCAAAGGTTGGGGGTTCAAGTCCCACTCTCCACAAGGTTGTCACTGTCCCTCCAGTGCAGCTAACTGGGTTATCAAAGGTGGGCCATGTCTCTCACTGTCTATGGTGAGAGGCATGTAAAAGAACCATTGCTGACTAAAGAGTAGCTGCAAAGTCGTCAGCGTGTTTCTGTCCCTTGCTAAAAAGGGTTGTGACAGGAAGGGCATCCGACGTAAAAACCTCTGCCAATCAAAACGTGCGAATCAGATGATTCGCTGTGGCGACTCCTGAGTAAAAGGGAAAAAGCCGAAACGAAGACAGACATCAGTCTGTATTGGTGCAAGTAACATACTGTATCACGATAAGCTAGGTGGCTAGCCCGGGACAGTTAGCTTAGCTGGCTAGATTAGCTTTACTGGTTAGCAATTAGCATAGTTTCTGTAGTACAACAGAAACGCTAATTGTCTTCGAACATACTAGAGCGCTCAGCTTTGATGTGATAATGAGAATGTGTCAAATGATTCAACAATACACTCTAACATGGCGTGCAGCATCAAACAGGATTCTCCATCAAATATCAGCATTCATAAGCACCATTACTCACGATCAAATGTTCTCGACCACACACCAAATTCTTCAGTAAACACAAGTGAAAAGGAATGCAAGGATTAGTGTATTGCATTGATGTTATGTATTCACTCATTTATTTTCTGAACCGCTTAATCCTAATTAAGCTAATTAAGAGTTGCTGGGAGGCTCAGTCAACTCTGGGCAGAAACACGATGACTGCTATGCAGCTACTCTTGACGAAAGTCAGCAATGATTCTTTTACATGCTTCTCACCATAGACAGTGACAGCCAGAACCATGACTGGCTTTTGATAACCCAGTTAGCTGCACCGCGAGGAACAGTGACAACGCGTTGAGAGTGGGGCTTGCACCCCCAACCTTGGGATCAGTGATCCAGCACCTTACCACCAGGCCACCACTGACCCCACTGAAGATATTGAGGGAAAAATATAAAGACTTTTGATCAAACACCAACTTTCATCAAACAACACAATATATAAACAGTTAAACATAATGATATCAATAATAATACAGATTCAAAAAGTAGTATTCGCCATCCCTTAGAGATGCACCAATCCCATGGATTTCATTTTTTTTTTCCCCCAACAAGAGAACACTGACACTGATAAGAAATCAACTTAAACCTGAAATTTTGTAATTGAACTAACACGTGTTTACAGACTTGGTATGACGCGATGATATATATTGATGAACGTGATTAATGGCACTTTGATGTAAATAAGAGTAGGCAAAGTGACTGCCCTACAATGGTCTGGCATGGTGTTCAGAATGTATTCTGTCTTCCCTATTGTTGGCTGAAATAGGCGCCAGCCTCCCCACTCTTTAAGGTCCTCCCAAAGCCTTGCCTGCGCCTCCTCACATGCCCAAGTAATCTGAATGCAGATTGATGCATGGTAGGGTCATAAAAGAGTGGGGAGACAATTTGATTGGCTATTTGTTGGTGGACAGCAAAGCAGTGATTGGATGGGGTTTTTACATGATTACAGTAGCCACATATAACGTTTTTTTTTTCCCCCTGATTCCCCCCCCCCATCTCATAAGTTGATTGTGATCGGGATACAAAATGATTTCAACCAATATAACAGTTTGTGTAGACCAAAGAGACGATTCATGGATGTGGTGAAGGACATGAAGGTCGTTGGTGTAAGAGAAGAAGATGCAAAGGATAGGGTGAGATGGAGGCAGATGATTCGCTGTGGCGACCCCTGAAGGGAAAAGCCAAAAGGAAAAGAAGAAGAGTTTGTGTATACAACTACCAACCCTAGCTTTAACTTCAGTTCAGTTCATTTTCTGTAACCGCCTCATCCTAATTAGGGTCGCGGGGAGGCTTGTGCCCATCCCAGCCAACTCAGGGCGAGGGCAGAGTACACCCTGGACAGCTCGCCAGGCCATCGCAGGGCGGAAACACACTGACGGCTTTGCAGCCTACTCTTTTTACGAAAGTCAGCAATGGTTCTTTTACATGCCTCACACCATAGACAGTGGGAGACATGGCCGGCCTTTGATAACCCAGTTAGCTGCACTGGGGGGAGCTTTAACTTTCAGATATAATTTTAACCACCACTCCTGCTTTTCTTTCCTGAAAACTTACTTTAGTAAGTTCTTCTTTACTTCCACCAGGTTGAAATTCTTTGCAGATTCGTTTCAGCTCTGTCTCTAGCCGCAGCCTCACAGCCTGAAAGCCTGAACTCACTGGACCCATGAGCTCTTCCAGAATGGAAGCCAGATACGGAGATACACTCTCAGAGCAGAACTTCATCACTGGCTCTGAAACAAGGCCTGAGAAATGCACACAAATACTTCAACATGAATAACATTGTTGGCGGCTTTTAAGGCACGCCCACACAGTAGCACTAGAATAAATACATATAAGGGGCACTTGAACTATGCATGCCATTTGAGATCAAATATCTGCAAAGAACATGCACTGTTGTCCTTGCAATCAAAATATAACGATAATAATAATAATAATAATAATAATAATAATAATAATAATAATAATAATAAATGCATAGAATCTAATAATGGTGGAAATAGAAGCATCAACTGTATTAGAGCAGAGCTGACTACATATCTGGTTCCATACATAGAAGTTCTGTGACTCTGATTTTCATCTTTATAAGTCACCTAAGGTCAAAACTAAATGTCTTATTTGAAAGTCCATATTTGAATTCCTATTAGTGTTCCATAGTCACGGTATGTCCATGACTTGACACGCATTTCAAGGTTATAAATGCTTTATCTCCAAATATTTATGACCTTGCACTGACCTTTAGCTTTGATATTACAAAATGAAATTATCACTGGGACTTGGGTAGTGTCCTCACCAAGTTTGGTTAACATACATGCATGGGTGTGGTTATGATTTTTTTTTTTTTTTTTTACAGAAAAACTGCCAAAAATCCCCCAGAAAGACAATCAAACACAGGTTATTATAGTACCTTCACCAAAACACTGTTTTGTGGCTGAGGTAAAAATAGTAGTTTGTTATTCTAATACTCAAAAGGATATTACAGAAAATAAAGAATAATCATGGCAGGAATGGGGGTGTCGTGGTCAACAGCAAGTAGGTCCTTGGGTGGTTCCCATGCTCGGACGGCTCCGTATGAAGTTTGCATTTGTGGGTTTCCTCAGAGTAGTCCGGTTTCCTCCCACAATCCAAAAACATGCATACTAACTGGCTGTTCCAATTTTCCCCAAGGTGTGAATGTGAGTCTGAATGTTTGCGTGTGTGTGTGTGTGTGTGTGTGTGTGTGTGTGTGTGTGTGTTGGTGCTGCGATGACCTGGGAAGCTGTACAGGGTGTACCATATCTTCACTCAGTGTCGGCTGAAATAGCCTACAGCCTGTTCATGACCCTAATACAGTGCTTATCAATTACTTTCTGTGGCGCCCCCTCAAGGAAGAAAAAAAATCCCCCCTCCCACCCGCGAGTGACTATAAATAGTGTTTGTCCATAAAATTGTTATTAGTACACCTTTGCATAACATTTTGTCTTTATTACCATTAAAAACAAACAAAAAAAAAGAAATATAGTTCAACTTACAATAAAGAAAAATTTCATTAACATTGGTTTTTAATCTGTAATAGAAAAGATTTAAAGTGCACCAATGTGCCTGAAATGAAAAAATACATCCTTATTTAAACTCATTCAAATTATTTGTGTCTTAATTTCGCCGTCTCTCTCTAGCTTTCTCTTCGTTCCTGTTAGAAATTTTTACGTGTTGTTTGAGGAGTTGTTTACCACAACATCATGTTGTTTGCTTGTGCGAAAAACTGCTACACCATACTGTGAGAGCGTCACTGCCAACTAGTGGAGTGGAGGTGCAATTACATTTTTAAAAAACCCACTTCCATAAAAAGCATGTTCCCCAGGTTCATACGCGCTCCCCCGGCATCACAATGTACCACCCCTGGCATCATACCCCCCCCCCCCCACACACACACACACACTATTTGAGAAGCACTGCCCTAATAGAATTAAATAGGTCAGCAAATGATTGAGTGAGCAAATAAAAAATACTGTAATAACCTTGGATTAATTTTTCCACACATCCTCACCCTTTGCCGAACCAATCCACTGAACCCTCACACTACCTGAGAAGTATCATATGTCATATTAATTAATGAAGTCTTTAAAAAAAGGAAATAAAATTTACTGGATTAGACTCCACTTCGTTTTATTTTTTATTTCAATTCCTCACCCTGTAGTTTGGACTTCAGGAAGTTTCTGGAGTTGATGATTTCGTCCATGTCAGAACGAATGAGTGACTCCTGCTTCTTAGCAATCTCACAGCACTCCTCCTTCAGTTTCTGCATTCCCTCCCGCAGCTGCTCCTGTACCAGCTCATATGTGGCCTCTACAGTCTGGAAAAGGAATGTAAGCATGTTTTTTTTATCATTTCATTACTTTGCCTATTCATTAAACATGTTAAGACTGGGATGCACAGTGGTGTAGTGGTTTGCACAAGAAGGTCCTGGGTTCGATTCCCAGCTCGAGCGTTTCTGTGTGGAGTTTGCATGTTCTCCTCATGTTTGCGTGGGTTTCTTCCAGGTACTCCAGTTTCTTCCCACAGTCCAAAAACATGCACAGTAGGTTAACTGGCTGTTCCTAATTGCCCATAAGTGTGAGCATGAATATGAATAGTTGTGTGAGTGTTGGCCCTGCGATGGCCTGGTGAGCTGTCTAGGGTGTACCCTGCCCTCGCCTAGAGTCGGCTGAAACGGGCGCCAGCCTCCCTGTGATCCTAATTAGGTTTTATTTGTTCAAAAAATGAATAAACGAATGAATGTTAAGACTAAAGTGGTGCAGTGGTGGCCTTATGGTAAGGTGCTGGATTGCTGATTCCAAAGGTCGAAGGTTAAAGCCTCACTATCAACATGTTGTCACTGCTGTCCCCCCAGTGCAGCTAACTGGGTTATCAAACATGTTTCTCAATGTCTATGGTAAGACACATGTAAAAGAACCATTGCTAACTTTCATCAAGAGAAGACTGTATAGCCATCAGCGTGTTTCTGCCCTGCGATGGCCTGGCGTGCTGTTCAGAGTGTACTCTGATCTCACACAGAATCATCTGAGATGGGCGCCAGCCTTCCTGTGACCCTAATTAGGATTAAGCGGTACAGAAAATGAATGAATGACTGTTAAGACTAAAGTGATAGAGATGCACTCACTCATTTGCTGAACCATTTAATCCTACTCGGGTCACAAGGAGGCTGGAGCCTCTCTTAGCCAACACTGGATTAAGGTGAGGTACACCCTGAACAACTTTTCATACAGGGCTAGGGCCAACAGACACACTCACACAGAGGGTAATTTGGAACAGCCAATTCACCTAACATGCATGTTTGTGAACTGTGGGAGGAAACCGGAGTATTCTGAGGAAATCCACGCAAGTATAAAGAAACATGCATACTAGGGTGGAGTGAAAATTGTGAAAAATTAAAATTTTGATTATTTTTACTTGGAATAGCAATAAAAAGATGTGGAGAGGTGTCATCTAAAAGATTTTAAAAGTTCATCTTGATAAGTTGATATCTTAGGCTCCCCCAAGAGCGATGAAAATGACCATATTTGGGCATTTTACTGAAAATGTTTAATTCTGATATAGTGATCCAATTTGCTTATATATTATCAAAAACATATATTTTAGGCAGTTTAGCACAGTGTTAACATATATTGCAGGGGTGTCAAACTCGTGCCAGAAAGGGCCATGTGGCTGCAGGTTTTTGTTTCAACCAAGCAGCAGCACACCTGACTTTGCTCATTTAATCAACTGAGTTGAGTGTTCAGGCAGTTGATTGGTCAGTGTCTGTACAGAGCACACAGATTGACCAATCAGCGGCCTGAAGACTCAGATGAGTTGATTAAATGAGCAAAGTCAGGTGTGCTGCTGCTTGGTTGAAACAAAAACCTGCAGCCACATGGTCCTTTCTGGCACGAGTTTGACACCCCTGATATATTGTCTCCAAAAAAAACACACATATTCAGATGAGTCGATATGACTCACATATTGAAGTCTCGTTTTGTCTCAAAAACAGACATTTTTGCTCTCGACTCCAGTCTTGTACAAATGAAGCCGTCTCATCGATTGTTGCCACATACAGACTGTGATGCCTCAGTCACCACCTTGATGCCCCTCTCCACAGCCTGTGTGTGGCACGGGTATCTGTTGAATATGCCATATGCTGTCGCTACTTGGCGACAGTTTCCTCTACTAAACTACTGAGTCCTGACCTTTCCAGTCATACCAAATCTGTGAACTGTGAATGTTCTAATTATTTAGAGTTATTCCATTTGTCGGCAATGGCGTGCTTGCGTGCTCTTAAAATCGACTCGACATACCTTATTTCGAGTGAGTTGGGGGAACCTAGAATTTTTTTTTACAGATTTTTAATATTTTGCATATGTTTATAACTGATATTGTTATGTCTTTTCTACATGATTCTGAACCTACTGAATGGTTTATGAAAACCATATGTTTCACTCCACCCTAATGCATACTCTATACAGAAATGTGCAACCCTAGGACTCGAACCCCTTCATGCTGTGAGGCGGACGTACTAACCACTACACCACTGTGCCACCCGATATAAACACAGTAATGGGAATTAAGAATTCAAACACATTTGTTTTTTATATCCGCTTCAAATGTACATATGTAATATCCACTCCCTTTTTACTTTTAACCATGAAATGTATGCAATGATTGATGATGATTGATTTCCTTTCGGCTTTTTTCCTTCTTCAGGAGTCGCCACAGCGAATGATTCGCATGTTTGATTTGGCATAGGTTTTTTACGTCGGATGCCTTTCCTGACACAACCCTTTAGCAAGGGGCAGAAACACGCTGGCGACTTTGCAGCTACTCTTTACGAAAGTCAGCAATGGTTCTTTTACATGAACCTCTCACCATAGACAGTGAGAGACATGGCCGGCCTTTGATAACCCAGTTAGCTGCACTGGGGGAGACAGTGACAACTTTGTGGGGACTCGAACCCCCAACCTTAGGATCAGTGATCCAGCGCCCTATACCACCAGACCACCACTGCACCCATGAAATGTATGTAATAACAGGTATAAATTAAAAAAATACAAAATATTGAAAAAATATATGATGTTCTGTTCTTGGACATATTATTGTTCTCATGTCAGGTGTGTCCTCTAAAATTTACGGAGTTATCATGTAAATGACGTCGTTTTTTATCCACCACAGCTATACTGTGATCCGTGAAGTACAAAGTGTGTTATCAATCACACATGAACCATGTCTCTTGTTTGATGACTCTTGTTTCGATATTACTTCGATAAATGAGAACCACTTTGTATACATTTAAAGTGAATATATGCATCCATCCATACCTCGATCTATTTGCTGAACTACTTTATCCTTTTACTGGGTTTATAAGGAGGCTTGAGATGATCTCAGTGGGTGAAGTTGCACCCAGAACAGCTTGCTGAGCCAACAACCACAATCATTCACACCTTTTTTTGCAATTTGGAGTTTATTGCTTAGCATGTTCATCTCACAGCAAGAACGTGCTGGATTCAAATCCCAATGTGTCTATGTGGAGTTTGCATGTCATGTTCTCCCAATGCCTGCAGGAAGTTTCCTCAGCGTACTTCCATTTCCTCCCACAGCACATTAAGCTAACTGGGTGTTCCAAATTCCCCCTAGGTGTGAGTATGAGTGTAAATGGTTCTGTGTGGAATACCCTGAATTAGTCTAATGAGCTGTTCAACATGTACCACGCCCTCATCCAGTGTCGGCTGGGATGGGGTCCAGCTTCTATTGGATTAAGAGTAATACTGAGCAATTTTGAGTCATGTGTCGCTATTCACTGCAACTCACCATGAACCACACTCTCTTCCTCTCAGCTTTCTTCCCCTTCAGCCTGGGCAATAACTCTGTCTGCAGAGAAGGCAAGAGCTCCTCCATCACCAAGTTGGCCAGAACCTGCTCAAAACACAAAACACACACACACACACACACACACACACACACACACACACACACACACACACACACACACAAAACCACCAGTTTGAGGAACTGATAAAAAAGAATTATAAACAAAACAGTACCTAACAAGTGTTTTACTTGGAACTCTGGAAAAGTTGTATTGCACATGTATCGCAATGTATAAAATACCTCCCGTGAACTCAACTATAAATCAAATAGGGAACAAAAGCCTAATGAGTAAAAGGCAACTTTATCAGACAACTTGTTCCGAGTTGCATATATAAGATCTCTAAATGAAACATTCACACGTGAAAAAAAAGTCATAGAATTACTCTGTATAACACAGTATAATCTCAATACAGTATTCGAATCAGAGTAGCCTCATTTAATAATTTTATTTATTTATTTTTCCTTTTGTGAATGCAAAAGTCATTATATATATTTATACTTATAATATTGGTTACAGATTACTGAATGCTCAAATGAAATGCACTTGATGTTTTTGTGCAAGATGCCATTCAATTTTTTAACAGTAGTATTTATTAATTTATTTATTTTATAAATTTAAGGGTTATCCAATTCTGATAATACAGTAATATAATAAGAAAGCATGTCAGATTATTCAATGCCCTGTTGTTAGGTGCCTGACGTAACACAATAATACACTGTCAATGAGATTAAACTATAATAAAGGAGCAAAGGTTCATTAACTAACAAGGACAGGAAAGCGAAGGAGTTTCCTTTAAGGCTACTGTATTTCCTGTGGCTGAGCCTGTAGTCACCTTATTTCAATCCCAAATATGATATTATAGGATATGAATGATAAAAATAGCACTAATATTATGGTCCATGATATTGTTTATATAGTATTATGGTCTGATACCGTATTCAAAATGTTTATGCACAATCACAAAAGTGTATCTTCTGGTCCTTCATGCAAATGAAAAATACAAAATACCTCAAGGGGGAAAACTCAGTGAAAGTCAATCTGTGTGTGTGTGTGTGTGTGTGTGTGTGTGTGTGTGTGTGTGTGTGTGTGTGTGTGTGTGTGTGTGTTAGTTCTCTAAAACATGTACAGATGTTATCCCAGAGCATTTCAAGAGAATTTATGTGTTCAAATACAGTGAGGTACAAATTAAATGAAATTTTACCAACCTTTAGCTTCATGGCTACTGAACCAACATACACACACACACACACACACACACACACAAAAACACAAACACACACACACACACACACACACACACACACACACACACACACACACACACACACACACACACTGAATTGTATGCTTTTCAACATATAAAGGAAGTAAACAAAAACATTAACTAGTCCTACTAGCCAATCCCTTTAATCATTATAGGGTCACAGGAAGGCTGGGTGTATGTGGGGAAACACCCTGAACGGCTCACCAGAGCATCATAGGGTGACACACAGACAACAATTCACACACACATGCAGAGTGTGATTTAAAATGCCAAATCAGTCCGATGTGTATGTGTTTAAACAATAGGAGGAAACCAGAGTAACCGGAGGAAGCCCATGCAAGCACAGAGAGAACATGCAAACTCTACACAGAAATGCCCGAGTCATGGGGCCGAATTCAGGACTTTCTTGCTGTAGGGCAGATGTTCTAAGCACTATTCCACTGTGCTGCCTGGTATTTTTTCAATATACAGCTATACCTCGCTACTTCGCACTTCAATTCATGCGGCTTCAGTGCATCGTAATCTACAAGTACTACAGTACTTACATTTTTATGTGAGGTGCGCATCTGACTGTGTGCATCTGAGCGCGTGCGTGCAAGCTGTATTTATATTTTATTTACATCTTATGCATTACCTTTTAATGTTTAATTGTTATTATCAGCATTTGTAGCATTGAATATGTATTTATTGATATTATTTCCACATACAGTATACAGATATGAATACGTCAGTCAGGGGGGTCGATCCAACTTCGCAGAATTCGGCGGTCGCAGGGGGATCTCGGTCCAAATTAACCGCGGAAAGTGAGGGATCCCTGTACTTCATCATCAGGTTCATATTTAAGTTGTATATGTTATTTTTTCAAATAAGGCTATTTTTTCATATACCGATAAGTTAAATTTTGTATTAGGTCATTTTTTTATAATTGGTTAAGCATGGATATAAGGCTGAAGGCTGAAGAGCATTTCCCACTGTCTGTCTGTCTTCCTTTCGGCTTTTTCCCTTTTACTCATGAGTCGCCACAGCGTGTCATCTGATTCGCACGTTTGATTTGGCAGAGGTTTTTACGTCGGATGCCCTTCCTAACACAACCCTTTAGCAAGGGACAGAAACATGCTGATGACTTTGCAGCTACTCTTTACGAAAGTCAGCAATGGTTCTTTTACATGCCTCTCACCATAGAGAGTGAGAGACATGGCCCGCCTTTGATAACCCAGTTAGCTGCACTGGGGGGGCAATGACAACCTTGTGGAGAGTGGGACTTGAACCCCCAACCTTTGGATCCCACTGCCCCATTACACCTGTAAAAATACTCATGTATGTTTTAGCATCAAATATACGAAACAAGCTTTATGGTTTTCCGACCCCCGCCCAAAAATATAAACATTTCCCTTGTGGACATGTCAGCTAAACGGATGTGTATCTTGTCTGTCTAACAGCTGAAAATATCACATCTGTACACACACACACACACACACACACACACACACACACATACACAGACACAGAAAAACATCTCTCCATACAACATCTTCCCATACACATTCGCCTCCCACACCGCTTACGCTGAAATGAACGAATGATTAATACATTTAAATTCATATTCATTAAAAAATCTTTTATTTTTTGGATCCACCCCCCCATTTTTCTCCCTAATTTATTTATATCCAATTGTTCTTACCTTCTCTATTGAATGATCACCACCAATCAGGGAGGGGCGATGCTAGCCACCCGCCTCTTTTCAAACTGCTGCGCATGTGTATTTTTGGGGATGGTCAAATATACTTGGATGGAAAGCGCATTCCGCCCCCTCATACGGATGACCTCACAAATGTCCATGATTGGCTGGCGATAGATGTGAGTGACGGGAAAGTGATCGTATCCTATTTCTCCCTCCCATGAGAGCTTGGCCAATTAACTCCCATGGAACCCCAGCCACAGACTACAAATAATTAAACCATGTGTGGCTTTTTAAATCAGTTCCTACTACATACACATGAACAAAAACTGCCTTTAATGAAGACATGTATGAATAATTGTTTTAAAAATATCATTAGTCGATACTGTGTGACATTTGGGGCTTCCCTCACCACTTTTGGTATCAAAACTTAGCTTGGAATTCCTGCTATTGGATTATTTGACAAGGATATACATATCTTGTGTACAAGACACACACACACACACACACACACACACACACACACACACACACACACACACACACACACACACACACTCTCTTCAGACACACTCACCTCACACTCATCAGATCCATGCCATCTTTTATGTCTTATTTAAAATGCACTTCAAATGACTAAAAAAACATGGCAAATACTCACTTGACAATTGGTGCCTACAAGCATGTCCCACGATTCATAATGTCCTTTCTCCTCTCTGTAGAAATAAATGGCCTTAAGGAAGGCTTTGACTTCACATGTCATCTTCTTCAGAGGGTCTAAGTAAAGAAAGAGAAGGAATTAAACATTCACGGTACATCAGTCTGGAATGCTGGATTGGTTTTCGGATCAGATATGTGACATGTTTTGAGTGACATAGTGATGAGTAACATAGTGATGAGTGACAGAGTAATGAGTAAAATGGTGATGATTGACATGGTGCTGAGTAACATAGTAATCAGTGACACGGTGTGGAGTTACACAGTGATGAATGACAGTGATGAGTAACATGGTGATGTGACAGTGATGAATGACACTGTGATAAGTAACAGTGATAAGTGACAGGGATGAATGATATGGTGAGAGTAACAGTAATGAGTCACACTGTGATGAGTGACAAGATGATAAGTGACACAATGACGAGTAACACAGTGATGAGTGACACAGTGATAGTGACATGGTGATGAGTGACACAATGATGAGTGACAAGATGATAAGTGACACAATGACCAGTAACACAGTGATGAGTGACACAGTGATAGTGACATGGTGATGAGTGACACAATAATGAGTGACAAGATGATATGTGACACAATGACGAGTAACACAGTGATAAATGACACAGTGATAGTGACATGGTGATGAGTGACACAATGATGAGTGACAAGATGATAAGTGACACAATGACCAGTAACACAGTGATGAATGACACGGTGATAGTGACATGGTGATGAGTGACACAATGATGAGTGACAAGATGATAAGTGACACACTGACGAATAACACAGTGATGAGTGACACAGTGATAGTGACATGGTGATGAGTGACACAATGACAAGTAACACAGTGATAACCCTTGCATTTTGAAGCTTATTTTTTTTTACTTCATGTAGTCTTGTTTCTGTAAACATACATATGCAAATATTTGGCTCCGCCTTTATGCATTGCATAAAGATTTATGTTATTTTATGTGTTCTACAAAACAACATTTACACCATACGCTCAATGTTTACAGACACCTGACCATCAAATTCAAATGCACTTGTTGAATTCCCCATTATACGATTCACACTATTTTTTGTTGTAATAACATCCTCCCTTCAGGAAAATCTTTCCAGTGGAGTTTGGAGCACGACTGTGAGGATTTTTATGTGAAGTCAGGCACTGATGATGAGCGAGGAGTTGGCGTTCCAGTTGATTCCGAAGCTATCTCGTGAGGTTGAGATCAGTGCTCTTCACAGCACTTTGTAGACTATGCTTTGTGCAGAGGGGTTTATTTTAATAGGTTTGGTCTTATAAGTTCTAGTTTATGAAAATCTTATCACTGCAGCATACAAACCCATGCTGGATAATTGTATACACGTGAGTGTGATATTCAGGTGCACGCACTCTTTTGGCTCTATAGAAATCATGTATTTTTCAAAAACCTGGCACAAAAATGGGATCCACAGTAAACTGTCTTCAACCATACAGGAGGTCTTACATAAATTACAAACTTAAGCTTATTTGCGCAAATGCCATGTAAATATCCCGTACAATGAATATCCAAAATACCATACGTACTATATTTATATTCTGAACTGCTAGTTTATTATGGTAACAGAGAGGCTGATGCCTATCTCAGCCAACTCTTATTCATTCATTCATTTTCTAAACCGCTTAATCCTAATTAGTGTTGCAGGAAGGCTAGTGAGCATTTCCCTCTAGGCAAGGGCAGAGTACACCCTGAACAGCTCATCAGACCATTGCAGAGCCAGCACAGACAACTATTCACACTTACACTCTTATCAATGGGCAATTAGGAACAGTGATTTATCCTACCGAGGACAGTGGTGTCCTGGTGGTAAAGGTGCTGGATCACTGAAACCAAGGTTGGGGTTTCAAGTCCCACTCTCAACAGGTTGTCACTGTCCCCCAGGTGCAGCTAACTGGGTTATCATAGGCCAGCCATCTCTCTCATTGTCTATGGTGGGAACCAATGCTGACTTTCGTCAAGAGTAGGCTGCATAGGCGTCAGCTTGTTTCTGCCCTGGCAAGCTGTCCAGGGTGTACTGTACCCTTGCCCAGAGTCGGCTGAGATGGGTGCCAGCTTCCCTGCAACTTTAATCAGGATTAAGAGGTTCAGAAAATGAATTAATTTATGAATTAACTTGCTGTGTTTTTGGACTGCGGGAAAAAAAATGGACTACCTGGTGAAAAAACATACAAGTACAAAGAGAACATGCAAAACTTCACATAAAAACACCCCACAGGGCCTGGGACTTGAACCCAGGACCTCATTGGTGTGAGGCAGTCATGGCAATCACTATGGTACCAGGTTGCCTCCTTTAAGCTTAAAGTGTAATAATAATAATAATAGTAATAATAATAATAACACTAATAATAATAATAATAATAATAATAGGGTGGCACTGTGATGTAGTGGTTAGCACATCCGCCTCTCAGCAAAAAAGGCCTGGGTTTGATTCCCAGTTCTGGCATTTCTATGTAGAGTTTGCATATTCGGTCCTTGGTTACGTGGGTTTCCTTCCACCGTTCAAAGACACGACTGTTCCAAATCACCACTAGGTGTTAGTGTGAGTGTTGGCCCTGCAATGGCCCGGGGAGCTGTCTAGGGTGTACTCTGCCCTTGCCCAGAGTTGAAAACTCACCATCTTCCCCGCAACCCAGATTAGGATTAAGCAGCTCATAAAATGAATGAATGAATAAACAACTGTATGTGTATCACTTGTACTCAGGGGCCTGCAATTGGTAAATAGCGCTGGATATATATCTATAAATAAATGTATAGGAATTCCATTGCATTGTCCCTTGTGGTCAGCCAGATACCAAAAACTAAGAGAAACAGAAGGATAAAGGGATGAAACTCTCAAAGTGCTTTAATAATACACTGGGCTAACAGATAGCATGTTGTGCTAATCATGCATTTACACAAGCGGTGCTGATAACTTAAACAGGCCTCATCATTCAGAATGACGTTTCAACGAATTTCATATTATTCCTGAGCAGAAGTACCACCATTCATTGATAAGAATTAAACCAGACTTGACGGTCAATCTGTTAATCAGCTTCAGGTATAATGTGTAACTTGGCATGTTATTTGCATAATACAACATTAGTTACTTTCATGACAAATAAACCATGTGGCATTTAAGGAATATGAAACACACTCCGATCAAAAGATGGTAAAGTAGCACAACACTACGCAGCATGTGTAACCGAACTCTGCCATGATGCTAGAGCGTGTGTAATCATGCTCTGCAGAGGAGCGCTAACCGCTAAAACCACTGAAAGACAAATCATCAAGATCATTCTTCCTTCAGCACCGGAAGAGCAGCTTGTGTAAGTGGGATATTATTAGAGTGTTACCAAGGCCACAGAAAAAAAAACCCCAAGATTTAACGACATCACAGTTTCGGGGAGGGAGGACGTCTTTGCTTTCGTTCTTGCTAATGTTCTCTCTCTTGCTATATCTCTATTTATCTATCTATCTATCCACCTATCTATCCGTCTGGCTGTCTGTTTGATAATCTATCATTCTACCCTCCACTGTGTCTTGTGACCCTCCACCTGTCTGCCTGGTTCATTAATGATAGCAGTTGTAACTGTGTGTGAGTGTGTACATGGGGTGCCGGAGTCTGTGTCTGGTGAAATTAAGCGTTGGTGAATATGCTCGTGGGTGACAGAGACACAGCTCTGGGTGATTGTGGTCTGAGATAACTACAAGACTGGAAGTCTACACCTCCCAGTCTTTGATTCTCTCTCTAGTATTTAATAATCTAATAGGCTAAAGGTTAGAGAAGCAGCTTTGGGACTGAAAAATCGCTGGTTTCATTCCACAACCAGCAGGAAAACTGTGTGGTGGTGGGGAGTGAACTGCACCTTCCCTTTGTCCACATTCATGGATGAAGTGCCCTTGAGCAAGGCACCTAACGCCAACTGCTCTCTGGGTGCCCCCAATGAGTGTGGCAGCTCACTGCTCTGAGTGTGCGTACTCACTGCTTACATGTATGTGTGTGTGTGTGTGTGTGTGTGTGTGTGTGTGTGTGTGTGTGTGTGTGTGTGTGTGTGTGTGTGTGTGCTCACTGTGGATGGGATAACTGCAGACGATATAATTTCCCATAAGGAAAATGTAGTGGTTAGAACACTCATCTCACAGCAAGGTCCTGGGTTTAAGTCCCAGCCTCAGATGTTTCACTGTATGGAATTTCTATTTGAGTCAACACTGACTGAAGGTGTAGTGCACCCTGAACAGCTCACCAGACTATTATCGGACAACACACACACACACACACACACACACACACACACACACACACACAAATACACAATCATTAATACTTACACCTAGGGGCAATTTAGTACAGCCAATTAACCTAATGAGCATTTTTGGATTGTACTATGAGGAAGCCGAAGCACCCAGAGGAAATCTAACCTGTCGCTGCTACATGTTTTCTTTCGCAGCACTCACCGTGGTTTTGATGGCGAATGCAGTCTGAGAGAATAGAGAAAAAGTGCATCTGTTTTTCCTCCTCTTGGAAGCTGAAGTAGGCATCTTTTCTGTATGGGAGTCTCAGAAAGACAGGAAACGAACCAGGAACAGTCACCATTGGAGATGCAGCCTCCTCTTTTGAGCCTATGAAGGTGGGGTTGGGGTAAAATGAGACATATATCAAGATCCATTTGTTTTTGTGGCTTAAACTTCTTTCTTCTGGAGAAAAAGTGGGGGAAAAATGAACAGTATTTTAATCCCACTGAGGTTTAGGGATTAGGCCTGAGTCAGAGCCCTACTCCTACTGTCTACTCTGTTTAATTTTGGTCTACTTTTTAATACTTAAGTTAATATAAATTTGAAAAATGCCTGTATTAAGGCAAACAGTGGACTCCCAGTAATGCTTAAAATGCCTAAGATGACAAAGAAACTTACTGTTCAGGTCAGGGAAGGCTTTGTCCACCAGAGCACAATATTTCTCTTCTGACGTTAGCACAGTGCCCCCCGTTAGCTGAAGGGTCTGACGTGCAGGAGTGCCTTTTGCAAAAGTCTGGATATAATAAAACAGAAAAATGTACTGTCGACTATCACAACAATCAAGCGGTACCCAGTATCTCAAGATTTTGACTGGATGGCAAAAAAATATCATACCTTCGATCAATATCACAGGATTAAACATTTATACTTCAGTTTACAGACTACAGCAACTTTTGTGTTGTTGTCTAAGAATAAAATGACATGTATGGCTGCTATATTCCCAGATACAGTACAGGTGTTTTTATTACAGGTGTACTGACCCATCTGCAAAACAAGGTACATGTATTCCATTCCGCAGATGTGTCAATGTGACAAGCATGAAATTTTTTGGGTGTTTTTTTAATCCATAGTAACTCATTTTCATCATCATTTGCTGCATCAGTGTGGGAGTTGTCTCAAACGTACCTCCTGGCTGTCATGAAGCTCCAGACTGTAGTCTGCTCGTACTGTCGCAAATCTCTCCTTCCATTTCTTACTGCTGTCATCAAAGTGCAGTACTTTGTCCTTATACATCAAATCGGAGGCCTGCAGTTGGTCCTACAAACAAAATTATGCGAATTTACCTCTGGAATTAATAAAGTCTCTCTCTCTTTCTCTCTCTCTCTCTCTCTCTCAACACCTGCACACACACACACACACACACACACACACACACACACACACACACACACATGGACAATCTAGTGACTTAAAATCAACATTTACGACATGTTGCAACTTTGATAATATCCAAATATACACTGCTTTATTTTACTGTATCAATAACATGTAAGTGGTTAAACAGAGAGCTGGTCATAAACCAGCTAGCACAAGTTTCTTAGAGTCTTGTTTTAAAGAAAAATTATGCACAAATGTGCCTGCTGCTGAATTGAACATGAATATAATTGATGTGCAGATACTACACATCAACATCAGCACAAAAATATATTAAAAGCAAATTATTATTTTTTAATACACAGTTTAGCCATTAAAAAGACTCAGTCAGGTGAGTTATATGTTCTGAAGTATTTGTGTGTGGGTGTGTGTGTGTGTGTACTATATATACAAATGTATAAACATACAGTAAGCCCTTTCCCATTCGCGGTTCAGCGCTCGCAGCCCCACATACTTGCGGATTAGCGGCAAACCAGGAGGTTACAATCATGTGATTCAAATTTAGCCAATGGCTGAGAGCTTTTGTTTCTCCCTCCTGCTGATTGGTTGCAGATGATGTGTACAGTACACCTCTTTTTTTTTTTTAATCTTTTTCGCACGTTATCAACGTGATTGCTTGAATTGTGAATTCACATTTTTTTGTGTATTTTTAATTATTATTTAAGCCCTGTGATGCCCTGTGATGCCACTCAAACGCCCTGCATCTTCTGTAGCTTCTTGTAAGGAGCCTAAGCGCTTTATTTATTCTTAAATATTATCACAGTATCAAATTAAGTTTTTACTGAATCATTACTACATTTTATTTCATTATTGCTGTATAATGAGTAAAACTGTCTATAGAATGTGTTTAAGAAGCATATTTTAGTGCATGTAATATCATACATAGGATTTTAAAACCGCGTCAATTATTCGCGGGGAAGGGGCGGAACGCAACCCCCGCGAATAACGGGGCTTACTGTACCATCCATCATGTAGTTTCTCTTTTAAAAAAAGCAATACCATTAGGTATGAAACTACTTGACGTATATTATGTTTATATTTTTTGCAATAGTTATTATTTTTTTGGTTAACCTCCCCCCAAGCATGACTTTATCCGTCTGCTCTGAGGAACAGGCCTCAGAAAAAAAAAAAGTAATAATAATTATGGTGCGTTTAGAGGGCAAGATCGTTTCTAAACCAACTGTTTAGGGTTACACACAAGAAAAACAAACTGAAATACAATTTTTATGCTTATTTGTTTAATTTTAATCATGATAAATGTGACAGCGACTCTTAAGTCTCCATTTTTTATCCAAGAAACATGTACTTTTGAGTAACGTTTTTTTTAAATCCTGAGATAGTGGACAAACCAGACCGCACCATTCCTGTATAGTATATACTAAATTACAATTTTCCAAGTTTATTCAACAGTAAGCGAACCTGTTAAAATATGAACTTATCATTAAACATACGTATACGATATGACTAAATATTAGTGAACATCTGTCCATTACACTTATAAGTTGGCATTCCTAAAACGTGCATAGTTATCTAGAATAAGTTTTGCATTTTTAACATCACAATTTAGGGCAGTGGTGGCCTAGAAGTATAGGGTGCTGGATCGCTGATCCTAAGGTTGGGGGGTTTGAGTCTCAACAAGATTGTCACTGTCCCCCCCCCAGTGCAGCTAATTGGGTTATCAAAGGCCGGCCATGTGTCTCACTGTCTATGGTGAGAGGTTCATGTAAAAGAACCATTGCTGACTTTCGACACGAGTAGCTGCAAAGCCGTCATTGTGTTTCCGCCCTACGATGGCCTGGCGAGCTTTCCATGTTGTACTCTGCCCTCGCCCGGAGTCGGCTGGGATGGGTGCCAGCCTCCCCGCGACCCTAATTAGGATTAAGCGGTTACAGAAAATGAACTGAATGAACCGAACATCACAATTTCCTTTTTATGAAAATAAATGGGCCAAACCTATTCCAGTGCGATCATAATTACACACGAGTTGGTTAAGGAGTGTGCTGTGGGTAAAGTACCTTCTGTTTGAGGAGCTGCGTGTGGACCGTCTGTTGCTGTTCCACTTCATCCTGTAGCTGCGAGACAAACGCTACACAGTACTGCCTCTTATAGTGAGGGCTGAAATTATTCAACTCAGCCTCAGTCCGTCCTGCACACACACACACACACACACACACACACACACACACACACACACGCACACACACACCCACACACACACACACACACACACACACACACACACACACCCACACACACGTCAATATATACAAGTTGTGTACAATATACAGTATACAATATCTCTCCTAGGTCACTAGAGACGAGCAACTCTGTGGTCTTATTGGCTAATTTACTCCAATCAGAGCACAGAATTGAAGAAAAGGTGGAGTACATCCAGATTCAAACCGAAACCTTCTCATCGTGAGGCAACACTTCGAGCACCTAGGCTAAAGGACACAGTAACAATTCCCCAAAATACATTAATTTTCTGAACCGCTTAATCAAAATTATGGTCACGGGGAGGCTGGCACCCATCTCAGCCGACTCTGGGCGAGCGCAGAGTACACCCTGGACAGATCGCCAGGCCAATGCAGTGCAGACACACATCGACAGTAGTGACAACATGTTGATATTGGGGCTTGAACCCATGACCTTAGGATCAGTAAACCAGTACCCAACCACTGGGTCACCCTACCATCGGGCACACGCTGAACAGCTCACAAATCCATTTCAGGGCCAGCATGCGCAAGCATTCACACACACACACACACACACACACACACACACACACACACACACACACACACACACACACACACACACACACACACACTCATACATGGGGCAATTCAGAATGTCCGTCTAGGGTACATGTCTTTGGACTGGAAGAAACCCAGAGGACCCAGAGGATACTCTTACAAGCACAAAGAGAACCCAGCAAAACTCACATAGAAACGCCATAGCCTAGCCCAGGACGCAAACCCAGGATGTTTTTGCTGTAAGGTGGATGTGCTAACAACTACATCACCGCGTTACCGCCTCAAAATACAGAATCAATGAAAGTTCTGCGGTGTGCCAGCTTTCATTATACCAACAACTAATTTAAGTGCTGTGGAAAGACATTTCTTTTTTTATTAGCTGTGTAAAACCGACAGATTTATGAGATAATAATGTAACTGCTATTAGCATGCATTATTTATTTTTTTTTGTATTTATATATCAAATTTTACTATTACTGTATATTCACTTATACTAAAAATCAACTGCACTAGTTTTATATGACTTCATTTTGACAGGAGGGTCTAAAATGTGCACTCGAGTGTCCTTCCAGAGCAAATGCAATGCTATGTAGTGACATTAGTTCTGTATGTTCCAAAATCCAGAAACAGTCCAACAACATTGTTAAACAGGAACATTAATATGGCTTTTAATTCAAATGTTCACACTTCATAGCATTTAATTCAATTTACTCTATATTACAGCTAACGCAACTAGACTTATATTCCTCATTTTGTGTGATCTTGTGCCTAAAGAATCTATCATTTCTTCACAGTCTGGTGAATTTTTTTAGATGTTGCATTTGTAAGAGGAAAAACAGATCTAAGTTCAGGGCCAACTCTATGATACATTATGGAGAAATTCGGGCTGAGGCTTAATGCTTCACTGCTCTGCCAAAATAACATGGCACGGTGATGTGGAGTCTGCATTTCCTCTTATTTCCAGTTGCAAGTCCAGCAACCTTCTCCATTTTAGATTTAGCTGCTTATTTTCAGAGAAAAAGAAACAGACTCAGAGACAGAATAATTCATTTTCCTCTGTGATAAGTGAGATAACAGCTTCTCCTGTCTCTCTGGATTCAACGATGATGTTTATTACATCAATACCGACCTCACTGAAGACATGTCCACATCAAAGCTTACATTATTTTCTTGCTGCCAACATTTTATTAATGGTTAATGACATCACTCAATCACTCGCTCAGTCATTTGCTGAACAGCTTAATCCTAATGATCCTTAAAAGGGTCATAGAGAAGCTGAAGCCTATGTCAGCTGACACTGGACAAAGGATGGGTACACCCTGAACAGCTCTCCAGACCATCGCAGGGATAGCACGACCCATTCACTCACACCTAGTGGCAATTTGGAACATCCAGTTAGTCTAATGTGCATGTTTTTGGACTATGAAAGGAAACCATGGTACCTGGTGTAAACCCACACAAGCACAGGAAGATGTCCTGGATGAACCCGAACCCAAATCCTGGATATTCTGCTGTGAGGTGGATGCGCTAACCACTAGGCCGCCATGCTGCCCTACAACAATACTGTACATTTAGATTTCCAGTATGTCTTTAGACATGTGGTTTACAAAAGAAAAGGAGAAATTATATATTTATGCCAAAGAGATAGGAATTCTTTGTATGCTATTAAAATTAAACCCGTGTCTGATTCCTGTTATGTAATCAGCCTGGTTCTTCATCTTGTGCTGATAAATGAATTTAGAGGCATAGCTATGAGATAACGGTTTCCTGTAGATTCCTGGCTGGGAAATTGTGCACTTTTCTCTTTAAGGCACATAGCAGGAAGATAGGAAAACACACACACACACACACACACACACACACACACACACACACACACACACACACACACACACACACACACACACACAGAGAGAGCGAAAAAGACACTATTGAGACATACTTGCAGTGTTTATTACTACTGCTTTCGGTGATACCTCAAAAGTTATTCCAGTTGGTTCGTTACAACAAACAGGGTTTGGACAAAATAATGGAAACACCTAACATTTTGGCATCATAATCTTTGAGCATAATTTAAACAATCAAAACTTGGCATATGTTATTATTTTTTATGTAAGAATTTTGTTATTTGATATGCTGATGTAAAATAAATGTTCCCCCCCCCCTTTTTTCATATATTGAAAACATTTTTCAGATATGGCAGACCTCTCAGATTTTAAAAGAGGCCAAATTGTTGGTGCTCGTATGGTCGGCGCTAGTTTAACAAAAACTGTCCAAATGTTCGGTGTTTGAAGGGGTACTGTCTCAAAAGTAATGACTGCCTTTGAAAGAGAGGGGAAAAACGTCCTCAGCAAAGCACAAGTCTGCCATCGTCTCTAAAAGAGTTGGAGGGGATTCTAACTGAAGAATGGCTTAAAATTCCTTTAGAAACAATTCATATGCCAAGTTTTGATTGTTTAAATTATGTTCAAAGATTATGATGCCAAAATGTTAGGTGTTTCCATTATTTTGTCCACCCCTATACACAACTCAGGAAATGATTGTGAAGTAATGTGGTCAAGAGTCAGAATATATGCAACTTTGCAGAATAGGGTCCTGTTTTGTACTCAAGCTCTTGCAAATGCAACTAAAATGGTTGCAATCTTCCCTGAAAGATTTGCATGTCACCCTGTATAATTAGCACTTAATTGTGCTCTCAATGCTGTCTCTCTCTCTCTTTCAGAAGTCTTTTTAGGGTTTGTATTTTTTAATTTTCATTTTTTAATTCTACCACTGACATGATAATCTACCGTATTTGACGTAATAAGCACTCTGCTCCAATAATCGCCCCCTCAGTGTTTTTTTTTTTTTTTTTTTTTTTTTTTTTTAATAACCGCCCACATGTACTGGAAGCAAAATTGTAGATCAAACTTACCAATTTTATTCGATCAGTCTCTGTAACCGTAAAATGAGGTGTTCACTACCTGTAAAAGTGAGTCTACATGGTATTTCAAGACCCCCTGCCACTGGGGAATGTCTATAATGTTCATCAGTAACAACCCGTTTGATTGTACCACCGTGCTTTAAAAAACAGGAAAATATTTTGTTGTGTTCTCTTGGTAAATGTCCAACAACCGATGAACCATTAGAAACCGCTACAGCAAAACTATTGGATGCTCTGAATGAATGGAGCAATGAGCCAGATATGGACCAATCAGAAAGTGATGACGAGTATCTTTCACCCGATTCGCCTGCTCACTATCTTCATAAATTTAAAGACGTTCCTGGCCATGTGCTTTAGTTTATGTTCGTGTTGATTGGTTCAACGTGCCATGTGCTAAAGTTGACAATCATGTTGATTGGCTCTATTTTACTTCCGCGAAAATGTTTAAAGCAACAGCACTGGGAGAGAAAATTAAAGAGTCTTTTTTAAATTATGCTGTTTTCTGTTTATTTTCAGCTTTCATGTTAGTAATTTGGTTGATACCACAAAATGAATAACACGAAGACCGGTAAAACTCTTTTATTGTTCTGTTATGATTCATGTTTTCCACCTCGATGGTAATAAGCACTTACCGTTCCACTCCGCAGGTAAACATTTTAATAAGCGCCCACCCACTCCAATTTTTTTAAGCGCTCTGGACGCTTATCACGTCGAATACGGTATTTTCACACCGGGTTTCTTACATTAGTGTAAGCAACCACCTTCTCTGGACCTCATTGGTTCTACTTATTTGTTGATGTATGAAAGATCAAGCTGATTCGGTCAGTTCTAATTTAGTCATTTAATAAAGTATATGATAATAAGTACTAAAACATGTAATCTTGCATTATGGCCATGGTTTCAGAAAGTCTGAATCAATTCACCCTTTTCCAGTGATTAGGCAAGACTTTATCCTCTTTGGGACATTTCCATCATATCAATTGGCTGTGTGTACGTGTGAGAATTTACACATCCTGCGTCCTAAATTAGGAGCTCAACCTTTAACTCTATGCCTTTCACTTTATGACCCCATTCCCAGTTGACAGATTTTACGACTAAAGAAACAATGTTGACTGCTTAACATTACCCCAAAAACTAGGGAAGACTGCAGTGTACTAGCTATGCAATGTCTGGGAAAGTAGGCTTAGGTTCAATAATGGCAATAATTATACAGACATACAACCTCAGAAAACTTATAAACTATAGTTAAACTCTTATTAATCATAATAGTCATAACTTAAACTTACCATTATTAGCACCGCCATGTCGCTAATCATCTCACAGATCACTAACTGAAATAAATAGTAGAGGAGTAGTCTCGTTCTGTTCCCTAAGATGCGATATATATATATATATATATATATAATAATATACACATTTGGCTGAATACAGAGATCCCTAACTTTTGGCAGTTAATGAGGACCGAGACCCCCCACGACCACCGATTTCCGTGAAGTAGGATCAACCCCCCTGACTGATGTATACGTACATGTATATGTGTTTTTAATATCAATAAATACATATACAATGCTATAAATGCTTATAATAACAATTAAACATTCAAAATAATGCATAAGCGGTAAATAAAATATAAAAACTCACACATACAGACGCACGCACTCAGATGCACACCTCACATAAAAATGTAAGTAGTTTTGATGGGAGGTTTCAGGTTGTTTTTTTTGTTTGATGTTTGTTTAGGGTTTCTGTTTTGCGTAATTGGCCTTGTTTTGTGGCATTTTCCTTAACGTTTTTTCCTATTTTTCCTTAATTTCCTTATTTTTATTTTTCAATGCATATTTTTAAAAAAAACGTGATACACTGAAGCTGCAGAAACTGAAGCACGACGTTCTCAAAAAATTTGCATATTGTGATGAAGTTGATTATTTTCTGTAATGTACTGATAAACATTAGACTTTCATATATTTTAGATTCATTACACACAACTAGTAGTTCAAGCCTTTTATTGTTTTAATATTGATAATTTTGGCAAAAAAGTAAAGAAAAACCAAAAATCCCTATCTCAAAAATTTTCATCTGACCAATTAAAAAAAGTGTTTTTAATACAAAAAAGTCAACCTTCAAATAATTATTTTCAGTTATGCACTTAATACTTGGTCGGGAATCCTTTTGCAGAAATGACTGCTTCATTGCGGCGTGGCATGGAGGCAATCAGCCTGTGGCACTGCTGAGGTGTTATGGAGGCCCAGGATGCTTCGATAGCGGCCTTAAGCTCATCCACAGTGTTGGGTCTGGTGTCTATCAACTTTCTCTTCACAATATCTCACAGATTCTCTATGGGCTTCAGGTTAGGAGAGTTGGCAGGCCAATTGAGCACAGTAATACCATGGCCAGTAAACCATTTAGCAGTGGTTTTGGCACTGTGAGCAGGTGCCAGGTCGTGCTGAAAAATGAAATCTTCATCTCCATAAAGCTTTTCAGCAGATGGAAGCATGAAGTGCTCCAAAATCTCCTGATAGCTAGCTGCATTGACCCCGCCCTTGATAAAACACAGTGGACCAACACCAGCAGCTGACATGGCACCCCAGACCATCACTGACTGTGGGTACTTGACACTGGACTTCAGGCATTTTGGCATTTCCTTCTCCCCAGTCTTCCTCCAGACTCTGGCACCTTGATTTCCGAATGACATGCAAAATTTGCTTTCATCCCAAAAAAGTACTTTGGACCATTGAGCAACAGTCCAGTGCTGCTTCTGTGGTTCAAAAGTGGCTTGACCTGGGGAATGCGGCACCTGAAGCCCATTTCCTGCACACGCCTGGGCACGGTGGCGCTGGATGTTTCTACTTCAGACTCAGTCCACTGCTTCCACAGATCCCCCAAGGTCTGGAATCGGCCCTTCTCCACAATCTTCCTCAGGGTCCGGTTACCTCTTCTGGTTGTGCAGCGTTTTCTGCTATACTTTTTCCTTCCCACAGACGTCCCACTGAGGTGCCTTGATACAGCACTCTGGGAACAGCCTATTTGCTCAGAGATTTCTTTCTGTGTCTTTCCCTCTTGCTTGAGGATGTCAAGGATGGCTTTCTGGACAGCAGTCAGGTCGGCAGTCTTACCCATGATTGCGGTTTTGAGTAATGAACCAGGCTGGGAGTTTTTAAAAGCCTCAGGAATCTTTTGCAGGTGTTTAGAGTTAATTGGTTGATTCAGATGATTAGGTTAATAGCTCGTTTAGACTACCTTTTCATGATATGCTAATTTTTTGAGATAGGAATTTTGGGTTTTCATGAGCTGTATGCCAAAATCATCAGTATTAAAACAATAAAAGACCTGAAATATTTCAGTTAGTGTGCAATGAATCTAAAATATATGAAAGTTTAATTTTTATCAGGACAGTACAGAACATAATGAACTTTATCACAGTATGCTAATTTTTTGAGAAGGACCTGTATATATATATATATATATATATATATATATATATATATATATATATATATATATATATATATATATATATGAGAGTGCGTATATATACAGTAGTACCTCACTTTATGAAAGTCTCACCAAATGAGAAATGCAGGTTACAAAACGCATTTTCCTAAATTTTTTGTCTCTGTATACGAAACAAGTTCAAGTTACGAAAACGCCATCTTAAAAATTCAAACAGGTCATTCAAACATTAAAACGCGCCAGTCAAACATTCAAACAATGCATGAGCTGCTCTCCCATTAATGACGTTCAAACATCCCACCCCGCTGGCCTCCCATTGGAGAACAACTGAGCTGTCGTTCATGTCGCCTTCACTCAAGCGCCATCTTGGACAGGTCCACCTGACGCCATCTTGGACAGGGATCCCATTGGCTAGGAGGGATGACGCAGCTAACTCCCATTGCCTATTATGGAGCTGAATCTACCATGATGCTTTTCATGTAAAGAACAGAGAGACTGTTGTTTTATGCTTTATTTCTTGACTCAGGCTTTTAACCTTCCAGAAACATTTGTAAGATTATAACTCTGCTAAGAAGACATGGTCAACACACGCGTGCACACACACGCGCTTGCACGCATACACACACGCGTGCACACACACACACACACACACACACACGCGTGCGCGTGTGATTTCCGGTGCGAGTGAGAAGAAGAAACGGGCTCGAGTGATATCACAAAGGAATATGGCCAAACCTATCTACCATCAGTACGATATTGAAGCAGAAGGAGGTCTTAAAAGGTATACTTTTATAATTTTTAAAGGGTTTAGGGGGTACATGTGTGTGTGTGTGTGTGTGTGTGTGTGTGTGTGTGTGTGTGTGTGTGTGTGTGTTTGTGTGTGAGTGTGTGTGTGTGTGTGTGTGTGTGTGTGTGTGTGTGTGTGTGTGTGTTTGTGGTTTGTGAATATTTTCTGGTCGAAGAAAAGGCTTGTGTCTTGCCAATCGGCCATAGTATCCCATTTGATGAAGATTTCAAGCAACAGTTTTTGAACTGGTTTGGGTGATTTCTGCAATGTCTATTGCCTTGGAACAGAGCTTTCCCCCATTGCTCTCTTCACAGAGTAAAGGCATCTTTCTGATAGACCAGGTTGACCTGGTCATGGATCTGTGTTGGTCTTGCCCTCACTGTTTATTTTTCTGTCAACTCTTTACCATTGACATAGGAATATTCAAGTTGTTGGGTATTTATGGCTGGCTGGTGCCATCCTCTGACTGACCCACAATTTGACTTCTCTATAAATCTGACAATTTAATGACATAAATTTATTGAACCCGAGCCAGACTGCTGTGTAAAAGTGCACAAAGTTATGGTAAAATTATAGAAGCATGCCTCGTATACCAGGTGCTCAAGAATTGTTAGATTTTATATTACCGTATACTGTAGATTATAATCCAATAATTTTTATTTTTTACTGTCATGTAGATGAAAACATAGTGCAGTATAACTGTGCAAGATCACTATAGAGTTAAATTATATTAAATCACTCATGGTATATTTTTCTGTTTATTTTGGGAACTTTTGTAAAAATAATTTACCCATGTTGCATTGCAGCATGCAGAAGATTATGAGGGTTACGTCAGCCATGTTTTAGGAAATCGGCATACTGCAAATTTTTATGCTATTCAAAGCCTGCATAGTATGCCAGCTACATACTTTTCTCAGTTTGACAGAAGGCCTCGTAGCTTGTAGGTGTAATTAAATATAATTTTACCTCCATTATAGTCATGTTTAATTGCAGGATGTTGATGAAGATAACAGTGGAACATGCTGAGAGAGACACAATAAAGCTCCATGTACAAAAGCAGCTAGTTTCCAAGTGGAGAATTCAGATGCAAAGCCCAGCACAACTACTTTACCTATTTTGTTTTAAAACAATGAAATTTACCTGGTGATCGGGATAAGCCTCACCTTATTTCTTATTTTCCGTTATAGAATTGTAAAGGACACTGACCAAAAAAAATCACATTGTTCGAAATAAACCTTTGTTCGTACCTTGCTAAAATGTTACTGAGCAAGTACCACTCTAGTATTTAGTTTTTCAAATAAATAAAAGATGGCGCTAACATGTAACAAAGCAAACAGAATTTGCTGCTTATGAGCTTCTGCAAACAAACTGCATGTTTGCTTGGATTTACTACAGTTCAAATGGGGTTCATTCCCTTTCTGAAACACTTAATCCTAATTAGGGTCGCGGGGGGCTGGTGCACACCTCAGCTGACTCTGGGTGAGGGCAGAGTACACCCTGGACAGCTCAACTAGGCCATCACAAGGTAATGGCTACACAATCTACTCTTCACGAAAGACCACAGACCGTGTGAGACATGGCTGGCTTTTGATAAGCTAGTTAGCTGCACTGGGGGACAGCAGTGGCAACCCATTGATATTGGGGCTTGGACCCCTGACCTTGGGATCAGTAATCCAATATCCTACCACTGAGCCACCAGTGCCCCTACTAACAAGGCTTTGCTGCAAAATGTCTGCCTTCATCAGCTACAGGGTACCGTGGACTTTCACATCCACTTTTTAAGGGATTTGGCACTTACGGGGTTTTCCATCATAACTATTCTAGTATTCACCTCATAATCAGGTAAATAAATGCGGTACCCACAAAACAAAGAATAAATAATTAGTTACAAATTAAGTAAATGCTGCAAAATTGTAAAACTGAGTCATAATATACATTATATCATCAACTGAGAATTAAAAAGGTCTATCGAGCATTTGAATGAAATGGCAGCGAGACATTGTTAATTGTCAATTGATGATATGGTGAAAGGTTTGAGAAAGCACGACTATCACTGCCATAATTGGTCCTTTCCTAACCAGCAGCGAGGAGAGGGAGGGGTGCGTGTTTTCCGGAAGTTGTTAATACTATGTATCGCTGTAAACATATTTAACGATGAGGTCATAAGCCACTTCTGTAAGGTTTTGAAAAGAAGGCAGAAACAAGCAACTTTAGAAATGTTCTTCAAGAAAAGAAAGGGACATCCTGAAGAAGAGTCATTCACACCAAAGCGAGTAGCAAGAGAAAAAAAAACACCTTTGGCTGATTCACCTGAAGCTGTTATGGAAGAGGATCCCCCTCCTCTCTTCCTTTCTGTTATGGAAGGGGATCCCCCCCCCGATCCCCCACTCCAACATTTACATATGCCAACTGCTCACCACCACGAAGGTAAAAATTCTTATCTTTATTATTGTTATGCTTTGACTGTACTGTGGTTTTTATTTTAGTGTGTTATGGTCTCTTTTGTGAAAGACTCTGGTTTTGGCGACTCTAACTCTCTCTCTCTCTCTCTCTCTTTATGCATGCAGCACTGGAGAGGGGCGTGGCCGTCACACGTGGGTGGAGTGCTAAGCACACACACCTGATTCCACTTAGCAATCACCGGGCTTCTCTAATAGTAACTACAATTTCCCCATGCTCTAGTGCCTTCCCTGTGAATAATAAAGCTTCTCCGTTTCCATCACACTCTGTCTCCTGCAATTTTGGGTCCTGCTGAATGTTCCTGGCGTCACAGAATCTTCTAGCCCTTCTGTGGCGTAGCACTCCACCCACGTGTGACAGCCATGCCCCTCTCCAGCACAAGCATGCATAAAAAAGAAAGAGAGTTAGAGCCGCCAAAACCAGAGTCTCTCACAACACAGACCATAATACAAAATTTTGTGTGTGTGTATATATATATATATATATATATATATATATATATATATATATAATAGTAAATTTAAAATAAGTGGGTAAAACTGTCTGCTTGAATACAGTCATTGTCGTCCCCTTCCCAGCCCCTACGCATGCAAACTATCAATATGATGACATGTGGAGGCAGTGACGGAAAGCAAAAAGTAAGGCCACTTATTTATCAATGTTCATGATAGGTGTGAACCTGTGGGGCAGTGGTGGTCTAGTGGTATAGGGTGCTGGATTGCTGATCCAAAGGTTGGGGGTTCGAGTCCCACTCTCCACAAGGTTGTCACTGTCCCCCCCAGTGCAGCTAACTGGGTTATCAAAGGCGGGCCATGTCTCTCACTGTCTATGGTGAGAGGCATGTAAAAGAACCATTGCTGACTTTCGTAAAGAGTAGCTGCAAAGTCGTTAGCGTGTGTCTGTCCCTTGCTAAAAAGGGTTGTGACAGGAAGGCCATCCGACGTCAAAACCTCTGCCAAATCAAATGTGCGAATCAGATGATTCGCTGTGGTGACTCCTGGGTAAAAGGGAAAAGGCCGAAAGGAAGACAGACATGATAGGTGTGAACCTGAAGATGTTCTTCCAAAGAAAGCCAGTACAATTGATATAACATGACCAACAGTAAATTTTCTTGTGAACACCATGTACAATTCATTCTCTTTTTGCTTTCAGTAAAGGCACCCAATTTGTGCAAGAGTCTCTGACATAGGAAGGGTAAATAAACACAGCTGGGTATTTGGTCTGTATGCTCACATCTGGAGTGGTTTCAAACTGCCCTGCATCCTCGCCACACAAACACAAGCAGCTTTGTATATCTGAAAACCCTGCAGTGGAAACTGTCTGGGTTTTGGTATTGCACTGATCCTTTGAATCCAGCTCTGTGTAAATGAATTTTGTAGTGTATGTGCGCATACATGTAGAGATGATAATGTGAGATAAATAATGAACTCAAAAAGTTGCTGTTGCTGCCTTCCCTTCATACACCTCATCTGTTAATTCTAAGAACATGTTAAATAGCATTTGGGGAAAACATCACAACTGTATACAGGGAACCCTTACTTTCCGTGGTTAATTGGGACTGCGATTGGGACCACCGAAATCCGCGAAGTAGGATCACGCCCCCAACCCCCCTGACTGACGTATACGTACATGTATATGTGTATATAATATCAATAAATACATATTCAATGCTATAAATGCATATAACAATTAAACATTTAAAAATGCATAAGATGTAAATAAAATATAAATACACAAACATAGAGATGCGCGTGCTCGTACTCAGATGCGCACCTCACAACAATGTAAATAGCTTTGATGGGAGGTTTTGGGTTGTTTTTTGTTTTGTGTTTGTTTAGGGTTTTTTTTTTTTTGCATAATTGGCCTTGTTTTTGTGGCATTTTCCTTAACTTCCCCCTATTCTTCCTTAATTTCCTTATTTTTTAATTTGATGAATATTAAAAAAAAAAAAAAAAAAAAACGCAATGCACTAAAGCCACATGAATTGAAGCGCAAAGTAGCGAGGGATCCCTGTATATATTATAAATACAGATATATTATATGTATATTAAATCATGTGAAAAATGACAAGTACCCAGTGACAACATTTTTGTCATATTGTCAACTCATAAACTGATTTCATCTTGATAAAAAGGTTTTCACCACACGTAGTATATGTTAGTGATAGAAATATAGGCAATTAAGAAAAGCTGTAAATTAATACCCTGTCTTTCTCACTCTCACAGTCAGGTGAGAAAACAATGAGGTTGGTCAGAAAACAGAAAGCAAATAAACCAATACTTCTTGATATGCTTTACATCCTGCAACCTCCCAGACCAGGCCTTTTCGCTAACACCTTTTCTGCAGGGACTTGGAGCTCTACTTTTGTACACAGTATAAGGTATTAGGTCACTTCCTGTAGCAAGCCCCTCATCACACTGAAGCGTTTGCAAAAACAAACCTTTACCACAACAAGCCTGAGTGTACAGTATGATCAAACTGCTCACCCACTTTCATTTAATCAGTCATTAAAAAAAAAAAAAAAAATATATATATATATATATATATATATTTATATATATATATATATATATATATATATATATATATATATATATATATATATATATACACTTTTTTATACTATAAAAAGGAATTATTTTAATTAACAAATAAATATTTTGGCCTCAATTACATGGAATAATTTCATGGAAAATATGTGGCTGTGCAGTAATCAGTCAAATCAAAACAAACTGCTATCATCTGACCTGCAAAAAGGGCTTAAATAAAAGATTGTTTGCCAAAAACTAATAAAAAAGTTTGTGTTGTTGCCTATGGAGAAAAAAAATGTCTAGAAAAACAGGGTAAAAAATGCTACTTGGATTCCTCATTCACTGAGTTTTATTTGCAGACTGTCCTACAGATAATCTATAAATGGGCCTAGTTGCAGCATTTGATGATTATTTTTATAATTTGAAAATGTTCATTCAGGTACTCTAATTAGGTCACATGGAGGCTGGGGTTTATCTTAACCAACTCTGGGTGAGGGCCAAAAAAAAAAAAAAAAAAAAACCCACCTTAAACAAAACAAAACAAAAAACAACCTAAAACCTCCCATCGAAGCTACTTACATTTTTGTGAGGTGCCGCATCTGAGTGCTGCACGCGTGCGTCTGTATGTGGGGGTATTTATATTTTATTTGCATCTTATGCATTATTTTTTAATGTTTAATTCTTATTATAAGCATTTATAGCATTGAATATGTATTTATTGATATTATATGTGTGTGTGTACGTATACGTCAGTCGGGGGGGGGGGGGGGGGGGTGTTTGATACTGCTTTGCGGAATTTGGTGGTCGCGGGGGATCCCTGTACATGTTTCTCCATAAGGATTCTGACCTGTTCGATTTTTCCTTAATATAGAATCATTCATGAAGTACATTAAAAAAATGTTATGATGTGAATGTATCATTTTCATTCAATTTATCAAAAATAAATTTATGAGATTTATCAACCAATGTGGTTGAATACACAGGGGCTGCTAGGAGAAATATCTCACAAAAGAACATTAATCGTGACCCTAAGAAATCAAACCCCATATCAAATATATTTCAGAGGCTTATTACTCAAAACGGCCAAGAAATTCTACATGTGGAAAGGGTAATTCATCTCTAGTTTTTTTTGACTGCCTCACAGTATGATTTCATTACGTGTCAATATTGTTTGATGATGTGCTGAAATATGTCGGAAACAACATCCTGTGAAATGGTCAAACGACAGACGTTTTCTGGAACGTCTTATTCAGTAATACATTTCTCAAAAACATAGCAAAAATTATGGTTAGTGCTCATAAATCTCCTTTTATTCCATGTGAAACTTAATATTTAAAAATAAAGTGTTGATAGCAGGAGCTGGAGTTCCAGACTTGGAGGTTTAGCTGAATTTTTTGGCTCATTTCCCTGGGAAGATGTGAGAAACAAGGCGCTCCAGATTGACCACATCAGACTGTGAGATCTGCTTTCAGCTGGCCAACATACAACATAGAAATGGAGCAGCTGGAGCATATCGAATGAGATCTGAGCAGAGGGGCTCTGAATGTGTATGTAGGGGAGAGCTAGAGTAGTGAGGACTGTTTTTTTGTGTGTTTTTAAGATTTTTGGGAAGGAAAGTAAACGAAAATGCACGACTTGGTGTGGGTTGAATGTTGGTGTTCTGCTGCACAGCTACCACAACTCTCCATTATCAAAGTGACACGTGTTCTTGATGTACAGACGATCCCCGACTTACGTTCATCCGTTTTACGTTTTTTCGATCGTTTTTTTTTCCCCCCAAAAAAAAGGCAAATTTTGAGTTTAGACGTACCTACGTAGTACGCTGAAGTAATGACGCTGCACTCATTGTTTACAAACTACAGACTGAGTGTGTACACACACATATACACACACACACACACACACACATATATATATATATATATATATATATATATATATATATATATATATATATATATATAATAAAAATAAAAGGAGAGGACAAAGACTTTCTATTGAAACTCCATTCATCACTACAGATCTGTTTCGAGGGGTGGTGAAACCATCCTCTCTCTTCAGGTGATTATAGAAGAATGTATATATATATATACACACACACACACACACACACACACACTGTATATATATCTCAATGGGGCAGTGGTGGTCTAGTGGATAGGGCGCAGGATCGCGGAGCCGAAGGTTGGGGGTTTGAGTCCCCACAGGGTTGTCACTGTCCCCCCAGTGCGGCTAACTGGGTTATCAAAGGCGGGCCATGTCTCTCACTGTCTATGGTGAAAGGCATGTAAAAGAACCATTGCTGACTTTCGTAAAGAGTAGGCTGCAAAGCCGTCAGCGTATTTCTGTCCCTTGCAAAAAGGGTTGTGACAGGAAGGGCATCCGATGTAAAAACCTATGCCAAATCAAATGTGCGAATCAGACGATTTGCTGTGGCGACTCCTGAGAAAAGGGAAAAAGCCGAAAGAAAGACAGACAGACTATATATATATATATATATATATATATATATATATATATATATATCAGTTATATCGCGTGTTACCCTTGTGTTAAGACGTCGTCTATGTGATCTTTGTGTTTACACTGTTTTGTGGACTTTTGTAACCCTAAGCAAATCTTTTTGGTCAGAAGTGTAAGCCTACAAGCATGGGTGCAAGTCTCATACACACAGATGAATTAACTATCTGTTCAGATCGGCACAATCTTTATATTTATTATCTTTTATCAGAATCCTAAGAGTGTATACTTATGTTTATATTAATATTAATTAGGATTTGTACTTGTTCTTTGTATGCATCTCTTGAATAAAGTTTACTTACTTACTTACACAAAAGAAAGAACTCTCTGCTCTGCTGGGATTCACGTGCAGGCTGTGTTCTAAACGAGTTCAACGGCACCCTTGCGCACTTGAAAGACCGAAAGTCTGTACAACCCACAGCAAGTACACTACTTTCGGTATTGAGCGCTTCACATATTGTAAGTGTTGATTGACTGTTTTAAGCTTCATGTAAAGTGCCTCGGTATATATAAGTGACTTATTTGAAATTAATGTTGATATTATTTTACAATGTTATGTTTATAATAATTGATTTAGGGGTGTTTTTTATGTGATACGGTAATGATATTTATGGATGTATAGTACGGTATGAGTGTCATACGTCATACGTCACTGTAACAACTTACATTCACTTTCAACTTACGTTCGGCCGTCCGGAACCAATTAAAAACGTAAGTCGGGGAGCGTCTGTAATTTTATTACAAAAACTAACTTCTCTAATGTAGTTAATTCAGATGAAGTTAATGGCTTCCATAATCATCATTGGTGTTCTGGCAGTCTGGTGACTTTTGGTGCTAATATTAACAAGGGTGTTGCAAATACTACCAGGATTCCCACATTATACACCATCTGGGGTCGCACTTGGAGTCACTGTGCTATGAGAGTCATGTCATGCCTTTGCCATGAGAGCGGCCGATGGAGCAGCCACATGCTGGCTGCACATGACACAAAGCTGGCTGTCAATGTCTGCCAAGTGGACACACATTGCTTTAGAGACTTTTTTCCCCATAATCCATTCAAGTGGAAAATTTTGGGGTTAAAATGAAATTTCTGTCAGACCTGGCCAGAAAGATTTGGGATATTTGTCAGTAATAGACAACTATAGAGGATAGGGTGAGATGGAGGCAGATGATTCGCTGTGGTGACCCCTGAAGGGAAAAGCCGAATGGAAAAGAAGAAGAAGATATGAAACATGGATTTGTTTAGCTCCATGGACACTGGCTCACTGCTAACAGACATTGGCTGAGTGAATAAAACGTCATAGTCTTATCTACTAAAGGTGTTGACTCAAGTATAGTAATGTAACATTATGTTCAATATCCAGAGTTAGAGACATAAAGTGGTATCTGTAGTATCTTACCACGTCCACGTGGATATGTGTCTACCAAGTGCTGAGAATACTAACTGCAAATAATGGAAAATTTCTACTCCCAACCATACAGCAGGGCATATGGAGAACGTGCCAGTTGTGGAAACACAAACATGTCACATGTGTGCGTCTCTCACCGGGAGGAGGGGGAGTGAGTCTGGAATCAGTACAGCCTGTAAGGGAGTGTGAGTAATTTCCCCAGGCCCTAATGCAAGCCAGAAATGAGGGCCTATCCTGAAGTGACCCGAAAATACACACGGTGAAATGCATACGAATTAATGTTGAAAGCTAATCAGGTGAACCACAAAGACAGCAGTAAAATTTGACCTTCATGATTTCTGGGACCACAATATGCGGCTGTTTAGACCACAGTGACGATCAGCTTCGTGCCAGCATTCTAAATCATTCGGTGCTGAAACGCAACCTCTTTTCTGAACATGACAGCTGGAATCTGTTTAGTCAGAGTCAGTTAATACGAGTAGATTATTCTTTCTCTATACAGTACTTCTTTCTGTCTTTCTTTATCCATGAATCATCTGTCGCTAGTAAACACACCGTCGTCCACTCCGTAACAGAAGGGAAGCACATCAGGCGAGGTTTTGAGTCATACATTTCTTTCTCGGTGCTCATGTTTTGAGTGATTTCATCCAAACCAAAGCCATTTTAAAAATGGAACCTGGGTTTAATCCAGAATCAGTCACCGCTTCAGCTACATAGTGGGGGGAAAAAAAAAAAAAAACAGCAGGAACTTATCTCCAATGAGCATCTGGGACCTCTGTAATAAATGTCTTCTTGGTGATAAAAACCTTCTCATGTACGTTATATGTGAGCAATATCAGATGGGATCGGTAACATTTCTTTTCTGAGAAAGTCAGTTATACATGAAGCAGACTCTTTCCAGGTGGAGTCAATATAAAAATATCTATAGCGGTAACATACTAACATACAGCAATGTCTTATGCCCAGCAGCGAATCTATGAGACTAAACCTGGGTTTACACTGGGGCCAAGATGTCCACGATCTACACAATTTTAGAGAACTGTGATGAGCTTGGGGTGGTTATGGGATAAAATCGAGCAGATCTTGAAGGAACTTGGTGAAATCATCAAAACTTGATGATTATTACCATTTATCAAGATTTGACAACAATCATGTGGAAATCGTAGTAGAGCGAATTAGAGCCTAACAGACCTTGATCTGCCATCTTAGGGGTGGTTTTATTTCCCTAGCGTGCTCCAAGCATGCTCAGAAATCGTGGCACACCAGGCTTTTTTTTCACTTGTAGAGATCATGGCCATCGTTGCCACAGTGTAAATCCAGGGTACACAGCTAATCAGAAAGTGAAGCTTATGGTTTCGAAACTGACATGCAAACTTCATGTTTAAAACATTGCGCTAGCCACACACTGTGTCCTCAAATTGTTCAATATTTCAAACTGTTTCTCACCATCTGAGACACTCACCACATTTCATGAATTTACTACGATTTCCAGCTCAGTCAAATGATCAGGAAGTGAGGGTAATATTTACATTTATATTACCTGGGATATGCAGACATGTATGATGTTTTTCACATAGCAAATACAGGGATCCCTCGCTACTTTGTGCTTCAATTTATGCGACTTCAGTGCATCACGTTTTTTTTAATATTCATCGAAGAAAAAATAAGGAAATTAAGGAAGAATTGGGAGAAAAGTTAAGGAAAATTCCATAAAACAAGACTAATTTTGCAAAAAACCCAAAACAAAAAACAACCCAAAACCTCCCATCAAAACTACTTACATTTTTATGAGAGGTGCGCATCTGAGTGCATGCGCACATCTGCGTGCGTGCACGCGCATCTATATGTGTGAGTATTTATATTTTATTTACATCTTATGCATTATTTTTTAATGTTTAATTGTTATTACTGTATAAGCATTTATAGCATTGAATATGTATTCATTGATATTATATGAACATATACATGTACATATATGTCAGTTGGGAAGGGGTTAATCTTACTTTGCGGAATTTGGTGGTCTCGTGGGGATCGCAATTAACAGCGGAAAGTGAGGGAGTCACTTTTGCCAGTATGTTGTAGACCAGCATGTCTTCAATGGTTAATGAGACATTGAAGTGTAAAAAGTAATAGAGCAGAATCTATGTTTCCTTTACATTAGATTTCAAACCAACAACAAAAAAGTCACAAAAAATATTCAACTTGTGCAGCATAGTTGTGAACATGTCTGACTCACAGCAAGAAGGTCCTTGATTTCAGACCTGTTCTTTTAGTGATGGTGCTTCTGTGTGGAGTTATAGTTTCCCCAGGTACTCTGGTTTCCTCCACAGTCCAAAGACATGCACATTAGGATAATTAATTCATTAATTTTCTGAAACACTTAATCCTAATTAGGGTCGATGGGAACATGGTGCCCATCTCAGTCAACTCAAGGCAAGGGTGGGGTACACCCCGGACAGCTCACCAGGCCATTGCAGGGCCAACACTCACACAACCATTCACACTCACACTCACAATTAGGCTAACTAGCTGTTCTAAATTGCCCCAGACGTGATTCAGTGTGTCAGTTGTTGTATGTGTGTTGCCCAGCAATGGACTGGTGATGACTGGTGTTTAGGGTGTACCATGCCTTCACTCAGAGTAGGCTGAGACAGGCTCCAGCTTCCTTGCAACTCTAGTGGGATTAAGCTATTCAGAAAATGGATTAATGGTTGGATGATTCAACATAAGAGACTAACGTCATCGATTCTTACACAGTTAATGGGAAATCCACAACAATAATCTACACATAGTATGAAGATAAACATAAAAATGTGTTGACTGGAACTTTAAACTGTGAATCTGCAATGTGCAAACAGATTAGGTCATGTCAATGCCATGGATTTATCCAAACAAACTCAAGAAATATCACGGAATATAAATTGAATGCAAACAAATAATTGATCAGAATGTTCATAGAATACATCAGATGGTTTATTTCCATATGCTTACAATGATGCATAGAGAATAAAAAAAAAAAAAAAACAACAACAAAAAACAAAACAAAACACGCACACACAAAATTGAGCTCAATCAAGCCATGACATCATTCCCAAAGCTTCGCATGATAGGTTCCATATATCTGTTTCATTAGTAGCTCATTTTATTCCCAGTTATAATAAGCTGTTGTCCCTGTGATTTCTGCCAGATGCTCATCCAAATCATTCTCGGCACTTTTCTACAAAATCCACTTCTTGTTCACAGAAAAGTCTTCTTCTTGTGGTCCAGAAAGGAATTTTTCAATGATGATAATAAATTTTTTGCTTAGTACAGATGTAGTCAATCAACCAAGACATGATTGGTATTTGGGATTTGTAGATCTATGAGCCTAACACAGCCAGCAAATAAGTGGCGCTCATACTTACAAGTGTACCACATCGGCCTCAGACCGTTTTGCTGAGATGTTCAGTATCTCAAATTGGTTTGGATATGCATGGTTTCTCATCGGTTCTATCTCTACTGAAATAGACTAAATGACTCTGCTGAGGCCAGCATGGTGGACTGGTGGTCAGCCTTACAGTAATAAGATACTTTGTTTGAGTCACAGCTTTGTCTCAGGCATTTCTGTGTGGAGTTTGGATCGTTCTCCTTGTACATTCCTCTGGGTATCCCAGTTTCCTCCCAAAAACCAAAGACATGCACGTTAGGCGAATTGGCTGCTCCAAATTGATCCTTGCTGCGAGTGTGAATGTGAATTGTTCTGTGTGTGTGTGTGTGTGTGTGTGTCGGTATTGCAATGGACTTTTCAGGATGTACCCTGCCTTTACCCAAAGTCAGCTGAGATAGACTCAAGCCTCTCCATGACCCAAAAGATTATTCGGTTTGACAAATGAATGACTGCGGAGATAAACCTGAAGAAAACATTTACGGAAGAAATTATTGATACGGTTTTAAAACCCTATGTATGATATTACAGTCTTACTAATTAATACAGAATGAATGCAGTAAAATGTAGTAATGATTAAGTAAAAGCTTTAATTTTGAACTGTGATCATATTTATGAATAAATAAAGTGCTTGGGCTACTTAGCAGAAGCTAGAGAAGATGCAGGAAGTTTGAATGGCATCATAGGGCTTAAATAATAATTAAAAACACACTAAAAAATTACTTCGCAATTCAGACAATCACGTTGATCACGTGTGCGAAGGAGAAAAAAGGAGGTGTACACATCATCTGCAACCAATCAGCAGGAGGGAGAAACAAAAGCTCTCAGCCATTGGCTAAATTTGAATCACGTGGCAGTAATTTCCGAGGCTGTTGCTAATCTGCAAATATGCGGGGCTGCGACCATTGAACCGCGAATGGGCGGGGGCCTATTGTACATGAAGGAATCATCAGTCTCTTACTTTAACAAAGAAACATCTGTGGAAATACCTGGTGCTACCTCATATAAGCTATGAATTTATTTCTATCTGTCTGCTCCAGGCTAAATAAGTATAAAGATGCCCTGCAATGGTGACCTTTCTTTTTTCAGAATTGACATGATCTGGACATAAGAACCTCTTTTGTGTTTACTAAAAGACTTCAATACAGTTTGAAGTGTCTGTGATGATTCTGATATAATACTACATTGGTACTCTTTCTTGTTAAGCTGCATTACAATGGCACTTGTACCCAGAACAAGTTGCTCCAGGACATCTGCCAGTGTACAAAAGATTTATTCTGAAACAAAGCATCTTGTCCAAGACATCTTGTTCTGGCCAGAGCTTGACATCTGAACACAATCGTGTGTCAAGTTGCTATTTGGGGTATTAGGTTGTTTTGTGTGCTTTTGCTGCAGGTGGGCAGTCCTTCTCCAGTGGCCTGTTTGTGTGCTGTCCCTCTAGGCTCTGGCTTGCCATTAAATTGACAGTGGTTGGGAAAACACATAGGGCACAAGTTGGTCTGGAGCAAGTTGTTCCAGGAGACAAGTTGTTACCATTGCCTGTGCAAAGCAAGCTTAAACTTGTAAATATTTCTTGAAAGTTGGCAAAAATTGTTCTAATAATATGGTTTTAGGTGAATGTGGCAGGTTCCCCCTACAAATTATTTATATGACAAGAGCCGTTAAATTTTGGTGTAGCCTTTTAAGACTTCTAAGTTCTAGATTACCTCACCAGTTCTATTTAATGCTGAAGGCATTAGATGAGTCTGGACGCACAACATGGGCATCGTATATTAAAAATATTTTGTTTAGACTGGGGTTTGGTTTCACTTGGGTATCACAGGATATTGGTGATGTTGATATTTTTATTTCAGTTTTTAAGCAGAGATTATCTGATAATCTCTTCCAAAATTGGCATTCATCATTACAAAACACATCTAAGTCCTCTAGTTATTTACTGTTCAAGTCCCTTCTAAAGGTTGAAACATACATTAACTCAGATATAACACCTTATTTGAGAATCTGTTTAGCAAATTTTTGATGTGGTACTTTCAAACTTTGCACTGAGACTGGTAGATATAAAAATGTTCCTTATAATTTAAGATTTTGTCCTTTATATGAGAAAAACAATATCTATGAAATTGAAGATGAAATCTTTATTGCAAAGGCTACACGGGTATAAGAAATACATTATTAAGTAAATATTTCAAGTACCCCTTATCACAACACAGTTTTATGAATATTATGTCATCAACTGATGTTAATGCAATCCGAAACCTATGCTTATTTCTTATCCATGTTAAGAAAATCAGAAATTCAACTGGTCGACAACAACAGTTCATGCTTTAATTTATTCATTTTGTCTGTATTTTGGGCTAATGGCCTTTTATTGAATAAAATGTCTGTCTGTCTGTCTGTCTCACAATTATTTGAATATCCACCATACTTGAAGTGATTTATTATACTATAGAGCAGGGGTCACCAACATGGTGCCTGTGGGCACCAGGTCGCCCAAAAGGACAACATGAGTCGCCTGCAAGCCTGTTCAGGGGTCGGGAACCTATGGCTCGCGAGCTAGACGTGGCTCTTTTGATGACTGCATCTGGCTGTCAGATGAATCAGATGGCCTTTCTTAACAGAATAACTAATACATAATTTTGCTGTCCTTTAAATAAAAATAGAGAATAAAGCCATCAAATAAAACAAAACCATAAATAAATCTCAAGCATTTCAATCTATACATCTATTTTCAATGCCACTTGTTGCTCTGGCATGCAGCGGCGAGCCAATCCTTTCTGTACTCCAGTGTGTAGGCGGGGCCGATACCTTGAAACTCTAATTTTATTGGATTATATGCAACAGCCTGCGCGAGTTGTTTTTGGGTAAAGAGGTAAATTTCCCTTGTTTTGATCAGCTCATGTGCACGAAGCCAAGCAGAGCTGGCAAGCAAAACACAAATGGACAGAATGAAAAAACTGCAACTGCTTCCTGTCATATAAACACTGCAGCGTGTGAGTCCTGTCGTATTGACCATGTTTGGCTGCACATGTGCACGCGAGCAGTCCTTCTCGCACCTAAAAAGCATCAACACCAACCTGCGGTCATGTTTAACAAATGGAAGCCTAAACGCCTGCAGAAGCTGAACCTCAGCACATATCAACCAAGACTACAAAGCCATCAGCAAAACCATGCAGCACCAGAAGTTGCATTAATAGTAAGAAGTACTTTTCTTATTAATAAATAACTTCATTACAACAATGTTGTTTAAAATAAATTCAGAGTCGTATTATTCTCTAAAATTGTAGGTCTCAGTATTAAAAAATATATTTGGCTCTCAGAGGATTAGATTAAAACAAATATTTTTTTTGGCTCTCTTAGTCAAAAAGGTTCCCGACCCCTGACATAGATGAATATCATTAATTATTAATAATAACATGTAATTAAAGGTAAATTGAGCAAAATTGTTATGTCACATGTGTGCTTCGACCTGGTACCCTTTGCATTAATTGGTACCCAAGAAGTAACTCTCAGTTTCAAAAAGGTTGGTGACCCCTGTTATAGAGGAACATAATAGCACAAAGTAAAGGCAAAAGAAGGAGAAAGGCATAATTCTACAATACTATAAGGGTTGCGGGGCTCAGCCAGCACTGGGCAAAAGTGTTGTACACTCTGAACAGTTTGCTAGACCATCACAGGGCCAGCTGACACACAACCATTCACACTCACACCCAGGGCCAATTTTCTCACAGCCAATTCACGGAATGTGCATGTCTTTGGACTGTGGGAGGAGACCCACAGGGAGAATATGCAAAATTCCACACAGAAATGCCTGAGCATGGGACTTGAACCGTGCTGCCCAATTCCAATATAGTATATACCAAAACTCTATGTCACTCACAGATTTCGGTCTAGGGGAAATGTTCTACTTTCTGCTCAAGTCAAATAATTCCTTCTCTACTTTTCAGTTTCTTCTCTCTTTCTCACTATATGAGGTCAGTGTGGCGTAAGGACTGTTACCCAACTCTGTACTGAGCTATGAAAAATGCACAGAAGGAAGTAAGTGCTCCACTCCATTGATCTGGCTGAACAATCCAGAACGGTGCAGAACAGAGCCGGTTTCCTCTTTTACCCGGCACTTCCTCTAAATCAGCAAACAATCCTCAGGACCAGATGCTCCCAAACACAGGAAGGAAATGCATTCTTCTCCTCATGCTGAACCTGGCATGACATGAAACCATCCACTCTTTTAAGCCTAAAGAGTCGGACAGATGTTGTAGTACTCTAACATTCCTGTTGAATCAATTAGAAATGGATGTAGTAGAGAGTTCGTGGTGCAGGGTAAGCCTGGGTTATACTGGTTTTCATATATATATATATATATATATATATATATATATATATATATATATATATTCTTTTCCTTTCTGCTTTTTCTCTTTTCTCAGGCGTCGCCACAGCGAATCACCTGATTCGCACTTTTGATTTGGCATAGGTTTTTACGTCGGATGCCCTTCCTGTCACAACCCTTTTAGCAAGTGACAGAAACACGCTGACGGCTTTACAGCTACTCTTTACGAAAGTCAGCAATGGTTCTTTTATATGCCTCTCACCATACACAGTGAGGGACATGGCCCACCTTTGAGAACTCAGTTAGCTGCACTGGGGGGGGGGGGACATTGACAACCTTGTGGACTCGAACCCCCAACCTTAGGATCAACGATCCTGCGCCCTACAACTAGACCACCACTATATATATATATATATATATATATATATATATATATATAGACTGGTGGTTTGTTATATGTTCATAATATGAAGGATGGAAATTAGAAGCCACAAGTTCTGTAATAAAGTTATTTTAGGTATTACTGAGGTTTATAGTCATTCACCAATTTGATAGCTCACTCCAGTAAACAGGCTTTTTCTGAAGCTTGGTAGAACAATAATAAGTAGGAAAATCTGTCTTTAAACTAAAAATTTGGATTATTGATCCCAAGGTCGGGGGTTTAAACGCCACTATCAATGGGTTGTCATTGCTGTCTCCTCAGTGCAACTCTTTTCAAAAGTAGGCTGCATTGCCGTCATTGTGTTTCTGCCCTGTGATGGCCTGGTGAGCTCTGAGGGTCGGCTGAGATGGGTGTCAGGCCCCCCGACCCTAATTAGGATTAAGCGGCTCAGAAAATTAATGAATGTTTCACTGCTTTATACATTTGATCTGCTTTATCCTTTGTAATGGTGGCAGGGAGGCAGAAGCACATCCCAGCCAGACCATCGCATGGGCCATTGCAGCCACACAACACATCACACTCACATTTACATTTAGGGGAAATTGATCATATCCATTATGTTTGTGGATTGTCAGTGGAAACCCATGGAAAGAAGGTAAAAATGCAGACTTCACATAAAAGTGCTTTTTCTGGGCATGGGACTTGAACCCAGGAGCTTTTTACTGTGAGGTGGAAAGTCCTCCCAAGTTGAACTTGTCTTCCAAATTTAGTCAAGATAAAATTTTAATGCTCCTTTTATTAACTTAACCCTTTAATGGCCGAATTATGTTTAGCAGTTAAAAAAAATTATCACTAGTTTTTCCTTATCAAAAAGGGCTGAAAAAACACCCCGAACACATTTCTTACAACAAAATTATAACACTAATGAGATGAGAGAGATGAGAATTCCTTTTGGCTTTTTCCCTTTATCAGGGGTTGCCACAGCAAATGATTCGTACGTTTTGATTTTGGCATAATAATAATAATAATAATAATAATAATAGCATAATAATATCAAATAACACTCTCACAAATTCGTGAACAACACAATCCTGCAAGCTCAAGGTCGTCTCACAGCTGACTGAGGCACGTGGGACCAAGCTGCGCTGCATGGTTCTGACCGGCAGCAACACTTGTCTAGTAGTTAGCATTTTTTGAAAGAGGACCATGTGGTCCTGCTGGTTAAAGGGTTAATGTAGGCAGCACCATGGTAGTGGTTAGCACGTCTTGTCTCACATCAAGAAGCTCCTGGGATTGATTCTCAGCTCATGCGTTTCTGTGTGGAGTTTGTACATTCTCCCTGTACTTGCCTGGGTTTCCTCCAGGTATTTCAGTTTCCTCCCACAGTCCAAAAACAGCCACTAATTGGCTGTTCCAAATCATCCTTCGGTGTGATTATGAATAATTGTGTGAGTGTTGGCCCTGTGATGGCCTGGTATGCTGTTCAGGGTGCACAGTGCCCTCGCCCAGAGTCGAATGAGATGAGTGCCAGCCTCCGAGCGACAATATTATTAGGATTAAGTGGTTAAGAAGATTAATTAATTTATTTTTACATAATACAGTATTTGTTACATCATGTATATAAAACAAATTTCCCCATGTCTGGGTTCTCAGGCTGATTCTCAAACATGTCACATATCAGTAGGCAGTCTGGGTTTTATAAAAATATTGTGTCAATGAATATATGAATGCATATGTATATGGTGGCCTGCATCCAAACATGTGTTCCTGCCTCTTGTCCAGTGCTCCAGTATACTCATACTGATAAAAGAAAAATTGAATGAATGAACCTATTATTGATAAGTTTTGATATTCATTAAAAAAATTCATTATATCGAATTATTATTTAATTGTTTTCATAATGTCCTGAAAATAAAATAATCCATTCAAGTTATTCATCCATCTTCCACCACTTATCCTGGGGGGGGTTCCCAGGTTGGAGGAGATTACATCATCCTTCCAGCGAGTTCTGGGACCATCCCAGTGTCCCCTCAAGGTGGACATGAACACCCCTAAAACGAGGGGACCAGGAAGCATTCTAATCAGATGTCTGCACCACCTCAACTGAATTTTAATTCCACTAAAGGATACACAAATTGCCTCTGGACTCAGGACTGACCCAGGACAGGCTCAGGACAGACGGTAGTGTATAGGGACACTGAAACCTCAAGATTATCCCGTTCAGGAATCCCATTCAGATTATTGCAAACATAATAAATAAATCAGATAAACAAACAACCCAAACCAACACAGGCAGAAAATAAGAGTAACTAGTCACCAGTGAATCATTTTCCCCCTTATGCTGCTGAACTCCAAATACTATAAATATAAATATATATATATACTTCTTTTTAATATCCCATAAAAGTTTGCCTACCTCTGATGTAGTTACATTTAGTTTCATCTAAAAGACTGGAGGACGACACTCCCATGGTGAAGAAATATTTCTGTGTCCGTTCGTCCCGTTAACTCGATGAACTCTCAAACCCTGCACCGTCTTCACTGTCGGGAGAAAACAAGCAGCAGCGTGTGAATCACGGACGTGTCGAATCTTTCAACGACTCACTGAAGTGAATCGATTCTATGGAGCTTAGTTCAGGGCGCTGGTTTTCTTGATCTGAAACTTTACACATTTCTCACACTGTAGCGCCGCCTGCTCATCTTCTTCAGCACCAACCCTTACACACCTGCAAACATCAGACTTCATTCATTACCGAATGAATGTTAGAAAATAATTTAATTATAAACTAACTTTAGAGATATTAGCAGAAAAGGAAAAAGTAGTAGAAAGAGAATTTATTTACTATATTGTTTGTTTACTCCATTGCTTACATGTAGCACCTTTACATATAAATGTAAAGGTTATATTTATAATAGAATATCATATACGTGGGCAGTGGTGGTCTAGTGGTTAGGGCGCAGGATCACTGATCCTAAGGTTGGGGGGGTTCGAGCCCTCACAGGGTTGTCACTGTCCGCCCAGTGCAGCTAACTGGGTTATCAAAGGCGGGCCATGTCTGTCACTTGTCTATGGTGAGAGGTTTATGTAAAAGAACCATTGCTGACTTTTGTAAAGAGTAGGCTGCAAAGCCGTCAGTGTGTTTCTACGACCTGGAGAGGGATGGGCTCCGCCAGGCCAAATCTTGCCATGAAGGCGCCCCAACGACATCCTCAGATGTTAAGGGATAAGTGAAGTGAAGTGAATATCATATACGTATTATTCATGATGAGAATGTGGGCAGAGCGTAGCATGTCACGACACAACACAAAAGTCCTGGGTTTGAATGTTTATGTCTAGAGTTTGCAAGTTCTCTCCATCCTTTCATGGGTTTCCTCTGGGTATTCTGGTTTCCTTACAAATTGCCCCTAGCTGTGAATGTGTGTGTGTTGGCCTTGTTGATGTCTAGGGAGCTATTTAGGGTGTACTATGCTTTCACCCAATGTTAGTAGAGATAGGCACCAGCCTTCCCGTGATAATAATACTGTATAGTATTGTTCAGCAGGTTCAGCAAACGGGAGAGAGATGATGATATATTATGAGTGTCTGTCTGTCTTCCTTTTGGCTTTTTCCCTTTTACTCGGGAGTCACCACAGCGAATCATCTGATTTGGCAGAGGTTTTTTTTTTTTTTTTTTACATCGGATGCCCTTCCTGTCACAACCCTTTTTAGCAAGGGACAGAAACACGCTGACGACTTTGCAGCCTACTCTTGTCGAAAGTCAGCAATGGTTCTTTTACATGCCTCTCACCATAGACAGTGACAGACATGGTCCGCCTTTGATAACCCAGTTAGCTGCACTGGGGGGGGGGACAGTGACAACCTTGTGGAGAGTGGGACTTGAACCCCCAACCTTTGGATCAGCGATCCAGTGCCCTATACCACTAGACCACCACTGCCCTGGTGATATATTATGAATGTATCATGACAAAATGGTGGCACCTGTGCTGGTAGCAGTTACAGTGGCTCAGCCAACTCTGGGCAAGCTTATCCCAGCCGACTCACTCACAATCACAATGTGCATATCTGATGGAGGAAATCTATGTAGAGGGGGAAAAAACACATGCAAGGGACTGGCCGACTTGTAGTTATTGTCAGATATTCCAGGTAGCCGACAGAAAGAATCTTTCCAATGATTAAATAAAAGTTAAGGTTTTTAAAATAGTTTTTTTTTAATTTCTTTATTATTTATTTTTATTTTTGTTTAAGGTATACAGATATTAAAATAAAATATAAAAAAAACTCAGCAAATCTCTCACAACAGTATCTATAAATGTTCAGGGAGAAAATGTTAGTGTCACTCGAGTTATTCCTACAGTCACAGCACTGCATTTCCCAGAGTGCTTCACGGGGTCGTCATGAAGTCCGCCATATTGAGATTTTCAGAACGCGCTGGCAAACGGAACAGTACCACAACACAGAAAAGGGTAAGTGTGTAAACAAGGTCTATTTAAGCTATATTTACACGTTTTTTAGTAGTTATAAAGCATTTTCTGCAACCGACCTGTGTATTAGACGATTTTGAGGCTGATAATAATATAATATGGCATGCAGAGTCATGTTTATGTTGCTAATTAAAGCTACATCCCTAGCTGCGTTAGCCAGTTGCTTTGCTGCCGTCGTTCATGAACTGCGATTTTTCTTCACAGCGAAAGAAGAAATCGACAACACATCCGCATTTTCACCAAAATTTACATTTGGTGCACTTTTACATTTAGTTTATGGATTAAAGCAGACATATTCATTTGTTTTGAAATGTTTGTTCGACTGTCCTACGTGTTTGCTTACACAAAGAGTTGAAAAGCTTTCCAAGCTAATTATTAGCTGTGGATTTTTCTCTATTTCCTACAATAACAAGCACATTGTGATCACATCTGAATAAGCAGGATTCAACATGATATGTGAATAAAGTGGTTGTTTGAGTAGAGGAAACCACTTTAATGCGTCATCCATGAGGGGTAAGGGGGCAGATTATAGGTAACACTGGCCTGTTTGACTGTAATAGTAATTTATTTAACTCTTTTAATCTATCCATTTAGTGATCTAATATGCAAGTCCACCTGAAACTTCGTGTGAGGTGATCGATTCAAACCAATATTCTATAATTTGAGAGCTCATTTACATGGTAAACACTTACACGCAAGTGATGGGTATTCACAGTGAATGTCATTCAGGGATTTCAGCCTGGATTTGTTAAAAGAATTATAATGTGTAGATCAGCATACTGTGACCTACCATGATCCAGTTGTATGACTGTAAACCTAATCATTTTAACCACAAATCATTGTCCTCATAAACATTACCTGTGTTGTTGTTGTCAAAGAGGTGATTCTTCTCTACATCAGCAGTGAATGATGACTCAGACTGTGCAGACTAATGGGGTTCAACCCCTCAGCAAAACCTGGGAGCTCAGCCTCTATGAGTTACAAAGAACTCCACAGGTAAGAATATGGGTGCCAAGAACTTTATATCATCCTAACCAGTAAGTTATAGTGAAATGTAATGCTGTACTTGTGCAGTGCTAATGTTTACTTGATCATGAAAGATAGTTTGCATAGTTTAAAGACTGTGATTTGCCACAGTAAACACATTGTACGTTGTTTTCTGTTTCTGATGGGCATAATATTTGGATAAAATATCACCCCAATTTTTTTAGCACAATATAAATAAAGCCTGTAATTGTAAATAGGCTTATATAGAAAACCCCCGGAGCTCATAACGTAATAATACAGTAATTATTTGGTTACGAAGCTATAAGGAGAAACGGAACACTGTTTTAGCAGTTTGACTAATAGTACGATAGTTAGTATTTAGTAATTATTTAAGTCTCCTGGTGTTAATGCCGGTGGGTGGTGTTGTTCTTCAATCAGGAGGCCATCACAGATGGTCTGGAAATCGCCGTGTCCCCTCGTAGCTTACATAGTGAGCTGATGTGCCCCATCTGCCTGGACATGCTGAAGAACACCATGACAACCAAGGAGTGCCTGCACCGCTTCTGTGCAGACTGCATCATCACAGCACTCAGATCCGGGTCAGTCACACAGTCGCGCTTTTCATGGCACTTTAAACAAGCCTTTTATTAATTTCTATCAAAAATACAGATAAAAATAGCAATAACAGTGTGCAGCCATGAAGTACTGTAAATACGGTTTCCAAAAGGGAGATTAAAATCCAGAATAAGAGGGTAAATAGGAATGATTGCAAATTGGATATGGGGGGGGGTGTCCAAAGTTGTCAGGAATGGATGACACGCGCAATTCAAATGTTATGCGCTGATGGCGAGTTTAAGTGATCCTATTTTATAAATTCTTGCCATAGCATCTGATGTGAGTTCAAGGCAATCATGAACATATAAAGTCACTGGATTTGTTGCTAGGCTCCTTATTGTTAAAATTAACGTTTAAGGCTATTGGTGATGTACTTAGAAATAATGTTTATAATTAGACTTTAAGCTCGCTCACAAGAAAGCAACATAGCTGTGGAATGGTGCAATATCGTTTTAGGCTGGTTTCAGCTGAAAACACCGAAGTTATGCTCGAAATACGGTCAGACAATCAGAGATGGTCTGGAGATCGCCATGTCCCCTCTTAGAATACACTACACGTACGTGTGAGTCAGGTCTTAACAATTTTCACAGAATATATGTGATTTCAAAAAAATGCTGCTCACTCAACAAAGAAGACAACTATTTATCTCACATCTGTGAATTTTGAGAATTAAAAACAAAAATATCTTCTTAACTAACATTATTAGCTTACATGAAAATATAATGGTCAAATGTATATAGACCATAAATTTTCTGTTAATAATCAGTTAAGGAGGTAATTAACACAGCGCTATTGCAAAACTGAATGCACTGCTTGGACTTAAGTGCTCCATGTTGTCATGGTAACATTGACAGTAATGCATAAAATATATAACGAAGTGTTTACATTTTGAAAACTCGCCGTTCATGTGGTCAGCTTGCTTTTAGCGATACAGTACATTATGTTAATTATTATTTAACTGGTGGTCACAGCATTCTTGTTCGTTATACTCATTTGCTGAAATCGGTTAAAAGATATACTTTCACCAAATTATATTTGACACTGGAATAAGGCTGTGTAGGTGTGGAAAACAATGTTTTCTGGACAGTCTTAATCCTCATTTTATTTTGTCATCAGCTGTTTTGAATATTTTGGAATAGAGCCCAAAGTTCCACTCGGGCATGATACAAAAAGAAGTAAAAGTATGACTGGAACCAAAAAAATATATAAAAGATTGCTTTGAACCACACATATGACCTTGATATAAGGGAGGGGGGTGTAAAACAAAGTGCAGTAGTTTTTAAATAGACAATATTTAGATGTCTTAATGGTTTCTGAAGTAAAGCTTAAAGGTACTGGTTTTCAAAACAGCAGACATTTATGTGTCATTAAGTGCAAATCTTATTATGAGTAAGCCATCGTTATTTTGTGTAGGAATAAAGAGTGTCCGACATGCAGAAAGAAGCTGGTGTCAAAGCGCTCGCTCCGTCCTGATCCGAACTTCGATGCCCTGATCAGCAAGATCTACCCGAGCAGAGACGAGTACGAGGCACACCAGGAGCGAGTGCTGGCACGCATCAGCAAACACAACAACCAGCAGGCTTTGAGCCACAGCATCGAAGAGGGCCTTAAGATCCAGGCCCTGAACAGGTTAATACAGACTCCAATATTACACAAGCTTATTAAAAATGAAGCTCATGGGCACCATTTGGAGCTTTGGTAGAGGTTTGAGATTTTCTCTTTCCTCAGTGCCCTTTCATATATATATATATATATATATATATATATATATATATACAATATTTATTATGTTTGGTTGGAACCCTGATTGGGGGGGGGGGGGGATTTCCCTCTGTGCAGTTTATTTGGCAGGCGTTAACACAATAAGTTTCAATGTTGAATGTGGGCCAAAAAAAGGTCTGAAACTGCTCGCAAATGATTGTCTTGGTCCTCATGTGAACAAATCCAAGAGTATTGTGATGCATTAAGTGCTGAAAAATGCAGAATACAGTTCATATAAATATTTAACATAAGCTCTGTATTCTTCATGCTCATTGGTTTTCATTATTTCTTTTTCAACTTATTTAAATGTTCACCCTTGCACTGACATGTCTTTTTTTTTCCCTCGTGCACCTTGGCCAATACGTTCTCCAGGCATAGCTGTACAATGTTAGAAAATGGCTGTAGAAATAGAAAAGAAACCTAAGTGAACAATTTGACCCTGGTTCAGGCTGCACAAGTTGACAGCTCACACAGCACTGCCCTAGTTTGCGAGTGATGCTAGGAAAATTCAAATGAAGTTCAGCATGTGGTTAATCCAACAGGATAACTAGGAGCTGTTTGGCAAGCAAACATCCGTGTTCACAATCAAAAGTCCCCTGTTCTACCACAACCCAAAGGTATACTTATTGTATTCAAATCCAGTGTCTGAAAAGGATATTGAAGAACTCTGGACTCACTGCTACGTTCCTGAACCCAGATTGAAATGATTTTTGCTGGGTGCATATTCTGGACAGTCTTTCGCAGATGGACAAATTGTGAACTTGAAGGAATGAACGTGTTCAGGAACAGTACTTCAGTAGGCTGTGGATTTCAAGTAAGGAATGATTAGAATGTAACAAGCCTAACGTGTGGCAAGAAAATATTCTCTATATCATTACAGGACTGTATACCATCTCCACCAACCCGAATGGTTGACAAAAGGCAAGTTAGGTCACAAATAGGATGTGTACAGGGATAGGCAGGTGGATTTTAAATTTTTGGCTGATCAGTGTATGGACATAGTAATTAATTGCCAATCAAATCAATGCGAAATGAACTAGACAATATGACTAATTGGGATTTTCTGAAGAAAAAAAAATAAAATTTAAATACTGTATTAATTTCTCAAGGGAAATTTTGACTTTAGCGCTTGATCCATTTAAAGTGAGCACATACCTTTGGAGCAGTGGGCTGCTACACATTGGAGTGCCTGGAGAGCAGTTGGGGGTTTCGGTGTCTTTCTCAAAGGTACTTCATACCCCCATACGACATACTTGTGGAAGCAAAAATGTTCTCATCCGCAAACGTTTTGCAATTATTCACTCATCTTCCTTGTGATTCTGTATTTATTCCTCAAGTCTTCCTCCACTTCTGTATGCTTCCGGCAGGCCAAAATATTCTGTGAACGTAATTTTTTGAACATGTTCAAAAGTACGTTCATGGAAAAAAAATTCCGTAAGTGTACCGTGGGGTCACTTTGGCATACTTTGCTGTACCTGTTCCGCACATGCTGTGAACGTTCCGAGAGTGTAAGAATTTCTACTTTTCCGTAGGATTTTCACCCATTTTCCGTGTAAAAATGCCGAGGCTCTTCTGTAGACTGCGTTCCGCACCTTTCCACTACACGATCTTTGCATGCCGTAGTCCAGTGAAATGAGGGTATAAGAATTTCCACTTTTCTGTAGGATTTGCACCCGTTTTCCGTGTAAAAATGCCGAAGCTCTTCCGTAGATTGTGATCCGCGCCTTTCTGCTAGGATCCTCGCATGCCGTAGTCCACGAAATGGGGGTATTAGGTGCCTTTCTCAAAGGTACTTCAGCCATGAATGGAGAAAGGGAAGGTGCTGCTCACTTCCCCCACTGCCACACATTTTCCCTGCTGGTTTGGGAATCGAACCAGCAACCTTTTGGTCCCAAACCCATTTCTCTAACCATTAGATTACAGCTGCCCCCAATTCTTTAGCACTATCAAATATGAGAGTTAATGCATTACAAAGTGTGCAAGCCATTCCTGTTTCAGTATTCAGCAGGAACACCTGGTTGAGAGATCCAGCTGGGAGATGAAGTAGAGAGAATTCCAGTTGCATATTCATGGAGTTTTTATTTATTTTTTAATGATGGGGTAAAAGTGCAGGTGCTTCTTTGAGGTTCATTTATTGTCAATCAAACTTTCTTGTTCCTTTGCAAATATTTATTCATGCAGACTGCAGCGAGGGAAGAAGCACCAGATTGAGAATGGAAGCGGGGCAGAAGACAATGGTGACAGCTCACACTGCAGTAATGCCTCTGTACACAGTAACCAGGAGGCGGGACCGAGTATCAAACGCACCAAGACCTCAGACGACTCGGGTCTTGACATGGACAACACCACAGAGAACGGCGGAGGGGACACAGCTCTGGATGGGGCCAGTGAGATCGAGCTTGTCTTCAGGCCTCATCCTACCCTCATGGAGAAGGAGGATGCTGCTCAAACCAGGTGCTTGAATACAGTGGAAGTTATTTTATTTTTCAGTTCTTTTTAAGTGGACCTGACAATCATGCTTACAGTCACGCAGGGATCATGGTTTGGCCATTTTGGCCGTGCTAGCAAGGTGAAGTAAAATGTCTGATCTTGGTAAATTTGAAATGGAATACATTGTTCAGAATGCACCTATGGATGTGATGGTTGTGATTTTAATTTGGTATTAAAACTATTCATCTTTGAGGAATAATAAAGATTTTTTTTGCACCCACTTAGGTACATTAAGACTTCAGGCAACGCAACAGTCGATCACCTTTCAAAATACTTGGCTGTAAGACTCGCTCTGGAGGAACTGCGCAAGAACGGAGAGGCCAGTCCTATCAATATGGAGGCAGCCAGCGAGAAACAGTACACCATCTATATTCCCACAGCCAACAATCAGTTCACAGTAAGTGATTTCAGATCTCGTACAAAGGCAGAGCCGCGTCGGTGTTGCAGGATATTTAAATAAAGCTTTATTCAGCTGATCCACTATAAGGGTGCCCTGTGTATCTGTGTCTCAGGTCCTCAATGGCTCCTTCTCCCTGGAACTGGTGAGTGAGAAATATTGGAAGGTCAACAAACCTATGGAGCTGTATTTTGCCCCAACGAAGGAGCACAAATGAATCCAGCACGGATTGATGCGAGGGTTTAGAATGGACTGATGGATATTCTATTGCTCTTTCTTCTCTCTCTCTCTCTCTCTCTCGCTCTCTCTCTCTCTCTCTCTCTCTTTCTCGTCTTGGAGTGCTTGCTCCTTAACAACTGTGGCTGCTTTTTTTTTTTTTTTTTAATTGTCTTTTTGTAGGGAAAAAAAGGCCCAGGGGATTATTGATGTTTGGGGAAGGGAGACTTTGGGACACATGCTGGTATTTGATACTCTTTCTTTTCCCCCCTTTAAGTTGTCAGTCAGTTCAGTGTCCCACATCGAGAAGCAGTCTGTTATAGATGGGAGTCTGATGCAGCCTTCGCTAAGGTTCATCTATTAATACAATCACAACACTATGGGACTGTGTGTTTTCATCGTGATTGTTTGGCTTTGGGGAATACATAACCATCCATGGTATTTACTCTGTGGCAGCCAATGGCAATATCCTCTCTCACCTTAATGCAAACTAGTGAAATTTTTCGAGCTAAGAAGAGATCATAAGTGCATTTTTAAATGACCGATCGCTCCTCTTGTATAAGCATTTACGAAAAGCTGACTTGCCTTTTGTTCCACTGTGTTAAGGTTAATATGAAGACTCAGTCTGGTCTGCACTGTCCATGCAACATCACACATCAACGTTATACTGCTAGTGTTTATTTTTCAGCTGGCTGTATCGACCTTTGACCTTGTACATATGTCATTACTTCAGATTAAGGCGTTTTGGAAAGCCGTCACAGTAAAGCAGTCATCGACTCTCAACGAATCAGTAGGTGTCAGTTGTACATCTAACTGGAGCAGAGTTTTGATATAGATGTGATTCATTCAAAAATGCCATTCATCGCAAACGTTTTAGAGCATGAAGTATTTTTAGTTGGACACCGTTTGCATAAGTATGACTTCATGTTGATGTTTTGGGGGAAAGATGTATACCACATTTGTTTGGAAAATAAAAGACTGTATGCAAGTGCTGCAGTGAGAACTTGTGCATATGATTCCCATAATGTTATTTTATTCTCCTGTGAAGTCATGAATAACTCCGACTTATATTAGTCAATGCTTTACCTACTTTTTACACTACGGCATAGGTAGAGGATAAGCTGAAGAATGCTTGCTGTCCAAGGTTTGCTTCGTTAGAGCTGAGAGGCTAATGAAGTTTATATATATATATATATATATATATATATATATATATATATATATATTGTCCTACTGTATTCATCCCACAAGGGAAATTTTGGAAAGTTCTGTATTTAACCCATCCAAAGTGAGCACACACACTCAGAGCAGCGGCCTGCCATACATTTGGATCTGGAGAGCAGTTGGGGGATAGGTGTCTTGCTCAAGGGCACATCAGCCATGAATGTGTAGGAAGGGAAGGTGTGGCTCTTCCCCCGCCCCCACCACTACACAGTTTTCCTTCTGGTTTGAGAATCAAACCAATGACCCTTAGGTCCCAAAACCTACCTCTCTAACAGGCCATGGATGCCCCCATTTAACAAGTAATGGAAACCTGTAACTGCCATTTCATCATTGTGTCTTTGGTGGTTGAGTTTTACTCACTAATACTACTTACACGAAAACAGTTTCATAAAATAATAAGAGTTCTCACATGTGTTCTGCACTAACGTACCCTACAGGTTCACTTTCAAATTCTGTGTCAGGACCTATTCTCAACACTCATGTGTTCTACTAACAGACTTTTTGTGGTGAGGAAGAAAGTGCTGTCAGGTCCAATGTGGCTCAAATAATTGGGGACCAGGTGGTGGTGGTGGTCACAGGCCAAAAAATGCATTTTATAATTATTTGAAAACCTTAATAGCAAAAACCCAAATTTTACAGTACAAACCGGCACAAATGAATGGCAATGCTATTTATTTATTTTTTTGGGGGGTGGGGTGTGTGTGTGTGTGCCATTTTTCACCCAGCAACAACACTGATCAGTCGTACGGTGGAGGTTAGACTAGAAATATTAATACAGCATCACAAATGAAAAGTATTGTTGTTGATCCGGCTTTGGATTGCTTGTAGCCAGCACCGTGGGCTTGGATAAGGACTCTACTCTCTTTATGATTATTGCCAGAACACTGCTGGGGAAATAGGCTAGGGTGGAGCAGCAGAAATTATTTTATCAGTGTTTATTAGGAATGCAAGTTGCTTTCCATTGTCAAAACAAAAATTTCTGTATGTGTGAACTTGCATGCAGTTTATATGGCTCTAATCAAATAACCTCTGGTCTAAATTCAGCATTTCAAGTGAGTTTGGGCTGAACCGGGTTTGAAACTGTATTGTCACACTTGATGTGACTCTAATCCTGCATGTTGACGCAAGTCTGAAATCTCTGCATGTGTTGTGCATTAACATCACATAGCAGGCTTGGTTCTGGGACAATGTCAATATCAGGAATTGGCAGATACTTAGAACTCTGAAATTGAGATCATATCCAAAATACTTGGGGCAACCATGGTTAAAATAGGTGGTTTGAGACCTAAAGGTAAATGTTTGGAACTGATAGGTCACTGATTTGATTCTCAAGCTAGCAGAAACAATGTGTGGCAGTGGGGGAGTGAGTTGCACCTTCCCTTCCTTCACATTCTTGAATGAAGTGCCCTTGAGCAAGGCACCAAACCCCCAGCTGCTCTCCAGGCCCCACTGTGAGCCAGCCCACTGCTCTGTGCCGTAATGAATGGCAGCTCACTGCTCCAACTTTCAATGGGTTAAATGTATAAGATAAATTTCCCTTGTGGGATTAATACAGTATGCCTAAAAATAAAAACAAAAAATGTAGCAGTTAAAATATCCGCCTCGCAGCAAGATCCTGGGTTTGAGTCCGGGGCTCAGATGTTTCACTGTGGAATTTCTATTTGAGTCGACACCAATTGAAGATTTGCTGAGTGGTCTCCTTCAGGGCATTTTCACAGTCTCAGAGCAATCAGTTACAAAGGAGGTTTTTTAAAGTAGTGATTTTCTTTAAATGTTCAAAGTTATAAAAACTTTAAAAAATTTGGCTGTAACGTTATTTTCTTGGAGGTTATGGCTTTTAAAAGTATGCGTGCCCAAAACAATAAACTTTCTTTAAAAACGATCATTGTCAATAGATTTCTACGTCAAAACCAGGTAAAAATTTTCAATAAATTTTAGTCTCATTATTTATGTAGTCTGCCTTACGCCATCACCAAAAGTAAGAAATGGCAATGAATTAAATTTGAGGATCAACCCCCACTATCAACGGGTTGGCAGAGTCGGCTGAGTACAACCTTAATTAGGATTAAGTGGTTCATGAATGAAAGAATAAATGCACATGCAGGTTTTAGTAATCATTAAGCCGTAAACATGCAAGTTGTGAATATCACAAACACTGAAATGTCCAAACAATATCCACTCCGACAAATACTGGTGTGTATCAGTAAGCTGTGATTGAAAAATTCTGAAACACTTTATTCGCTGAATATTATTTTCATTCATTCATCTTCTTCTGCTTAATCCGGGGATCCAGTAATGGGGGCAGCAGCCTAAACAATGAAGTCCAAATGTCCTTCTCCCCAGCCACTTCTTCCAGCTCTTCGGGGGGGGCGGCGGCACCGAGGCGTTCCCAGACCAGCCGGGAGACATGATCCCTTAAGCGTGTTCTTGGTCGACCCCAGGATCGCCTCCCGGTTGGACCTGCCCAAAGCACCATGCCAGGGAGGCATTCTAACCAGATGCCTGAGCCACCTCAGGTGGCTTCTCTCAATGTGGAGGAGCAGTGGTTCTACTCCAAGCTCTCCCCGGATGGCTGAGCTTCTCACCTTATCTCTAATGGAGGAGAGCCCAGCCAACCGAAGAAAGAAGCTCATTTCAGCCACTTCTATCCGCAATCTTGTTCTTTTGGTCACTACCCAAAACTCGTGGCCATAGGTGAGGGTTGGAACATAGATCGACTGATAAATCGAGAGCTTTGCCTTATGACTCAGTTCCCTCTTCACAACGGCGGACCGGTACAGGTTCCATTTTACAGCAGAGGCTGCAGCGATCCGCCTGTCAATCTCCCGCGGCATCCTTCTCTCACTCACGAACTAGACCCCGATATACTTGAACTCCTCCACATGAGGCAGGACCTCATTCCTGACCCAAGGTGTGCATTCCACCCTTTTCTGACAGAATTTTGGACTTGAAGGTGCTGATTCTCATCCTAGGCGCTTTGCACTTGAGTGCGAATTGCTCCAATGAGAGCTTGAGGGTCCGGCTTGATGTAGCCATCAGGACAATGTCGTCCGTCAAAAGCAGAGACGAGATCCGATGGCAACCAAACCAGAATCCCTCAACGCCTCGGTTGCGCCTAGAAATTCTGTCCATAAAAATGATGAGCAGAATCATTGACAAAGGACAGCCTTGGCAGACTCCAACCCTCACCGGAAACAGATTCGACCTGTTGTTCCCAATACAAACCAAGCTCTGACTCCGGTGATACAGCAACCGAATGGCCCATAGCAACGGGTCGGGAACGCCGTACTCCCGGAGCACGCCCCACAAGATAACCCGAGGGACACGGATGAACGCCTTCTCTAAATCTACAAAACACACGTGGACAGATTGGGCCCCATCACCCCCAGAATCCTGTAGAGTGTATAGAGTTGGTTGAAAGTGCCGAAGCCAGGATGAAAACCACATTGTTCCTCCTGAATCCGAGGTCAACTATCGGTCGGATCCTCCTCTCCAGCACCCCTACATCGACATTCCCGGGTAGGCTGAGGAGTGTGATTCTACGATAATTGGAACACGCCCTCCGATCCCCCTTTTTAAAAAGTAAACTGTAAACAGTATTTGTGGAGAACTGTGTCCCCCTCCTGAGGCGTCGCATGGTGGGCCAGAACCTTTTTGAGGCCAACAGATAATCGCTGTCCAGGCCCTTACTGAATTCCTCCCATGCCTGAGATTTTGCACCGGTGACAGCTCAGGCTGCAGCACGTTTGGCCTGCCGGTACCTGTCTGCTGCCTCTGGAGTCCCACAGGCCAATAAGACCCTGTAGGTCTCCTTTTTCAGCTGGACGGCTCCCGTTACCGCAGGTGTCCACCATCGGGTTCATGAGTCACCGCCACGACAAGCACCAATGACCGCTATGGGCTGCAGCCTCAGCATTGGAAGCATGAAACATGGCCCATTCAGATTCCATGTTACCCGCCTCCTTCTTGATGTGGGTGTAGCTCTGTTGGAGGTGGGAGTTAAAGGCTCCTCTGACAGGATTCTCCGCTGAACGTTCCCAGGAGACCCTAACTGCATGCTTGGGCCTGCCAGCCACACTCACATTCACACCAATGAGTAATTTAGAGTAGCTAATTGGTCTAATCTACATGTCTTTGGACTGTGGAAGAAAACTGGAGTACCCAGAACAAGGCCAAGCAAAATGAGAATATACAAACTTCTAAAACCTTTTTGTTTGAGGAAACGGTGCTAACCATTGACCCACTGTAACATCTGAAGTTAGCTTACCCACTACAACAAAACATCAGGATACAGCACTGGTCTTTGAACAAAGGGCTGGATTATGGTACCCAGGTGGCAGACCTGGATATGTAAGAATATAAAGACCTTGTGAACTCTATTAATTGGATGGCACCACATGACTTGTTAGCATGCCAAGTTGAAGCGATTACGAAGTGCTGGACATCACTGCCACAGATATAAAATGTCAGTGTAATTTTGAGACAAATCTAAATAACATGAAGGATTGTGACCGCAAAATCTTCATCAATTCAGATCACATATGGAAATGACTTGTTTGTATGATAATTACTTTGGGTCTACATAAAAATCTTCAAAACCATTTAACTGCAATAAATGATACTTAATTTTGTTAAAGACAAAAAGCTGATTGAATATTTTATTCGTAAATATGATAAAATATAAATTTCTATTTAAAATAAAATTTAATGTGAATTTGGTCTGTCAGATCCATTCTAGTATCTGAGCTTCAACCTTATTCTGAAAGGACCAGTGTATAATATTAATCAGCATCTAGCGGCATCTTCTGGTGAAAGTTCAGATTGCAGCCAACCTGTGGCCTGTATGGTTCTGGATTACTGTTCAAAGCTGGGGAGCTCCACGAAAGTGGATCCATTGCTCAGATACATATAAATGATGTATTCTAAGGTTCTGAAACCACATCATGGGAGTAAAACAAATAATATATGTGTGTGTTTATGTATATATAACATTTATTCATATTTACTGATGTACAATACGTACTTCATTCATTCATTTTCTGAACCGCTTAATCCTAATTAGGATCACGAGAAGGCTGGTGTCCGTCTCAGCTGTCTCTGGGTGAGGGCGGCGTACACCCTGGACAGCTCACCAGGCCATCGCAGGGCAGAAACACACAGATGGTTTTGCAGCTACAGTACTATTATCAAAAGTCAGCAATGTTTTTTTTTTTTTTTACAGCCTCACCACCATAGACAGTGAGAGACATGCCAGGTCTATGATAACCCAGTTAGCTGCATTGGGGTGATGTACTTAATTTCTGCTAATAGACCTTCCAAAATATTACATACATACCGCACCTTTAAGTGTTAAAGTTCACAAAGAAATGCATGAAAAAATATATTTTACTGCCTTTGCACACATGTGAACCATATGTTTATGTTTCTAAATAGTGTACTTGACATGTTGAGACGACTCATATTTATTCCCTTGTGTGAACAAGTTATTAACATATATTAATCTTTCTCTAAGATGCGTGTACGGGGTTTGAGAGTTCCCACCAAAAACTTGTCAAGTAAGAAACTGTTAAGTAACTGCCTTTCATCAGTGTCTCAATCTCTATTATTCCGAAAGATTTAAAAAAATCTCCAGAAAATGCCATCCTTCTAAGCATGTGAGTTTTGAACTTTAACCCTAGAGGCAGCACATTGGTGTTGTAGTTAGCACGTGCCCCACACAGCCAGGTGAGCCCAGGCTTGGTCATGCTTTGTGTGGGGTTTTCCCTTCGTGATGCAGTTTCATAGCATAATCCAAAAAAACTGCACATTAGCCTAGGTGGCTAATGTAGTGATTCAGCAAATGAGTGAACGGGCCAGGTTGGTAGAACCAGTTCACTCAGGTAGCACTGCATTGTTTATATATGGTGCTTAGATCTGTCCACCACTAAGTAGGTAATTCCATTCCTGTCATAGAGCTCACGATGTACACCTATCGAAAAAAATCATTCTCCCTGATTATTTATCTATCTTTATTATAATCATAACTACAGACGACAGTACTAATTTTTAATCAATACAATTTTTATTGCTTCCAAATGGACAACACATTATAAAAGGAATACGGTAATTCATAAGGCAGTCGGTAAACTGGTACACCATACTCACACTCGATCAGATATGTGATATGCACAAACTAAAAAACTCTCACACATGGCCACGTCAGTCTGTTCATCACATATGGCTTCTATGATTTACAATAGAAAGGCTCAACATGAAGACCATTCCCTAAATACGTACACACCTTGGCTGGAAATGTTTAGTTCCATCAATATAGTGCATTACTTGAGGAAAGCGAATATACACCCTCACCCAGTATATTGTGCTCAGCTTATACAATTCGGCTCCTACAGCTTCGAAACTAAACAGCAGATTATAAGACCCACATAACACCTTCACACGTGATCAAGACATACATGAACCGATTTCAGTACAATAGACAATGGATGTTTCGATCTGCAAGCTGATGCTGGATCAGTCTTTGGTTTGACCTGATTCACGGAATTAAACATTGATAGAGTTGATCCTAAATCAGTGACCTTTAGATAAACAGGCTGTCAGTAAGGACTATGAATCACGGTTGGAACAGCATCACAATCATACAAACTAGCATTGCAATGTTTTCATATGTTGAAATCATACTTCCAGACAGGAAGTAAGATAATTAATATGCTTAGGATTCAAAGATTGGGGGGTGGTGGGCAATGTTGCTGGGCAAAATGGCCTCCTTAGTGTGAGAGCACAGTGCATGGTGATTAAATCTTAAATTGAGCCAACATACAAGTGTCGCAACTGGAAACATGACAAACCTAGAAGCTAAAACATGGTGTTCATGGTTGATTTCATGAATTATTTAAATCATGACAGTCACTGGGGGATCTCCAAGTGTACAGATGTGCAGGTGCAGAAATGCTGCATAATGGCATCTCTTTAAGAGTATATATACACTACCTGGAAACATAAAGAAAAGTGAACTAAAATGTGAATTTTTACAGTTTACATATCTATCCGCCTACAAACGCAGGTCAGGTGAGCGCTGAACTATGACCTAAGCTAGCGCTACATAGCTAGCCCTATATGGTTTAGCCTACTCATTTAGAGTTCAGGACATACTATACAGAAATGAAAGTATACCACATTCTGGAATGATGATTTAATTTATACTGCACATAAACACAAGAAAATGAACTAAATCAGGATTTTTTTGTTGTGTGTCCCCATTTTAAATTCTGATCATAAAGAAACCTCCTGCTCCAAGTGAGCATTATCCTTCCAAATCCCAAGATAGCAGACCAATCAGACTACACCATTCCTGTGTAGGTTACAAATTACACGCAACCTCGACAAGTTGTGCCATAACGAGGGCATCTTGAATATCAAAAAAAAAAAAAAAAAAACCCTCTAAATGTAGACTTAGAAAGTTCTCGGAGCTTCATTTCATTTAAAGTAACATGTATACGGCTCACTCATATTTCAGTGTACTCTATCACTAGTTACACAATATATTCGATTTTTTTTTTTTTTTTTTTTGGGTGAAACCTTTAAGATCTACCTGTCAGATTTACGTTTGTAAGATACAAGCAAGGTTTGACAGTCAGGTAGTTTCACTGATGGCAACTGAACATCATTATACCCAGAGATGAGTAAAAGGTGATCTATTAAGCAGTGTTAAAGTGTTGACTGCAGCAGACGAACTGAAGGCGAACCCTCTACCATGCTTTAAAAAAAATTAAAAATAAAAGAAAGACATTGGCACAAAATCACAGCAGATGCCTCTTATACTCCGGTGGAGCTGGTGATCATGTGTGTTGAGGCTGGTAAGAGATGCTGTACCGTACGTTTAAAGTCACACACAAACCCCAAAGCACCAGATTCAGGCCCTGTAGATTTCAGAAGCACCATTCGTGCACTTACGTTTGCTGATATTAAAGCATTAGGTATCAGTTTGTGAGGGTGAGAGACTGTAGGATATTTCATCTTACATGACAACATATAAGATAACAGTCTACAGTCAAACCCGTGGCACTCATACATTCAGGTGTGTGTGTGTGTGTGTGTGTGTGTGTGTGTGTGTGTATAATCAACTCATTCAAATAATTTTAACAATTTCTATGGATGTAAGAGGTGGAGCAGATGGAGTGAAAGGAACATCTGCTCCTGTAAACATGCGAAGAACAGAGATCAGATTTGCAAATCCACTTCATATCAACGCCGATATACAGATCTGAAATTTCTTCATCAACTTTGCTGTCTGGATGAAATACAAAAGGGGAGAAATGTAATAAGAATTGAAAATAAAATTACAGAGAAAAAAAAGAGAGCGATAGAGAGAGAGAATAAAAAAGAGAGGCTGTCGTCCTCCACAGTGTATTGATGAGCCTGGCGTCGAGCTTGTGCCAGCCAATCCCTGTGCCAGCGCCGCCAAGGCGTCCTTATGGAGAAAGTTATATGGTTTTTCTAGCTGTGAGCACTCGCACAATAGCGCCCACACCACCTACAGAAAATGCCTACACACACAAAAGAAAAATTTAGGTTCACACTTGTAGAACTTATGGAGTCTGACTCTAACTTTTGATGATTGGCGGTATTAATGAGGGGATGATCTCTGTCCATGCCTAACATTTGCCTTTGGAGGTCGGTAGTTTCAGTGCCATGTTTTTATATAAAGCTAATTAAAGCACTGTGGCGCTTCATATCAATAAGGTTCTGAGTTCAAGTTCTGGGCTCAGCAAGGGTGTTTCCTGTGTGATTTTTCCATGCACTCCCCATGCTTGCTTGTCGGTTAAGACAGGCTCCAGCCTACCCTCGAATCAAGGAAGATTAAGTGGTTCAGCAAATGAATGAATGATTAATGCATTTATATTAATTTAAAAATCTTTCATTTTTGCCCCCCCCCCCCCCCATCTCCCCAATTTATTTGTGTCCAATTGTTTTTATCTTCTGCGTCACATGACCACCTCCAATCAGGGAGGGGCGATGCTAGCCACCCGCCTCTTTTCAAACTGCTGAGCATGTGTATTTCTGGGGACGGTCGAACACACTTGGATGGAAAGCGCGTTCCGCCCCCTCATACGGATAACCTCACAGATGCCCATGATTGGCTGGCGATAGATGTGAGTGATGGGGAAGTGTGCATTTCCTATCTCTCCCTCTCATGAGAGCTTGGACAAGTAACTCCCATGGAACCCCAGCCATAGATTACAAATACCGTATTTGACGTGATAAGCGCCAGGGCGCTTAAAAAAATTAGTGTGGGTGGGCACTTATTAAAATGATTACGAGTGGAGTGGAACGGTAAGTGCTTATTATCATCGAGGTGGAAAACATTAATAATAACGGAACAATAAAAGTGTTTTACTGGTATTTGTATTATTCATTTTGTGGTATTAACCAAACTACTTACATGAAAGCTGAAAATAAACAGAAAACAGCATAATTAAAAAAAAATAATAATAATTTTCCCTCCGAGTGCTGTTCCTTTAAATATTTTCCCCAGATGTAAAAGCGAACCAATCAACACGAATGTCAACTTTAGCAGTTGAACCAATCAACAGGAATGTCAATTTTAGCACATGGCACATTGAAGCAATCAACACAAACAAGCACATGGCCAGGAATGTCTTTAAATTTATGAAGTTAGTGAGCAGGAGAATCGGGTGAAAAATACTCGTCATCACTTTCTGATAGGTCTATATCTGGCTCATCTCTCCATTCATTCAGAGCATCCCATAGTTTGCTGTAGCAGTTTCTAATGGTTCATCTGTTGTTGGACATTTACCAAGAGAACACAGCAATATTTTGCTCCCAGTACACATGGGTGGTTATTAGAAATAAGATAAAAAAAACGCTGGGGGGGGGGGGGCGCTCTTATTGGAGCAGGGCGCTTATTACGTCAAATACAGTAATTAAATCATGCGTGGTTTTTAAAATAAATTTCTACTACATACACATGAACAAAAAATGCCTTGAATAAAGATGTGTATGAATAATTGTTTTAAAAATATCATTAGTCTATAATGTGTAACATTTGGGGCTTCCCTCACCACATCCAGTATTAAAACTTAGCTTGGAATTCCTGCTATTGGATTATTTGACAGGATATGCACGTGCACATACACACACACACCATACCATACCTTTTCATGCCACTGGAGCAGCACGGCACTGCTGTTCTCTGACGGTCGTTCAAATCCTTTATAGATGTACTTCATAAGCAGATCCACTTTAGCCTTATCCAGAGACTGGACCGCTTTCTCAATTTCACTTGACTTAAACGCTGTGAGGACTTTCAGTACCAGACCTGCAGCCCGGTCCTACACACACACACACACACACACACACACACACACACACACACACACACACACACACAGGTGAGCAAAAGCATATCTATAATGAACCCTTCAATAAACGAACCTCAGAAAAATGTATACATCTCGCCAGTAACTTTAAAATTAAGTGATTTTGAAATCATAACTTGTTAATGCCTGAGAGAAAGTGGACGTTTTCATTTCATGGATACTACTGAGCGTATACACTTAAAAAAAAAAAAAAAGAAGAAATCACCACTTACTTGATGCAAGAGAATTACAAAGCGGCATATTTATACATGTGAAAGTGTAGATCAATTTTTCTTTATTTCCTTAAAGTGTACCTGTGGTCAATTTATATTACTACCTCTATAAAACAATCAAATAGGACAACAGTGATTCCATCAGGTAATGTCAGTCCTTGCTTCTTGTACTTGCAAGTGTTGTAATGCTGCTGATGTTGCTGCTACTATTACTACTACTACTACCACCACTACTACTAGACATGTGCAGTAACATGTTGCCTTCTTCATTGGCTGGTCCAGCCTTGGTAGTGATGCAAACATGTTGTTTTGTCCTATTGGACACATTATCAGCCAGCGTGGACCTGTGATGCCAAGAAAATGAGGAGTGCAAAGCATATGGCTGCACAAACAAACGCAGAAATCGTGGAAAATAACATTGAAACAGGCCTTAACCCGAAAAAGTTCTATTTCGAACGCAATTCAATGGTCTGTGAAGGCCACTTCAACCTGATCTGCTATCAGCGTGAACTACATTAGATTAACTTAGATTCAACTTTGTCATCACACATGTATAAATACAGGATAACAAAATGCAGTCTAGCATCCAATCAGAAGTGCAGAAAGCAGCATGTGCATTAGATATAGTATGTGCAGTATCTCCAGTTAGAAGCATGGCATGAAGCGCTAAACGCGCCATTCAAACAATGCGCGAGTTGATCTCTCATTGGCTGTCTCCCAACAACCCGCCCCGCTGGCCTCCCATTGGCCAGGAGGGAGCTGAACTGTACCCATACTTCCTGTACCCATACTTCCTGTTTGTCACATGAGTGAGAGAGGAGAGTTGAACAGGAATGTTGGCTCGTGAGTTCTTTTTGAGAGATCATTGCAGTGTTATATTTCATTATCTATCATGGACCCGGAAAATACTGAAAAGCGGAAATACAGTGATGGAGGCGATTATTTCGGCACAATAGTGAAGCAGAAGGAGCATGCAAACAGAGTGCTCCGAGCAAGACCTCCGATCTCGCAAGGAAACAAGTTATTATCAAATCAGGACCTCTGATCTTTCAAACAGGTATTGTAATTCCGCTTTAAATACAACATCCCGTCCATTTAAACATTTAAATACAATTTCTTCATCAGCTTCGGGCCACGTGTGGGCGGAGCCCGCATTCGGCAAAACACACCAGAGAGCTTTGTGTATGTGTGTGAGAGAGATAGAGAGAGAGAGATAGAGAGAGAGTGTGTGTGCGCACGCCTGCGTGCATGTGTGTGTGTGTGTGTGTGTGTGAGAGAGAGAGAGAGAGAGAGAGATAGAGAGAGACTGCGTACAGAGTCAGAGATGAAAGGAGGCGTTCTTTACTCTCTTTTAAGTTGTTTAATTCAGTAAATGTTTAATAAACGTTACGCGCTCCGCCGAATGTGAGCAAAACGCGGCTCATCCGGACCTCCGATCCCTCAAGGATACAAGTTAAAGTTGAGTTTGGACAACTGATCTGTCAAGCAGGGAATGCGCTTTGAACCCCCCCCCCCCCTCTTAAAATGCTTTGGTGTCCTGCGTGTGGGCGGAGCCCGCATTCAGCTGAGCACGTTATGTTAAATGTGTATTGTGTTTGTGTGTGAGACAGAGAGCCAGCAAGAGAGAGTGTTTTGTGTGTGTGTGCGTGCGTTAATAAAAAATGTTTAATAATGGTTTAATTAATTAATATGTTAATAAAATTGTTTAATAAATAAATTTCCTTTACTTTTAATACATATTTCATACAAAATTGGTGTACTTTTATAATTTTTAAAGGGTTTCTGGGGTACTCTTGAGAGCCTTGGAACGAATCAGGCGTTTTACATGTAAAATGCGTCTCTACTTACGAAACCTCCACGTTACGAAAAAGGCTCTGGAACAGATTAATTTTGTGAGTAGGGGGCCGACTGTATTTTATATTTATCCACTGCTGAACTGACCTGTTTCCTGCTTATGTGCTGTAATATGTTTATGTACAGTGTTCACCTGATTCAATTTATTCAGTTTAATAATAAAAAAAAAAAATAAATAAATAAATAGATACACACTCTAAAAATGTGTGAAAAGTCCATAAACTGTAGATCTGTGTTTCTCCACTTATCGGAACCTGAAATATTAAAATATGCATTGTGGCTCTGGAATTTTCAAATAATATTCAAACGCAGAATTTAATTGTGAGAAAATGAAATTATCTTCCTCAGGGTAAACGTCGTTGTTCGGCTCTGGCTCTTGAGGACGCTCACCTTGACATTTTGACTCTTGGTGTTGATTGGTGGGTTCTTCAGTGCGGCCTGTAGGGCGCCCATCATGTTCCCTGTGCATAGTGTTAAGAAAGAAACTATTTGCCAGTATCGTAACAATAACATCCATCCATCAAGTGTACTGCTTATCTGTCAGAGTCACGGGGGGGGGGATGGGGGGGAATCACAACTGACTGCAGGGGTAGGAGGTGGAGTTAAACCATGTACAGGTCACCAGTATACAGTAAGGTTAACACAGACAACAGCAACCATCCACACTCACATTCTCTCTTCTGTCCTTCTGGCTTCCAACTTGTCAACAATTTGAGATTTACCTTGTAAACATGTGGGTAACTGGGCACGAATGGAAATTGTTTTGGGAGCAACTTGCTCCCAATGATCCTGTAAAAGCAGCTCTAGAGTATCCAGTTGACCTAATGTGTGTGTCTCTGGATCGTTGGAGGAAAACAGAGAACCCAGAGGAAACCCACATACGCATGGGAGGAACATGCAACCTCCACACAGAAACTCCCATGCTCTGCGAGAGACAGAAAATCCGATCTATATGAATGACTATCCGAACAAATAAGAATCAAAATGTTATACTGTACAGTATTAGTATCTCCAAGTTTTAACATGTCTTCATGAAACAGGAATATGATCTTTAAATGTCATGTTCTTATCTGTCACTTTTTTATGGTATCCAAACCTTTAAAACATACTGTATTCCAGCTCAAGACAGCTTATAGTTTTCAGAGCTATGCACAGCACCAAAAAAAAAAAAAAAAAAGGGGGGGGGGGGGGCACATTTTCTGTATATGTATGTCATATATACCACATATGACATTCAATTCACATACAGTATATTGAAGGGCACATTTGTTTCTGTCTATCTGTACTTCTGCTTAATCATGCACATGCATATGGAATCGCTATTCTTGCAAAATTGCCTTATGGTTCTCAAAGTGACTCAGCAACAGACTGAAGTTGGGGAGCAGAACCTTTAATGCTAAACTGCCAGTAGGTTGCAGGATATAATGTGAGCAGAGTTTGCATGGCAGGGCTTTTGAGATTACTATCAAACCTATGACCTCAAACCCATGTCAGTGGTCTATTGCTTTTAAGTGACATTTCAACCTGCATATCTTCTGTAGTATTATTCATAACAGCATAACAGCATGCACTTTTTCAGTAAAGAGCATATATATATCCATATACATATCTTCTTCTTCCTCTTTTCCTTTCGGCTGTTCCCTTCAGGGGTCGCCACAGCAAATGATCTGCCTCCATCTCTCCCTATCCTCTGCATCTTCTACTCTTACTCCAACGACCTTCATGTCCGCCTTCACCGCAGCCATAAATCTTCTCTTTGGTCTTCCTCTGGGCCTTTTGCCTGGTAGTTCCAACCTCAGCATCCTACGACCAATATACTCACTATCCCTCCTCTGTACATGTCCAAACCATCTAAATCTAGCCTCTCTGACTTTGTCTCCAAAACATCTTACATGTGCTGTCCCTCTGATGTACTCATTTCTGATCCTATCCATCCTCGTTACTCCCAAAGAGAACCTCAACATTTTCATCTCTGCTACCTCCAACTCTGCCTCCTGTCTTTTCCCCAGGGCCACTGTTTCTAAACCATACAACATCGCTGACCTCATCACCATCTTGTACACTTTTCCCTTCATTCTACTGTACAGTATTAGTATCTGTCTGTATTAATTGCTTGACTTGTGAAATAAATATATTGATGATGTCACTGTTCACGATTCCAATCATTTTAGGAATAATATTTTTAACACAGCTGACATTTAAAATAGAACCTTTTTGATTTTCCTATCCGCCCATCCATCCATCCATCCATCCATCCTCCTCCATGGGATACTACTTAAGGGAGGGTCGCCTAGGCAACAGGTCTAGGAGGGAAACCCAGGCATCCTTCTTCCTAGCAACTCTCCAGCTCCTCCTGGGGATCCTGCCTAGGATATATAATCCCTCCAAGCAGTTCAGTGGCCACCCCAGGACCTCAGCCCTCTTGGATGTATGGAGAACATTTCAAATGATTCTAATCAGATGCCCAAAACACCTCAACAGACTCCTTTCAGCAGTGGCTCTACTCAGACACCCTCCCTACCCAGACACCTTCCCTAACCTTAGTCTTTTACTTTTATTTTTTTATTTTTGCACTGAAGCTATAAGACTAATACAGTTAACACATAATAGAAGTTTATGCTAGTTTCGCACTGTGTATTCACTCCATCTATTTAAAAAATTATACAGTCATATCCCATGTATATCAACCGAGCTTTAGAACATAATGACTGAGATTTATTCTACTTAAATAATGTAAGCAAGATAAAACTACTTCTAAACAAATAATTTTTCTTGAGCAACAGCAACTACTTTAAGGCGTGTCCCAAATCGCGCCCTTGACAACTACATAGTGCACTACCAACACCGTTGAACGCCAATTTAACGTCATTTGAAGTAGTGCTCTAATGTAGGGAACACGGTCCCATTTAAGATTCAGCCGGTGTGTGAATGAATGAGAGCTCGCCACACCCATTAAATTCAATAACCGTCAGTTCTGATGCTTTACATACACAGGTTAACAACTAACAATAGATTAAACATTCACTTAAAAACAGTACAGCCACAAAAAAACCTTCTGAAATGCAGTGAAACAGTAAAAGAATAATATAAAGGATATTGTCTGATGAGGGAATCGACCTCGGCCTCGTCTGGACCCAGTTGATTCTCTCCGCCTTTTTCTTCTTCATCCACGAACTTGTTCTCATCATATTCATCAACGTCCACCTTTCTGAAGCGGTCCGATAGCGTAGTCTTCGACATGCTTTGCAAAGATTTTATATTACACAGAAACAAAGAGTCGCCAGAGCCAAAGCAACACAGTACTATTCAGGAAACAAGCAATCCTACCACAGTCATTTCCGCATAGAGCGCCCTCAAGTGGTTCAGAACTTCCGGTTTCTATTTCATTGTGATACACAAAATGAACCACAAGATGGCGACGTTTAACTTTTTATTAACTTTAATGCGGTATGTACTGTAAGTGGTTAGTGTACAGTGATTAGCACTGGCTTCACAGCAAGACGGTCGTGGGTTCTAGTTCTAGGCACGGTGAGGGCGTTTCTGTGTAGAGGGTACACGTTCTCTCCTTGTGTTTCCTCCCACTGTCCAAAGACATCCATATTAGGATAATTTAATATCCGAAATCTCACTATGATACCCTGCCTTTGTCCAGTGTCGGCTGAGATAGGCACAAGCATCCCCATGTGCCTAGTCGGATGAAGCAGTTCTGCTAGTTCAACCAGTATGTCTAATCTTAATGTGGGTGTCATGGTGGTGTAGTGGTGAGCATGTCCACCTTACAAGTTTGTGTCCTGTGCTTAGGTTTCCTCTGGGTACTCTGGTTTCTTCCCACAGTCCAAAAAACAAAACAACACTTTTGGCTGAGATAGACTCCAACCTCATTGTGACCCTCGTAGGATTAATTGGCAAAAGAGTGAGATGAGTAAGTGAGAGTAATCTTAACGCAAGGATTTGGCAATCAAAATAACAGGAAGTGATAGCACAAATTGACTTCACACACATTTTCCAAACCTTTTGGTCGACAAGATTTGACACGAAATTACTGTAGCACAAACCATCCATCCCATCCATTTTTTTTAACTTATTCATGTCTGGGTTGCAGGCGTTCCGCTCAGCAGCACTCTCCAGCTCCTCTTTGTGGATCATGATGTATTCCCAGGACCGACAGGATATAATCCCTCCAGTGAGTTCTGGGTTCACCGCAGGGCCTCCTTCAAGTCAGACCTGCCTGGGAAAACCTCTAGAGGAAGGTGGCCAGGAAGCATCCTAATCAGATGCCCGAACCACCTCTTTTCAACTGCTTTCTATTCAGAGAAGTGGCTCTACCCCGAGACACCCCACCAAACCCCCAAACTGGAGCCAAACTATTGATGGTATACAGAATCGATTTCAAAGCTTTGAATTCAACTCTCGATAATCAACTTAAAAAAATACACTCGAATATTCAGACACAAATGCATTTCATGGCGGCGTGGTTAGCATATCCGCCTCGCAACAACAGGGCCAGGGTTTGAAACCCTGGTGTAGACGCTTCTATGTTGAGTTTATATGTTCTGTCTGTGCTTGAGTAGGTTTCCTCTGGGTACTCAGGTTTCCACCCAGTGGAGTTAACATGTCCAACTAGTGATTAGCACGTGTTTGCAGTCAGAAGGTCTTGGGTTTAAGTCCCAAATTGTGTTTGATCTCATTTTTATTGATAGGGATAACTGTACAGTGGTCTGTATATTAACAGCATAGTATACAAAGTACAGAAAACAAACACAAGTCCTAAATGCAAATAACTTTCAATTATTTCACAGAACAGATTATATTAAAAATACAGGATTCATAAATAAGAATGGTTACTACACAAAAATGCTAAGTATACAAACATCATGGTTACTGCGAGTGACTTTCCTGATCATCTACTTTCAATGTCTGGGGAAGGCAGTGTCGAAGTAAACCTTATTATAAACAAACAGTAGAGATTCAGAAATATTCAATGTCCAAAGGAACACAGAAAGAAACACAAGTTATGCATATTAAATAGCAACAACAACAACAACAACAACAACAATAATAATAATAATAATAATAATAATAATAATAATAAATCTTAATAGACCTAACCATGTGATCAGTTCCAAAGTACAGTATTACCAGGACAAGTAACATGTCTTATAAAAAAGATTTCCCCATATGGAAAGACTTCAATTTCACAAGCAGGCATCATTCCGATAACAAAAGAATACCCTTGAAGCCAGGAAGTTTGTCCACAACATGCCATCACGTCCTCTTAATCCTTTCAGGTAGCTAGTGCGAGGACAGGTAGACATCTGGGTGTAATTGTATCTTTTAAAATCTCTTGTACCTTTTAAATCTCAGGTTTTCACAATGAAAAAAAAAAAAGAATGGAAAGTGTGAGCATGAATCATCAGGATGTGCTAAACAGAGGGCACACTGCACATGTTCCATAATCAGAGAGTTCTCATTAGTAAGTTCTCTTTTTTTTTTTTTTTACAGAACTCAACACAGGATGTTAGACTAAGATGACTATAATACACATAATTTATACTTGATTTTCAGGAAATGAAAAAGTATACACACACACACACACACACACACACATTTTTATATTTTTATATATATATATATATATGGGCAGTGGTGGTCTAGTGGTTAGGGTGCAGGATCGCTGATCCTAAGGTTAGGGGTTCAAGTCCGCACTAGGTTGTCACTGTCCCCCCCAGTGCAGCTAACTGGGTTATCAAAGGCGGGCCATGTCTCTCACTGTCTATGGTGAGAGGTTCATGTAAAAGAACCATTGCTGACTTTCGTAAAGAGTAGCTGCAAAGTCATCAGCGTGTTTCTGTCCCTTGCTAAAGGGTTGTGACAGGAAGGGCATCCGACGTAAAAACCTCTGCCAAATCAAATGTGTGAATCAGATGATTCGTTGTGGCGACTCCCGAGAAAGGGGAAAAAAAAAAAAAAGCCGAAAGAGAAGGAGATATATATATATATATATATATATATACACACACACACACACACACACACACACACACACACGGTATATACTGTATATATATATATATATATATATATATATATATATATATATATATATATATAGTACTATTAAGAAAAATAAATCTACAAAAATTGGATTATTTCTGTTTCAGTGACAAGTAACCGTGCATTTTGGGTAATGTACACCATTCCTTAGACACTAAAACTGCACTGTATACACTTGGAAGACATCTGTGAAGACAAGACTCTGATTCTGAAGTCAAACTCTGTTGAATTATGGATATGGATATGTTATTCATACACCAGGCACTGTAAGCTGATTGTTATTGCAATGACTTTGTTTTCATACATCACTAAACACTCAAATATAAACAGTGTGTGGTTTGAGACAGTGATTTTGGACACTGTAACCTTAACCTATCCAGACAGTTTGTGTGTGTGTGTGTGTGTGTGTGTGTGTGTGTGTGTGTGTGTGTGTGTGTTGGCTATTAGAGTATGTGGCGTGCACTCAGGCCTGCTCTAAACCTACAGACCTGGAGCTATGCGAGTCTTTTTTGTGCACACAGGTAATACAATCGATCTCTTTGTCTCTTTGATAGCTAAAACCTTAAATACACAGAGAAAGGTGTCTGAAATCATGTAAATCTTATCTTCACAAGCTAAGAGCACAAAAATGTCTTCACACAATGCCCATCTCATATAGTGCCTTAAAGTAGTGTATGCAGTTCTGTGTCTGAACTGATTTCTTGTTTTTAAGCTGTTTGTCTGATGAACATTGATATGAGTTCCGAACTATCAGGAATCTGAGACTGTGATTTATACACTCGTTGTGTTTATCTCTTAGGTGTGCCCTTTTTTTACACTCCCACGTTTCAGGAACTTCTTGTTTTCAATCTCATTGAGCGAAAGAGAGACATTGCAGCGCGACGGGTTCATCCGCCTCTGGAGAATGCTGTCTTTGATGGCGTCCTTTATAAGCTGAAAAACAATGCGAGGAAAACACAGAGGGGGAAGATGTCAGAGTACCTGAAATCAATCACTGCAAATCATACAATTTTTTTTGTCAAAATGTTTTTTTTTTACTCAAGCTAAGAGATCAATACTAAAACTTATAGCTGCAGAAATAAATGAATGAATGAACAAATAAATAAACCAACTTACAAAGAAATAAATAAAATCTGAACAACGGCCATAGAAAAATCAGCCTACATTTACCTCAGGTTAAGTCTATCATACAGACTTGGCATTTTGGTTGTAACACTTATACTACACACAGCAAAATACAGACGATGAGTCATTTTTTCAGCATAAAGTCTGTTTTTATTCTGTTTGCACAACAGGCTCAGGGTTGGAGGTGTGGTACACACTATGTACAGCATACTAAAAGTCATTTACATTATATAATTTCACTGGAAACGATTTGTTCATTTATTAATTCCTCAGAATTATACATTATTCTGCTATTTTATAAAAGTCGTGATATGTTGATGACGCTACATTGCAGTTTAGTACAATATCAACTGGATGTTGTAATCTTTTACACCTGAACCTATTGGCTCATCAGGCTGAAGTTTCTGAAGCATGAAGCGACTAGAAGTTCAACTCCACCTGGCTGGGACACTAGTCCAATGTTGGTTATCTTCCCAGTGCTGGTACTGGTACAATACAATTAATATAGATATAAGTATATATATATATATATATATATATATCTATATATATATATATATATACAGACATTATATATACACACACATTATACACACACACACACACATTTTATATATATATATATATATATATATATATATATATATATATATATAGCATATACTTTTCATATGTATATTGAACAGAGGCACACTTGTAGAACCTTAGCCCAAGGTTCTTAGCATGGTGGCGTTCTAACAGGGATTCAAACCCATTACCTTTTGATCATGAGCCCAGCACAATGACCACTACATCGCCGGCTTTCGGTACTCTCATCCACCTCATAGAAAATACTTGTAATTTGGCATGTGTCCCAAAGTGCAACTGGGTTATCAAAGACTGGACATTTATCTCTCTGTCTATGGTGAAAGGAATGTAAAAGAACCATTGTTGAATTTTGTCAAGAGTAACTGCATAATCATCAACATGTTTCTGCCCTGCAGTGGCCCGGCAAGCTGTCCATTATATACTCTATATGCAACGCTAATTAGTATTAAGCGGCTCAGAAAATGCATGAATGAACAAATGTGTCCAATGTCCCACTTCTGGATTAAGAGAAAACTAAAAAACTAAAACATCACATTATACTAGCATCATTTTGGAAAAGCCACAGGGAATATCCGAAAGGGAAAGAAGAAATATATATATATATATATATATATATATATATATATATATATATATTCACTTCATGGTGGGTTTTTCAAAAATATTCATAGAAAAATAAAAAATAAGGAAATTGCCACAAAACAAGGCCAATTATGCAAAAAAAGCCCCTAAATAAACAAGAACAAACAAACAAAAAACCCCAACTAAAACCGCCCAACAAAACTACTTATGTTTTTTGTGAGGGGCGCATCTGAGTGTGTGCACATGCGTCTCTGTATGTGTGTGTGTGTGTATTTATATATTATTTACATCTTATGCATTACTTTTGAATGTTTAATTATTATACGCATTTATAGTGTTGAATATATTTATTGATATTATATACATATATACATGTACGTATACGTCAGTCGGTGGGAGTCGATCCTACATCACGAAAATTGGCAGTTGTGGGGAAGTCTCGGTCCCCATTAACCGCGGAAAGTAAGGGATCTTGGTATATATGAAAAAACATTCTTTCAAATCCTGAGTTTGAGCAGGGCATTATAACAATAAAACAAATAAATCTTTTATTCTATGTAGTAATAGTGCTATTATAGTCATAATATCTTTGAAATTATAGTTGGAGCCTAATGGTTAGAAAAGCATCTTTGGGACTGAAAGGTTGTTGGTAAACCAGCATGAAAAATATGATATGTGTGGTGGGGGAGTGAGCTGCACCTTCCTTTCCTCCACATTTATGGCTGAAGTGCCCTTGAGCAAAGCAACTAATCCCCAACTTCTCTCCGGGTGCCCCATTGTGTGTGGCTGCCCAAATGTATTCAAATTATCTTTTCTTTTTTGTTTTTATTGGATTCAAGCACTACCCATGTTGGCAGAGAAGATAATTAAAAATATAATCATTATAGACAGGTGAATAAGTTTGTATTGTTATTTCTTTATATATTTTCTGAATTAAGGAGAAAACAAACCTCAATATTGTTAAGTGTGTTGAACTCCATGAGGTCATGCAGCTGTTTGAACGCCTGGTTTGAGTACTGAAAGTTGAACGTCGAGTACGGGGTTTCGGGATCATCAAATATGTCAAAATCAGCAAATTCCTTCTCTTTATCCGTCTCTCTGGGAACTCCTTCAGAACAATAACATATAAGACATACATTTTATTTTCATTATGAAATAGATAATAGAGGTGGCACAGTGTTGCAGTGGTTAGTGCGTCCGCCTAACGGCAAGAAGGTCTTAGGTTTGAGTCCAGGGCTGGAGAATTTCTGTGTGGAGCTTGCGTATTCTCTCCACGTTTGCGTAGATTTTCTCAGGGTACTCCAGCTTCCTCACACAGTCCAAACACATACACATCATGAACTATTTGGCTGTTTCTAGGTGTGAATGGTTTTGTGTGTGTTGCCCTGTAATGATCTGGCAAGCCGAATATTATGGGTTCAAACCTTGTTTGTAGAGTTTACATGTTCTTACTGTGCTTATGTGGGTTTCCTCCTGATATATTATTACCTCACTTTACGAAAGTCTCACCAAACGATAAATGCAGGTTACAAAACGCATTTTCCCCAAATTTTTGTATTTGTATACGAAACAAATTCACGTTACGAAAGCGCCATCTTAAAAATTCAAACGCACCATTCAAACTTTAAAATGTGCCATTCAAACATTCAAACAATGCACGAGCTGCTCTCCCATCAAACAATGTGAAAAAATGTCTGTGTCAGACTTTACAGTTGATTACGTATGATATAGGAGAGATACCTAGTGGGTAGGAATTGGCAGGTGACTTCAATGGGGAGAAAATGGGGAACAGATAATGCCTTTAAACATATATATTGTTTTGTAATTAATGAGTTCCCAATCTCCTAAAATGGGCGGCACGGTGGCGTAGTGGTTAGCACGTCCGCCTCACAGCAAGAAGGCCCGGGTTCGATTCCCGGCCTGGGCGTTTCTGTGTGGAGTTTGCATGTTCTCCCCGTGCTTGTGCGGGTTTCCTCCGGGTGCTCCGGTTTCCCCCGCAATCCAAAGACGTGCACTGTAGGTTAATTGGCCGTTCTAAATTGCCCGTAGTTTCTCTCCTGCAGCGGCACTGGAACCCAGTCGTATCGGCACTTGCCTTTCCATTGGATCCTTCCGGTGGCGCCGAGACAGGGGGGGACTTGCTGCTTGGGTAACAGCCTGTCCCTCATTACTCCCTACCCAGGCTCTGTGCACTGGGGGGTATCACCAGTCGGGATACTGGCCAGAGCGCAGCCATAGTCCTTCGGGACTGACGGAGGCCTACGCGAATCTCCTAAATTACAAACGATATTCTGAAATTGGTTTCACTGCGTACTTAACTTTAAAATAGCTGAATAGTAGGTTAGGTCAAATACTTTTCGCATCTGTAGCATATTAATAATACACTATACTGTAATGTTGAAAGTTTCAACCCTTTAGTTACATTAAAAAATTGTCCTCACCAGGAGCCTTGAACTCCCTGAAGTGGATGTTGGCCAGGACAAAGTGGATGACCGTGGGGCATTGTTTGTCATCTGGCCTGGGTTTGAACACGTAACACTCCTGCAGACCCTCACGATCGAACACCTTTACATCGATCTTAGGGAAAGGCAACTTGTTCATGCGTGCCCATTTCTCAGCCAACAAAAGCTCCTAAAACAAAAAAGATATGTCACATGTATACACATAATACATTAAATACTTAATACACAAACAGGCAGCTCCTTTATATATTGCCAAAAATAAACATTGGACCATCTCAGCCATATATCCGCTTTTACCATCACATTCGAGGTTTAGTTCGAATAACCGCCACAGCAGCGTATGCGCAATCATGTTTAATCTGCACAAATATGACTATTGTCATGCAAACCTTAAAGGGGGGGCTGGAGTCACTCGGCCTGGCTGAGAAATCGAAAGATATGATGAGATCAACGCCGCGTTGGGGTCGCAGAATCAACGGGTAGGGTAGATTAAAGGTCAGACCACTGTCCACCACATGAATTTTTTTGCTCCTTACATCCAGTGGCTCGTAGATGTGAACAAACTCATTGGGATCTACAGGAAGAGAGCATAGTTACGTCCAAGAAAAGGAAGAGTAGACAGAATGATTGTCAGTCTCACTGAATTAGGAAAGATCGCAGTAGTCTCAGTCAATTAGCTATAGCCTTAGTACCCGTCAGTTGCAGTAAAGGGGGTGTGGTCTCAATGGCCATCAGTCCCAATGAAGGGGTATGGTCTCAATACCTGTCAGTCCTAGTGAAGGGGTGTGGTCTCAATATCTGTCCGTCCTAGTGAAAGGGTGTGGTCTCAATATCTGTCAGTCCTAGTGAAGGGGTGTGGTCTCAATATCTGTCGGTCTCATTGAAGGGGTGTGTGGTCTCAGTCACCTTAAAGGGGTTTGGTTTCAATAACTGTCAGTCCTAGTGAAGGGGTGTGGTCTCAATATCTGTCAGTCCTAGTGAAGGGGTGTGGTCTCAATATCTGTCAGTCCTAGTGAAGGGGTGTGGTCTCAATATCTGTCAGTCCTAGTGAAGGGGTGTGGTCTCAATATCTGTCAGTCCTAGTGAAGGGGTGTGGTCTCAATATCTGTCAGTCTCATTGAAGGGGTGTGTGGTCTCAGTCACCTTAAAGGGGTTTGGTCTCAATAACTGTCAGTCACAGTAAAGAGGGTGTAATCTCAATACCTGTCAGTTTCATTGAATTATTATATGGCCTCAGTATCAGTCAGTCCCAATGAAGGAGGAGTGGGTTCAATACCTGTCAGTCACTTTTGAGTATGTATGACCCAATTAACTCAAATATTAACTAAAATATCAGGAAAGAATTGGTTTAATTGCATTCCCTTATATTTATTTACTGATCATACAGTAAAAAGAAAAAAACACATTCCTCTATCAATCCTGAAATAATCTTTTTTCATAAATCATATAAACATAAAACTAAAAGAAGGTGGCACGGTGGCGTAGTGGTTAGTATGTCTGCCTCACAGCAAGAAGGTCTTAGGTTCGATTCCCAGCTTGGGCGTTTCTGTGTGGAGTTTGAATGTTCTCCCTGTGCTGATGTGGGTTTCCTCTGGGTATTCTGGTTTCTTCCCACAGTCCAAAAACATGCACAGTAGCATCGCTCCAATAGTTCCATAGTTCCAAATCGCCTCTAGGTGGGAGTGTGAATGGTTTTGTGAGTGTTGGCCCTACGATGGCCTGGTGAAGTGTCCAGGGTGTACCCTGCCTTCACCCAGAGTAGGCTGAAATGGGCGCCAGCCTCCCCGCGACCCTAATTAGGATTAAGCGGTTCAGAAAAAGAATGAATGAACTAAAAGAGAGCTTCCTTTTAATCGAGGTTGGCAGACAGGTTGGCAGACACATACAGAATAATACACTACAGAGTTAATTATCATCATTATATCCTGCTAAAGGTCTGAAGTAACCTGAAAATTCCAACGCAGTGGAGTTAAATGCAGTATGACGGGAAACAAGCACTAAAGCTGACTCACTAAAAACCTTTATATAGTCCTATAAACTGAAAGAAGAACAGCTCGGTGGTTAAGGGCAAACATGCAGAGGCATGCAGAGGAGCAAGAATGCCTGCATAACATGATCAATAATTTAATACGGTTTATAGGGCATATTCTCTGATTTATATAAAACTAAAGAAGATGCACAAGATCAGTTTTCACCCTGAAAAGTAATGAATAAAGCACCTGTGACAGCAGCCACCTCATCCTCAACAGACTGCTGTGTTTGGAAGTGATTGCATGGTGTTAAAGGGAAAGAGGAGTTTAGGTTCAGGCCAAGCATGAAGTTGTGCACTTTCCCCGCCCGGCCTTCACGTGTGTTAAACAGTGCCGTCTCTCCAACCATGGAAGTGAACATCCGCTGCACCCAACTGGCTTCAGCATTACGCTGCCGCTCCTCTTCCGCTTCTGAGGACTCCGTTCCCACTTAGAGATGAAGACATGAATAAAAAGTGAAAGTATGAATAAGCAGAAATAAATCAGGATATCAGGTAAGGGTGAGGAGAGACAAAAATGAGGGCGGTGTGTGTGTGTGTGTGGGGGGGGGGCAGAAGATGGTTAAGAGGAAAAAGAGGAATAAAAGAGGATGAGAGAACAATGAGAAAAGGAGAAACGCAGAAAAAGCAAATTGGTTGTTTGCTAACTGCGGCTCAGCAACGTGAACAGGAATTTATTTTTGATGATGTGTGAGTACGAGGGATATTAAAGTGACCTACTCCTGCGCAGGTCTTCTTCATTATCTGTTGTGTCATTTCCAAGTATGTGCTCTGGCTTAATATGCTCTGTAAATAAAAACAGCAAAGAAAGTAAACAGCTTGAAGTACACAGGCGCATACTACATACAGTGATGTGGAGAAATTATTTAGTAAATTGCATAATACAATGAAAAGATATGCTCATTCATTCATTAATTTTCTGTAACCGCTTAATCCTAATTAGGATCGCGAGGAGGCTGGCGCCCATCCCAGCTGGTTACGGGTGAGGGTAGAGTACACCCTGGACAGCTCACCAGGCCATCGCAGGGCAGAAACACGCTGACGGCTATGCAGCTTCTGATGTCAAAAGTCAGCAATGGTTCTTTTGCATGAACCTCACACCACAGACAGTGAGACACATGGCCGGCCTTTGATAACCCAGTGAGCTGCACTGGGGGGGACAGTGACAACCCGTTGATAGTGGGGCTTGATCCCCAAACTTTAGGATCAGTGATCCAGCACCTTTACCAGCAGACCAGCACTGCCCGCGAAAAGACATGCTAAAGCTAAAAGCAGGAATCGATAATGTGAGAGTAGTAGAGTATATCAGTGTCAATGATGACTCAATGGTTAAGGCCTTGGGTTAGTGATCAGACGGTTGGCGGTTTAAGCCTATTAAATTGACTTGTGAACCACAGTCTTTTCTTAGGTAAAGAGAAAAAGAGCCTGAATACTGGAGGGAAAAAGGCTTATGACATTTAAACCAGACAAAATGATGCAATTTCCTGAGTGCTCGACTGTCAGAAGGAGCAAATTTCTGAATTTATTTCAAGCCCTGCCTCCCCCACACCCCCCCTTCCTTACTATTTCTATATCGTTGCGAGGATCTCATCTCACGTTTTTAAAAATATAGCTAAACTATGCGTACAAATACATTCAACCCAAATCTTAATCTCACCAACCAGCCAAGTACATTTAGAGCTGTTTCAGTTGTTAGTATAAAAGCTAGCAAGTAAGTAAATAAGTAATAAACACATTTTCTTTGTGGTGAAAGTTCCATATCATGGTCTGTAAAAGATTTATTGGTACCAGCATCACTTAAATAGTAAACAGTGTGAGTACAAAGCAAAACAAAAAGAGACTATATCTTACCGAGCTCCTCCTCCATAGTGCTGCTGCAGCCAGCCGTCTCCTTCACCCCAATCACACGGTTAAACAGGATGGAGAAAGCACTTCCCCACACCCCTAACACACACACACACACACACACACACACACACACACACACACACACACACACACACACACACACACACACACACGTTGTGTTTAAAGGAACTCCCTGCATTCCCATACCTGCCAACTTTTGAAAGCTGAAAAGCCTAGTAGCTAGCCGGGGTCCGGGGGCCGCAGGCCCCAGTAGGTCCAGGACAAAGTCCTGGTGGTGGTGTGGGGGGAGTTCAGGGGGGTGAAGCCCCCCCCCCCCATACTAAATGATTATTTGCATTATATCAAGTTGGAACGTGGCGAAGAACCTCATATTTCTTTAACTATCATGTTTCCGTTTTCCTCAAACTGTCAAAGCAGAAATGCTGATGGAAAAGATAAAGGACAAACTTTCTGGTCCATAGCCTTTCAGAATTTTTTGGGGCATAATCATGCATTTGACAAATGTTGACAAACTTTTGGGCTAAACCTGTGCAAAATTGTCCACATTTCTCTTGACCTTCTCCCTCAGTAAATATGACATGCATAATAATTTTCAAAAGCCACAAAGGGGGAAACATTCCACAATCAACTTTCGGCCACATCCATATTTTTTAGCGATCTTCGAATCCGGAAACATTCTTCTGAACAACTGTCCAATGTGATCGGCCATTGCGATGGGAACTCCATATTTAATAATCGCCTCTGTGAATAAAACTTCGGCATAGATAACGTCCAAAGAATCTGTTGGGGCGATGAAGAACGCTGAAAGTTTGCCGCTGGTATTACTGGCATTGGCATTGAACTTGTGTTTTTTCGTTCCCACGTGATCTTTCACATCGCTGATTCCCCCATGTCCAATCTAAAAATCTTGTCAGCATAGAGTGCAGTGAGCATAATTTTCACCCTTTCTTGAACATACAGACACTCCCCACTTTACGTTCATTCGTTTTACGTATTTTTTGATTTTACTTTTTTTTTTTTATGTCAAATTTTGAGTTTAGCGTGCTCTCTGTAGTACGAGACATACCTACGTAGTACGCTGACGTAATACGCTACTTACGCATGATGCTGCATCCATTGTTTACGAACAACAGACTGAATGTGCCCCTCCTTCTTCCCAGTTCACAGCATGTTACCGTTGTGTTAAGACGTTGTCTCTGTGATCTTTTTGTTTACACTGTTTTGTGGACTTTTGTAACCCTAAGCAAATATGGTTGGTCAGAAGCGTAAGCCTACTAGTGATAGTGGTAATCAGAAAAAGCGGCAAGCCATCTTGTTAGAAACAAAGATAGCCATTATCAAGAAAATGGACGTTGATGAAAAATATGTAAAATGTTGCACGTTTCTTCCAAATGGCTCCGTCGACCATCGGAACCATTTACAAGCAGAAAGATCGCATCACAGAGAATGTTAAAGGTTATATTTGATACTGTATTTGATATTTGATGAGTGAATTTGATTAAAATTTATCTATTTTAAATTATTTTGGTTGAATTTAATTTATTTGAAATTAATGTTGATATATTTGATATTATTTTACCATGTTATGTTTATAATAATTGATTTAGTGGTGTTTTATGACATACGATAATGGAATTTATGGATGTATAGTACAGTATGAACATCATACGTCACTGGAACATACAGTAACAACTTTTTTATTTTTTTTCACCTTACGTTCGGCCATCCGGAACCGAACTAAAACGTAAGTCAGGGAGCGTCTGTATAATAATTCCTGGAAATGCTTTGCAGTATTCTTCACGAAAAGACGGTAACTTTCGTTTAGGTTTCATACTGTGATTTTTGGAATTTTCTCTGGCAGATTCCATTACGAAAACGTACTGACACAAAGCTGTCTAATTCCTTCGCAATTCCAGTGTAAAACAAAGGATAACCTCTCGCACATGTGCAATACACCTACAGGAACTTACATTCGCAGCATACACCGCCGCTTTTCTTCTAAATTTAGATACGGTTCTCGGCGATCTCATTAATTTGTTTTGCATTTTTTTTCATTACTATTTTGAATTTTAGATTGATTTTTATGTTAAAAAACGTAATTTTTATTAATACAACCGTAACCCGGAGTGGGACAATGAAAACCGTAATCATTACGGCAAAACTGGACTAGTTGGCAGGTATGCATTCCTTACATTCTTATCCAGGGTCTTTTCGTCTCTGTCTGTTCAGCTCAAGTACTAATGACTCATTCTTTTCTCAAGACTTTCAGATCCTTATTTTTCTTTCTGTAATTTCACAATCAGTTTTTATGGCGGCGTAGTGCTTAGCATGTTTGCCTCACAACAAGGAGTTCAAGTCCCGGGCTCAGGTGTGGCGTTTTCATGTTCTGCATTTTCTTTGGGTCTTCCGGTATGCTTCCACAGTCCAACAACATGCACGTTGCAAAAATTCCAAATTGCCCCTAGGTGTGACTGTAATTGTGATTGGTTGTGTGAGCATTGGGCATGCAATGGACTGGAAAGCTGCTAAAGGTGCACCCCGCCTTGGCACATTGTTGGCTGAGATAGGCTCCAGCCTCTAGATCCAAGTAGAATGAAATGGTTTGGCAAATGAATGGATGAATGCTAAAGCATTTTTGAAGAATAATGTTTCTGAAGGCTGGTAAGTTATTGTTTAATCATAGTGAGTTTATTTTTGAGGATTTTATTTCAATTTGTGTCAATAAATCCAGAGGTACAGTGAATTTAAAGTAAAAAAGTGTCCGGTGTGATGTGTGATAGGAAGGTATCAGCAAGAATGAAAGGAAACGTGTACAAGACGGTGGTGAGACCAGTGATGTTGTATGGTTTAGAAACAGTGACCCTGGGGAAGAGACAGGAGGCAGAGCTGAAGGTAGCAGGTAGCAGAGATGAAAATGTTGAGGTTCTCTTTGGGAGTAACGAGGATGGATAGGATCAGGAATGAGGACATCAGCACATGTAAGAGGTTTTGGAGACAAAGTCAGAGAGGCTAGATTGAGATGGTTTGGACATGTACAGAGGAGGGATAGTGAATATACTAGTCCTTCTCATAAAATTAGCATATTGTGATAAAGTTCATTATTTTCTCTAATGTATTGATAAACATTAGACTTTCATATATTTTAGATTCATTACACACAACTGAAGTAGTTCAAGCCTTTTGTTTTAATATTGATAATTTTGGCAAAAAAGTAAAGAAAAACCTAAAATCTCTATCTTGAAAAATTAGCATATTCTATCCGACCAATAAAAAAGTGCATTTAATACAAAAAAGTCAACCTTCAAATAATTATGTTCAGTTATGCTCTCAATACTTGGTCGGGAATCCTTTTGCAGAAATGACTGCTTCAATGCGGCGTGGCATGAAGGCAATCAGCCTGTGGCACTGCTGAGATGTTATGGAGGCCCAGGATGCTTCGATAGCGGCCTTAAGCTCATCCACAGTGTTGGGTCTGGTGTCTCTCAACTTTCTCTTCACAATATCCCACAGATTCTCTATGGGCTTCAGGTCAGGAGAGTTGGCAGACCAATTGAGCACAGTAATAGCATGGTCAGTAAACCATTTAGCAGTGGTTTTGGCACTGTGAGCAGGTGCCAGGTCGTGCTGAAAAATGAAATCTTCATCTCCATAAAGCTTTTCAGCAGATGGAAGCATGAAGTGCTCCAAAATCTCCTGATCGCTAGCTGCATTGACCCTGCCTTTGATAAAACACAGTGGACCAACACCAGCAGCTGACATGGCACCCCAGACCATCACTGACTGTGGGTACTTGACACTGGACTTCAGGCATTTTGGCATTTCCTTCTCCCCAGTCTTCCTCCAGACTCTGGCACCTTGATTTCCGAATGACATGCAAAATTTGCTTTCATCCGAAAAAAGTACTTTGGACCACTGAGCAACAGTCCAGTGCTGCTTCTCTGTAGCCCAGGTCAGGCACTTCTGCCGCTGTTTCTGGTTCAAAAGTGGCTTGACCTGGGGAATGCGGCACCTGTAGCCCTGTCCATTGCTTCCACAAGTCCCACAAGGTCTGGAATCGGCCCTTCTCCACAATCTGCATCAGGGTCCGGTTACCTCTTCTGATTGTGCAGCGTTTTCTGCCACACTTTTTCCTTCCCATAGACGTCCCACTGAGGTGGCTTGATACAGCACTCTGGGAACAGCCTATTGGCTCAGAGATTTCTTTCTGTGTCTTACCCTCTTGCTTGAGGGTGTCAATGATGGCCTTCTGGACAGCAGTCAGGTCGGCAGTCTTACCCATGATTGCGGTTTTGAGTAATGAACCAGGCTGGGAGTTTTTAAAAGCCTCAGGAATCTTTTGCAGGTGTTTAGAGTTAATTGGTTGATTCAGATGATTAGCTTAATAGCTCGTTTAGACTACCTGAACATGATAAGCTAATTTTTTGAGATAGGAATTTTGGGTTTTCATGAGCTGTCTGCCAAAATCATCAGTATTAAAACAATAAAAGACCTGAAATATTTCAGTTGGTGTGCAATGAATCTAAAATATATGAAAGTTTAATTTTTATCAGTACATTACAGAAAATAATGAACTTTATCACAATATGCTAATTTTTTGAGAAGGACTAGTATTGGTAGTAGGATGCTGAGGTTGGAACAACCAGGCAGAAGGCCAAGAGGAAGACCAAAGAGGAGATTTATGGATGTGGTGAAGGAGGACATGAAGTTAGTTAGTGTAAGAGAAGACGATGTAGAGGATAGAGTGAGATGGAGGCAAATGATTCGCTGTGGCGACCCCTGAAGGGAGCAGCCGAAAGGAAAAGAAGAAGTGAGTTCGAAGTAAAAAAAAGATGGGTAGGATGAGGGTGCAGATTAGTATGGATTTTGGTAATGTAGATTTGGTTATCAAAATATTCCTATAATTTTTGCAGATATTACTATTCTAATTATTTGATGAATTAATTAATGCAGTATTTTCTCTTCCCAGTATCTTACCCATTAGGAAGTGTAGTGGGTTCTCTTCATACTTTTTCACAACGCTGCCCATGAAAAACTTGCTGCCAAACAACTCAGGGGACATGAAGGTACCGTATTTTGCCATGCCGATTTCATAAGGACTAAACTCCACCCAGTCTGCCACAGAGAAAAAAATGCGTAGAGAATTAGCAGGAAGTTTCAGGTGGTATATTTGATAAGTTCTAAGAAAGACCTCAGTCAGTTTCAAAATTCATTTACAACCTGAAATAAACAACAGATCTCTACAATGATCATGAGACACCACCTATAAACTTGGCTTTCTGACGGTCTGCTTTGTTTAGTCAAAGCTATGTGGCGAACTATGCTCTTACAGGCCAGGTTCACTACAATAGATGAAAGAGTTGTTTCCTCCTCCATAAAAAGTGAGGAGTATATTCATGCTGCACTGTTGATCGGGAGCGTGCTTTGCATATCTGCCGCAAGCTATCCAAATCTAAACAAATGTGTTTTGCTCGAGCGCATCATTCAGAGGCTGCATCAGCTGGAACAACAGTCCACTACAACTGAATGAAATTCTGACTTTTTGATTTGCCTGCTTAGTCTGGATTTCATGGCGATGATAAAAATAGGGTGCGTCTGCTAATGAACTGATATAGAGTTTGTCCTGGGACAAAAGTACGGATGGACAAAAAAAGGAAAAATCTGTTTATTTGAAAATAAATGTTGAAAAATAAATAAAGAAATAAACAGATAAATAAATGTTTGTACGTAGGAAGCACTCTTACCGGCAAACATGAGCTCGGAAACGTTGGGCTTGACATGTAGGCAGGTGAACAAAGGCAGAGGACACTGACCTAGTTCCACCTTCTTTTGCAGCGAGCTCAGTGTTGTGTCCATCCGCTGTAACACACACAGAGAGAGAGAGAGAGAAGAGAGAGAGAGAGAGAGAGAGAGAGAGAGAGAGAGAGTAACATTTCAGTGATAAAAGACTTAAATTCTTTCTGTAACTCAAGCATGGCTGATTTATGGGATCCTAATCTTGAGGAACATATCAAAGAAGGACATTGTGTATTTTTCTTTTAGATATATGGGCATACATCAGTGCACTTGGCACTTTAGTCAGGGTCGGTGTTTTATCAAGAAGAGACTACTAACACTGTCATCAATACAGATCTCAATGAAGTTCATAGTGTTAAACCCCCACAAGCTGCTTTTGTACAATGTTTCATACTGGTGTGGATCCTTCATGACTTGCTATTATCTAGAAATATAATTTTATTCATGATAATATAAAATATAATTTTGACCCCACAATTATCCCACAATGGGGACATGAGAATCAAAACTGGATAATGGCACAATGGAAGAAGGTGGAGTGGTCTGCATTATATAGACAGCTTTCTTTCATGGAGAAGAAATGACAACAATATGGACTATGTGAAGAAGGCAAGCTGTCACAATCAGTGTGATGTTTGAGGCAATGTTTTGCTGGGAAGTCTTGAATGTGGATGTTAATATAACATGTACTTCTAAAACATTGGTGCAGACCAAGTATACCCATTTATGGCAACGGTGTTACGTAAGAGCAATAGCATCTTTCAGCAAGATAATGCACCATGCCACACTACAAAACTGTTAAATAAAGGAAAGGTCTGAGGAAAGCTGGCCTCCAAATTCCCCTGGTACGAGACAAACAAGTCCAAACCATGCAGATCCCAACTTCCAATTTACAGGAATTAAACAAACTGATATATATATATATATATATATATATATATATATATATATGTGTGTGTGTGTGTGTGTGTGTGTGTGTGTGTGTGTGTGTGTGTGTGTGTGCGCGCGCGCGCGTTTAGCCTCCTTACCCCTGGTATAAGTGTCTCTCCGATAAGCATCCCGAAGATGTCAGTGAAAGTGACGGGCTGCCCGCTTGCTTTCTTATTCCACAAAGCTTTAATGTAGCGTTTGATGTGCTGTGGCATTAGAAGTTTTAGTGGACTACTGCTCACACTCTTCATCAGCTCCTGATTGATGTCTTGTGGGCCTTTCTCAGGAAACTCAGGGTGCGAGTATAGCGTGGACATGTACCTGTGTGAATATGTCCGTTAATGATCATAGAGTGTCATTGCCAATACAGTGCTCTCAGTGATTGGTGTAATGGCATGCAAAAGTGTGGAATAATTTTAGTTTATACAGCACTTGACACTATAACTGGACCCATTACATGGGTTGTCCTGCAGTGTGATGCGGTATAAGTGCATTTCCTAAAATAAATGCATACTCTGCTTGCAATGTGGCAAAAGTGATAAAGAAACTAAACAAACTAAAAAAATAATTCTTCAAGAAACGTAATGGCTTATCAGTGTTAAGTTTTGAGACGGTAAGAAAAAATGATCGGTAGATATCTGGATGATGGGAAAGAAAGTACGTAGAGCAAATGAATGAACTATACAGGCCATTGTTACAGTGACACAACATAATAAATTATACCTGGCTATAAAGTTCTAAAGTTCAAAACCATTTTCTGTTTGGTGTTACCAAGCTTTGTGATAGCTTTCATTGTGGTACTGTTCAAATAGACAATCAGGCACGGTAGAGAGATTTCATGGAGCAGCATGTAAGTGAACACTCAGGTTTCTCTTTAAAGGGAACAGTACAGGAGCACCCCCCACCCAAAAAAAAAAAAATGTTGTTTTTGTCTCATAATCAACAAAAGCGTTTATGAAAAATGCTATTAAAAAACTTCTGTGCATGTGATAGAAGAACGTTCATCATCTGTATCAGAAACTGTCTGTGTGTGTGTGTGTGTGTGTGGGTGCGTGTGTGTGTGTGTGTGAGAGAGAGACAGAGAGATCGAGATAAACAGTCAGACTGTGTGTGAGCGAGTGATAGTGTATGTGTGAGAACACAGAGCTATTTAAAAAAAAAAAACAGGATGTAAAACTCTGTTCGTATCAATACTAATTTAAAAATACTGTATTCTACACATAGATACAATACAAGCATATTCATGCTGACTGATTCTATAACCGTTTTCTCAATAATACAAATGAAGTTCCTATTCATCTGACTGCTTTCATTAATTGACAAAAAATAGCCATGTTCAGTGTTATAGAAAATTGTGGATGCATATTATGATGCATCGTGATGTCAAATCAAACAGGACAATCATAATCAAATCGAATTATGAGATCACAGACATACAGTCTGAGTACAAACCATGTTGAGCCAGAAAGTCCTGCTACATAAGTAGCACAGTCCAGCACTCCAGACTCATACAGAGCCTTCATCACCCCAGAGAAGCCCACCATGGCTCGGAAACCCCCTCCTGATCCCACAATAGCGATAGTAGGAACCTGGACATGACCAGATGGTGAATAATAATTAATACAAAATTACTGTGACAGACAGGCAATGTCTCCAATGCACCACTTTTACAGTACACTGTATGCAAATGCTTAGATATACTGTCAAACACAAACGCACGCTACATATTATATGTATTGTGCACAGGGGTGCAGGCAAAAATTTCTAGGAAATTAGATGATTTGTACATTGTGTTCAGTTGGAGAAACAGACTTATAAGAAATTAGAGCTCACCTCCGTCTGTGAGGTGGGCAGGACTTTTGGGTTTTCCATATTAAGGAACTTTTTGATGCCCAGCATGACTCTGTCCCTTCGTGTCTCCCTGAACAATTTCTCCTGATCACACAGGGCCATACTGAAGCGCAAGTCAGTGGATGAACTACAGAAAGAAAAGGCAGTCAGTAATAACACTAACACAACAAGCTCACCAACAACTGAATACAAAGTCCTGCTTTTCTAACAGGATTAATGTACTTACCAGACTTCCAATAACATCTCCATATGCACCTTTGTATTCTGGTGGGATAAAAAAATTAAGAATTTATTTCCTTTATTTTTCCTATATAAGACTAGCTCTTGGATTTGCCAGCATTTCTGGCAGTAACAAAAAGCATGATATAATAATTACTTTCCAATTAACCTCAATTCAATAGTGATCATAATCTCTGGTGTTTATGAGTTTGTCTGTTTGTTTGTTTGTTTGTCACTTCTGTCTGAGAACATATTCATGACCAGGGATTCTACATCGATTTTCACCAAAATTGATAGGGACACGTCCTTACCTGAGTCCCAATAATAATTTAATTTTGGAATATCTCAGACAAAGGTCAAGGCGAAGGTCAGAGCAAGGTCACAAATCTTCAAATGCTTATGACATTGAAATGAGTGATGGTAGTGTTCCATGGTAATGGCATAAACAAAATATGCACTTTGTATTGAGACAATAACTTTTGACCTTGAGTGACCTTTAAAAGTAAAAAATCAAAGTCACAGGATTTTGAGTGCTTGTAACTTTGAAATGAGTGCCAACCGCCATATAGGGACTTTCTACTAAAGCAATTACCTCTGACATGGAGTGAGTTTTAAAGGTCACATATTAGACACACTGTATTGAAAAACATTATTCACTTTATTTGGCCGAGTTCATCTGATACAGAACATATCGTAAGAAAAGAACATTGTTAATTAAAATCCAGTAAACGCCCACGTCTTATTTATTACATTATCCTTGCTTCATGACAGACATACCTTGCACTTAATGAATGTCCCACTAATTATTCTTTAGAACTCAGAGACACAATTGAAAAAAAAAGCAGCAGAAAAAAACCCCAATCTGTTCTAGGTAAATGAGCACAATTTCAGAAAGTGGAAAGCTTTGCATACTTCAGTTTTAACGAGAGTATTGCTTCATGAAATTTTTGCTGTATCATACCCATTGGAAGAAAGTTCTTAAGCTGAAAGTTTGGACAAATCAGTGTTTGGCTGGAAAACATCAGATTCTTACGTCATGCTGTGGAATGTGTTATCGCCCCGCATTCTTGCATTTTCCAGTTTTCTGCAATCTTATATCATCCCTCTAAATCTCACTCATCACCAGTCATGATTATTGTGCTATATAATCACTAGTCCAGTGAAAAAGCTACACTAAGATATCATCAAATGAGAATTAACAAGGTCTATCTGTTATTTCATTCAAATGGCAGATACAGTGATACCTCTGCTCACGAACATAATTGGTTCCCAGAAAGTGTGTGTGAGGCGAAAAGTTCGTCTTCCGAACATTTATTTCCCATAAGAAACCATTAAAATGAGAATAATCCGTTCCCAGGTCCCCATAAAACATAATTTTCTACTAAATAAGCCTTAAAACTACACAAAAATATACCTTATTTTATGTATAATAAATGTGCTATTGTATTGTAATTAAAGAAATAAACTGTACTGTATAATAAAGTCGTTTTATTTACCTTTGTGATGGTAGTTGATGGCTTGATGGAATGGAGTGGGAGGAGGAGGGAGGGAGGGACTTACTGTTTGGAAAGAGAGTTTGGAAACGCCTACTGTTTGGAAACACCCTTAGCCACACACGCACCCTTAATAGCTTCCTTGTTCTTAAGGATGGGAGCAATGGTAGACTTAGCGTACTGGTACTGGGACGCTGAGTCACACAAACGCACACCTCGTTCGTGTTTTTCAATGATCTCCGCCTGTGGTGGGGTCTTTTTCTGTCCCATAATAGCAAAAGTACACTCAATATGGTCCAAAATGTCTATCAAACACAAACCACTTCCGCACTCAAAGAAAGGGGTGTGACGAACTGTGACGCCGTGAGCGTGCGTCAGCTTCTCGTGGCCGCCACCGTGGCGCTGTTCGACCGCGTGGTTTGATTCGTCTGCCGAAAACTAGTTCGTCAGCAGAGACTATATGCTCGCAAATTTAATGTTCTTGAGGCGAAAAGTTCGTGAGCTTAAGCGTTCGTCAGCGGAAGTTTTACTGTATGTCTTGTTAATTCTCAGTTGACGATATGTAGCCACATACTATTAGTGACTTCACAGAACATGTACCAGGACCAGAAATGTAAAGAAAGACACTCTGGCAGCTAAACTGTTTTTGTTGTTGTTGGGTTTTTTTTTAATGTTTTCACACATATTGATACAGAAATTGTGTTATATTTATGTATAATGAAAGTCTAAGACATTAACCAGAGGCAGTGGTGGTCTAGTGGTATAGGGTGCTGGATTGCTGATCCGAAGGTTGGGGGTTCGAGTCCCACTTCTCCACAAGGTTGTCATTGTCCCCCACCAGTGCACCTAACTGGGTTATCAAAGGCGGGTCATGTCTCTCACTGTCTGTGGGAGGGGCATGTAAAAGAACCATTGCTGACTTTCGTAAAGAGTAGCTGCAAAACCGTCAGCGTGTTTCTATCCCTTGCTAAAAGGGTTGTGTCAGGAAGAGCATCTGACGTAAAAACCTATGCAAAATCAAACGTGCGAATCATTCGCTGTGGCGACCCCTGATAAAAAAAAGGGGAACAAGCCAAAAGGAAATCTCTCAAAGTCTAAGACATTAAATGGACACATTTAGTATTCTCATGTTGCTTCTTTTAGACGTCTTCAAAACAAACCTAGATTTCCTCTCTATACACAAAGAACCGTTTATGCAAAAAAAAATAAATAAAATAAAATAAAATAACACTACATTCTGTCTCCAACATGGATACTGTTGTTCTGAGATGATATAAAGTTGGAATTCACAAAGATGTCTTACTGACAAGGTTAAAAACCAAATGGATGTCAGAATAATCCATGCAGTTCAGTTATAGATTTGCTGCAAAACCTTTTTCCCTGTAGAGATTAAAAAACTGCAATTACCCCACACACATGGGTTGCCATTTTAATGCAAAAAAATAGCAAAAAGTGGTGAAAAATCACATGACCTTGTGTTTCTGCTCGTAACAAGCCAATAATTTGTGTGTGAATACATACCATGGTGTTATTGCTTTTGTACGTATGTGAACATGAATTTTAATTTTTACGAATGTAAACAGAATCATAAATGATTAGTATTTGTGCCCAGTTTTACCTTATTAGTAAATTCACTAGTTGATATCTGATTTCTTAGTTTAAATATCGGTATATTGTTATTATTACCACTAACTTGTCGTATATGAACTGAGGGAATCACACCCTATCCTTACAATTTGCAGTCTTGCAGGGGTGAAACAGCAGCACAGGGATCCCTTGCTTTCCGTGGTTAATTGGGACCGAGATCCCCCGTGACCGCCGAATTCCGCAAAGTAGGATCCACCCCCCCCAACTGACGTATACATATACTGCCCTCCCAAGCCAGACCGCAGTATCTGCAAAATCATGAAACTGAGAAAATTGAGCCCAAAGTTTTTAAAATATCCCTCGACAGGCTTTTAGCCATAAAAGGCCAATTTGGCTAAAATTGCAGATACTGCGGTCTGGCTTGGGAGGGCAGTATATGTGTATATATTATCAATGAATACATATTCAACACTATAAATGCTTATAACAACAATTAAACTTTCAAAAATAATGCATAAGATGTAAATAAAATATAAATACACACACATACAGACGCACGTGCACACGCACGCACACAGATGCGCACCTCACATAAAGATGTAAGTACAGTCGGCCCCCAATTTATGAAGACCCCTTTGTATAAAATCCCCGGATTACGAAAAACATTTTCCTGAGTTTCCGTCCCTGAAATACGAAACAACCCCATCTTACGAAAAGAAATTCAAAATTCAAACACGCCAATCAAAATTTCACACCATGAGTTGCTCTCTCATTGGCTGTCTCTCAACATCCCGCCCGCTGGCCTCCCAGATAGAGACAGAAGGAAGCTTCACGCTTTAGTTTAGTTTTTTTAAGTTGTTTTAATTCAGTAAATGTTTAATAAATGTGGATGCATTTGAGCTCATCTGGAATTCCGATCCCTCAACGAATCAAATTGAGTTTGTCAAGCAGGAAATGCGCTTTGAATTCACGTCTTGTGGGCGTGGCCGCACGAGAGAGAGAGAGAGAGAGAGAGGGACAGAGAGAGAGAGAGACAGTAGTTTAGTTTTTTTTAATTGTTTTAATTCAGTAAATGCAGGGAATGCGCTTTGAATTCATGTCTTGTGGGCGTGGCCCGCAGCGCACGCGCGCGTGACACAGAGAGAGAGAGCGAGAAGGAATAACACTTTAGTTTTTTGTTTAGTTTTTTAAGTTGTTTAATTCAGTAAATGTTTAATAAATGTGGGCGCATTTGAGCTCATCTGGCATCCCGATCCCTCAAGGAATCAAATTAAAGTTGAGTTTGTAAAGCAGGGAATGCGCTTTGAATTCCACGTCTTGTGGGCGTGGCCCGAAGCGCAAGAGAAGGAGATAGAGCTAGAGAGAGAGAGGTGTGTCTGTGTGTTAATAAAAATGTTTAATAATGGTTTAATTAATAAATATGTTTAAAAAATGGTTTAATAAATAATTTTCTTTTACTTTTAACACATATTTCATACAAAATTGGTGTACTTTTATCATTTTTAAAGGGTTTATGGGGTTTATCCAGTCCAAGGACTGGAGCCTTGGAATGAATTAGGCATTTAACATGTAAGATGTGACCCCTACTTACAAAATCCCCGAAAATGGCTCTGGAACGTATTCATTTTGTAAATTGGGGGCCGACTGTAGTTAGATGTAAGAACACTCTTCTTATGAGTCTGCAACTGACACGGTTGGAGGACCAGTGGGAGACACGGGAGGAGAGGGCAGGGGAAGCGTAGTTTCTTTTCTCATCAACATGACCAACGCACAGAGTGATGCAAACATCAGCAACACTGAAGAAGATAGGTTACTTTGCTAAGATAACGGTATCGTTAATTTTAACGTTTGTTTGATAATATATTGACTAACAAAAAATGGTTACTGAGACAGGCCTAAACACCATTTTTATTCACTCCTTGCTACTTACTGCTAACATTAAATTCTGAGCATTAATACTCATAGCTTACCTTGCCAATAAGCAGAGTCACCATCTCCGACTGTCCTACATTCAGTCTGTTGACTGAATATGTCGCTGTGCCCAGAGTCTCATCCATGACATAGTTGGCGTCCATTAAAGTCATCTAAAAGTTAAAAAAGAGTGATAACAAAGAAAGATCCATCTTAGTTACTTAAATCTTTGCTCATTACTAGTGATATTGAAAGGAATAAAGCAGTACAAGGCAATGTGATGAAGCTCAGAAGGAAAGTTTCAGTTCAACACCAATGAATTTTATTTATTTTATTATTAACCAACAAAGGTCTAGAAATTACACTTTTTCTATGTAGTAAAGTACATCATATTATGAACACATTTAAGAACGTTTACCACATTACAAGTAATTTATTCATTAAAAATCTTAAGCATTTTACTAAGTAAGTGTCCTCCACTGATGGCGTTGTGAATGATCAGTGATTATTACTGAATGATGTGTGATTATTAACATATCGTAAAAATGAGTACATGAATATAATGCATTCATTCATTTATTTTCTGTACAGTAATCGCTTAATCATAATTATGGTCGTGAGGAGGCTGGCGCCCATCCCAGCTGACTCCGAGCGATGACAGAGTACACCCTGGACGGTTTGCCAGGCCATCACAGGGCGGAAACACGCTGACGGCTTTGCAGCCTACGCTTGTGGAAAGTCAGCAATAGTTATTTTACGTGCCTCACACCATAGACAGTGAGAGACATGGCTGGCCTTTCATAACCCAGTTAGCTACACTGGGTGGCAGTGACAGCCTGTTGAGAGTGGGGCTTGAACCCCCAACCTTAGGATCAGTGATCCAGCACCTTTACCACCAGGCCGCCAATGTCTTGAATATAATGCAGACGGCATATATTTTTATTAATAACCAGACCTGAGAATCTCATCATGTACTGTATAAGGTTGGCTACTATTTAATATGATTATTCAAATCTGCAGATTTTTCAGTAATTTTTTTTTTTTTTTTACCTCCAGCACATTTTCCTGTTGAGGGTCCAGGAGGAACTCAAAGGTTTCATCCCACTTTGGATTGATGTTATTGTCTATGTGACGTGTTCTTTTTCTCGACTCCGGAGCAGTCGGAATTGACAGCTCCACATACGGGTCTGGCGTGTCCACTGTTCACAAACACATCCACATGCATGCGTCATTATAAACAACATTTTATTGTAATAACTAGAACTAACAAAACAAAGTCTACACTCACGCAAGTCCCCAAGTGCGCCTTTAGTGACATTTTCTGCTCTCACCACAGTTACTTTGAATCTGTGAGAATATTGATGTTCAACCTGATAACACAAAACACTCATATTAATAACCAACAAGTGACACAAGGAACATTCAGACCGGAGCATCCACTTTAGAGAAACAGGTGATGTCATGTTTGCGCTCATGCGGCTGATAAAATAAATGCATTGCACTTTTATAAACCTGGATGGTATTTTTATATACATATGAATATTTGGATTCATAGATGTCAACCAGTGCTAGAGTTTCTGTAAATCAAAAATAAATTTATTCATTAATGTTAATACCATCTGGAGAAGCTGTTAAGTGATGTGTAATATAGAAATGAGTCACATCTTAGCACATCTAATGAGCCATGACAAAAAAAAAAAACCCTCTAGTTCTTTGATATGAACATCATATTTCCAGTAAAATAAGCTACAAAAAACATTATTTACAATATAAACAGAGTGAACTTACTATAATATATTGATATGGATCAATGGAGGACATCCTACTGCCAGCAATGAAAGTTTCACCATGGGAAACACATTTATGTCAGGAGAGGGTTCTGTTTGTCTTGGGCGGCATCTGTTAACTCATGAAAAATGTGGTAACAAACTGCAAAAGAGGAACGTACTAAAAATTATATATTATACTATGCAATTTCTGCAGACTAACATCACACAGAGCTCACATGGTTTTGTTTATAACTACATTCCCAGAGTGGGGCCGGTGGCGTAGTGGTTAGGGTGCTGCCCTCATGATCAGAAGGTTGTGAGTTCGAATCCCAGAGACCCTCACTGTGCTAAGACCCCTGGGCAAGGTCTTAACCACAAATGTGCCTCTGTTCACCCAGCAGTATAAATAGGTACCAGTAAAAATATACTGGGAAGGTAACCTGTGATGGACTAGCGTCCCGTCCAGGGGAGTTGAACTCCTGGTTGCTTCACGCTATGGAAACCGGGGATAAGCACCGGCCTGATGAGCCAAGAGGCTTGGGTGTAAAAACCCAACAGACTTTACCTACCTACCTACATTCCCAGAGGTCTAACTGTGATAATAGTATATTGAACTGGGTTCACACCCTATGGACAATTTTTGACTCTGGCTCGGAAAACCTGACAAAGTCGGAAAATCACTTCATCAGCTACATTATTTAAAAAAATGAGAAGACTTCCAATTGTCATTAAACTTCAGAAATTTTTTCAGCTAAATTAACTCTAAAGTTTACCTTTAAGTGCTGTTAGATGCTCTAATGTTACACTACCTTACAGTTTTAAGAAGATATAAACATGAGACTGGGCAACATTGTGGTATAGTGGTCACAGCAAGAAGGTAGTTCAGCTTCCTCCCACAGTCAAAAGAAAATTATTCTCACTGTCTGTTCCAAATTGCCCCGAGATTTGAATGTGAATACTTGGGTTCATTTGCCCTGTGATGGTCTGGCGAGCTGTTCAGGGTGTACCCCACCTTTTGACAGAGATATGCATTAGCCTCCCCACTATCCAAGTAGGATTAAGTGATTTGCAAATGAGTAAGTGAGTAAACATAAGACTTTAACAGAACTTCAAGTTTATCAAATTTATTAAATTATCAAAGGCAACATTTATAAGGTTCAGTTAAATCTATTAACTTATTTTTTTAAAAACTAACTTCATTTAATATTTGTTGACTTATTTTTAGTTTTGTCAGAATTTTTGAGGAGCAGTGGTGGCCTGGTGGTAAGGTGCTTGGTTCACCTAATCCCAAGGTTTGGGGGTTCAAGTCCCATTCTCCACAAGGTTGTCACTGTCCCCCCCCAGTGCAACTAACTGGGTTATCAAAGGCCGGCCATGTCTTTCACTGTCTATGGTGAGAGGCATGTAAAAGAACCACTGCTGACCTTCGTACAGAGTAGCCTGCATAGCTGTTAGCGTGTTTCTGCCCTGTGATAGCCTGGTAAGCTGTCCAGGGTGTACTCTGTGCTCGCCCAGAGTCAGCTGAGAGGGGTGCCAGTCTTGTTTTGTGTAAAGGTATTAAAAAAAACAACCTTAAAAAAATCATGCAGTCATCTCACATGCTTTCTTTTATATGGTTTTCCCAAATGGGTTTACATTTAGATTAACCATGCAATAGACTTATTCTGCAAATATCTGTCCTGTGGGAGGAAGCCACTCTGAATTAACCTAGGCACGCATGAGGAGTATACAAACTCCACACAGTCAGGTGTGAGATTTGAACACAAAACCTTCTCACCAACGAGGTGATGCACAGAGAGGACTTTTCAAAGGAAATCAATAAATTATTGTATATCAAATCTAAAGGATGATTCTGTATTCAATCTACCTGCCTGTCTCTCAGTCTTGATTTTATCTTCACTATGATTGCTATAAAATGCAACAGTGCATTTTTCTTTTAATTTATATTTCTATGAGATGGTTGAAGGTCCTGCTGCACTCACTATAATTAAAGCCGCTCATTCAGTCGCCAATAAAAACAGTACAGTATACATGAGATTTCCGCGCATGCGCATTTCCACCAACATCAGGAATTCAATTTATCTTTCGATTTTTATATTTCTATGAGGGAAAAAAAAACTTTACAAGATTGAAAATCCGACAACTCCGGGAAAAAAACAATCTTCCAACTAAAAATCACTAATCCCTAACTTTATTTTAAATTAAATAATTATAATGTTCACCTTAAAGTTTTACTTTCCGCAGAAAAAAATATTAGGCCTAAGAATGAAAAAAGTTTTCAATTCAGTTTACCTTCATCAGCGGGATTAATTCTCTCTCTCTCTCTCTCTCTCTCTCTCTCGGTGGAAGTGGAGGCACTAAACAGGAGACAGAAACGACAAACTGAATCCATTGCCAGCCTCCAGCCTCTCGAAGCTCCGCCCATTCTGGGAAGCCAATGGGTGCAAAAGCTGACTTGATTATTATAACTTAACCTTTCTAAACAAATTAATTCATTTAGTTGGTTTACTGAAGAGAATTTCCTATAAATTGAGTCATTCATTAGTCATACACCTTTGGTTAACTGCACTTCCTTTTGTCATGTAATCTAACCATACCTTACTTTATAAGCTACAACTTAACTTTATAAGCTTGCTTGAGTACAATAGTTAGTAAAATGTAATACTTTAGCACCTTTTCAATATTTTAATAATTTATCATCATGGAGAGGCAGTGGTGGCCTGGTGGAAAAGTGCTGGATCAGTAATCCCACTCTCCACTGGTTGTCACTGTCCCCTCCCAGTGCAGCTAACTGGGTTATCCAAGGCCGGCCATGTCTCTCACTGTCTATGGTGAGAGGTTCATGTAAAAGAACCATTGCTGACTTTCGTAAAGAGTAGCTGCATAGCCGTCAGCGTGTTTCTGCCCTGTGATGTCCTGGCAAGCTGTCCAGGGTGTACACAGCCCTTGCTCGAGTCGGCTGAGATGGGCGCCAGCCTCCCTGCGACCATAATTAAGCGGTTCAGAAAATGAATAATGAATTAAACGTAATTAGATGAGATATTTTAAACTTAAAATAAGACCCATTTACCCAGTATCATTGACCACATGGTATTTATTTATTTGTGCTTTACTTTGTACACTGGGTATGATAAAGACCACATCATTAGGACAACAAAAAGTCAAATTTGTGACACACACACACACACACACACACACACACACACACACACACACAGAGTTTACACACACAGTCTTCTCGTCTGTTTCAGTTTGTTTGGTTAAACATACAATACTGTATATTATTTTCAAATAAAGCTTTATCTTTCTACTAAGTTTATTTTACAATATTTTTCTATTATTTTTTTCATGGGGTAAAACTAGTATGGGGTGAGATGAAGTTATATTAGTTATAGTAAAAAAAAAAAAAATCTAATGATGATAATGATGGAAATGATGATGATGATGATGATGATGATGATGATGACAACTTCGAAATCGACGATGATGATGACCACAAATATGTACTACCGATTATTCAGATAATTTCCACAGAGTGGCGCACACAGTCCAGACATCTACAGATTCATCATCATGGGGAGGGGCAAAACTTGACCAACCTTAATAGTGTCGTCATTGTCTCGTCATGTCGAAATCACGTAAGCACTTTCACTTCCAGATACACTATAAAGGGGCCATTGGCCATGAGAAGTTCAGAAAGCTCCAGATACTCAGAGCACAAACATATACAGTATTGGTATAAGAGCACATCTGTAATTAGGGAGAGATTACCCAACTGAATAGCTTCAAACAAACCTGGAAATTTTTGCAATGAATAAGAAGGTGATTTGTCTGGTCATTCTTGGATGTCTGATCTTTTTCTGTGATGCTGGTAAGTTTAACTTTACCTTAATTTACAATGAACATTAAAGATGACTGCTACTAAAGATTGAGTTCTTTTTCTTCTCCAAAACGAATACCCTTCTTTATTTGAAGTTCCTTGACTGCCAAACTTGAACTCAATCACGTTTTCTCCATGCAGGTGCTGTAGCTGATCCATGCTGCTCCCAGCCCTGTCAGAACAGGGGTGTGTGTGTGTCTAAAGGTTTTGATGCCTATGAATGTGATTGTACCAGGACTGGATACTATGGAGAGAATTGCACCACAGGTAAGTCGCAAAATGCCAATTGGCTAATTGGAAATTCACATTCAGCTATCCAGTGTATACTAAGATGCCCAGGATCCTTACCCTTTGTCTTTTTTTGTGCTCAGAGGAACTTTCCACATGGATCAAGTCCATCCTGAAGCCAAGCCCAAGCACTGTACACTACCTGCTAACACACTATAAATGGATTTGGGATATCATTAATAACATCTCATTTCTGAGAAATGCGCTTATGCGCTTCGTCCTTACATGTATGTTAAGTTACATCTCTTTGAGTAATTGAATACACATCAGAAGTATTTAATGTTATAATGAATTCATTGTCAATCTGGGTTTTATATTTACAATTTGGTCAATGTGTCCACTTATTAATTTCATTTAAATCCTTTTTTTTTTATTTCCAGCTCGGTCAAATTTGGTAGAAAGTCCACCAACTTACAATGCTGATTATCACTATAAAAGTTGGGAGGCATACTCCAACATATCCTACTACACTCGTACACTGCCGCCATTGCCCAAACATTGTCCAACGGGCACTACGGCTCTTCCTGATGCCAAGCAAGTGGTGGAAAAGGTTCTCTTGAGACGGAAGTTCATTCCTGACCCACAGGGTACAAGTCTGATGTTTGCGTTCTTCGCCCAGCATTTCACTCACCAGTTCTTCAAGTCGGACTTTAAGAAGGGACCAGCCTTCACAAAAGGCCTCGGTCATGGAGTGAGTAATATTTACATGCACATTTCCAATAATACATTTGGCACAAGATTTTATTCAAAGTGACTATCAGTAGTTACTATTTTTGTCTAAAATAATTTCTCTAATAATCGTTTGGTGTTTCAGGTGGATTTAGGCCACATCTATGGAGACAATTTGGAGACACAGTATAAACTGAGACTTTTCAAAGATGGAAAGCTGAAATATCAGGTACACCTCGATCGGATTCATTAGTAAAGCAAAACGAATGGACTTGTTTAGGACTGAATATTTCAAATGTTAAAAGTAACATTGTATCTGACCTTAAATTTGTTGTGATCTTAGGTGTTGGATGGTGAGGTGTACCCTCCTCTGGTCAAAGAAGTTCAGGTCATGATGCACTATCCACCTCATGTTCCTGAAGAGTTCCAATTCGCAGTGGGCCATGAAGCTTTTGGTCTGGTCCCGGGGCTCATGATGTACGCCACTATCTGGCTCAGAGAACATAACCGTGTGTGTGATGTTCTGAAGCAAGAGCATCCCGACTGGGACGATGAGCGCCTTTTCCAAACAACGCGCCTTATTCTGATTGGTAAGCAAACCTCCAGTCTGCTTCTCAAATATTTTAGAAGGGATTTTAGCAGCTGCTTACATAACCCTTAGTAATCTAAATTTACGAAAATGTAAAGGAAAAAATCAGAAGGAAATCCGTCTGATCTTCTCACTCACTGTAAACCTTTGAAGACAATATAATAGCATTGAAATTGGAAAAGTTAGAGAGCATGAGAAATACAACGCATAATGTTTTATTTCATTTAGGTGAGACCATTAAAATTGTGATTGAGGACTACGTTCAGCACCTTAGTGGATATAACCTCAAGCTTAAGTTCGACCCTGAGCTCATCTTCAGCGAGAAGTTCCAATATCAGAACCGCATCGCATCTGAGTTCAACACGCTGTACCACTGGCACCCACTGATGCCGGACACCTTTCAAATCCAGAACCAGGTCTATACACATCCCCAGTTTCTCTTTAACAACTCCATAGTGGCAGAGCACGGGATCAGCAACCTGGTGGAGTCTTTCAGCAAACAGCAGGCTGGCAGGGTCAGTATCTCATCATAATAATCCCTTATTAATAATAATTAATACCCGATTGATTACATCATTAAGACCTAAATTGTGAAGCTTGAACAGAGATGTTTGGATTCTGGTTTTAAGTTTTTCTTACAATTGGTATTGTTACCTGAAGCAGTATGCTTCAAGACTATACGGTATACTGTACCTTTAATAAACAACAACAACAACAACAACAACAACAACAGTAAACTGTACTAATACATTTCTATACATTATGAGGTAGAATTGTTTTTACCATAATCTATCAAGAAATTCAGAAACACATTAGCATTCCACAGCAAGTGGAAACAGGCAATTTGTTGCTCGAGCTGAAATCCTTATCTGACGTTCTCTTATCTTTTCAGATCTCTGGTGGAAGGAATCTGCCTGCAGTGGTGCAGGGAATGGCTACCAAAATACTGGGGCACAGTCGAGAGATGCGTTATCAATCCTTCAATGCTTATAGGAAGCGTTTCAACATGCAGCCTTATAGTTCCTTCGAAGAGCTGACAGGTGGGGCACTGAGTTTCACTTTTTTATTTTAAAAGAAAGGATATTTGAGTTCTATATATTTTTTTACATTGTGATAAAAGTTATAACATTGAGTTAGCACTTAGCTAATTCAACATTCATTATCACTGGCTTAAATACTGGCTTTCATCCAGACAGTAATGGCTTCATTCATTCATCTTCATTATCCGGGGTCGGGTTGTGGGGGCAGCAGCCTAAGCAATGAGGTCCAGACGTCCAGACGTCCAGACGTAGAAATGGCTTTATGAATATAACTAACGAGGGACTGCTAACTAGCTTGCATTGAGTGAGGTAGTTTGCTTTGCAAACCTTTGCTTTGACAATCATTAAGTTATGTTAGCTAAATAAAACTGCATTAGCATTAGACTGCAGAGGTCTCTCAGTACTAATTAATTAAAGATAGCTTAATAAATAGCTACACTGATAGTTATAGGTGGCTCTCGACTCACTTGGATATAACTTTCTTGTCGTCAGTGCACAACCTGAACCACTGAGTGATCATGAAAATGTTTAAAGTCAAACTGACGTCACAATGTCTCGTTGGTGTCTTTCAGGAGATAAAGAGCTTGCAGCGGATATGAGGAGTCTGTACGGAGACGTGAATTCTGTGGAGTTATACGTCGGTCTTATGGTGGAGAAACCAAGGCACAATGCTATATTTGGGGAGACCATGATTGAAATGGGTGCCCCCTATTCCCTTAAAGGGCTTATGGGAAATCCTATCTGCGCTCCAGAATACTGGATGCCAAGCACGTTTGGTGGCAAAGTGGGATTTGAAATCGTAAACACAGCCTCTCTGAAGAACCTCGTCTGTCTCAATGTTAAAGGCCCATGTCCAATGGTCTCCTTTAAAGTGCCTGAGGGCAGAGTGTATAGATCAGCGAACATGAACACGAGTTCCACTTCTTCCGAAGAGAGCAAAATCAATCCCACAGTTTTACTGAAAGAAAGGACTTCAGAACTTTAAAATTGAAAAGTTCACCACTGTATTCAAATGTTTTTTTTTTTAAACAAAAAATATTTTTTTAATGTTTTTTTAGGTTCTTGTTATTTATAATATTATTTATTTAAATATTTATTTATTTATTGATATTGAAACATGTATTATACAGTATGTATATTTTAAAGTACTCATGACTGGAATTTTGTTTTGTAATTTTTATTAAATGTCAAAGTTTCACCAAAAAAAGCCATTTTGTTGACAGTTATTCCGTTGCTATTTATTCAAACAGATATGTTTTATTAATACAGTACGTATTTCTTCTTTCTTCTTTTCCTTCCGGCCGTTCCCTTCAGGGCTCGCCACAGCCAATCATCTGTCTCCATCTCACCCTATCCTCAGCATCTTCTTCTCTTACACCAACTACCTTCATGTCCTCCTTCACCACATCCATAAATCTTCTCTTTGGTCTTCCTCGAGGCCTTTTTCCTGGCAGTTCCAACCTCAGCATGCTACTACCAATATATAAAATATTCACTATGTTTTATTAATGTTTACATTTCTTTTACATCTTACACATTTCCATCCAGCAGACTCTAGCCCAGCATTCACGCCACTGTCATAAAACAACAAAAATATTTATAAATCTCTTCAATGAGCGGTGTAGGGTCAATCCTGTTTACTCACAAAGAGTGGGTGATGTTATCATTAAAAGATATATGTTGATGCAGCTCTATAAACTGACTCATGAGTTGCAGTAATTCTTGGCCGGACCATCTGAGTAACATTTAAGAGCCTCTTTTAATGTCGTAAGCTATCACGATAAAGTCGCTGAATATAATGACTAAATCCATTAACAAAATTAGAAATGTTTTCTGGATTTAATGATGTTGAAAATAAAATGTTGTCACAAAAACATGTGTCATAAAACCTTTAAAAAATCTGTCTGCTTATTGAATCTGGTGCTTAGTGATGATCACAAACATGAAATCCCCCTCACTTCCTGATGAAAAGAGAAATATTTACTTGAACCTTGTAATAAAAATCTAAAAGCAGCTGTTCAACTCCATCAGGAAACATTTAAACATTTGACTGTGTAATGTCAATTTTAAACTATAAATTGAGACAGACATCAGAAAAAAATCTCATCATAGTTGCTCTTATGTTTTTTACCGACTTCTCGATAATGTACAGATACAAGAAAGGTGTTATTTTGGTCACTTGCATTTAACTGTAGAATTGACTTTTTAAAAAATGATTAGATATTTATTAAATAAAAATTATTACAATTTTTCTTTCACACATAATGCATATAATAAACATTTGGGAATAATTTTAAGAAAATTTCCCCCATGTGAATTATGCACATTATTCATTTAATTCTACATGGGATGTCATCTCCCCTGATAGATCATCCACAAATTACAGTATTTGACTTGTATTCTCATATCTTTAATAATAATAATAATAATAATAATAATAATACATGTGCATTCATCTTTTGCCCAACTTTTAAGACATAATTCATTTACTTTCAATGTTATTTGCATTTGACATTTAAGCAAAAAGGAAAGTTTACTTGAATACAGCTGTAGTAAGAATGCATGTATATACTGCTCTGACAGCCCAGCCTGCAGTCAATGCAAATTTACTGCTTTGAGAACGATTTCCTCAAAGTTAATCGGTTTTCCCCGGAAGGTGATTAAAAGAAAATCATTTTTTAATAGATATGGGGTTATGGAGTTATGTTATCCTTGGAATTTTACGCAAGGAAGGTGGCCAGGACATAAAATTGGTTTTCCAAATTTTGAATATTTTGGAGTTACTACAGTGTGGCTTGAGTGGGTTGAGTTTAAGTGAACGTGAACATGAGTATTTGGCGGTCTTGACACTTTAGGTTTTGAACTCTGAAACCATATTAGGTCTACTTTGTGCTGGGCACCTTGCTGATTGTTTGTCTATCACATAGCAAAAGTCTCACCTTTGATATATATATATATATATATATATATATATATATATATATATATATATATATATATATATATATATATATATACATATACTAGTACATATATATATATATATATATATATATATATATATATATATATATATATATATATATATATACTAGTACACACACATATATATATATATATATATATATATATATATATATATATATATATAATTTTTTTTTTTACATGGCCATGCAATCCATTGCGATATTATGGATCAAGCCATACAGTGCTAAGCATTCCTTCCAAACAATGGGACAATTCAGAAGTAAAGTTATTTAATGTCAAAAAGTTAAACGATAATGAATGAATAACTGAATTGAAATCAATGGAAAATGAATGCTAACTGAAGCTCTCATTGCTTTTCATTGGTGCTCCATGTTTTGAAGACTTATTACCCTCTTGATTGTAGTCAAAAGTGGCAAAACTTGTAGGCTGCACTGTGGTCTGGAAAGTGGAAAATCACCCGGATTCTGATGCCGGCACGACAACATCCACACATAATTAATTTATTTTTCCATATCAGTTCTACACATGATTCACTTATTTTCATATGCGACATACATGATTCATTCTTTTATTTATTTTCCCATGTGAATTTATACACGTGATTCATTTATTTTCAGTGAAGATTGTATTTTATTCATAATTGATTATTCACATGATGCCACTTATGTTCACATGTGCAATTTCAGGCTATAAGATGCTTATAGATATCGTGGGCATGGCAGAACAATGATGATCATCATCATCTTCTTCATCATCTTCTAGTAGAGTTTACAGGGGTTTATGGAAAAATGCTTTTCTTGTGAGATGTCTTCTTCAGTCGAGGTGTTCATTAAATGCTAAATGTTACATTTTATCTCTACTAAAAATTCCTTTTCCAAAATTCTAAAATTGTCCTGTATCCGTATTTTCCAGAAATTATCAGAAGGTTACTTCTTTTATCAATCTGCTGCCAAAATTGTCAAACAGTGAACATTCATTGAGCCAGCCATTCATAGTATTCATAATCATTATACTATTAAACCTGTAGATTGTATTTTATTGGTTCGTAAATGGGTTGTTGGCATTCGTGAAATAATTATAGCTTCCCAAACATGAAAAAATAAATTAACATTTTTAATACATGCATAACATTAAGATTCTTTGTATGCCTTTTTTGTATAGCACATTTTCCTCTAAACATTCCTATTTAGAGCTAAAAACCTGAAATTTTAATATTAATGTAAATGTTAACTCAGTCACTCTCACTCTTTTACCAAACCACTTAATTCTATTAATTTCATGGGGATTCCATTTCAGATGACACTGGGCAGTGGTGTTGTTGTACATCCGAATCAGTTCACCAGACAACTGCAGGGACACTAAATCATTCACACCTCACATCAAGGGGCAATTTGGAACAGCCAGTTAGCCTAATGTTCATATCTTTGGACTGTAGGACGACACCTTAGTACCCGGTGGAAGCCACACGTGCATGGGGCATACCTCCAAACTCCACACACAAACACTTGTCAAGACCAAGGCAGAACCTTCTTGTTGTGAGACAGACATGCTGCCAAAGACGTCTGCATAATCTCAGAAATGGAAATATGCTACCACGTATCGCCATAACAGAAAACATAATTTGCATAGATTGGATATTATGGGTTTCACACTGTAACTTCACAGCAATTTTTTGTGTTTAGACCACAAAGGAAAACTTTGTGGAGTTTGCATGTACTCCAGTTTTTTTCTCAAAGACCAAAGACATACAGATTAGGCCAACAGAAATTGCGCATGTGTACCCCACCTTTCACCTGACGTCAGCTTGGACTTTTTTCCAGCTACCAAATACTGGTAAGTAGGTCTTTAATGGAGAAACTTTAGATGCTTCTGAATTCTAAATTACTCTTCTAATTAAACATTTAAATGCACAAAAGAAAATGTGACCATTTATTCGTGGGAAATAAGAGGCAAAAAAAAAAAAAATTACATTAATTGTCGTCCAGCAATGTAAACTTTTTTTTTTTTTAATATACAAAGATGTGTAAAGATCTCAGTAGATGTCACCCAAAGAAGCTTATTCCCTTCTGAAAGTGCAACAGGCTTTCCTGATATCTGACCATAAAGAAGTGTGCAGGAAGAGGGTTATCTCTGTTTACTTGCAAAGCATGCGGATGTGTACACTTTATTGGACTTGTTGTTAACACTTTAATGTCTGTGTTCATATAATACTTACAAATGAGTTGCATTGCACTTTGGCTTTGGAGTAAAAAGTTAGGGCTGGCTATAATAGTTTGCTAACATATACATAATGGTCAAAATTTTGTTGGTAAGTAGGTTTTTGGCAATTGAATAAGAGGAAAATAAAGTCAAATTGATAAAAGCCTTATTTATTGCTCACTCTTGGATTCTACTGAAGCCATTAAACCACTGAGATGAATATTGAATAAATTATTATACTGGGATTTCATAATGACTTTTCACCATTTTTATCAGAAATCCTAAGGACAAATTTTTAAATTATTTTTTGCTTACTGTGACTGCGACATTCATTTGATGAACCAATTAATGCTTTTAGGAAGGCCGGAGCCTATCTCAGCCGATACTGGGAAAGAGCAGTGTACACACTCAACAGCTCACCAGACCTTTGCATGACAACCCAACTGATGAGTGCTCACATATAGTATTAATTTAGAACAGCCAGCTAGGCTAATGTGCATGTCTTTGAACTGTGGGAGAAAAAAAAAGAGTAGCGTGGAAAGAACATGCAAGCTCCACACAGAAATGCACGAGCACGGGAATTGGACGTAGGACCTTTTTGGTGTGATGAGACCCCTGAAGGGAAAAGCCGAAAGGACAAGAAGAAGAGGAGGAGAGCAGACATGCTAACCACCATGCCATTGTGCCGGATCCCCATAGTGATGATGATGATGATGATGATGATGATGATGATGATGATGATGATGATGATGATGATTTCCTTTCGGCTTTTTTCAGTATTAAGTGGAAACTTCCACTTATTCCTAACACAGACACAACATACATATAGTCACTGTTACAGTCACAACTCCATTCTTTCCTACCTAAAGACTTGGAGCTGAACCTTAACACAAAACATGAAAGAGAATTTTTCCCAAAGCTCTGAGTCAAGAATTCAGCTTAAAAAAACAGAGCTGAACAAATGCATGCTGTGAACAATGTCTGCTTGTTAGAAATCAAACAAGCAAAATGACATGCTTTCTGGGAAATCCGATTATGTGTGGTGTTACTGGAAGAGAAAAAAGAAGCAGGCAGATTCATGGTCTTGTGCCAAAAGAGGACGATACCTTAGAACAGTGGTCCCCAATCCCTGGGCCGCAGACCAGTACCGCTCTGTGGATCAATTGGTACCGTGCCGCACAATAAATTTATTTCTGTTTTATTTATTATCTGAGTCTGAACGATCTTTTATTTTTGAAAAAAACTGTTATTTTGAAAAATGACCGGATTCCCATTGTTACATGTCAGTCATTTGAGTGCTAAAATGTAACACATAAGGGGACAGCACATGAACAGAGGCCATTTGGACATGTTTCAAACAATAGTGGGGATTTTGGGTGAGACTGAGCCTGAGCCTTCATTCTCCCTGGTGCTGGTGCACCATCACCTGTGGGGTTATTTATTTATTTATTTATTTTAAAGAAGAGTTCGAGCTTGATTAAAAATGTAACGCTTAATCCTGATTAGAGAGGCTGGCGCACATCTCAGCAGACTCTGGACAAGGATGGGGTATTATATTTACAATATAAACAAGCTAACCCCCCCCCCCCCCTCCCTACCTGGGCTGCGGTAAAATTGTCAAGTATTGACCGGTCCGCGGTGATAAAAAGGTTGGGGACCACTGCCTTAGAAAATAAAACTACAGATTTTGCTGGAAATTAGTTGTGCCACACATAAACGAGGACAGAATAAAACCTGGGGTAAATTTTCAGTTACCAAAGTTATATAATACTGATGTTATATAAAAGCTAGATTGTGAACCTACTTATAATCCTACTATTCATTACTTATAGATTTTACATCAGGCTCATTGCAAAAGCTGGATCCAATCCAAGCTGACATAGGACCATAAACCCAATACATAACCTTCATGATGTGGGCAGACATGCTGTCAAAGGCGTCTGCAGAATCCCACTAATGTAAATGTGATCATTATTACGCCACCATGCCACCATAACAGAAAACACAATTTGCATAGATTGAATTTTGTGGGTCGCGTTGTGGTGCAGTGGTTAGCACTTTCACTTTACGGTAAGGGGTCCGAGCATAAGAAAAACTTTGTGAAATTTGCATATACTTTGGTTTCCTCTTACAGATCAAAGATATACAGATTACCTTGGGGAAATTTGCAGCAGTCAATTTGCCTAATGTGCCTGTACTTGGACTATGGGAGAAAAGCAGAGTACCTGGATTAAGCCCATTTAAGCACAGGAAGAACATGCACACTTCAAAATACTCTATCCAAGATAGATAGAGTCTAGTCTCAAAGTAATGAGCTTCTTGCTGTAAGATGGACGTGCTAACCACTGCACCACCATGCCACCAGTATGTTCAGATTACGACATAAATCAGAAGATTTTAGTTGTCGATAGGTCTATGTGACAGTGTGGAGGAAAACTTAGGCCAAATCTATGGCACTTATACAATACTATGTAGTAATTAGCATTCATTTCATATTTCATACAATATTAAATACTAATGTAAGGCCTTTATACTCGTATTGTCACCAGACAGTTTCTTCACCTGTAACAATAATTCATTCATTTATTCATTCATTCATTCATTCAGAGTGAAAGAGTAAGAGAAACATTCAAGTCATTCATAGAAAACATACACTTCAACTTCAACCCAACTTATAAAACATATCCCCAGCATTGCCACTGCATATACATTCACTTACTAACCCACTCAATCATCTGCCGAACCCCTTAATTCTATTAAGGTCGCAGTGAGGTTGTCGATCTCAGCTGACACTGGTCGAAGGAATGGAACATCCTGAACAGCTCACCAGACCATCACCAATTCACTGCTCATGCAAAGACTTCCAGTGCGTGACTTGTGGACACTGGTTAATAATTGACATGCACAGTCCTGCTTGCTATACTGCAAATCCTTTAAAACCTTCAGGATGCTGGTAAGATCTACAACCGCAAAGCCTTTAATCATATAAATGAGCATGTTGAAACTGGCTGAGAAAATAATGAAGACCATCCAGAAGACCAGCTTGTACTGGAAAGATTAGGGGGAAATGTATGAGTCACAGGCAGTCAAATGAAGTTAACTCACGCTCTACAAGTCGAGGAGTGGCAGCCTTTCAGTCAACTCAAGTTGCGTCAGTTATGTGCATTTTCATGTATGCATGCTATGCATGCAGCACAATTGTGCATTCTTGCCTCATGAAAGTGTGTGGAGAAAACAGTTAATTTTAACTGCTGGTGAAAGTTTAGAACTAGTTTCATCTCCAGTTTCACCACCTACACATTGAAACCTTTTCACATGCTGAGAAAAATAATAGTGGTTTTTTTGTATCGGACAGAGTTGCCACATCCATGGTTTTAATACGTACGAAATTAATCCGTTCCAGCGCCTTTTTCAGAACCTGGAGTTTTCGTAAGTAGAGGCGCATTTTACATGTAAAATTCATGATTCGTTCCAAGGCTCCCAAGACTACCCTTTAAAAATGATAAAAGCATACCTTTTAAGGTACTTACTTCGTGTTGACCACGTCTTCTTAGCAAGGTTATAATCTTACAGTGACCATGGCACCGGGAATCACTTTCACTGGGAATCACACGTGTGTGTGTGTGTGTGTGTGTGTGTGTGTGTGTGTGTGTGTGCGCGTGCGCGCTCGTTGGTGTGTGTGTGTGTGTGTGTGTGTGTGTGTGTGTGTGTGAGCAAGTGTGTTGACCATGTCTTCTTAGCAGAGTTATAATCTTACAAATGTTTATGTAAGGTTAAAAGCCTGAGCCATAAAATACAGTTGGAATGACATACAAATATGAACACATTTCAAACAAACTTGAACAAAGTTGGAACCTCATCCCTCCTAGCCAATGGGAGGCCAGCGGGGCGGGATGTTGAGAGATAGCCGATGAGAGGGAGCTGCGTCATCCCTCGTAGCCAGTGGGAGGCCAGCTTGGCGGGATGTTGGGAACCAGCCAATAAAAGATCAACTTGCGCATAGTTTGAATGTTTGAATGGCGCGTTTGGTGCTTCTCGTAGGAAGAAGTTGTTTCGTGTACAGAGGACAAAAATTTAGGAAAATGTTTTTCATATACTGGATTTTTTGTATTCAGGGATTTCTGTAAGAAGAGGGCCGACTGTACTCATGCACATTGTTGATGCTGTTCTCAACATTGGCTTTCTGTATGTTACTGTATGACTGTATAATCTTGCGTGTGTATCCTTTCCCCCCCCCACCAACATATACATGTTTAATACATGCATCTATGAATAAAGAACAAGAGCACAGTAAAAAACTTTGTCACTATTTTTAGTACATAGATGCTCTCAGGTCCTTCTCCTAATTATGTGAGTAGTGTACGTGCAACAAAACATCCCTCAGATTTGTTTAATCTCTTTCTGATTGTGGAAGAAGCCAATTAATGAACATTTGCAAGAGCTGCCGACAGAGCCTGTGATGATAGTTTGAGTCTGTTGGAGATTTCCTATTTATAACAAATGGTCAGCTCTTCGACTACAGTTGCTGGAATGGCCAGTCCTGGGTCAAATGGCAGGTGTTTGTTTATTTATATTGAATAAAATATCTTGCCAGCCTCATAAGTATTTAAAAAGAAAGTGCACATGAGTACAGTATTTTTATGAGCCATCCTTTGTGAAGTGCTTGGTAATTATTATCAGTATATATATATATATATATATACTGTATCACTATACGGTAATTTTTTTAAATGTACTCTTTCATATCGTGCTCAATTTTTTTCATATCGTTTTATCCATATCGTGCTCAGTTTTTTAATCTACTCTTTCATATCGTGCTCAGTTAATTCTGTGTATGTGTGGGGGGTGGGGTGGGCGTTTTTTTTTAGAACAACAGTTATGTAATGGGGCCATGGTTGCACTCACTTTTCTCTTTAGCGCTCTTTATAAAAATGTGTACCTTTGGCTGTTTGACCGGCAAGACTTAAAAATTGAAATACATGAGTACTATAGAGACATAGAAGATGCTAATAAAGGTTTCTCGTACTTATCGCAGTGATTTACTGCATCTACGCCACGCATGCAATCACCTAAATGTGCCTATTGAAAATTACATTCATAATTTTGCACAATTACATAACATGCACAATATGCGTGCATATGAAACTCATCCATTCATTCATTTTCTGAACCACTTAATCTTAATTAGGGTCATCGGAAGGCTGGTGCCAATCTCAGCCAACTCCAACCGAGGGCGGGGTACACCTTGGACAGCTCGCCAGGCCATCGCAGGGCTGTATGTGAAATTATATACGGTATGTCATATATAGGAAGATGGAGAAAACAGTAGTATTGTATATATTATCTGTGTCTGAGCAATTCTGGGATAATTTGATTGAAGCAGGGGCAGTTTCAAGGAATTTGGCTTCTGTTAAGGATGATATGTTTTATCAAAGGCAGGGAAAAGTATTTGTTTTTAAAGTAAAGTATTTGCTACCCCAGAGTGAGGGTGTATTTAAGGACTAAATACTTTTCTTAAATGTATTTCCACAATCTGAAGTTATCGTGCGGACCAAAGTTCATGGCCTGGATTCACGTCCCTAGTTTCAACACTATAAATAGCTGGAACAGATACTTCAGTTTTCTAGTTTGAATCCCATCACATGCGCGACTGCACCTGTGTCATAATCATTATCATCATCATTACCATCCTTATCATCTCACTCAGCCCTGTAACTAACTAAATAACTATCCATTTCATTGACTTCCAATGGGGTTAGGTCAGGACTCTGTGGTAGCAATTCATGTATGAAAATTATTTTTCATGCTCCCTGAATCCCTCTTTTACAACTTGATCCTGATCGTTCCTGACATTGTTGTTCTGGAACATGCCTGTGTCATCAGGAATAACCCCCCCCCCCCCCCCGACTGATTGAAGACTCTGATCATTTGGTATCAGCTAGGTTTGGCATGATGTGGTGGTTAGCATTTCCTCCTTACAGCAAGTCCTGGGCTCTGGTGTTTCTGTGTGGACTTTGTTTGTTCTCCCTGTGCTTGCATTGGTTTTCTCTTTGAATTTTGGTTTCCCTCACCACAGTTTAGAAAAACATGCACTTTATGCTAATTGGTTGTATCAAATTGCCCAGCGGTGTGAATGTGAGTATGAAGGGTTTTGTGTGTGTGTGTGTGTGTGTGTGTGTGTGTGTGTGTGTGTGTGTGTGTGTGTGTTGGCCCTGTGATGGTTTGGCAAGCTGTTCAGGGTGGATACCACCTTTGTGTACTGACTGAGATTGGTTCCAGTCTCCTAGCAACTCTACGGTGTGTGTGTGTGTGTGTGTGTGTGTGTGTGTGTGTGTGTGTGTGTGTGTGTGTGTGTGTGTGTGTTGGCCCTGTGATGGTTTGGCAAGCTGTTCAGGGTGGATACCACCTTTGTGTACTGACTGAGATTGGTTCCAGTCTCCTAGCAACTCTACGAGAAGTGAACAGCTCAGCAATTGAGTCAGTGAGGCTGTCAGCCGTCTTTATTTTATCAGCACATAATTTTCCAGACGAACTGAAACAACCTCACATATTACAGTCACCAAAATATTACAGTTACATACAGTAGCCAGAATACTGGTTCCGCTGACTCACCGCAATGACAGCTTCCTAGAAGTCTAATTTCTGTTTTGATTTACATCCAATTCCAAACATTATACAAAAGGCGCTTTAAGCTTTTTACAGTTGTTTTCCCCTCAATATTGAGTAAACACAATTCTTAATTGCCCCTATATGTGAATGTGAGTATGTATGGTTGTTAGTCTCTGAGTGAGTAGACACTGAAATAAACAAGCATACCATTCAGGGTGTATTCTCTCTCTCTCACACACACAAAGTTAGTTAAGATTGGCTCCAGTCTGTGTATGTGTTGGATCTGCAATGGTCTGGTGAGCTGTTCAGGGTGTACCCTTTGTCTGGGATAGGTTCCAGCCTCCCTCCAACCCAAATAAAGCACGAGTGGTTCAGAAAATGAAATGAAATGCGCACTGTAATTTGAAACTATTTACATTTTACTGGCATATGATGTAACATAAAAGGAAAAAATAAAAATAATCTAGGGGCAGTGGTGGTCTAGTGGTATAGGGTGCTGGATCACTGATCCAAAGGTTGGGGGTTCGAGTTCCACTCTCCACAAGGTTGTCACTGTCCTCCCCAGTGCAGCTAACTGGGTTATCAAAGGCGGGCCATGTCTCTCACTGTCTATGGTGTGAGGCATGTAAAAGAACCATTGCTGACTTTCAACAAGAGTAGGCTGCAAAGCCGTCAGCGTGTTTCCACCCTGCGATGGCCTGGCGAGCTGTCCAGGGTGTACTCTGCCCTCACCCGAAGTTGGCTGGAATGGGCGCCGCCTCCCCGCAACCCTAATTCGGATTAAGCGGTTACAGAAAATTAACTGATGAAAATTAATCTATCAGCTGTTCTAATTTTGAAGTTGTGGGCGGTCCTGGTGAATTACTGTATATTAATTTGTCACTGTAACACATCAATCACAATTCATCTCAGTCTGAGAGTCACTCATATTATCTTACTAACAGCCAATACAACAGATGCCATAGCAAGGTACAGAGGATAATCCAGCCATCCAATACCTACGCCAGAGCCTCCCAACCCTTGTCTTGAAGGTCCCCCTGTCCTACACATTTTAGTGCTTTTCTTGCTTTATCACACTCATTTTAAGTCATGAAGAGACATTATTGAGTTAAATGGTTAAAGTATACAGGTATGCTGGGAACATGCCAAGGGGTCCTCCTGAACCCGAATTGGGAAGCCCTAATCTACTAGTGTACAATTATTCTTTGAGGGTCGTGACTGACACTTTAGCCATCCCACACTGGTACACACATGGACACTCAATGAAAACTGTTTATTGAGAACACTACTCTATATAGAAAGATCAGTGAAAATCACAAAGGCTACTCCTGATATTTGTATCAGACATGTGGGTAATTCCCTTAATTATTTATTCTATGACATCATATAATAGTATGTATTACTACTAGAGTCCATATCCAGACAGCAAGAAAGAGGGTTTTAGATTAGAATCACAGAGACACACCTTTGAGTTATGCTGGCTGTCCTACATAAGCATGCGTAAACTAAGCAAAAATGCCACAATTGCTAAAATCAAAGTACACACATTCACTTTCACACAACACACGACACACCGCACCTTCTCATGGGATTCCCAACAGAAAAGTCACTGCTGAGTAACTGACTCCATTATTCTGAAATCCTTTCGTTCACACCCTACTTTCTGTTCAGGGTCAACAACCATTCATGTTACCTTTGGCCTGTATGACAGGCTGAAATCATTGCTGTAGTCTACCGCGCCATGGGTGTACGTGTCTAAAATTTGGTGAGGCAGCAATTTATCAATATAGAAGGAACAGTAATCCCAATTCAAGCCGCAGTACCACCCATCTTGAGCTAGGTCTTAACCCTCAACTGCTCAGTTGTATTAGTGAGAAAATGTTGCTTTGGATTAAGGCATCGCTCCCCACTGCTGAGATGTATGAGAAACAACACAACAGCATCAAATTATAATTTCCCTCACGCGTATGACAATTCAGTTTATGTTTTTTTTGTAACAGAATGTCACTAAATATTTATTGACAATCAAAAAAAATTACATAATATAAAAGAGATATTTTGCAACATAATTGCAGTACATTAGAATTAAATATAGATAAGAACACCAAGTGCAAAAGGTGTGAACACACCCTACACACCAGTGACGTGCATTCAGGGGAGGCAAGTGAGGCAGCGCCTCCCCTGCCAATCTTGAAAAGAAAAAAATGAATCATGAAACATAATAAATGTTAATATTTTTCAGCTGGTAAGATAAGATAAGATAAGATACAGCTTTATTAATCTCACAATGGAGAAATTCACTGTTACAGGCTCTTGAGGTACTATCAGTAGGGGGTGCAAAAATAGGTACAAGTACGAACATACACACGTACATATATATTATATAAGTAAATAAATAAATAGATACATAAATAGTATAAATTACTAAACAATAAAAGAAAAGAAAAGAATGGAGCAACTTTATAGATTGGCCTATATTAAAGTGTAATGTATCTGAGTGCAGAGTAGATGGGTTGATATGGTTCACAGTCAGTGGGGTAGATGTGGCTGATTAAAGTACACGCGGGGTTTTATTGCACATAACCGGTATTTTCACAGCCAGGTACAAAGTGGCGTTGTACAGTCTGATAGCGGTGGGAATGAGCGACCGGCGGTAGCGCTCCTTCCTGCACTGAGGATGCCTCAGTCGTACACTGAAGGAGCTGCTTAGCTCCTCGACAGTCTGGTGCAGTGGGTGAGAGCTGTTGGACAGGATGGATGTGAGCTTTGCTACCATCCTCCTCTCACTCACCTCCTCCACAGAGTCCAGTGGGCAGCCGAGGACAGAGCTGGCCCTCCTGACCAGCTTGTTCAGTCTCTTTCTGTCCCGCTCTGTGCTGCCCGGGGCCCAGCAGATGGCAGCGTAGAGGATTGCAGAGGCTACCACAGAGTCATAAAATGTCCTGAGCAGAGGTCTGCATATGCCGAAGGACCTGAGTCTCCTCAGAAGGTGGAGGCGACTCTGGCCCTTCTTGTACAGGGCGTTGGTGTTGTGGGACCAGTCCAGTTTATTGTTAAGGTGAACACCCAGGTACTTGAAACTGTCCACTGTCTCAATGTCCTGTCCCTGGATGTTCACTAGTAAATGTGTGTGTGTGTGTGTTTGAGTGCTTCTCCTGAAGTCGACCACCATCTCCTTCGTCTTCCTAGTGTTCAAGCACAGGTGGTTGCGCTCACACCAGTCCACGAAGTCGACGATGACCGACCGGTACTCCAGCTCGTTCCCCTCTGACACACGGCCCACGATGGCGGAGTCGTCCGAGAACTTCTGGAGGTGGCAGCTGTTTGTGTTATATATGAAGTCCGAGGTATAGATGTTAAAAAGGAAGGGTGAGAGGACGGAGGACGGTATGTATTACAAACCCTTTTACCATTCAAATCCAATATTATTTTTAAAATAAAGAATAGCAGAGATGCATGGTGAGGTGGCACGTTACTGGGCGGCTCAGTAGCTTGTGTAAGTCCCTCACATTCTGTGCTGGTATGTGATGCAAATAGTGTGTCAATGTCCCTCTGTATATCGCAGATGAATTGAGTTTCAAACATTCTGTTTATATGGTTTGTGTTTTCATAATGTGGATAACGTATAAAATGTATTTCTCTAACATGTTTCTGCTGCAGGTTAATCATAAAACCCAGTAAATAAAAGTTACTCTGTGAAGCGAACAGTACCCCTGACTCATGGCAGAGGGCGCTTCTGCGCTCACATATTCTTGCGCGACTTACAGTCTTTTTCGTTCGTATTTATTTCTTTTACAAACTGCCTTATCAAAATGGAAGATTACATTTCCAAGCTGAGAAAATTCACAAACCTGGACTTTAAATCAAAACAAGAGGGAATAACTAAAGGAAGAACAGCGCAGTTGGAATAAACTTTAACCTCAAATGAAATATACATTACAGGTTTGTGAAAAGAATGCTGATGTAATACAATGCGTTGTCTGAAAAAAAAATAATTTATTTTAAAAGGGGCTGGTCTGGTACCTTCCAAGTCATAGGACGACTCTTGGCAACCTGCCATGATTATAGTGCAGATGTTTGCCATTGCCTTCTGCACAATGTGAACATATGGGCAATTTAGAACAGCCAATTAGCCTACGGTGCATGTTTTTGGATGTGGGAGGAAACTGGAGTACCCAGAGGAAACCCACGTGAGCACGGGGAGAACATGCAAACTCCGCACAGAAAAGCCCAGGCCTGGAATTGAACCCCAGCCTTCTTGCTGTGAGGTGGACGTGCTAACCACTACACCACTGTGCCGCCCTTAAAAGGTACTAAAGATACTAAAATAGAAAGAAACATGATATGAGGCGCATCACAGCACACATCAAATACCACGCTGACTGTGTGGACAGTCGTGTCATTGCTTATTGTCATTCAAATGATGAATAATATCCTCTTTTGTTTCATTTGTATTTTAAATCTGACTCTAAAAGAGTCAGTGCCTCACCAGCTGTTAAACTTACCACAGGTCACTGCCATTCACATTTATACCTTCACACCTTGGGGAACTATAGATTAGCTGAACCACCTTTTTTGTACTATGAGGAAACGAGAGAATTTGGAAAAAAAAACCATGAAAACATGAAAAACTCTCACAGACAGTATCTTGAGGTCAGGATCAACTCAGGGACTCTGGCACTATGAGATGGCAACATTAAACACTGCGCCAGTGTGTTGTCCAGGAATACATGCATTTATTCAATACCTTAATGTAGGGGGCAGTGGTGGTCTAGTGGTATAGGGTGCTGGATCGCTGATCCAAAGGTTGGGGGTTTGAGTCCCACTCTCCACAAGGTTGTCACTGACCCCCCCCCCCCCCCCCCCCCAAGTACAGCTAACTGGGTTATCAAAGGCGGGCCATGTCTCTCACTGTCTATGGTGAGAGGCATGTAAAAGAACCATTGCTGACTTTTGTAAAGAGTAGCTGCAAAGTCGTCAGCATGTCTCTGTCCCTTGCTAAAAAGGGTTGTGACAGGAAGGACATCCGACGTAAAAACCTCTGCCAAATCAAACGTGCGAATCAGATGCTTCGCTGTGTCGACTCCCGAGAAAAGGGAAAAAGCCGAAAGGAAGACAGACATTCAATATCTTAATGTGCCTCCATTTTGTTCAAGATGAATTATATTTAGTGTGAAGCGAACTTAGAAGAATCTTCTTCTTCTTAGAAGAAGAAGAATCTGACCTTGAAAAATATGTCCGTTATTTCAGGTTCTGAAAATGTACTGCTGCACTGCCAGAAGCAATCAACAAGCAACAAAGAACAACTTCTTATATAATAGGTAATTACAACATTTTTCTAACTGCTAGAACATTATCCATCATAGTGGCAGTTTGTCTCCTTACAGGTGGTATGAATACTATGCGGTGGCAAGGGTGAGTCAACCTGTTAGTCAGAGTTGAACAGGTAAATTATGAAACATATGGGGTGTGCTACTAGAGGAAAGTTATTAGTGAAGTAGTGGTTCTCAAAGTCCAAACTGATTGTTTTTCCATGACAATATGAACTTCATTGAATAGTTATTTAATATTCCTGTTGTGGCCTGGTGGTAGGGTGCTGGATTACTGATCCCAAGATCAGGGGGTTCAAGCCTCACTATTAATGGGTTGTCACTGCTGTTCCCCCAGTGCAGCAAACTGGGTTATCAAAGGTCAGCCATGTTTCTCACGGTCTGTAGTGAGAGGCCTGTAAAAGAACCATTGATGACTTTTGTCAAGAGTGGGCTGCATAGCTGTCAGCGTTTCACGCCATGTGATGATCTAGGGTGCTGTCCGGGGTGTACACCGCCCTCGCCCAGAGTCGGCTGAGATGGGTGCCAGCCTGCTTGCAACTCTAATTAGGATTAAGCAGCTCAGAAAATTAACAAATGGATGTTGCTCCGTTCAACTTTATTTCATTAATTAATATACACCCATTCCTGCATTTCAAACCTGGGGCAATGGTGGTCTGGTGGTATAGGGTGCTGGAGTGCTGATCCTGAGGTTGAGGGTTCAAGTCCCACTCTCTGCAAGATTGTAACTGTCCCCCAGTGCAGCTCACTGGGTTATCAAAGGGCGTCTATGGTGAGAGGTTTATGTAAAAGAACCACTGCTGACTTTCAACAAGAGGAGCTGCAAAGCCGTCAGCAGGTTTCTGTCCCTTGCTAAAGGGTTGTGTCAGGAAGGGCATCTGACCTAAAAACCTATGCCAAATCAACCGTGTGAATCATTCACTATGGCAACCACTGACAAAGGGAACAGCTCTCATCTCTCCTGCATTTCAAACCTGAAAGATATTCAAAAAAAGTTGTAATGAGGGCAATTTAGAACTAGTATTGTGATACAAAAATTAAATAATGATGCCGTATGAAGTGTCAGGTCAGGTCAGGACGGCACTTCGCTGCGTCCACCATCCGGCCGTCTCCTGGCGATCAACCAGGCCTGCACAGGGCCCATACCCCCCCGGCAGGGCAGCCCTCAGCTGCGACAACCACGTCGCACGCAGTCGTCCCCGCGATCGGCTCCAGCCCCTAGGATCCCGAAAGGACAGGATCCGGTGTGTTGGGTCCGAAGGCGGGAAACGCGCCAAGTGCCCATAGTAGCGCAGCTGACGGTCGCGGATCAAGCAGGTTACTCTTACCATCCCCGCATCCCCGAGCACCTTCTGGTTGGTAACAAAGTCCCACCAGCGGTATCCGAAGATGCGGCGAAGGGAAGTCGTAACACAGGAGTCCAGTCGTCGTCCAAGCTCAACCGTGAGCGTCCATGTCTCACTTGAGTAGAGCAAGACAGGGAGCACAAGGGAGCGAAAGACTCGGACTTTCGTCCGCCTGCTCAGATACCTCGACCGCCACACGGTCCTGTCCAGTGAGTCCATCGCCCCATAGGCTAGACCAAGTCGATGATTGATCTCAGCCCTGCAATCAGTGGAACGATGGACCACGCTGCCAAGGTAAGTGAAAGACTCCACGATCTCTATGTTTGTATGAAGTGTCAATATGTGTTTTTATCATTATTTGCTCCAAAAGCTTTATTGAAAAGCTCTTTGAGAAGCGAAGGATCTCCAGTTTATCAACAAATCTATGAGGAAATTATTCAATGTTCTCAAACTATAGAATCTTCTATATGAAAGACAAGAGGAGATTTGGATATTTCACCCTTTATGGTGTATTTAAATAAAATGGTCCGTAATCTCTGATTCCTGTCTAATTTGACATTAGCAATGAAAAAAGGCTAAGGCGACACCATCAAGAAGAGTACTTTGAAATTCGGAGTAAAAATGTCAGAAATGTTTCAATAATACTCAAGTAAGTGAGTGAATGAGTGAGTTACTGAACAGAAAATAAACATCAACCAAAAAAAACAAAAAAAAAAACAGATTGGAAACATGATTTGTAAACCATCAAAGTAATAAAGCATAAATTATTGTGAGCAATGTGTGTTAGCATAAATGTAATAATATTGTCTGTGTCCTCAGAGCAGAGTGTAACCCAACACGCAATATGGCGCATGATAGAATTTAGAGCGGATGTGCGGGACTTGTACGGGCTTTCTTCGTGTCAAGACATGAGTGCTGTTGCTAAGGAGAACTGTGTTTGTTTTCCATGGAGTGTTTATGTTAATGGAGGCAAATTTCCAAAACAAACCTGCCCTTTAATTAATAGGGCTAGTAAAAGGTTTAAAGGAGCTATATAATAAATATAAATGTTTATACCTGGATCCAAATGTGACGTATGGACTGCTTTTATTTCACAACTTCTGTAAAACTAAACCTGCTGAACGTATTTAAAACACGCCTGTTTTCAGTTCTTTAAGTAATCTCTCACCCACTCACTCATTTAATGAACATTCATTTAATCCTATTAGGGTCACTGGGAACAGTCTGTTAAAACGGGACATAGGCAGGTATACCCTGAATAGGTTGCCAGACACACACACACACACACACACACACACACACACACACCTGAGCCTGGGAATCGAGCTCAGGACCTTCTTGCTGTGAAGCAGAAACGCACACATTTACTTATCCATAAAATTTGTTTAATGAAAACGAGTTTTGAAAATTTCACAGATTTTTTCTAAATTATAATGTGTGTTACTGCTTGATTGAAAAGTATATGAACACATCAAAATCATAAAAAATAGTCAAAAGAATATCCTACTGATGATGAACGGCAGGATAAATGTGAAGGAATATTAATATTCCTAATATTATACAGTATCTATAATTCATGAAAGCTACAATAAGTATTTCTTGGCAGTGGTGGCCTGGTGGTAAAAGGTGTTGGATTGCTGATCCTAAGGTTGGGGGTTTGAATCCCACTCTGCACAAGATTGTCACTTCCCCCTGAGTGCAGCTAATTGGGTTATCAAAGGCTGGCTATGTTTCTCACTGTCTGTGGTGAGAGGTTCACGTAAAAGAACCATTGCTGACTTTTGTAAAGAGTAGCTGCAAAGCTGTCAGTGAGTTTCTGCCCCTTGCTAAAGGGTTGTGTCAGGAAGGGCATTCGATGTAAAAACCTATGCTAATTCGAATATGCGAATCATTAATATGACTTCCATGAAGATGGAGGCAGATGATTCACTGTGGTGACCCCTGAAAGGGAACAGCTGAAAGGAAAAGAAGAAAGAAGAAGACAATATGTATTTCTTGGACAGTAGATAGTTAGAAAGTAAAGTAATGTCTCATCGTGACATTGTTTTCACTTTTGCGGCTTCAATTTGCTGAGCGCCGTCACCACAGTAACCACTCAACATCCACGACATGACTTTCCCACTGACTCATGGACAATTTTAATTGCTCTGCTGTCATGGTTCAGATTTGTGGTTCAAAGCTGAGTAAAAGTAACTGCAGTGGACTGACTAATTCACTGTGATCACCCAATATGTTAGGAGGTCCATTTCCTTCCCTGTATTCTCTGACGTCTTTTTGATATATATATATCTTCTTCTTTTCCTTTCGGCTTTTCCCTTTTCTCAGGGGTCGCCACAGCTGATTAATGAGTAATATAGGCCTCAACAATGAGGAAATCCAAACTGCAGTTTCCGAATGCTGTTGCTCAGAGATCAGTGATGGGAATTTTCATCACTTCATTTCACAGCGCTTTGAAATGACTCGGTGGATCGTTGGAAGCATCATATCCTACGTACACAAGTTCCACACAAGGTGACGAACACTTTAAATCCATGAAATCTAAAAAGGTAAATCAGCAAATCAGCAGAAAATCCGAAAACGCATTTCTGTGCAAATATCAGAGATTATGGCTTGAAGGCCAATCTGATTCGCATATTTGATTTGGCATAGGTTTTTACGTCGGATGCACTTCCTGACACAACCCTTTAGTAAGGGGCAGAAACACGCTGATAGCTTTGCAGCAACTCTTTACAAAAGTCAGCAATGGTTCTTTTAAGTGAACCTCTCACCATAGACAGTGAGAGACATGGCCGGCCTTTGCTAACCCAGTTAGCTGCACTGGGGGGACAGTGACAAACTGTGGAGAGTGGGACTCAACCCCCAACCTTAGGATCAGTGATCCAGTGCCCTTTACCACCGGGACACCACTGCCCCAATATATATATATATATATATAATTATTATTTTTCTTTCCAAGCATGCAGATTTACTATCCAATCATCTCTTCATGTAATGTATCTTGTTGTGAAAATCTGTTTTTTCCTTTTCAGTCCTCTCAGGGCCGAAATGCTCATGTGCATTGTGAGAATTCTGCAGTTTCGCAGAACATCTGGTAATGGAAAAACATCTGGGTAAAAGCTTGATTTACAGGGTATAAAAAAATAAATCAAACGGAATGGGAATTGTGCAGAAACAAAAGATGCTGGAATTTGTCTCGGAACCATATGCTCGATATTACAGTTGTGTGAATTATGTCCATAGATAGTGGTAAACAAACAACAAACAAACAGATGTTTGGCTCAAAAGGGTACATTTAAAGAAGTCAGAGAAAAATTCAAATAACAGATCAGATTTCATTTCATTTTCTGAATCTCTTCTTTTTTTATTAGGGTCACAGGAACACAGGACCCATCCTCACCTATTGTGATCAAAAGTGGAATACCCCATGAACCATGTGCCAGACTATCACTGGGCAACATAGATATACACCCTTGTACAATCAAATTCACATAGGATCAATTTGCAATCCAATTAACCTACTTTGCATGTCTTGGGTTTGTGGGAAGAAACCAAAGCACTTTTATTTTTTTTATATTTTTCGAAGACCATTTACAGTTAGAGCATTTGACAAATGCCCTTGTCCAGAGTGCCTTACATTTATAATTTTGATACAGCTGGGCAACTGACGATTGAGAGCCTTGCTTAAGAAACCAACATAGGTAGCCTGAAGGGAATGGGACTTAAACCCCTGATCTTTGGATTAGTAACTCAAAGCACTAACCCGCATGATTCCCACTGAAATCCAACACAGAATGCTCCACAATGCCATTCCTTTTCCAACACATTTTCATTTTCAATTTCTGTTCCTTCCTCAGTGATCTTGTAGATTACAGTAGGCCCTTGACTATTCATGGTTCTGCGCTTGCACCCCCGCATATTTACGGATTGCCGAGTAACTGTCACATGATTCAAATTCAGCCAATGGCTGTTCTCCCTCCTGCTGATTTGTTGAGATGATCTATACGCCTCTTTTTTCTCATTGGCGAACAAGTTGTCAATGTGCATTTTTAGTGTGTTTTAATCACCAGTTAAGCTCTATGATGCCACTCAAACCCTGTGCCTCTGGCTAAGCACCAGAAAAAGGTAATGATGTTGGATGTCTCTTCTGAAAAAATAAGACTTTCTCCTGAAGAAACGGCAGTTTCCTCTGAAGTGCCTGAAGAGGAATAATCATCTGAACTGTTGTAAAGCTGTAGTATTAAAGTCTTTTTCAATTATTATTCCATTAAAGGATCTCAGTTAATGTTTAGAATGTTTGTGTGTGAGATTGTATGTACTGTGGTGTAGCATGTTTATCGTTTTATTTTTTATCCAATTTATTGCACTTCATGTTCTTTTATGTTCTTTTTGTTATGGTGTGGTTTTGGGGAACTTTGATTTTGGCGGCTGTGTTCTCTAACGCTATTTTCTCTCCTCTCTGGCTGAGGGGCGTGGCTGAGCTGCTCGGGATTGCAGTAGCTCACACCTGAAGTCACTCCTCTCATCTACTCCCAATGAACACAAACTGCATGCTCACCTCTGTGCCAGAAGATTGTCTCACATCATGTCCCTGCTTCCAGGTGTTCTCTCTGGCTCCTGGTTCCAGTATTTAATGTTATTTGTGTTTTTCTTCATCATCAGTACCGTATTTAAAGTGCGTGCTCTCTGCTTAAGGTCTTCCCCCTTGAATAATAAATCCACTCTGTGCCATCTCACACTGCCTCCTGCGTTCTGCGTCCGGCTGAAACTTCACTACGTCATTACGTCACAGTTTTATGTTCTTTATAATATATACAGTATATATAATATACATAATGTAGTTATATATACTGTATATATAAAATTTTATCAATAAATATCACAGTACAAAATGAAAAAGTTTTTACTTAATTACTACATTTTAGTACATTAACACTGTATTAATGAGGAAGACTGTCTATAGAATGTGTTTGAGAAGCATATTTTAGCGCATGTAATATCATACAAAGGGTTTTACTTCCGGTTGATCATTCGCGCATGTAATATGATACATAGGGTTTTACTTCCGGGTCCAAAACTCACGGATTATCTTGATTCGCAGGAGGGACCGGAACGAACCACCACAAATAACGGGGGCCTACTGTACACACAAATATTATAGATTGCATACAAACACTGGAAAGCATACATGTGCCTTGGGGCAGATATTTTTGGAAATTTCTTCCCCAAGGCACATTAAGATGTCCAGTGAAGTCCTCCAGACATCTGAATAAGATTTAGAGTTTATGTAATCCAGTGGCAGGCCATACATTTGGTATCTGGGCCTTCAGTGGGACCTAACAGACTTAATCCAATTCTTTATACCACCAATATCACGTTGCAATTATACAAACCATCAATAATATACAAAAACATAATAAACAAGATGTGGCATTGCATAGAGAGGGAGAGAGAGAGAGAGAGAGAGAGAGAGAGAGAGAGAGAGGCATTTTGTACATTTCTGCCTGTAACACTAAGCATTACATAACTTTCACTAGCATTTACATTTGCCAAATGTTACAAGCGTAAACCTTACCGCCTCAACCTCTCTTTATGATGTCTTGTTTTTCTGGAAAAGTCCGCCTTGAAAATGAATTTTTAAGAATGTCCAATACCAAGTCAATTTTTCCACTTCTATTAGCCATTATGTGTCAAACAAATTTTATCCAACAAATTTTACTCTGACCAACCAATCAGGATTAAACAATGCTGATATTGCTGTGGGCCAGCTGGCTGGCCCTGTGAGGCGAATCTGAAATCATATTGGTTAAAGAAACAGCCCTGTTGCCAATATAGTTTAAGTGACATCTGCCATTATTGCTGATTTTGAAGGGTCTGGGCAGATAAGATTTACATGGCGGTACATAGAATCTGAAATCTAATTGCACTAAAAACCTAACATTCACATACACGTACACGTACTGGAAGCAGTGCAGCCAAGAGAGATGCTATAAAAATAATGAGAATAGACTACAGTATTATGAATACATTTTAAAAAGTAAAATTTAATGGGACAAATACGAGAATTTAAGTTGTAAATGCAGGGCACTGTTTCTGATAGTTGGCTCATCACTGACAGAAGCTCTAAACATGAACGTAACTCACTCATTAACCTCCTTATCCTTTATTCATAGAGAATTCATGTACTGGCAGGTATTTAGATGTGAGAAAAGGTATCACAGCTCCTGGAGGAATCACAACCCAATGGGGCATTCAGAGAGTAATATAAATCTCTGGCTCTAACATTTTGATTTAAACTTCTGAGAAATAAAAATATAAAGAGATTTTCTTTCCCATGTGAATCAGAAGAAAATCAAACAATAATCCATGGGAACTCCATGCGATTGCCAGCATGATTAGGTATGTCATCACTGTTACTCAAAGATAAGTGGGAGCGTGTTTAGACAGGTTTCTAGTCAAGACAAGACTAAGACGGTGGTTAAAGAAAGTGCATGCACATAGAAAGAATGCACCATGCATCTCCACCTTAAAGAAATGGGTTATTGAGAAACGGCACAATCTCACCCATAACACTGCTCAGGGCAACTATTGGAATTTCTTACACATGACTGAAAAATTAAAATGAAGTTGACTAGTCCACATTACAATGCATGCTATCAGAAAAATGATGTATAAGGGTTTCCTTTTTGAGGATTGAGCGGTTTTTTCCATGCATGCCATGTTTGGGAGTGTTTCCATGCCATTGTTGCATTCAAAGTGCTAATTCTGCTGTCTACTGTGAAATTGTATACAATTAAACTATTTTAAGACAGCAGATGTGTACTTAGGCATGTAATTTCAACAACAGACCAAATTATTCACGTAGTAAATATGTGATCTATAAGGATCTGTTGTATAAAAGCAAGTCTTAATTTCTTTCTTTCTGAGGATGCTGAAATTTTTTTTATTTTCATGTAATTCTTCACAGACATGTTACTGTGATTTGTAAAAAAATTTCCATTGATAAACCAATAGATCATGGTCTCATGAAGAGGCCATAATCTATTTATAATCAATTGGTTAGAGTTATAGATCCATTTATTTATCTCTCGGTTAACCAAAAACAAAAAGCTCACAAAAGTGAAAACACAGAAGCATAATTTCCTTACTGTTTTAGCCTTGAATTCATGTTCACATGTCTCATAAATTCAAATTCACTACTACACTGCAGAGATTTTATCAAGCTTTTCCAGATGAGCAGACTAAACCTTCACTTCCTCAAATATTCTCAAATTTCACAATCAAGCTGGCCAGCATTCCTGAGCTTCTACGTACTACGCACTGAAGAAAGCTTAGTCAAATGGTGAAAGACCTCACAAGAAACCAATCGGAATTTTCAGGGAGTTAAACAGACTATTCACATAAACAGGTCATAAAACATCAACATAAATGGTCCTAGCAGGTATCATATGATTCTGGATAATGTCTCGAGAATCCAGTCTAGAGTTGCTCATTCGGACAGACAACCATCATTTAAAGATTGTACCTGCCAGACATGCAGTAACAATAAAATATTCCATATACTTTTACAGAATACAGTGCTGTGCAAAAGTTTTTGCCCCTTACTGATGTTTTACTTTTTTGCACCTTTGTCACGCTTAACTTTTTCAGATCATCAAACAAATGTAAACATGACACAAAAATAGCCCAAGTATTCAAAAATACAGTTTTCCTGTTGTGATTTTATTTGTTAAGAGCAGAATCCTATCCAAACCTACATGAACCCCTGTGAAAAAGTAATTGGCCCCTTGTTAAAAGGTGAGGTAATTGTGATTAATCCTATTATTGGGGAAAACTGAGTTCAAGTTCATGGCCACACCCAGGCCTGATTGCTGCCAGACATTTCCAATCAGGAGATCCTTAACATAAAACCTGTCTGAAAAGGTGAGGTAGGCCACACTGAACACACATCAGCATGCCACGATCCAGTGAGCTTCAAGAGCAAACAAGAAAGAAAATTATACAGATGTGTCAGTCTCGGAAAGGATACAAAGTCATCGGTAAATCTGACTTGGTGAATCTGTCAGAGTCATTATAGGCATGGCACAGTGGTGACCTTTCCCATTAATGGCCAACCTACCAAAATTACTCCAAGAGTATGGTTCAGACTAACCGGAGAAATCACAAAAGATCCAAAAAACACTTGAAAACAACTACAAGTCTCACTTGCCTCAGTTCATGTCAATGTTCATGACTCCACCATCAGAAAGACATGAGGCAAAATGGCATCCATGGAAGAGTTCTGAGGCAAATGCCACTGTTGACAAAAAAGAATATCAAGGCACGACTCACTTTTGTCTAGAATCATCTTGATCATCCCCAAAACTTTTGGGAAAATGTCCTCTGGACTGATGAAACTAAAGTTGAAATTTTTGGGAACACTGCATTTGATAAAAAGAACATTGTGCCAACGTTGAAATGCGGTGGTGGAAATGTGATGATCTGGGCCTGCTTTGCTGCTTCAGGACCTGTGCGACTTGTCATGATTGATGAAACCATGAATTCTGCTCGCTACCAAAAAATCCTGCCGAAGAATGTTCGTCCACCAGTTTGAGACCTCAAGCTAAAGAGCACCAGGGTTCTGCAACAAGACAATGATCTAAAGCGCCCCAGCAAGTCCACTTCTGAATGGCCAAAAAAGAACAAAATGAGGGTTTTGGACTGGCCTAGTCAAAGTCCTGACCTGAACCCTATTCAGATGCTGTGGCATAACCTTCAAAAGGCTGTTCATCCTCCAAAACCATCTAATCTTGTTGATCTTAAACAATTCTGCAGAGAAGAGTGGGCCAAAATCCAACATGTGAAAGACTCATCGCCTCTTATCACAAATGCTTGACTGCAGTTATTGCTGCAAAAGGTGATTCAACCAGCTATTAGGTTTGGGAGGGCAATTACTCATTCACAAGGGCCCTTGTAGGTTTAGAGATTTTTTCCCCCTTAATAAATGCAACTGGCACAGAAAAGTTGTGTTTTATCTTTGTATAATATTTAGGCTTCCTTGATCTGAAATGCATGACAGTGACAAACATGCCAGAAATGTCAGAAATTGATCTTATGCACAGCACTGTAGATGCTTATGTAGCACAGTATTTTTAATTTCTGAAATCTGATTGGTTAAAAGGTATAGATAACTGTAGACTGCAGCATGTATTATAAATAATATCACAAACTAAGTCTGACTAAATTTTACAGATATTCCACAGCACTGAATGCAACTATGAATGGATAAAACGTATTATGTATCCTAAAAACTGTAGGCTATGTTTAAAGGAAAATTAACTTCAAATTTAATAAAATTTAGCAAACATTATATGTGCCTCTGCATAATGCGCAATTGATTCTTCGTGAAGAAAAAAAAAATCAAGTATTAAATCTGCACACAGTGTTAATGGGGTACACTTGACTGCGAAAAATTGGATTTGATTTATGTGACAATAAATATGAAAGTACTTTACATGCAAATGAATGCTGGGATATACAATTTGTTCCTACAAATGTTTGTTCAGTTTTCAAGGCTAAAACTGGCTAATGCAAACCATCAAATGAATTTTAGCAGATTGCCACCTTATTCATTTGTTGTAAGTAAAAACCACCTAATAATGAAAATATGTTCATGTGTAACAGGATAGTTTGGAAGGCTTGCCTTTCATTTCATTTGAAAAGATAAACATTATTAGGAGTAGAAAATTGTTGTGGTATATAACAACATGTTGCTATTGGACAGTATTGAACCTTTAGTTGGTAGAATAGAATACACCCAACACTGATTAAAAATTCTCCTATAACAGAGATGGCATTATTTGGGTGGTATGAAACACTTTAGTTAAATATTTCCCCAGTAACCTGTACAGCTATTTTTTAAACCTGTTTTTTTTTTTTTTTTAAATATCAGCACAATGCCAGTAAACATATAAATGAAATTAGTTTTGTAAGGTATTCGACTGTTTCCAAAGTTCTGTTTAAAAATTCAGTCAAACAAATTGTAAACAGATGAAACTGGCACGATGCTGACTGAAACAATGTGTGCAAATCCAAATAAAAATATTGAGATTCTTAAATCAATTACAGATGTAATACTTTATCAAAGCCAGATACATGACCTTAACTAGAAACAAATGCAAGCACTTTCACACTGCGCATTCTGGGAAGAAATCAGTTGAGGGTATTTGTGGTTAAGCAGGGCTTTGGATGTCAGCACGTCATCAAGAGAATAACTGGATATATTCATTATACATGTTTATGCTAAATCAAAATGATTTCGTCACTTTCAAGAAACAATCTTTTCTATAAAAAAAAAGAATGCCATGGACTTTCAATAAGAGTAGGCTGCAAAGACGTCAGCTTTTTTCCACCATGCGATGGCCTGGCGAGCTGTCCAGGGTGTACTCTGCCCTCGCCCGAAGTCAGCTGGGATGGGCGCCAGCCTCCCCTCGACCCTAATTAGGATAAACCGGCTACAGAAAATGAACTGAAGAATGCCAAGTGAACATTAGCTTACACTCCAGATGTTTTAGAACCTCTCAAGGAAGACCTATTGCTTTAAAAGTGAGATATTCTTTTATTCAGTATCAATCTCAGGACTTAGTCTTGGATTGGGTTGAGAACATGGTTGGAAATTGTGTCCAAATGTTTGTGTTTATTCCCCCTCAGTATCTTTTTTATCGATCTTGGATCATATCTTAATGCCATCATAGTACCAATCGAAGACCTGCTGGGGGAAAACATTTGCTTTCTGACTTTGTGGTTCATAAAGAAATATGGAAGTTTATGGAAAAAAAGTAACAACTGTTAATACACTGTATTGGCACTTTATTCAACATATGCAGTAGCTGGACAGTGTCAGAATACTATTCTTTTAAAGAGAAGTGTTCCTCAACAGCAAAAGACTGGAGACAGTTATAGTTGAAGTTGAGTCATTTCTTCTCTGTGCTCATTTTAATAAATAAATTAAAAAGCATAAATCCAAATTATTTGCATAGCGTTTCAAGTGATTCAATTTTAGCTCCCACAATAATCCTACACATTTTTCCTGTCATTCATAAACTTGTTGAAATGTCTGTAAAATAAATGGCTTTTATTAATACACTAAGCACCTGCATTGCACTATTGTACTAAGTGCAGTACAAGAAGTACCTTGGTTTGAGTCCCGGGCTCGGGTGCTTTAGTGAAGAGTTTATATGTTCTCTTCATGCTTGTGTGGGCTTTCTTCTGGGACTCTGGATTCCTCTCATGGTCCAAAAACATGCACATCATGTACCGGGGATTTAGCTCAGTTGGTAGAGCGTATGCTTTATCCTCTGGAAGTTCGGAGTTTGAATCCGGCTGCGTCATACCATAAGATGTTAAAATTTGGTAATTGTTGCTTCCCGCTTGGCGCTCAGCATCAAAGTATAGAACAACACAATAACTGGTGCTGCACAGTGGCAACAGGTGCCCAGAGCACAAAAAACACCAAAAGAGCGCTTTGAGCATAATATTCAGTATGGATAAAGTGCTATATAAATCTACTACAATACAATACATCATAATAATAGGCTATCCCAAGTTGCCCCTAGTATGGATGTAAGTGTGAATGTTTGTGTGTTTGTGCTCAGCTTCTCCACAACTCTTACAGGATTACAAAGCTATATGAGTGTGTGCATAAATAAGATAAAATGTCTATCATTTCATTTTTACATGTCCATTCTCAGTCTCTCACTGATTCCCTGAACCACTTAATCCTACCAGGTTTATAGCAAGGCTGGAGACTAATTGAACTAGCACTGGCCAAAGGCAGAGTACACCATGTACAATTAGCCAGAACATTGCAGAGCCAACACACATACAGAACCATTAAAGCTCACATCGACACCTAGGCTCAATCTGGGAAAGCCAATTAGCCTAATGTGTATGTCTTTGTGAAGGAAACTGGAGTTCTATGGGGTGAAACCTGAGTACCTGGAGGAAAACCTGAGCAGAACATGCAAAATCTACACAAAAATGCAGAAACCAAGGGTTTCTATCACTCAGATATGCACCTGATGTCGATGGAGAGTCAACAAAGAAATTTCTTTAACGTCAAGAGAGATAATAGTGCAGTGATGGCCTGGTGGTAAGGTGCTGGATCTTGTATCCTTAGGTTGGAGGTTCAAGCCCCACCATCAAATGGTTGTCACCGCTGTCCAGCTCAGTGCAGCTAACTGGGTCATCAAAGGCAGGCCATGTCTCTCACTGTGTGTGGTGAGAAGCATGAAAAAGAACCATTGCTGACTTGAATAAAAGAGAAAGCTACACAGCTGTCAGCGTGTTTCTGCTCTGTGATGGCCTGGCAAGCTGTCCAGGGTGTACTCTGCTCTTGCATAGAGTCAGCTGAGAGTTCCAGCCTCCCCGTGATCCTAATTAGGATTAGGTGCTTCATTTTTTCACTTTCTTTCATTTCTTCTTCATATTCTTTATCATGGCAATGGTGAAAACTGGAGTTAATCTCATGTGAGTTTGGGGAGGAGGCAGAGTACACCCTGAACAGGTCACCAGTCTAAAGCATGATTAAAACAAGCACATACTTCAGATTTCCACACATATTAGCAATTAATAGTAGTCTGTTGACTTAATGTGTAGGTCTTTGGACTGTGAGAGGAAACCTGAGTGGCTAAAGAAACCCACTCAAAGATGGAGAGAACTCCATATGGAAGGCTTTTTGTTTGAGATTTGAACCATGAAACTTCAATGTAAGGAGACAGGGCTAACCACTGAGCCATCAGATGTTTAATATAAGCTGTCGCCATACCTTCTTCTTCTTTTTCTTCTTCTTCTTCTTCTTCTTCTTCTTCTTCCTCTCATTATTATTAAAGTATTTGTTTTTTATTACGATTTTATTATAATATAATTAGGGTGACACAGTGGCACAGTGGTTACAACGTTCGCCTCACAGCAAGAAGGCCTGGGTTTGATTCCTGGGCTTCGTGCATGTCTGTGTTTAGTTTATGTGTTCTTGTCATTCTTTTGTGGGTTTACTGCTGGTACTGTTTCCTCCCACAGTAAAACATGCACATTAGACTAATTGGTGGTTACAAATAGCCTGTAGGTGTGAGTATGAATGGGTTTGTGTGTGTTGGCCCTACAATGGCCTGGTGAGCTGTTTAGGGTGTACCCTGAATTCTCCCAAAGTCGGCTGAGAAAGCTGCCAGCTTCCCGACAGTACTAATCAGGAAGAAGCCCCGCTTTCAACCAATTTTAACAACACTGGATGTCTGTTTGTATTTTCTGCACATAATTATTTAAATCCATTTTATATTAGCTTGTATACTGTATATAACTACAATTGTGAATACTGTAATTAGAAATAGTCAATCCCGATTATTTTTGGATATTGGCATTCATAAGATTCAAGAACTAAAGAAATATAAATGAAAAGTGTGTCATTTCAGTTCAGTTCAGTTCATTTTCTGTACCCACTTAATCCTAACTTGGGTCGCGGGGAGGCTGGCGCCCATCCCAGCCAACTTTGGGCGAGGGCAGAGTACACCCTGGACAGCTCGCCAGGCCATCGCAGGGCGGAAACACGCCGACGGCTTTGCAGCCTACTCTTTTTGAAAGTCAGCAATGGTTCTTTTACATGCCTCTCACCATAGACAGTGAGAGACATGGCCCGCCTTTGATAACCCAGTTAGCTGCACTGGGGACAGTCACAACCTTGTGCAGAGTGGGACTCGAACCCCCAACCTTTGGATCAGCGATCCAGCGCCCTATACCACTAGATCACCACTGCCCCTGTGTGTCATTTCCTTCCCCAAAAACTACATCCTATAGTTTGAAAGAGTGCCATGTTCATACTGGAAATGTGCAAGTCACTGGCACAGAAAATCCTTACACATGAAGCAAACTGTAGTGGAAAAAAACAAGTTCTTATGGAGAACTTGTGATATAATTTCCTCCTCCCTGAAAATTAAAAGAAGCTGTGTTGTGCAATTTTCTGTGAGAGGCATCAGACAGCAGGAATGTAGTTCAATAGTGAATTTTCATTCAGGAAGCCAGAGTCCGGTTTCTCTGCGGCCCGTGTGATTCATGCTGGACTTTTCTTTTTAAAGAAAGCTTCAAAGTTGACATAAGCCTTTCTGAGAGAGCAGCAGACAAGCCTGAGTAAATCTTCCATATTTTCTTCCTCCTTATAAGGTCTCAGGAAGTGTATGGTTTGTCTGGAATTTAAAAAAAAATTCCACTTTACCACCATCTAGTGATTAAGACGACGAAGATTATTTTTGAGAAAAAACATAAAGTCAGAGAGCTGACATTTAAAATAAAAATATAGAATTTACTGCGTTTTCAGTGGAACAGATAAATGTGACATATGAAAGCAATATAGTTTTTATTAACATGGTTTTAAAGTCCGTTGGGCTTTTTACACCCGAGCCATAGTGGCTCATCAGGCCGGTGCTTATCCCCGGTTTCCATAGCATGAAGCGATTCGGAGTACAACTCCTCCTTCCCAGTATATTTTTACTGGTACCCATTTATACTGTACTGCTGGGTGAACAGAGGCACACTTGTGGATAAGACCTTGCCCAGGGGTCTTAGCACAGTGGGCGTCTCACTGGGATTTGAACACACCACCTCCCGATCATGAGTGCAGCATCTGGACCACTATGTCACCGGCCGCACTATTAACATGATTTTTATTGACATTATGTAATTTCGATTAAATTCTATTATAATGGTGAGACTTTGCTTTTTTTAATAAAATCTCACTTCCCCCACCGCCACACATTATTACTGCTGGCTTGGGAATCAAGCCAGCAGCCTTCAGAGCCCAAACCCTTCTCTCTATCAAATACAAATTTCCTTTTAGCTTTCGAGGTGTGAAGCGCCAGAACTGGGAAAAAAATAGTGTTTACCAAATTAAACTTAAAAAAAAAATCAGAAAAATAATTGTATGTATGATTTTTATTTGGGGATATTTTGGAGAAATGTAGAATGTCAGTTTCTGAAAAAAAATCTTTTTAAAAATGTTTACACTGGGTTTAATGAGCATACCTATACCGTACAGTGAAATAAAAAAGGGAGAAAAAGGAGAGTGATGTCAGAACAAGACAAGACACATGTCCAAACTTTTCAGAACTCACTCAGTCTGGTTTAATCTTTAAAACGAGACGAGAAGAACGCTTTTATTTATCTCATTAGCATCAGTAACATCATTAGCTTTGACACAGGCCACGTAATCAGCAGCTACCTCCTTCTTTTCCACGTTCCAATGAATCTGATCACATCTTTTAACACTACATTAATGTAACAAAGAGTTGTATGAGCTGAACAAGTGAAAGGCTTAAAACACAATGCTAACAACGAGTTGCCTGAAACAACCTTTCAATAGCCTATCCTGAGGGGCATGTTCATCCTCAGAGTAGTACAGAATCAACGCCAAGCAGTTATACACTAATCCTTTCACTATAACAGCACCTCTGTTTGTGTTTAATTCCTTGTAATATTATTATTGCCCTGCACTGAACCACATTATTGCTTAATTGGGTTTCAGGGAGGCTGGAGCCCATCCTATCCGACCTCAGGTGAAGGTACGAAGAAACGCACTTCCTGGGCACAGAGGTCGAACCCATCTTGTTTATCTTGTTGTGAGGCGGAAGCACTAACCATAATGCCCATGGGCCTCCCTTCCTGACTCAATATTATTAAGACACTTTATTTAATAATTTATTAAGTGATTAATTGATTAATCCATTAATTTTATGGACTGTTTTTTTCCTAATAATGTTGCGGCAAAGACATGCATTCAGGTGAGGCAGGTGAGGCAGAGCCTCCCCTGTCAATCTTGAAAAGAAAAAAAAAAGTTGATCATAAAATATAATAAATGTAAATAGTTAACAGCTGTCATATATTATAAACACTTTTACCATTTGAATCCAATTTTTTTTCCTCAATAAAGAATAGCATAGTTTCCATATGTCTAGTTCAAATATACGGCAGAGCTGCACAGTGAGGCGGCACTTCACTGGGCCACTCAGCGGATTGTGTCCCTCACAAACGGCGCTGTGATGCAATGCAAATAGTGTATCACTGTCCCTCTATATATTGCAGATTAAATGGTTTCAAACACACTGCTTATATATTCTGCATTTTCATAATGTGGACAGTGGTGTCATTGCTTTTCTCTTTGGTAGTTAGTTGATGTCTGTTGTCAATCAAATGATGAATAATACACTCTTTTGAGTTCATTTGTTTTTGTAAATCTGACTCAAAAAGAGTCAGTGCTTCAGCAGCTGTCAATCTCACCGCACATCACTGGTTCGCAGGAAGACTGAAACCTGTCTCAGACTCTGGGCCTGAGGGTAGGACACACTGAACAGTTTGCTAGTCCATCACAGGGTCAACACACACAGACATTTGCACTCACACTCAGACTCACACCTAACGGCAATCTGGAACAGCAAATTAGCCCAATGTTCATGTCTTTGGACTGTGGGGGGGAACCACGGCACCCAGAGGAAATCCACACAAGCATAGGAAGCAGGTTGAAGCGCTCAATTGAGGTTGAACCTCTATTACACGGTAATGCCCTTCCTAATAATATCCATAAATATTTAGACACTTGCGGGTTTTTAAAAGCCAAGAAAATAAAATGTCTTGTCATCTTTATTCAAATGAATTTTTTCAGCCTTGCATTTTTCAATATGAATTTTATAAATGACGAATTATCAATCGCACATTTGCACCACGTCTCAAATCAACAAATTACGCACTTCTTCACCATGCTACACGTATCTACAATCTTTGAAATTCTGTAAACGTTTACAGCGATCAGCTATCTATATCATCATCTCACTGTCTACCATTTACCTTCATGAAGAGATTGGCTCATGAAGATAGATTATCACTCCTGCTCTAATCGTATTACACACCATAGAATTATACCAGCGATGTCATCATGACGCACAATTTTAATTCTTGTTCTAAGCACCTTAAACCACATGCACCATCTCCAACATAGACGGATCATCATCGAGGTCTGAAAACTGAATAAAATTCATACGCCTAAAGGAGACAAATCTGATCGACGCACTATACTGTCAGGTAAGATAGACAGCTCCCCTCTTACCCTTATTAATGCGTTATAACAAGATAAGATTTTTTGCTCACACAATACTGTTCACTGGTAACCAGTAAGAACATTTGCATGTGACTGATCAGATAATGTTCCGGATAATATTTAACTGGGCAACATCTGCTCAGAGTGCTTGTTTACAATAATGTTTACTTAGCTACATAGTTTTAAATAATGGCTCTTTAAAGTTTATAGGATAAGGTAAGGGTTCTATGTTGAATCCTTGTTGATAATATTACTGGTTCCTCCATAAACCAGTTATATATCTACGGTGTAATCACACTCTTTGAAAATACTTTTTAAGTGTATACAGTATTGTCACATATAAAACCTCCAAGGCTTTAAATATTAAGTTTATTGTGTTTTGTGATGTGACCAGTGAGTCCTTCATCAGCTAAGAAAATCCTTATGAAGATAAAAATAAATTTGGAAATCTTAAGGGTTCTTTGGTTTTCTTTCAGATGGAACCCAAAAGAGGATGGGTTCCTTCATCAATGGTTCAGTTCAGTTCATTTTCTGTAACCGCTTAATCCTAATTATGGTCGTGGGAAGGCTGGCGCCCATCCCAGCCAACTCTGGGTGAGGGCAGAGTACACCCTGGACAGCTCGCCAGGCCATCGCAGGGCGGAAACACGCTGATGGCTTTGCAGCTACTCTTGTTGAAAGTCAGCAATGGTTCTTTTACATGCCTCACACCATAGACAGTGAGAGACATGACTGGACTTTGATAACCCAGTTAGTGCACTGGGGGGACAGTGACAACCTTGTGGAGAGTGGGACTCAAACCCCCAACCTTTGGATCAGCGATCCAGCACCCTATACCACTAGACCACCACTGCCCTTTCATCAATGGTTAATATATATATATATATAAACAGCAGCAGACCTGATTTATTTATTTATTTCTTTATTCATTACATCATTTTTATAATTTTCAATTACAATGAACTTCGTGGAAGATGCTGTTGAGTGACTCTTGTAGACATCTAAGTGCCATTCAGTCCTTTGTGTCGCTGATCTTTCTGTATCTGATCCATCTCTTCAGTTTTTCTTCTGTTTGGGTCTTCTGTATTTTTATATGTCAATTTTTCCATCGTATGCATTTCCTCAACAGTCTACGTCCAATGGTTCACAGTTGGCATATCCGCCTGGTTCCTGGTTATACTGTATTTCCTTGTCATTGTTTTCTTGCAAGTTACCATTCGTAATTTTATCCAAATGTTTACCCTCTTCCTGCACATAACCAGCAGACAGATTTCCAAGATACAAGGCAAATTATATCCTGAGATTTCCCCCAATTCATTATTTAGATCTCTCTGAAAAGGTTTCATTTTTGGACATGTCCAGAATACATGACCATGGTTGGCATTAATCATTTTCCATCAAGGAAGCCAATGGTTGAAGCATTTACTCTTAATTTGGGCTGTGATGAAAACCAAATTAAAAATTTCAATGAGAATTCACTCCACTTTGGTGAGCTCATAGATGCGTGATGGTAATTTCCTTAAAACTTCTCAATCTTACTTTAGAATAACTGATTTAATTACTGTATGGGAATATAAAACTTACTGAAAGTAAATTGTCTGGTGAAGAATACAATTTTGAAAAAAAAGATCTATAAATAAACATTCATTCGCTCATTTATTCAATTTTATTAAATTATCCCTGATGGGCCGCCAGTGCAGCTAACTGGGTTATCAAAGGCCGGCCATGTCTCTCACTGTCTATGGTGTGAGGTTCATGTAAAAGAACCATTTCTGATTTGCGACAAGTGTAGCTGAAAAGATGTCAGCGTGTTTCCGTCCTGCGATGGCCTGGCGATCTGTCCAGGGTGTACTCTGCCCTCGCACAGAGTCGGCTGGGATGGGTGCCAGCCTCCCTATGACCCTAATTAGGATTAAGCGGTTACAGAAAATGATCCCTACTGGGGTCATGGGGAGGTGTCTGAGTGAAGGTGGGGTACAGCCAGAACAGCAAGTTAATTCTAGAGCCAATACACACACACACACACACACACACACACACACACACACACACACACACACACACACACACACACACCAATTTACAATCACTTTAACACCTAGGGGCAATCTAGAACAGCCAATGAGCTGTGTGTACATGTTTTTGGACTATGCAAAGAAACTGAAGTACCTGATGGAACCCCCGCAAGAACAGAGAGAATGTCCCAACCGCACACAATAACACCCTAGACAAGCCCCGGAACTCAGGACCATCTTACTGTGAGATCGATGTGTTAACCACTATGCCACTGAACTTCTCAGACACATTTTGCACACATAACTGTGAATGGCTGTGTGCAAGCTGGCTTTATGACGGGCTGGTGGGCTGTTGAAAGTGTACCCCACCTTTGCCCAGAGATGGCTGAGAATGGCTCCAGCATCCTTGTGACCCTAGTAAGTGGTATGGCAAATGAATGAAAATGAATGTGATGAACACTGACTTTAGTCATGTATTCCTCAAAACACAAAATTAATGTACTTCATAGTTTATATAAAAGTTAAATCAAACTAAATGAAAATAATTGAAAAAAATTAAATAGCATTCAGATGTTTGTCTCTCTATACATAACCGCACACTGTGAACCTTACCATTTTAAAATGATGTTTTAAATAATTTCATATTTAATGATGTGATGTGGACCAAAGACACACTCAGCTTTTGTGTCCGTGCAGAAAGCTGGTTTGTTCTCCAAAGATTTTAAAACAAGATCTAGGTGAGATAATTACTACAGACACGTAAAAGCACCCACACACAGTGGAGTTGTCGACTGAAATACAAAACCAGTGTATAATTATATGTATTAAGCTTGTAATCCAACCTCAACCCTGATAACTGTAGGTGATACTGACACCTATAATCCAGCTTCCTGTAGTTATATCATCATAATCAGGGTTTGACGATTTAATCCACCACACCTGCTGACATCCTTCTCTTTCCAGCTCATTGTCTATTCATTCATTGTCCTTCATTTATTCATTCATCCTTTTCTGTAGTTTTCTGTAGTTATATACCAAACATTTTATCTTTAAAAAAAACTGCTTATGTAGACTGGAAGAATTTTCCATTTTTGCCAAGGAAGCTTCCTCTATTTCCTCATTGGTGATTACCCAGTATGAAATTACACAAAGTAGGAAAATTCGGAAATGATGTATTTTATTTACTGTAAACCCCAAAAGTTCTGTTTGTATATTTCACAGAGGTCTCACTGCAGATTGACTGCAAAGATGTCAGACTCTGTCCAGGAAGAAGAACTACCAACACACACAGGTGACAATACAATGACATTATCACTGACTTTATATACAATGATTTAATCGTCATCATTTATATCAATTTAATCATCATTCCAAAGCATCTTTACAGACATCTGTGTCTTTAGTAAGCAAACTGATGATAATAGCAATATGGAACAATTCCCCGAGAATGCATGGGGATAAAATCTAGAAGGGATGTAGACTCAAAACAGATCCCATACTCCTATGGATGTCATCTGATAGTCCGATTTTACATCATTACACTATAAAAGTGTGGATGAGAAAAAAAAAAAAATAATACAGTGTTGAAAAGATGTTCCGGTCAGTGAATGCTCCAGAATGAGCATGACCCATGTCAGTCTTTATGACCACAGCAGTAGTCACTGGAAATAGATTCATTATCCATGAGCACTATTCGGTAGTCAGGGTGACAGTGGATCTGAAGCCTCTCCTGGGCTTATTTTACTACACCTTGTGCTTAACCTAAATACTAATGTACTCAACAGTTAGCTGAATAATTAGATTCTACAGGGAACATGAAAAAATTGAAATAATAATCAGATCATTATCAGGCCTTTTGTTAGTTGCATTGAATGGAGGGAGAGCATTTACCCAGAAACCTAATACCACCATTTCAGTGGAGCGCGGAATACAAGGATCATGGAGGAAAGGCGTGGAACGCACTCTACGGAGGGGCTTCGGCATTTTTACACAGAAAATGGGTAAAAAACCTACGGAAAATTGCACCTTCAGAACGATCACGAAATGTGCGGAAAGGACACGGAAAGACCCCGGTACAATGTCAGAATACATGTGTAAAAGCGCTTGGATCCCCTTTGGAACCAGTGCGGACAGCAAAGGAAGACCTTCGGATAATTCACGGAATGTTCACGGAAAGGACGGAACGTTTGCGGAACGACTGAGGCACTACTACATTTTAGAAGAAAGACCCACGGAATGATTGCGGAATGTTCACGTTCAACACGGAATGACTGAGGAATGACTGAGGAACAGCTGGTGTAACCACGTTTCAACGAGGAAAAATCTGCAAAGATCAAAGGATTTGATCCTGATTCCCCCTATAAATACGCGGAACGACCAAGGAAGCTCATTCTCTCATTCATACTATATGTTTATAATGTATAATATTTTTATAATGTACAATAAATTTAAAATTTAACATATGTTTGTAATTTACCATATGTTTCTAATGTGCAATGTGTTTATAATTTACAATAAATTTAAAATTTAACATATGTTAATGTGTTTAATGTCAATAATGTCAATATGTTCCTTTTATTTGCACCTCAATCATTCCAGACTAAAAACCATACACACAAGTCCAAACCACAGTGATTATAACTTTAAAACTTTATTACATGAACAGGAAAACAAAAAAATAATAAAGTGAATGAACTGGAATAATTTATAGTGGAAGTAACTTCCTTGAGTGTTCCTCAAGTCGTCTGTGTTATCCACAACCATTCCGCAAATGTTCCGCATATATTCCGCAAACCTTCCGTGAGTATTCTGTGGGGATTCCATGGCCGCTTTTGACCACCTGGAAGAAGGAGGAATGTTCGTGGAACGTTCACAGAAGACTTGCAGAGTAAAAGGAACGATCCCGGAACATTTGCGGAAGGACTGTGGAACACGTGGGAAAACTGTCGGAAAATTTTTCCGTGAACATGCTTTTGAACATGTTCAAAAGCACGTTCGCGAAAGATTTTGGCCTGATGGAAGAGGAGGAATACCTTCGGAATCGTACGAAAGGACACTGAAGATGATGGAGTGACTGAGGAATGACTGAAGAACGTTGGAGGATGACTACAGTTTTGCTTCCGCGAGTCTGCCTTGCTCCAGTGAAATGGGAGTATAACATGCAACAATAAAATATGGTTTTAAATGCAATAGTCATAATAGAGATCATCAATCCATCAAGTTCATTCAATTCACTGCTGTAAAGGAAGATTTACCTCATCTCCAAACTTTTTAGGAATGTTGGACCTCATACCTCATAGCCTTTGACTTCATGACTTACAGGCAGAAACCTGACGCCTGATGCATTCTGGAATATGTCACACGAAACCAGATTGTCGGCGTCATGTTTGGTGGCATGTCAATATGTTAAACTAATGTCACCTGAATAAATACAAATCACTGCTCATAAGCTGATGTCACACTACATTGTACTTTGTTGCATTATTGCTCTGTAGCAAGTAACTCGCCCTAATGTTTTGTGCTGTGGAAACAAAAAACATTAGGAATGACAGCATGCTTTAAGAAAAAGCAAAGGAATTTTTAACAGAGTGTGGTTAAGAATGGAAAAAAACATCTTTAAGTTACAATATTCATAAAAAAAAAAAAAATTTTATTGCCCCAGAGTAAAAAGTCCACAAAGAGGGGTGCATATGAGAAACAGATGTTATTAAATAAACACATCATAAGCAATTAAATGACAGGAAATGTACTGAAAAGAAAACACTTGCGCAACTAATCAAATGAATGTGAAATGTGCTTGTAAAGACAGGAAGTATTTATAAACAACAACAAAAAGAATGTCAAAAACATGAGCGAGGGTGCTCTCTTGTGGTCTTGGAGAGAGTAGAGTAATGTTGGATATGTACTGACTATCTGGTTGCCCGTGTAACACTTTCTTCAAGCGTACAAGTGAATACTTTACTTAACCACACAAATCGAATATACAGTACTTTGCTGCCATCTTACCTGCCCTTATTCCAGATGTTTATAGTAGCTAACAAGTATACTGTACATTTATGTCAATTTTTTAGTTCACAAAAATTAGTCAATTTAGGTTTTTCACTCACTCAGTCATTCACCAAACCGTTTATTACTTTTAGGGTCATGAGGAGGCTGGATCCTATTACAGCCAACACTGTACAAAAGTTGGGGTACATACTGAACAGCCTGCCAGACCATCACAGTGCTAACACAAACTACTCACACTCACACACCGAGGGGCAATTTAGGACCGTCAGTTAGCATAACGTGACTGTGTTTGTACATGGAGGAAGACCAGAGTGTAGGGAGAACATGCAAACTCCAACTGCATTTCATTTATATTTAGCAGTGCAACCATTTTGTAAAAGTATTCCTTGTCAATTATGATATGTATTAGGATATGCTTATAGATTATAGTAGGTGTTAATGACGCCTGTGATTTCTGTAGGTCCCAAAGGAGTAATCCATGACTGGCGGAAATTTAAATTGGAAAGTGAAGACCATGAAAGTACACCCCAGAAGCAAAGAGAGCTCCTCAGACAAATGTCCAACCCCAAGACGAACAATGATGATAGCTATGAAAGAATTAACCGCAAGGTCATTTAACAACACCACAAAACCACTTAAGACTGCTACAGCTAAAATAGTTGCAGACTTGATATTTTTAGTAACTGCTTACTTATTGACTGTATACAGTAATAAATCTGATATTTGAGCAGCTACATAACTAGCTGCCTCACTGACTAGCATGTTTGCTAAACAGGTAGCTTTGCTAGTTTATTAATATCTACAAATTAAAAAAAGTAACAGAAAAAGATGTTTCAGTATCTGCCATGTAATGAAGAAGGGTTTACAAATACTTACTACTACTTACTACTTACAAAAGTACCTTTTAAATGCAATACATATATTATTGTAGTTATTTTACTACATTTTAATATCCACTTTAAAAATTACTCTGTAATAGCTTCTAAGTAAGTCATGTCATCACATAGAACCTTCATGAAATCTAAACATATTTACTTGAACCAATGGGGGCATGCATAAAACGATGGCACCCAAGCAGTATTGCTTTCATGTGTGCTCATAAAATCCCAACCATGATACTGAAAATACTGATATACATCAGATAATCCGTTCATTTTATGAACCACTTAATCCTAATTAGGGTCACGGGGAGGCTGGCGCCCATTTTAAATGACTCTGGGTGAGGGCAGAGTATACCCTGGATAGCTCACTAGGCCATTGCAGGGCCAACACTCACACAACCATTTACATTCACATACCTACGGGGATTAGGAACAGCCAGTTAACCTACTGTGCATGTGACTGGTATTGTGTGAGTGGAGTTTTAGTGACTTCACATTATGAAGGTGGATTTTAAAAGCCCTGACATGTGACTGTAAAATAATAATAATAATAAAAAAGTAGAATATCCCACGTGATAAATAGACCACTTTGTGGTGTCCCACTTTGGGGCTTCAGTCCCTTAGTTCCTTTGTCTGGATGAGTCATATTACCTGTACACTCTATGATGATGTCACAGACAGGGATACCATTACTCTGGGACATCCCACCTGCAAAGCTTATAGATAAAATAGGTCCTAGATTTAGAGACCAATCACTGAGGTTTTTATTATGCTCAGCTTTTTGAACTGGAGTTGGTCCTTTTTTTTTGATTTTAGGCAGAAACCTGGTGCAAGGCCCTTAAGGTGGAATGCGTCATATGATACCAGACTGTCAAATGCCATCATAACCAGATACCAGACTGTCAACATCATAAAATGTCTGATTACGTGTAAATATGAAGCATTACTAACAGCATAATGTCACCCAAAACAGATGAGCGTTCAGGAGTATGAGATGATCCAAGAAGAGGATGAACAGTGTCTGAAGAAATATCGCAGGCAGTGCATGCAGGAAATGCATGAGCGCTTGAGCTTCGGGCCCAAGTTTGACAGCGTCTATGAACTGGAAAATAGTGAAGCCTTCCTAAAGGTCATTGAAAAGGAGCATCGACTGACACTGATCATCGTGCACATCTATGATGATGCTATCAAAGGCTGTGAAGCTCTCAACAACTGCTTGAGCAGCTTGGCAGCTGAGTATTCCAGCGTGAAGTTTTGTCGAATCCGCGCATGTGCCACAGGTGCAGGAGAAAGGTTTTCTGATGATGTCCTTCCCACTGTCCTGGTCTATAAGGCTGGAGAAATGCTGGGAAACTTCATTTGTGTTACCAAGCATCTTAATGAGGAGTTCTTTGCTACTGATGTAGAGAACTTTCTCAATGAGTATGGCTTGTTGCCAGAAAAGGAATTTGCTGCCTGTCCTGATGATGAGGAAGAGCTTGGGGTAGAATAGCCTAGAAAGGTCATACTAATGGAGTAGAAGATCTATGGGTAATGTTTGCGACGATGTATACAGATGGGCAATAATTTTTTTTAAGTATAGAAGCTCAATAATGCAAAGGCTCTAATCAGATACTACATTCCCCTGCAGTTATTAGTCATCATTCAGACATTGCATGTGGAATAAAGTGATGATGTAAAACACTATATTAACAAAAACAAGATATTTCTTATCAGTAATTGATAAAAGATTCATCACATCTAGACTCTCTTAGCACATTCGCACAGATAATATGGTGAAACCTCAAGTTCTATAGTAAAATAATATTTATTAAGTTACCTTTTAAAGTGTAACCATTACTGAATAACTGAATTAACACACATAACATCTCGTCACATTTTCTGAGCTACATTACCCTTTACTTGGTTTGCAGGGAGGCCGAAGCCCATCTAAGTTGACTCGGAGGGGGCACGACTCTGGCCAAAAGACGGGTACACCATTAACAGCTAAACTAGGGCCCATGCAGAATATTTTGAACAGAAATTTTATCTAGTTGTTTTAGTTCATAGTGACTCTTCATGTGACCACTTTTGATTAGTGGAAAGGAGGAATACTGCACTTATATATATATATATATATATATATATATATATATATATATATATATATATATATATATACACACACACACACGCACTATTAGTTCAGTTCATTTTCTGTAACCACTTAATCCTAATTAGGGTCGCGGGGAGGCTGACGCCCATCCCAGCCAACTCCGGGCTAAGGCAGAGTATACCCTGGACAGCTTTGCAGCCGACTCTTGTCGAAAGTCAGCAATGGTTGTTTTACATGAACCTCCCACCATAGACAGTGAGAGACATGGCCGGCCTTTGAGAACCCAGTTAGCTGCAGTGGGGGGGATGTGGTGGTGACCAACCTTTGGATCAGCGATCCAGCGCCCTATACCAATAGCCCACCACTACCCCTTCTACACTATTAGTACACAAAAAAATAGTAAATATAATGTCTTAATATTGACTATGCAATTAATAGTAGCAAAAAAAATACCCATATAAGTTACTAAATCCAGTATTATGTAAAGATACAACACCATGCTTACACTACTGTATCCCATAATTGAGCTAGATCCTCTTAATAACCAATAAGAAAATCAAAAAACACTCTCCCAGTGTCAAATACTGGCTAAACCCATGTCTAAAAGGAATTGTGAAATTTATTTTCTGGCACATGACACATTTTTTGATGCTGTAAAAATAAGATAAATAAAATAAAATATACAATCAAACTTAAGGTAATGTTGTCAACATCTTTTAGTTCAAGGATCCTAAATAAATATTATTTTGCACTTGTTATTTGTTGGTTATGAAATCATTTGCCACTGTTCCTCATTACCAGTAAATTGTAAAACTACAGCATTACACAGTTTACTACATAATTGACCAACAGGAAAAGGTAACACAGATTTTTCGAGGACAAACATGTAACTAAGAATGGATTTCAATTAGATAGAATCACCCAGTTCGTTTAAAAAGCACCTCATGATGCATTAACCGTAAAAATGAAACTGTATTGGTACAGAGTATGATGATGTGTAGTAGAACCACATGCACATAACTTTCTTGTAATTCTTCACCAAAGAGGAACAAAACATTTATTAAGAAATAGACTTGAACAACGATGAGACGAATTTGAAGAGTGTTCAGAAAAGGAGGAGATTATGACATAACTCACTATCCAGGAATCATTGTTGTTGGTATTCTCTGTATTATGTGATTATCTGAGGTATACAAACAGTTCAGCTTACATTTCTCATCAACATGGTTGATCTTTTACATGCATGCTTATCTGCGCTGTCTGTTAGGATTTTGGCGTACATATAGTAATACTATGCAAAAGTCTTGGATATGTATCAAGAAACACTGCAGTGGAAAAATGCCTTCAAAAAGAAAGAAATTATACATTTATACCAAAAATTAATGGAAAGAGTGCTCAACAGTAACGAGCAAAACTGTGGACCTTGATGACCTTGAAAAATAGACCAAGGTAACCCAGTTTCAATAGACTGGTAGAGTGTGCGGTTGGAACCGTTCAAAATAAATATGAAGCAAATCCATAAAAAAGTCACTGTTAGCAAAAAAAAAAAAAAAAAAAAAAAAATGTCTGTGGCAGAGGCGAATACAGACAGCAGCTCAAAACAGAGTACTTCATACGGGATCAAATTAGTTAAGTTTTACAGAACCGTTTGGAAACCCAGCCACAGTCCCACTGAAGACTATTTTTGCATGGATTCATTTTTTATTATATCCTTTTTCTAAACAGTGGTCTCTTGCACTGGTGCCTAAGACTTTTGCACAGTACCGTATGTTATCAGGAAATAATATATTCCTGACAATACTGCAGACAAACTGTTTTAATATACCGTATATAGAGTATTGAAGGACATGGCTAATTGGTGTATACTGTATAACTGATTATTGGCCTATGAATAATACTGACATTATATTCAAGGACATAACGAACGCTGTTACTGCAATTGAATAGAGTTCGCTAATAAACCAAATAATATTATCCTTTCATTATTTGCTGTTATTATTTCATTATAACCTTCAGGTCCAGGGTCCCTAGTTAGAGCCTGAACTCCGAGAAAGATCCATGCAGGTGATTTTGCAGCTAATCCTGATTTTAATATGAATTTCCATGAACTTCTTCCCCAGAACATGCTGTTTGGAAGATTTTATATGAACAGTTGCCCAGAATGTTTGTGGACCTCATAGGGTGAACGAAAAGTGGACCTCCAGTTTAGGTAATTTAGTGCATATTCTGAAAGATGAACATAAATAAATTTGGTGTGCAGTGGTTTGATCAGTGATTTTTATGCCACTGCTGTCTACACACGCACACACGCGCACACGCATGTATACTTTACTTTTTTCAGTGGTGTCATGGTTAGCACATCTGCCTCACAGAAAGAAGGTCCTGGGTTCGATTCTCATTTCGATTGAGCATTTCTGTGTGGAGTTTGCATGTTTCCTTCCACAGTTCAAAAGCATGCATAGTAGATTAATTGGTTGTTCCAAGTCAAAGTGAGTGTTGGCCCAGCAATGGCCTGGCAAGCTGTCCAGGATGTACCCACCCTTGCCCGGAGTTGGCGAGATGGGCGCCAGCCTCCCTGCAACCCTAATTAGGATTAAGCGGTTCAGAAAATGAATGAATGTATATATATATATATATATATATATATATATATATATATATATATATACATACACAGTACATATATAAAGTATATACAGTATCTAATATATATATATATATATATATATATATATATAGGAGGAGAAGTGTGCTTGTGCCCATTTTTAAGAACAAGGGCGATGTACAGAGTTGTGGCAACTACAGAGGGATAAAGTTGATGAGCCATACAATAATACATTTTTAATACATTTTATTTATATGGCGCCTTTCTCAGCACTCAAGGTCGCCTCACATCATATATCATACATCTTACATCATTACATCATACATCTTATAACTAGCTTCCATCTGTAGTCCCTAATTTAGAATGGCCAATTAACCTACAGTGCATGTCTTTGAATTGTGGGAGGAAACCGGAGCACCCGGAGGAAACCCACACAAGCACGGGGAGAACATGCAAACTCCACACAGAAACGCCCAGGTCGGGAATCGAACCCGGGCCTTCTTGCTGTGAGGCGGACGTGCTAACCACTACGCCACCGTGCCTATGAAGCTATGGGAAAGAATAGTGGAAGCAAGACTAAGGGCAGAGGTCAGCATTTGTGAACAACAGTTTGGTTTCATGCCCAGAAAGAGCACCACAGATGCAGTGTTTGCTTTGAGGATGTTAATAGAGAAGTACAGAGAAGGTCAGAAGGAGCTGCATTGTGCCTTTGTGGATCTGGAGAAAGCATATGACAGGGTGCCGAGAGAAGAACTGTGGTATTGTATGAGGAAGTCTGGAGTGGCAGAGAAGTATGTTAGAGTGGTGCAGGACATGTATGATAGATGTAAGACAGTGGTGAGGTGTGCTGTCGGTGTGACAGAAGAGTTCAAGGTGGAGGTGGGACTGCATCAAGGGTCAGCTCTCAGCCCCTTCTTGTTTGCTATGGTGATTGTAACACAGGTAAACACATGGTTACTAATTTTATTGGAAAAAACCCTAGTTCCAACACTCCCTGAAAGCACTAGTTTCCTAGTCCCCTTGAACGCATCATAGGCACGTGCCTGCATGCGACCAGCAGAGAGTGCAGCAGAGAGCGTGAAGAGCAGGACGCATACAGAGCCCTCGAAAAGCGACACGAGTGAGTCAACGATCAAAAATGTGATTAAGTGAACTTTTAACAAGTTTAACTAAGTTTGTGTGCTTTTCAGAGCCTTGTATGTGTTTTGTTCTCTCTCAATCGAACCGGGTGGAGAGAGTTTGTTTTCTTGGAAGCTCCGGTGAGTCATTGCAATATGAAGCTAGTTTAAGAACCTATGCTAACTTTACACGTGGTGAACCTATGCTAACTTTACACGTGGTGACTTTTAAAGCTGTGTGCACTATTTTTGTCTTTAAAAGGCTAAGACCAGTCGGAGTACATAACAAAGATTGTACTGTGCACAAAATGAACCTTACATTTTATTTTTCTAAATGTTTTGTTGAAAGCACTTTTGCTAATGCACTAAAGTAGTGCAGATAAGCTGTGTTGTTTTGCATTACATTCCATTCAGTGCCTTTCATGCACTTTTGTCATTTTATTTAGGAATTATTGTTGTTAAATATTTTATTCATTGTGTCTGTACTGCATGTGCAGACTGGTTTTTTAGTGGATCTGGATTTGATCTGGAAGCTGGTTTCGGACACGGATGGCGAGCCAAATCCAGTGAGAACTCTTGGTGGATCCAGAAGCAGTGTGGCCAACTGTTCTCTGGATGCGAGAGTAGATCTATAGACCCAACCACTTCAAATCACAGGATCCCAGATAAGAATAGATAAAAACACCTTTATCCCAAACGGATCACAATCCTGGAAAAGACTCCCGGGTTCACACGAATCAAACCTTAGAGATTTAAGCTTATTTTATTTTATTTTTAATTTGTAAAGAAAGTTCTACAATATTGTTTGCACTGTTTCTTGTAGTATTGTTAATTGTAATAAATCTGCCGGCTGTTCAAATTCAAATCTCCACAATTCATTTTACTCCTCTAGAACCTAGTATAAAACCTAGCACAGCTATATCAAGCTGGTGTTACATGATGGACAGGCTAACAGATGAGGTTAGACAAGAAGCTCCATGGACTATGATGTTTGCAGATGACATAGTGATCTGTAGTGAGAGCAGAGACCGAGTGGAGGAAAATCTAGAGAGGTGGAGGTATGCCCTGGAAAGGAGGGGATTGAAGGTTAGCCTCAGTAAGACAGAATACATGTGTGTGAACGACAAGGACCCAAGAGGAACTTTGAGGTTACAGGGGGCAGAGATAAAGAAGGTGGAGGATTTTAAGTACTTAGGCTCAACAATCCAGAGCAATGGAGAGTGTGGAAAAGAGGTGAAGAAGCGCGTGCAGGCAGGTTGGAATGGATGGAGAAAAGTGTCCGGTGTGATGTGTGATAGGAGAGTATCGGCAAGAATGAAGGGAAAAGTGTACAAGACGGTGATGAGGCCAGCAATGTTGTATGGTTTAGAGACAGTGGCCCTGGGGAAAAGACAGGAGTCAGAGTTGGAGGTAGCAGAGATGAAAATGTTGAGGTTCTCTTTGGGAGTAACGAGGATGGATAGGATCAGAAATGAGTACATCAGAGGGACAGCACATGTTAGATGTTTTGGAGACAAAGTCAGAGAGGCTAGATTGAGATGGTTTGGACATGTACAGAGGAGGGATAGTGAGTATATTGGTCGTAGGATGCTGAGGTTGGAACTACCAGGCAAAAGGCCCAGAGGAAGACCAAAGAGAAGATTTATGGATGCGGTGAAGGCGGACATGAAGGTCGTTGGAGTAAGAGTAGAAGATGCAGAGGATAGGGAGAGATGGAGGCAGATCATTTGCTGTGGCGACCCCTGAAGGGAACAGCCGAAAGGAAAAGAAGATATATAAAAACTTTACACATATAATTACATACATACAATATGTGTGTGTGTATGTGTGTGTGTGTGTGTGTGTGTGTGTGTGTGTGTGTGTGTGTGTGCGTGTGCATTCAGTAAAAAAAAGAAAATACTGCTGGCTCCTGAGTGGCGCCTCAACAAGGTGTGTGACCATCAACCCAGAGATCATAACTTTGAATCCAGGTTGAGGCCACAGCCATCTGTGACTGCCAGTCCATGGGAGCTAATTGGTCGAGCTCTCACGTACATATCATATTTTTGTGTTAAACTTCCACATGCATGTCCTCACACTTTCCTCAGAAACTCAAACCAGTACGTTCAGAATTAGAAATTTTGGAAAGCAGTGCCAAAGAATATTTGTTATGTAGTATATTACAATACATAAAAAATTAAACACACAACAGGAACCTCAGATACATAGTATAGATTGCAAATGAATTATAACCTATTAATTGTTAGATGACCATTTGATGAAAGATTGAGAGGTTTATAATGATAGCTTGCACTTCTAGGATGACTCATAGTCTTAACTGTAAAAATCACTTGGGATGTCACTAACAGAAATGGGGTAACATCATCGGTTCCGGTCATGCTGAGAAAACAGCACTAAAAAAACAAACTGACGCTGTGGCTTTGTTATGTAAAGGAAACTTTTGTGAATGAGTTATATATGATTAAGAGTTTATGGGAGTTTCCAGTACTATAGACACTTTTTATTTATTATTAAAAATCCAGAGAAAGGAAATCTCTATTATGGGATATCACAAATTTCATTTTAAACAAAATAATGAATAGAAAATAATAAAAAAAAGAAAAGAATAATAATAACGGGATCACAAATGCAATTTTTTTTTTTACTGCCTGCGGAACGATTCCTCAAAACACTGGGAGGAGATTTTTGTAAAGAATTGATTTTAGCTCAACTAAGAGTCATCATGCTCAATAACATCTGATGTTCCTCTCTATGGTTAAGGCATTAAAACGGGATGATTTTCTCAATGTCAGACTAATTCATGTTCTAGATTCGTGTTTATTTCGACTTAAAAAAAAGCACAAATTGTATATTTTTTCAATAACTAATTACCACACCGGGCAATGGTGGCCTGGTGGTAAAGGTGCTGGATCACTGATCCTAAGGTTGGGGGTTCAAGCCCTGCTCTCCACGGGTTGTCACTATCCTCCCCAGTGCAGCTCACTGGGTTATCAAAGGCTGGCCATGTCTCTCACTGTCTATGGTGTGAGGCATGTAAAAGAACCGGCCTGAAATGACCTGGCGAGCTGTCTAGGTAGTATTCTGCCCTCGCCCAGAGTCGGCTGGGATCGGCGCCAGCCTTCCCGCACACCCTGAAATCACACTTGTCCTAAAATCTAAGGTTGTAAACCATCCATTCATTCATTTTATGAACCACTTAATCCTAATTTGCATTACGGTGAGGCTGGTGCCCATCTCAGCCGACTCTGGATAAGGGCAGAGTGTATCCTGGACAGCTCACCAGGCCATCACAGGGTAGAAACCCACTGATAGCTATGCAGCTGACTCTTTATGACAGTTAGTAATAGTTATTTTACATGCCTCTGTTAGGACTTGTGCTGATTCTTTTTTGTTTCCTAGTATGCTGTGCCTTTGTTTTTGTCTGTCATGTCCCCTTTGGCTTTCCATATGTTCATAATTATGCTCAACTGTGTCTCATTACCTGTCTTAGCAGTGTGTCTACTTAAAACCAGCATTTCCCCAAAGTCTTTTGGAGCCTTTCCAGCCTTAGTAAGTACCAGCATGTTGTCTACTAGTGGCTGACCGTGCCTGTTATTTGACCATTCTTGTTAGTCTCTTAACATGTCTGTTCTGCTCTCTGTTTTTCACTTGTTTGGAATTCTCTGACCATTGCCTGCTTTTTGATCGCAGGTCTGCCTGCCTAATAAACATTGTGCTCTCCATCATTTCTGTCTGCGAACGGATCAATTCTCCCTGTGATACCCCGATGGCTACTTGCCACGGACAGTGAGCGACATGGCTGGCCTTTGTTTTCTGCACTGGGAGGACAGCAGTGACAGCCCGTTGAGAGCTTCGACATCTGAACTTGGGATCCATGACCCAGCGTTCTAGCACCACTGCCTCTAAACAAAACATCATTCCAAAATACTTGTTAATTTGCTGATTATGAAGACATGCTTCACCCAGAGGGATGTAATACAGGATAGATATTAAAGTATGACGCAACTGTGTGGGTGGCAGGGTGGTGTAGTGGTTAGCATGTCTACCTCACAGTCACAAGGTCCTGGGTTTGAGTCCCAGGCTTGGCTGTTTCTGTGTAGAATTTGCATGTTCTCTTTATGCTTGCATGGGTTTCCTCCAGGTACTTCATTTTCCTCTGAAGACATGCACATTAGCATAATAGAGCAAAATGAATACATGAATGTATTAATTTGATCTGGTTTCACCCAACTCCCAACCAATGCTAGGGTTTCCTTTCAAGGCTAGTTCCTTCCAAGGCTACTTTCTTGTGTGATTTGAGGAGGTTTATCCTGGCCATCATTACCACAGGCTTACTCATTATGATGTATAGAGCATCAAGAAATATAAAAGAAATCATAAGTTTAAATTCTTTGCCAAACTGATTTTACTGTATAAAGTTGCTTTGTGTCACTGTAATTGTAAAAAGCGTAATCTGAATAATTGGCTGTTCCAAATTGCAAAATAATGTTATTCATTTCACCTGGTCATAAAATTACGACTGAGCAATGTATAAATGTATTTCAAATGTATTTCAAGTACAGTACTGAGGATATTCTATTTTCTCCACAGTCTTTACACCATGTATAACTGTCCTGGCCTGTTTGAATAACTCTCTGCTCTCCTCCTGTCATCAGCCGTCTTTGGTTGCATTGGGACGACATCACAATCTGACGTACATATAATAGTTGAATATCAGTAGGACTACACAACATGTCTATGATGGTGCTTGTGTTAGAGAAACTGAAATAAAATAGCAAATTACAATTAACAATTAAAAACACCCAGAGACAGCCAACCTCCACTGAGCTAGCTAATTTGCCCTTATTCCACAATATTAAAGAATCGTTTGAAAAATTCCGAGATCCAAATAATGATCAGGATCACTGCCCACACCGTATGGAGTATTACATGGACCATACTTCCACCCACTGCCCCAAATCATCAAAATCTGTTTACAGCTTTTTATACAATATTGTTGACATACAAACAAACAAACAAGCCAACAGCCAAAGGTAATTAAGCAATGAATTGTTTCATGATGATGCACAATGATTTAAGGATAATGACACACTCAATGCTTGGAAATACCATCAGCTGGAAAGAACCCCGTGTTATTCCAATGAAAACAGTACTTTAATTTGACTGTTATGATTTGAGCCGTCAGTGACTCAATACGTTTATTCTTTCATGGTTCAGTGAAAATGATCAATAGAGTGAATAATAAAAACTTCTATACTTTTATTCTCCTTAATCTAACATTTTTTCATCTGTGGTTAAATAAAAGTAATATTTTAATCAATTTTTTCATAGTCTTATCTTTTAATTTGATCTTGCAGCCATTCATAAGTTTAAATTTAGTGTGGTTTTACTGTTGTTATGACTCTCAAGCTTTCACACCGGGTATGTACCATAATATCAGTGACAGATATTCAATATTCAAATTCCAAAAATAATACTTCGAAAAAAAAAACCCCACTATGTAGTTTAGTTTATTTATTTCCAACAAAGATAAACAACTCTGTTACTCAGTAAGATAGAGTAGAGAGGTTGCTGTGGCTAATACGGCGACTGCAGCTGCCACCGCCATGCCCGCTGGAAAGAGAGACAAAAGACAAAAAAAAAGATAATGATGAAGGAGGGAATAGTGGGATTATTTTGAACACACTGTTTCTTGTCTGTGGAAAAACACTGGCATTAACAAACCCTATTATGATTCAATTATGCTTGGGAACAGTCCCTTCAATTAGAGGGACGGTCTACTGTGTTCTCTTTGAATGTAGAATGTAGTCAATCATCTGAAAAATGTTTGTTGGCTAACTGTATTGTTGTTTATGCCAGATCTGATGACAGTATACAACGTTTTATACGGAATGATTTAAAAAAACAAAACAAAAAAACAGGGAACACAGTATCTAAGTGATTAGCACCGTCGCTTCACAGAGAGAAAGTTCGGGGTTCAAATTACCATCAAAGGGCCTTTCTGTATCATAGTTTGTATGCTCTACGTGCATGCATTGGGTTTCCTTCCACACTCGTTAACAGGAATTAGTGATGATGAAGGGCTCAATAATCTAGACAGCTGATACCAGGAAAAAGCCTAGATGATGGCAACCCATGTGGTTTTCTGTTGTGTCTCAGTTTCAATGTATTGTGCCCTCTGGCATGTTTTTTCTGCTCACCACAGTTGTAAAAAGCAGAAGTTTAAGCTCTGAAATGTACTCTTTGTATACTCTGAGTATAGAAGTTAAAAAGTAACTATTTGAGGGACATTTCTATGAGCTGTTTGTGTAAAACATCCAAGTTAATAAATTAAAAAAAATCTCTCTCCCTCTGGGGTGTGCGCACATTTGCTCACTGGACAATTGCTCACAACCTTAATGAAAAAACAGACATTTGCTCACAACATCTTTTTTTCTTTGTTCTAATAAATGCATAATACAAAAAGATCACAATGTGTTATAAAAAATCTTTATTCTTATAAATACATAATGCGAAATTAACTCATTATACATTAGGGTTAGGCTTAGGGTTTAGGATTAGGTTTAGGATTAAAATTGAACAAAATTTTTTATGTTGTGAGCAAATGTCTGTTTTTTCATTAAGGTTGTGAGCATTTGTCTTTTGAGCAGATGTCCTGGAACACCCTCTGGTGCTTTTGAAATACAGTGACTGGATCTCTCTCTCTCTCTCTCTCTCTCTCTCTCTCTCTCTCTCTCTCTCTCCCTCCCTCCCTCCCCCTCCTTCTGGTGCAATTGAAACACAGCACCTTTCCAAATGTGACTAACATTTAGTAAACGATGCTACTATATTACTATATATTATATATATATATAAAAGATTATTATATATTATATATAAAATACTTATACACTAATTACAACTAAAGTGACATCTCAATGTCAATCTCTCACTCTCTCTCCATATACTTGAGTTAAAATTTATGAAATAAAAGGAAAAAGGCTATCAGAAATATTAATACTCAAGTAAAGTACAGATACTTGAAAAATGTAAAAAAAAAAAAAAAAAAAAAAAAAAAGGTAAAGTCCATTGGGCATTTACACCTGAGCCATACCTGTGGGAGGGTGTAGTGGTTACGGTGCTGCACTCATAATGTGGAGGTTGTGTGTTCAAATCCCAGTTAGACTCCCATTGTGCTAAGACCCCTGGGCAAGGTTATAACCACAAGTGTGTCTCTGTTCACCCATCAGTATAAATGGTACCAGAAAAATATACTGGGAAGGTAACCTGCGATGGATTAGCGTCCTATCCAGGAGGAGTTGTACTCCTAATCGCTTCACGCTACGGAAACCGGGGATAAGCACCGGCCTGATGAGCCACTTGAAAAATGTGCTCAAGTAAAATTTCTGTTACTGTTCACTCCTTGTAAAAGTAGTCAAGGCACCTAGCATCAAAAACCATGCCACACCCTGATCACATTTGTTCCATTTTCCTGTGGAATATAAACATGAATGAAGCTCCTGTAACTGTATCTGCATGATTTTACGCATTATAATTTGAATTGTGCATGATTGGTTGGATGGTGGCATGAACGGGTGCATTTTCCTGATAAAGTGGTTTAATGTATAAACTCAGGGAGCTAAACAGCACAGTATAAAGTTGCATAGTTTCCTTCTTCAGGCACTATATGCTGTGACTGGTTACAAACCCAGATTATTATAAATACATATTGAATGTAAAAGATGTTTAGAAGTCTTTGTCTGTTACACACCTGCGTATTGCATTGCTGCTCTTTTATTCGGAACAATTTCAGATACATTGCAAGTGGCTTCCTCCTTACTTTCATCTTCCATTCCCCAAACAGAGCAACATGCTGAAACACAAACAAAAATTCTCATATTACCACAGAAAGCTCAGCAGCTCTACCTTCTCCATATTATAGTGGCTCATTTCCATATAGCCTGGAGCCTCAGATTCTGTTTTATTGTTTGTAATGGAATTTCATTTCACTAATTCAGAGGAAATCGAGAGTTGGTTCAAACGGGTCTATGCAGGATGAGGCAGTACTCAACGAGATTTTACAGTGTCTACAAATATTCCTGGAACACACCCTAATAACACACCCTTTAAACGTCAACATTTTTACTAACATTAAAACTGAAGATACATATTATAACCAGGACTGTTAAACGTTTATCAGCTATCACATTACTGTATTACTTCAAACTTCAATAAAACATGAACTTTTATATGGTCAAACAGTTTTATCTATAATGTTTTACACAACTACATTAAAAATCATGCAAGGTTAAGCAAAGCTTTTATCCATGAACATTACAGCAAAAATTATTATTATTATTACTATTATTATTATACTAAACTCATGATGCTGTTATCAGTATTTTGTGATGTCGGAAAAATAGTTTTTAATACATTTCAGAATGGTCAACATGTTGTTTGGCATTTTTTTTTTATTTTACAAGGTATCTTGTTAGGCAGTTTCTACCAGCTTTCTTTATATGTAAAAGATAAATTGTAATATATCAACTAATGATTTTAGTGTTAGATTACCTTACACATTTGCTGATAATTAAACAATATCCTTTCAGAGATTTTGTGCAAATAACCCATATTGTCATCCAAAAAATATAGAAAAGTGGAATTGTGACTTTTCAACATTACATTGGGGACATTTAGAAATTTGCCCTATTTGTAGCACTAGAGGACTTGGGTGCTACAGACCAAAACTACTGTACAAGCAGAAGAGTCTGTGCCAAATTTAATGGGGGAAAATGGCTCAGAGAACTTTGCTGCTTGGCCCCTAATAATCAAAACCCTTTATGCTTTATAATGAAATGTGTGACGTTACTTTGAGCCTCCATGCTGGTGTCCACGTCCCTCTCTGATAAGTCACAGTCAAGCATTTCTTTAAACCTCTCAGCCACATCCGCAGTACTCTCATCTGGGAAAATGTAGTCACACAGACTCAAACTAGAGCCAGACAGGGGGGCAAACACACGTCGTGGAAGAGCATGCTGTCCAGAGCCCAGGTCTGATCAGAGACAGAATTATAACATTTAATTATTCGGTTGTACTGTACGTATACCCATTTGCAATAAGGAATGACCCAAAGCCACAGTTGTGAAAGTCAGTGCTGTTCAGCTTTAACACACAACTTGCAACACTACTTGCATTTTGTTTTCACTTAAGGGAATTTTTTTTTTTAATCAATACCTTGTACACACACACACACACACACACACACATATATATATATATATATAATCGTCTTAATATATTTTAATTACTAACTTGTGTTATCAGGCAATTTAAGTTCAACTGGCAGTGATACACCATACCAGACACCATCTGCTGATATGCTTTAGATTTATTGCTTAGAGACTAACTGTGTTAACATTCCACGAAACTCCACTGAGAAACGTTCTTGGCACTGAGGACTCCAAACACACAAGATCATCCGTGAGAGCTTCCAAGAGGACAATTTTACAAATGCTTGCATAGCACCATCTAGTGTCCACCCCCCCCCCCCCAAACTTTTAAAATTACAGGAGTAACTTGGACCAATAGAGTCTTGAAGATAGAAACATTTATTCTAAAGTTTTAAAAGACTTATGTTCTTTGGGATTTTGATTAATATACAGTCCTTCATTATTCTTTTTACCTCCTCCTTTCATGAGCAGATCTTCCAGAAGCATCTCCACCCGGCTGAAAACCGTATTCATTATATCCCTCTTGATTGCCTGTGAAATTTGGAGCAAAAACACAGAAATTAATAAATTACTGATTAATAAGAAACTGAGGATATTTACTTCCTGTAAAAATTATGGAAAGATATAAATTATACTTATTACATTACTTAAGACAAAGCATTCAAAACAAAAATGCCTGTTTGAATTTTCATTTTTAAATTCTGGTTTAAAATCTATCAATCTGGGTGCTGTGCCAGAATTATGGTGTAGGCGGTAGCCAGTATAACTTGTACTGGCTGTATACGATGGGCAAAAAAAATCCACAGTAGAGGCCTAAAGTTCTTTTTGCAGGGTGTTTTTATTGAGACACCATCTCTAGCGAGCTGGCCGTTGACTCTAAAGAGTTCATCCGCTCTTTGATAGGTCCTGTTTTAATTCCCACTGAGTTGCTAGCCACCCTCCTCACCAAATTTGGAGCCTGGTAGGGGAGCCGGTTTAGTCGCCAACCACTCGACCATGCAACAGGTTGTACTGGCTTACATGTTATCAGTAGCAGGGCAAAACCTGACCTGACATCTTAAAATCTATAAGTTTACATAAAATGCAAGAATAAGGAAACAGTGCTTTTAATACTGTACGTATGTACATTTACATGTACGGCAGATGCTCTTATCCAGAGTAACTTGCGTTTATAATTTTTTAAAAATATAACTGATCAATTGAGGATGAAGGGTCCAACCTTGGTCATAGTGGGAATTGAACCACTGACATTTGAATCAGTAACCCATTGCCTTATCCACTAAGCCACCACTGCTCAGCGTGTAACTGTTTTAGAAAATCATGTCATATTGTTTGTTATATAAACATGCTTTATAGAATATCCTTAAGTTCCGATTATAAAATAATACTGACTGAATGCATGGGTTAAAGCAGTATCGGTCCCCCATCTAAGAAATGCAACCATGCCAAACCTTCGAGCTGTCCTCCAAATGTGTTCTAGATACAAATTCATATATAATAGATAAAAATCAGGGTTTAGTGTGAATGTGACTGTAACTTTTATTGTGCTTAAACATTACCCTAATTATCATTTCTGCTTTGTTTTTCACTTGTATTATTTAACATTAATTTAAATACAGAGCAAATAATAAAAAGTTCTGTTATTAATCAGTTTAAATTGTAATTAATATCTTATAGTGCTGTATTTCATATATTACCTTTTCTGTTAATTGTAAATAACAAATAAAATCTACAATAGAATATATGTAAATGTTATACGTAATGACAATAAAACCCATGTGACTTTTTAGTAAGGTATCACATTAAAAACAAACACACATTCAAACAGTGAATATATGTTGTTGTGCTCACCTGTATGGCATGCCTGGTTTTAGGTTTGTTGGTGTGAATGTAAGCTCTGCAATGAACTGCTCCGCTCACAAACACCAGACCACCGTACTCCTGCACCACAGCACTGGGCAGCTGGCCTGTATCTGCATCCTCCTGTTTCACACATTATTTAAACAAAGCACAATCTTGCATCGCAATTTACTAAATCTATGCTTGGTATACAGTACTCACTGCTGAGATGAGGAGCTGTACTTGAAGTGTCTGCTGCTGGGATCCCTTTGTACTCTTTTTCTGTATCACAAAAATAGATGTAGGTGATATAATAACAATTAGAAGCAAAAGATTTATGCCTGAAGTCTGCAATTGAGATATCAAACATCACTAACTCAACCACATTCATCCTAAGCATGTAAATTATGGTTATTCCATGCATGCATCAGTACTGGACATGGAATGTAGCAAAAGTCTAGCAAAAATTGCTTACCTTTCACATGACTATATTAATGCATTTATAATTATCAAAACAGAACATCAAACTTAAGTATGTAAAACCGGATGGGTCTACAATGCACTAACTCTTCTGGCCTTTATCTCAAAAGTGGTCTGTGCGACAAGCGCCTACTTTCGGTGGAGCACCTCACAATTATAGTGGTATCTGTTGTACGATGCTAAGACCCCTGGGCATGGTCTTAACCACAAGTGTGCCTATGTCCACCCAGCAGTATACATGTTTATCAGGAAAAATACTGGGAAGGTAACTTGCAATGGAATAGTGTCTCAGCTAGGAGCAGTTGAACTCCTGGTAGCTTCACGTAGGAAACCGGGAATAAGCACTGGCCTGATGAGCCGCTAGACTCGGGTGTAAAAAACTTACCTTTGTCGTATGATGGGATGTGATGATGGGATAATGGGCAACAACTGAACAGTCAGTTCCAGAAGTTAACGTGTTGGAAGCGGAAAAAAATTGGGAAAATGTACAGATATGGGTGAGTTTGACAAGAGCCAAATTATAATGGTTTGATGACACAGTCAAAGTATCTCCAAAACCACAGGTCTTGTGGGGTGCTCGGAGTATGCAGTGATTAGAGTCTACCAGACGACGAAAAAGAAAACAAACAAACAGTGAACCAGAGATAATTTCATGGGTGTTTTAGCCTCTCTGACTCAGATGAAAAGTAAAGGCTATCATGCTTAACCGCTGTCTTCCAATGGAAGTGCCTAAAATGGGCATGTGTGCATCAAAACTGAACCATGGAGCAGTGGAAGAAGGTGGACAGGTCTGATGATTCACACTTTCTTTTACATCATGTGGACAGCTGGGTGCATATGCATCAATTTTGTTGGAAAATGATGGCAACAAAACAGACGATGCAAAAAAGGCAAACCATCGGAAATAGTGTGATGTTCTTTGGAAATACAGTGGAGCCTTGGTACTTGACCATAATTCATTCCAGACAGCTGGTCGAATTCCGATTTGGTCGAATTCCGAATCCGCTTTTCCCATTACAAATAATGTAAATGGTCTGAATCAGTTCCGTTGTCTTTTGAACAGAAGTTAACGGTACCATAACTCACACCATAGGTCTGCAAATTAAGTGAAAAAGTTGAATACAGTACACTATGTTATGGTCTGTATTGTGAGAGAGTCTGGTTTTGGTGTGTCTCTCTCTCTCTCTCTCTCGCTCTCTCACACACACCCACACTTTCTCTCTCTCGCTCTCTCTCTCTCTCTGTCACACACACACACACACACACACACACACACACACACACAGACACACACACACACACACACACACACACACACACACACACACACACACACACACTCTCTCTCACAAACACACACACTTTCTCTCTCTGCGGGTTGGCGAGGGGGTGTGGCTGTCACACGTGAATGGAACGCTAAACACACACACACCTGATTTCACTTAATCATGGGCTATAAAGACTAGCAGTGCTCCTCCCAGTGCGAAAAGATTGTCCCTCTTCCCCGTGATCTCTAGGGCTCTCAGCTCAAGGGCTAGAAGATTCTGTGACGCCAGGAACATTCAGCCAGACCCAAAAATGCAAGAAACAGGATGTGATGAAAACGGATGTGCTTTATTGTTCACAATAAAGGCACTAGAGCACAGGGAAATCATAGTCGCGGTTAGAGATACGGAGAAACACAGAAATCATTAAACTAAAGTGGGAACTGGTGGAGCACGGAGCTGAGAGCCAGAGAGATCACGGGGAAGAAAGGCAATCTTCTAGCACCGGGAGGAGCACGCTGCTAGTCTTTATAGCTCGTGATTAAGTGGAATCAGGTGTGTGTGTTTAGCACGCCACCCGCGTGTAATAGCCATGCCCCTCTCCAACACACATAGAAAGAAAGTGTGTGTGTGTGTGTGTGTGTGTGTGTGTGTGAGAGAGACACACCAAAACTAGAGTCTCTCACAACACAGACCATAACACACTAAAATAAAAACCATAGTTAAAGCATAAGAACAATAACGATAAGAATTTTAATCTTTGTGGTGGTGAGCAGTTGGCATATGCAAATGTTAGAGAGGGAGAGGAGGATTTCCTTCCATAACAGCTTCATGTGAATCAGCCAAAGGTGTTTTTTTCTCTTGCTACTCGCTTTGCATGGATGGCTCTTCTTCAGGATGTTCCTTTCTTTTCTTGAAGAATATTTCTAACATGGCTTGTTTCTGCCTTCTTTTCAAAACCTTATGGAAGTGGCTCATGACCTCATCCATAAAGGTGTTCACAGTGCTGCCAGTGCTTTAGCTTAGCTTTAGCGCTTTAGAGCTAGCTTTAGCTGTATCAGGGTGATACATAATATCAGCAACTTCCGGACGTCCCCAGAACAGCGCTAGCTTTATCAAGGTGATACGTAGTATCAACAACTTCCGGACTTCCGGAAAGCGGGCATTTCCCCTCCCTCTCGTGCTTTTTTAGCATTTGACTTCCGGGACAAAAAAATCTTGATTTTTTTTTTTTTATCAAATTCAGATTTGTTTGACCTCTAAAGCATTCGAGTACCGAGGCACCACTGTACTCTACTGGGAAACCTTGGATCCACTCTGCCATACTGCAACAGTCTGGGTAAAATTAGTCTTCAGATTTCTAAGTATCATCAAAAGTAGCTCTGAGGGGAAAAAATAATAAACTCACTGGCCCTGATAGGAGCTCGGAGTCATCTGCTACAGTCTTGCCATTAATGAGACAGAGAGCAGCTTCGATCTGATTAGCCCACGTCCTGAGTCCATCCTAGGTATAAAAAGATAAAATTGCACATGGGAATTTATCCCAGTTAGAAATTTAAGCAGATGACATATCAATATAAAGCTGAAGACTAACCATTACATTAACAATACGTTTCTTAAATTTGTTCCCGTTAATTACAGTACAGATTATAGTTCAGTCAGTTGTTGGCTACAAAATGCAGTTTGTTGGTTATAAGCCAGAGGAAAAATTGGCCCAAATCTATGTAACTACATATACACATACATCAGAATATGAACTCAGGTGTGGATTTATTGGGGGTATTTACACAAGGAAAATGTATAAGCCACAGGTTATACTGAAGTCTGATTTAAAAAAAAAAGTTAATAAAATGTTTCAAATACTGCATTGATTTTGATGCAGCTGTAATGATTCGTTTCAGCTGGAGTGTTATTGACCTGCACTTCACCTTTATGGACATATCAATATTTTCCGATGGGATGGGGATCTGCAAGTCGAGCTGAACATTGCAGGTGATCAAAGGCCACAAGGACGAGATGCCACTCTGATACTTCCAATCTGCAGGTTTCGCTGAACACTTAAAGAGAAAAAAATAACAACGCATGTGACTGACAGCACAAAAACCAGAGGACTGTACATTATTTATACATTTTACTTATATTTATGCTTGCAAGCAGACCACAGTGGCATACCTTTGGATCTTTAACATCAAATGTTTTGCAGACAGCTCTGTATGCAGCACATTCAGGAAGCTTTACATTATGTTTATAGATGACAGTTATTCAAACCGTATTTTAAACCATCTTAGACACATGAGTAAGGATACTTCCGTGTTTTGCAACAGATGTGCAGGGTGATGCGGTCAGTCACATCATCTTCTGAAGGATTCCACAGTGTGCTTTTGGATATAGATTTATCCACAGCAAAGACAAGCTAAAAGAAAAACATGCAAACTACTGACGCGCGCCACAATCATACTGTAATACTTCTACAAATTGCACAGAATTACTGGTGGCGTTTTTAGTAAACACTCACCTTTTTCAGCATATTCTGTGCCTCTTTTGAAGCTTCAGGTGGGGTGATAAGAAACAATCCGAGGATGCTCATGCCTCCAGGAAGCATCCGAGAAACCTACAAGATTGAGAATACACAGACAGGAATGTTAGAAATGTCTGAGCAATTTTAAGAGGTTACATAATATGGTTTCCTGTTTACTCAAATGCATAATAAATAAGTACAGAGAGAGCGCAAACCTCCGCCAAGCCTAGCAAATCCCCAAAAATCGTCAAAAATCGTGCTCCGGCAATTTCGAATAAACCATTTTGAATGCATAATTTGCTCCAGATTATCTCTAAATTTGAATGGAGTCTTCCTTATCCAAAGCCTCACTTCTGGTAAAAATTTCATATAAATTTACACATAACTTTTTATAAATTAAGTACACCTGCTGTAATATACAGGGATCCCTCACTTTACGCGGTTAATTGGGACTGAGATCCCCATGCTACCATCAAAATCCGCGAAGTAGGATCACCCCCCAATCCACCCCTGACTGACGTATATGTGTATATAATATCAATAAATACATATTCAATGCTATAAATGCTCATAATAAGAATTAAACATTAAAAATAACAAAGATGTAAATAAAATATATAAATACACACACATACAGATGGTATTGCATGAGAAGGAAGATGACACACATGCATACGCACGTGTGCGCAGATGGGCATGCGCACACATGCAACAATGTAAGTAGTTTTGATAGGAGATTTTGGGTTGTTTTTTTATTTTGTGTTGGTTTAGGTTTTTTTGCATAACTGGCCTTGTTTTTGTGGCATTTCCCTTCACTTTTCCCTCTATTCTTCCTTAATTTCCTTATTCTTTAATTTGATGAATATTTATTTATTTATATTTCAAAAAACAGCGATGCACTGAAGCCACATGAATTGAAGCACGAAGTACTGAGGGATCCCTGTAACTCCATATATTATAAACTACCCACTGTCTTTTATTTACTATCACTTGATGCACATAATCTGCCCATGCCCAGAGTGGCTGAAATGAGTGCCAGCCTCCCCGTAATCCTAATTAGGATTAAGCATCTCAGAAAATGAATGAATGAATGATGTACATAATCTTACAGTAAATTGGCAGTAGTTTCACTCATGCTCATATTCCCCACCTGTCTGGCATGCTCGGCAATCCACTCCACATCAATGCTGTCCAGTGAACTTGCTGTTCTCTGGTTCAGTTTGACTCCGTCAGTCTCTTTGTGAGGTGTGCGCACAGCCAGAACCACAAAGTCCCTCTGTGCTGAACACTAAACACAAAAAAAGAAGGCTGCTCAGGGTGGAAGAGATAGCATACATATTCATTTAATTATACTGTACTGTAGAGACCTGACCGTGAAACTTTTATGTGTTATATGCTCCAGAAAGCTGTACTGTATTACAAATTTGGACCCACATTTGTATAAGACGGCTATGCACTCAGTAACAGTAAGATTTTTTTTCAATGAAACTAAGAGTCTTATACCTTTTCCAGCATGAACATATGTATGGATATAGTTTGACAAAGTCAGTATGGAAGACCACGAATGGTCTACTCAAAGCCTTGATCTCAATCCCTCTGAACACATCTGCAGTTAACTTTTAAGCTTTTAATGCTTTTATATGCCCCAAAATCTTTGGTCCTATAGCAAACAACGCAGCAAAAACACATGCGGCATTAGCATGCAACCCTTTAGCTAAAGCTATTTATTTAAGGATTGTGATATATAGAGTGTTGCTTAATTGATGCATCAAGCTGACAAGTGGGCCCAGTGTAGTTTACAATACAACACACTTATGTACTCAATGCTGTGAATATGTGGATGGTGACTGACATGATACTGATCCCGAAACTGACATGAACTGATGTGAGATCGATTTAGGTAGGGGCTGGCCGAGTGCTTAGCACGGTCACCTCACAGGGAGAAGATTCGGGGTTCAAATCATAGTTTCTATCTGTACTTGTGCCTTTTCCTCTGGATAATCTGGTTTATTTCGACAGTCCAAGACATGTAAAGGTCAACTGACAACACTAATGTGTTCACAGGTGTAAATGGGAGTGTGAATAGTTGTTAAAACTGGTCAGGGTGTTCTCACCCAAAGTCAACCAGGATGGGTTCCAACAGCTCCTGATGGATAAGTGGAAGAACTAGATCACAACAACAATATAAATGGGCCACTTTCATAAAAAATGTACACAGTAACAATATGGACATTTTTAAAAGAAAGATACCCTTTTGTGCATCATGTCAAAAACAATGACTAAAGATAGCATATGAAATTCATTTTTTGTGAGCTTTTTAAAATTTATTTCCATTAGCAAGCACATAAAAGTTATCCTTTCCATAGGAAATGTTATCTACTAAAATGCAAAATGTCCTTACGGTTGCCAATTACAAAAATGACCAAAATAAAGGTGTGTCATGTCTTTGTGATTTTGTGTGAGAGTTTTCTTCAGTTATATCCAGAAAAAAAACATTATCTATCATTCTATGTGTAATCCATACAAAATTGTTGTTTTCAACTTAATGCATAAAAGGCTGTCTTTCTTTAGAATTTACAATTACTGTGCACATTTTTATGAAAATGGTACATATGTGATTAATTTCTTCACCTGGCCGATGAAAAGTCCTGTCTCATATGACCCACCAGCTGTTGATAGGGTTGTCAGGTACTTCTCTACACACTCCTCAACAATGTAGCCTCTGCCCATCCTGCACATTCACATCATCATAACAAATCAGTATACAGTATGGACACCATAAACTACAGCTCTACAGTGTGAGAACTAATATGACCATGTGTGCTATATTATAAGTCTACAGTGAGTCGTCGACTTACGACCTAAGCGAGTTACGTCTGATCGACTTTACGACCGCAAAAGTCGTGAAGCATGATTAATGGCAGTGCACTGCGAGTGTTGCGTACGACAGTTGTTAGCGCTGCCGGCAGTGCCAGCATCTTAAAAGGCCAAGCAGGAGATGATGCAGCTTCACTTTCTAACTGCTCAGAGCTCAGAGCAAATCTATTCATCTACTTTTAATGCCACGTCACTGTGGCGCGAAGCGGAGAGCCAATTCTTTCTGTGTGTGGGCAAGTCCGATACGTTGAAACTCTTATTTTATTGGACTCACACGCTGCGGTCTTTATGTGACAGGAAGCGCATCCCAAGTTTTGGGAATCAGCTGGTCTGCGGGTTGAAGTTTTTCCATGTCTGTCCATTTGTGTTTGCTTGCCAGCTGTGCTTGGCTTCATGGAAATGAGCTCATCAAAACGAGGGAAATTTATCTCTTTACTCAAAAACAACACGCGCAGTATGTGGCTGTTGTAATAATCCAATAAAATTAGCGTTTCAAGGTATCGGACCCGCCCACACTGGAGTATAGAAAGGATTGGCTCTCCGCTGCGCGCCACAGTGACGTGGTATTGAAAATAGATGTATAGATTTAAATGCACGAGATTTATTCATCTGTTTTTGTTTGGCATGCGTGTATTTGGATGGAAAGTCGACATTCATCCAGATCGCTTTACGACCGGTCTGCCGGAACCAAAAGCGGTTGTAAGTCGACGACTCACTGCATACCTATTTTTAACACATGATCATATTTGTTTAAAGCAGTGCTTCTCAATTATTTTCTGTGGCACCCCTCTAGGAAGAAAAAACATTTGATGCCCCCCACCATCCCATGAGCGACTATAAATAGTATTACGTATTTGTCTCTAAAATTGTTATTAGTACACCTCTGCATAACATTGTATATTTATTGACATTAAAGAACAAGAAAAGAAAGAGCATTAAAGATGTAAAGTGCACCAATGTGCCTGAAATGTAAAAAAACCCCTCTTTTGTCCCTGTTAGAAAATTTTCCGTGTTGTTTCTTGAGGAGTTCTTTAGGTACTTCATATTGTTTGCTCGTGCGAAAAACCGCGACACCATTGCGCGACAGGGGCAGTGGTGGTCTAGTGGTATAGGGCACTGGATCACTGATCCAAAGGTTGAGGGTTCGAGTCCCACTCTCCACAAGGTTGTCACTGTCCCTCCCAGTGCAGCTAACTGGGTTATCAAAGGCCGGCCATGTCTCACTGTCTGTGGCGCGAGGCATGTAAAAGAACCATTGCTGACTTTCGACAAGAGTAGGCTGCAAAGCTGTCAGCGTGTTTCCGCCCTGCGATGGCCTGGCGAGCTGTTCAGGGTGTACTCTGCCCTCGCCCTGAGTTGCCTGGGATGGGCACCAGCCTCCCCGCGACCCTAATTAGGATGAAGCGGTTACAGAAAATGAACTGAACATTCCGCGACAATGAGAGCGCCACTGCCAACTATTGGAGTGGATGTGCAATTACACTTAATTCTCGTACACTATTCCAGAAAAGGATGCACCCCAGGGTCATCCTGGCATCATATCATTTGAGAAGCACTGGTTTAAAGAGAATTATTAATCTGAAAACAAAAGCAAAATGTTATTGTTGCTTTTCTTAAACGATTTACACACAAACAGATATTACACATTTACAAAGCGTCTATATTGCTTTACTGCTTTTAAAACGAGAATACATTTTTAAAACTTTTTGCTTTAAAGATAAACATTTAAACTGACCTGATATAAGTACTTCATATACTACTTCTTGACTTTCTTGACAAAATGAATGAAGAGAGATAAACACTATTCAGTCAATCCCAAATATCACTAGATGCATACTTAGTGGACTACTTAGGGTACAAGCGGTGCTATTTTATGGAATACTTCATTCACTGTGACAAGGTGTAAGAAAAGATTTGGAATACAACATATTATCGTTGTGTCGCAGCATAAAATACACGTCATCTCAAACAAAAAGGCTGATTGGACCGGTAAATTTTACCGTCCCCGCATCAATGACGTGAAGCGTTACGCCCACGTCATTGCCCCGCGTCATTGTGCCACAAACCTATAGGGGGCGGGGCGCCTTTCGTTTGACGTTTGTGATTGGACCGAAAGTCTTCGCGCGAGAGCTGCCCTGAGAAGACAGACCAATCCAAGAGGCCTCTCCGGTTCCATCCTGCGTTGTTTGACGTTGGCTAACAGCTTGTTAGCATTTATTTCTCCATCTGAAGAGACATGGCGATGGTTTTGCAGCAAGTGTTGGAGAGGAATGAGCTAATCAGACTGACCAAAGCCGCTCAGAGTAAACTTGAGAGGTTTATCGCAGGGAAGCAGACGGAGTTGGATGCGCTCAGGTCGAGCCATGAGAGCTACAAAGTGGACTGTGGTGAGGGATCAGCTAGGCTAGGCTAATCTAACTGGCCGAAAGTCGGTGTTATATCAGTTGAAATTAGTGCGAATGGAACAGGGGGAAAGCTTCTCAGCCGGTTTAACGTGAAAACCAAAGTGCAGAGAGTACAAAGTTTTCAACAAAACTTGTTAAAACTATTGTTTTGTGTTCATTACACCAAAGTTTGGAACCTACATGGCGCCACATTGAAGACAGACAGACAGACCGACCCTTTATTAATCCCAGAAATAAATTCGCATTTTCTTGGAGCATTTTGAAATTAATTTATATATGTATTTTGATTCAGAAATTATTTCCATTGGCATTTAACTCCTCCAAAGTGATCGTGCACACACACTTGGAGCAATGGGCTTACAAACACACACACACACATTGGTGACACTTGGGGAGCAGTTAGGGGTTAGGTGCCTTGCTCAAGGGAACTTCAGCCATCTGTGTGGAGGAAAGTGCTGCTCACCCCCCACACACACATTATCCCAGCACTGCAGGAAAACAGCGCACACTTATTATATAAAACCCCCCACAAACTTTATAGAATTGTATGGATATACAGGCATACCTCGACTTAAGTCGTTCTCGATTGTACTTAGGTTTTCAAAGAATATATGGAAAAATAATTTTATATGTGTGAGTGTGTGTGTATGTGTCCATGGATCCCTCGCTACTTCGTGCTTCAATTCATGCGGCTTCAGTGCATCACGATTTAAAAAAGTAATAATCGAATTAAAAAATAAGGAAATTAAGGAAGAGCAAGGGGAAAAGTTAAGGAAAATGCCACAAAAACAAGTCCAATTATGCAAAAAAAAACCTAAACCAACAAAAAACAACCCAAAACCTCCCAGCAAAACTACTATTGCATTTATGTGTGCACCCACATCCACAGTGCGTGCCCATATGTGTGTAGTCTTCTCATGCAATATCATCTGTATATGTGTGTTAATATTAATATAATTTACACATACATGTGCTTGTACGTCACTCAGGGGAGGTTGGGGGGTGATCCTACTTCGTGGATTTTGATGGTCGCGTGGGGATCTCAGTCCCAATTAACCGTGGAAAGTGAGGGATCCTTGTATATGTGTGTGTGTGTGTGTGTGTGTGTATATATATGTTATTGCATCAAGGATCAGCTCTGAGCCCCTTCTTGTTTGCTATGGTGATGGACAGGCTGACAGATGTGGTTAGACAAGAATTTCACATGGAATATGATGTTTTTCAGATGACATTGTGATCTGTAGTGAGAGCAGAGAACAAGTGCAGGAAAATCTAGAGAGGTGGAAGTATGCCCTGGAAAGGAGGAAAATGAAAGTTAGCCTCAGTAAGACACAATATATGTGTGTGAACGACAAGGACCCAAGAGTAATGGTGAGGTTACAGGGAGCAGAGATAAAGAAAGTGGAGGATTTTAAGTACTTAGGCTCAACGATCCAGAGCAATGGAGAGTGTGGAATAGAGGTGAAGAAGCGTGTGTAGGCAGGCTGGAATGGTTGGAGAAAAGTATCCGGTGTGATGTGTGATAGGAAGGTATCGGAAAGAACGAAAGGAAAAGTGTACAAGATGGTGGTGAGACCAGCGATGTTGTATGGTTTAGAAACAGTGGCAGTGAGGAAAAGACAGGAGGCAGAGCTGGAGGTAGCAGATATGAAAATGTTGAGGTTCTCTCTGGGAGTAACGAGGATGGATAGGATCAGCAATGAGGACATCAGAGGGACAGCACATGGTTTTGGAGACAAAGTCAGAGAGGCTAGATTGAGATGGTTTGGACATGTACAGAGGAGGGATAGTGAGTATATTGGTAGTAGGATGCTGAGGTTGGAACTACCAGGCAGAAGGCCTAGAGGAAGACCAAAGAGATTTATGGATGTGGTGAAGGAGGACATGAAGGTAGTTGGTTTAAGAGAAGAATGCAGATGATAGGGTGAGATGGAGGCGGATGATTTGCTGTGGCGACCCCTGAATGGAACAGCCGAAAGTAAAAGAATAAATATATATATATATATATATATATATATATATATATATATATATATATATATATATATATATATAATTAGTGTGTGTCAAGGCCAATCAATCCTTCTCAGCAGCTCATTTTATTTTCTTTTTCGGACCCCCTTTATGTTTTCCAGCATTACATTTTTGTCTTGCAATTTTGAAATTGTTTTCTTTTAAGCTTATCACTATGTTGAGTAGTGATGTAGATGCTCAGTAAAAGTTGATCTGTTACTATACTTATTCTTAATGCGCCATATACTTTTATAATTCCCACACTGATCTACATGTGTAATCATATGAATGTGGGTTCAGTTTTACTGCTGTAACTACAGATCGAAAGCTGTGAGTCTGGACTACACATCCTTATGAATTAATGTACAGGAAGAAAAGTTAAGTCCTATGAATTTATCACTGATCATCACAAGTTATAGGCTGTAACATGCTTTCTCTGTATTTTTTCAGAGCAACAGTCGGCTAGCACTGAAAAGAAAATAATGGAGCTGCAGGACCAGCTTTTGTCCAACAGTAAAGAATGTGAAACTCTGAAAGAGGAGAACGGCCGACTTGGTGAGTGAACGTAAAGACCTCCCATGTTGAGAGGTGCAGGTTAGTCAAATATTTGAGTCATGTAATGTTGGAGTGATGCATCATACAGCAGTTTTAGGCAAGATGGTAGTTTTTATTAGCTGTCATGTGACCTTTTTGGATTTTTAAGCATCTGTGTTGTTTCCAGTTACCCGATTAAACCATTGAGTTTTTGCTGTAATGCTATGAGATCTGTATTAATTCACTAGCAATACTGTTATCCTCTTTAGCTGAAGAACTCAATAAACTGAAAGCAGTTGGAGATGAAGAAGAAACACTGCACCAGGTATAGGTTTTGATTTCTATTCATTTTTTATGCAACAGGAGTTGCTTAGAGAATATTGTTTGGAACAGGTGACTGGATTCAGGAGACTTGTTTCTAGTCTTGAAGGTTACCCCCTTTGAGTGACATGGAAGTGATTGTATGTCATCCATCCCTCCTGTGAGAGCTCGGCCAATTAGCCCTCATGGACTCCCGGCCACAGACAGCTGTGGGATTAAACCAGATTCGAACTTGTGATCCCCAGGTTAATTGTAACGCGTGCCACTTGGTAGCCAGAAGCATTGGTTTTTCTTATAGGTGTGTATAATTGGACAAAAGGCAGCAGATTGGCACAGTGTTAGCCTCAAAGCATGAAGCTCCTGGGGTTCAGGTCCTTCTGTGTGGAGTTTGCATGTTCTCCCTGTGCTTGAATGAGGGATTTCTTTCAGGTCGTTTGGTTTTGTTCCATCGTCCAAAGACAAGCACGTTAGGCTAATTAGTTGTTCCCAAGGCCTATAGGTGTGCGTGCATGCATGCGTGCGCGCACCCTGTGATGGCCTGGAAAGCTGCTGAGGCTATGCTATACCTCCCCTTTGCCGAGTGTTTGTCTGAGATAGGCCCCGGTCTCTTCATGACCCTAACAGGATTAAGTTGTATGCCGAATGTGTGAGTGAGTGAGAATTGGACAGATAGTCGTTTCTTTTGTAATTCAAAATATTTGCAAGACCCCTTTAATGAAAAGTTGCTACTTTCAGGACAAACCTCCTAAAGCCAAATTTGAGATTGAAGCAGAAAACAGAGAGCTGTCGCGCTTATTGGAGAAGAAATCACAGGAGATGGAACATCTCACTGGTAACTTAACTGCTTGTTTGCTGCATGTGGTTAAGCTTTTGTATGTGATCATATAGTGATTCTTTTCGACTTGTATATGTGTTTATTTTACCTGAACTAATTCTCAGAATATAATTCATGTTATGTGCAGAGGATCTTAAGCGTGTTCATGAGAAACTTGAAGAAATCAGCACAGTGAAGATGGAGCTTCAGATGAAACTGGATGAGCTCCAGTCATCTGAACTCTCTATTCAGGTAAGCTCACTCCCTCGCCTCTGGTGTTTAATAACAGAATCCATCATCATGATTAATTCACACTTTTATTTTGTATAAATAACAATTATTCTCCAAAGTGAGGTGGTTGTCATGGAATACAGGGATCCCTCACTATCGCTGGTAATGGGGACCGAGACACCCCCCCCCCCCCCCCTCCCGACTGCCGATTTTCGCGAAGTAGAATCGATAATATCAATAAATACATATTGAGCAATGTATTCCCTATTTTTAATTTTTTTGATGAATATTTTTGAAGAAGCCGCAGAAACTGAAGCATGAGTAGAGAGGGGTCACTGTACTTCCTAAGACACAACCACAAGGATGTCCACTGTGTCTTTGTGGAGTAATACTTTAAGTATACACTGCATAAGAAACATAAAATAACATAAGCTAAAATGAAAAGGTTTCCACATTTAAAGCATGATAATGATCACTTGTGCTCTATAAAATGGACAAGTGCATACTTGGACCTCTGTTAAAACTCACTTTGAATAGATGAAGCACATGTTGTATGGGTTTCTTTGAATTAACTGGGGTGACATTTTTTGGAATTCTTAGTCGGTGAAAATGGCAAGCCATGAATCTTATTTGGCATTTTTGATTTAAGCATTATCCTGAGTGGATAATTGTTATTTCATGAAATTGAGTCCTACGTAAGCTCATCAGACATGTACAATGAGAATGAGTGGGATAAGTGTTTTATGCCCAAACCCACTCTATTCTGAGAAATCATTTGTAGTTTGTTGTTTAATTCAAATTTTGAATTGTTCAAGAGTGTTTTCTGCTTTGTGGGATACACACAGCATGCACCTCATCAGCAAAATAGACAAACGTTTTGTCCCTGTGGTACGTATGGAATAGGTATGTGTCTGTCTCAGCGGGAGACCATGTCTCAGTAAAACAGATGCTTAAGCCCTCCCTTAGTATGGGGAGTGCCAGGTATTACTCGTATATTCATGCGTTATAGTGTGTTCTTGGATTGAGCCGAATGATTAGTGTATTATTTTGAATAAGCTCTGTGTGTGTGATATTGCAGCATCGAGAGAAGCGGATGGAACAAGAGAAGGAGCTTCTTCAGAACCAGAACACATGGCTGAACTCTGAGTTAAAAAGCAAAACGGAGGAGCTTCTCAGTGTGACTAAACAGAAGGGTATAGAGATCCTCCAGCTAAAATCCTCCTTCGAGAGCCAGAGTGATGAGGTACATTTCTTTCACTGTCCTTTCCCTACCCATCACACTGGTTTGATCAGTCTGCTCAACCAACTGCTTTTCTTTCAGGTAAAGAGGCTGCAGGAGGAAGCCAACACGCTCAAGAGCACAAATGAAAACCTGCAGAAGATGACCGAGGACTTGATGGCCAAACTGAAGGAGGTTGGTCATTGTAGCTGTGAAAAGTTTTCATTGGATTGAAGTATACATTTAACATTTAATTATCATAAATATATATCAGATCTGATTCATTCGGTCTTCGAGAACAGCAACTCAGGCAGTAGTGACTTACTGGTTAAGGTTCTTGATTACTGATAAGAAGGTTTGGTGTTCAAGCTCCAGTACCACAAAGTTGTCACTATTGGGCCTCTGAACAAGACCTCTAACCCTTAATTACTCAGCTGTGTAACCATTATAAATGTAAGTCACTCTGGATAAGGGCATCTGCTAAATACCATAAATGTAAAACTCTGATGGAAGTGGCGGCAACGATGACAAAAAAACACAGGCTTATGTTAATGCTGGTATTTGTGTATACTTAGAATAAGGTTTTATATATATATATATATATGCTCCACAGAAATAGATTCTTCTTCTTTTCCTTTCGGCCTTTTTCAGGGGTCACCACAGCGAATCATCTGATTTGCATGTTTGATTTGGCACAGGTTTTTACGTCGGATGCCCCCTTCCTGAGACAACCCTTTTAGCAAGGGACAAAAACACGCTGATGACTATGCAGCCACTCTTTACGAAAGTCAGCAATGGTTCTTTTATATGAACCTCTCACCATAGACAGTGAGAGACATGGCTGGCCTTTGATAACCCAGTTGGCTGCACTGGAGGGCCAGTGACAACCTTGTGAGGAGTGGGACTGAAACCTCCAACCTGAGGCTCAGTGATCTTCGCCCTTTACCACCAGGCCACCACTGTCCTTCCACAGAAACAGATTAACATATAATTATTGATTCGGCGATTGTATCAATGAGGAATCATTTCACAGTGTTGTTGCTCTGTAATGATGTAAGCCAAATATATAACTTTGAGTTTCTTGATGTGGTGGAGTTCTTTAGGACAGACTTGCTTTTCAGTTTCTCTGCAATGACTGTGATTTTTTTTCGTCTTGCGAACTTTGAGAGATGGCTGGTAATTCCTAAATTGCTGGGTATAGCTAACAAATGATCAGGATATGATGCCAGCAATTAACTATCTGTATGGTGGGGTAGGTAAGTCTGTTGGGTTTTTTACACCCAGGTCTAGTGGCTCATCAGGCTGGAGCTTACCCCTGGTTTTTGTAGCGTGAAGCGATTAGGAGTTCCGCTCCTTCTGGAAGGGACACTTGTCCGTTGCAGGTTCCCTGCCCAGTATTTTTTACTGTTAACCATTTATCCTGCTGGGTGGACGGAGGCACACTTAATTTACCGTAGACCTTGCCCAGGGGTCTAGGGGTCTTAGCATGGTGGGGATCTAAATGGAATTCGAAGTCACAACCTCTTGATCATGAACTTGGAACCTGAAGCACTACATCATTGACCCTCACTATCTGTTTGCACAAGCAAATTTAGCTTGAGACACTAATATATTGTTAATATTAATGATAACTCATGTTTTTATGGTTAATCGAGCTATGCGGCATGATTGAGCATACTGCTTTAACAACCACGTTTTATAGAGACAATAATTAGTTTTGTTTTTATTCTGTTTTTGCTCATTAGTAAAACGTGAAACATAAAGTCCAATAATGAATATGAAAACTGGCTGAACAACTGAGTTGACTAATGAAATCATTGATTTTGTGTGCATGCTGAGCTTTGAATGTTTTAATGCTGTCTTTCTGTAATGTTGGGGTGTTTATATTTCTGAGGAAGTACTTCATCTCTCTCTTTTATTACACTTCAGGAGAAAGACCAGTCCATCGCCATGGAGGAAAAATACCGCAATGAGCTGAATGCCAACACGAGACTCTGTAATTTATACAAGGTGAAATATAATTTAAAGTAGATGTGATAGTAAATGTTTATATCTGACTTAATCTTCAAGATTGGAGGTAACAGTAGACAGAGATAAAAGTTGGAGAAAAGAGTTAACACTTTCTTCGGCAGTCATTTTGCAAGAATAGTTTTGGCTACATAGTGTTACCATGAACGCGTTGGGGGTCAAAAACATTTGTTCTCCAGCTTTGATTGTGTTTAATAAATGACTGATGCATGTTCTCTGGTGTTGGATTGCACACTATGTATTGTTCTGAGATTCTTGTCCTTTGCAGAGTTCAGCAGCTGATTCTGAGGCCAAGAATGCTGAACTCAACAGAGGATTGGAAGAGTTGAACAAACTACTAAAGAAATCAGTGGAAAGTATGAATATATTGTGTACAGTAGCAAATACTTGTCGTTTTCATACTTTATAATATCGCTGTAAGCAGTATATGTATATAGAAGTGTTTCTTGCCAACAGCTAACAAAAGTTCTGAGAAGAAACTCTCTGAGCTGGAAGGCTCCCAGGGTAAAGTGGAGGCCGAGTTCCAGGAGAAGATTAGAAATTTGGAGAAGGAGGTGGAGATTGCTAACACACGCCTTGCAGACTTCAAGCGGAGAGGTTAAGTGTTTCATCGACAAGCCTAAAGCTAAAATGGGCAAACAATAGTACCTTAATTCTTTAAAAATTTAGGAATATTTATTTAAAATCATGACACAGTGTCATTGTAGTTTCAGGAAGTAGTACCTCGGTTCAAGTTCCAGCCTTGTGTGTTTCTGATATATATACAGACGCTCCCCGACTTACGTTTGTAATTGGTTCTGGACGGCCGAACGTAAGTTGAAAGTGAACATAAGTTGTTACAGTGACGTATGACGCTCATACTGTACTATACATCCATAAATACAATTACCGTATCTCATAAAACACCCCTAAATCAATTGTAATAAACATAACATTGTAAAATAATATCAACATTAATTTCAAATAAGTCACTTACTTATACCGAATTACTTTGCATGAAGCTTAAAACAGTCAATCAACGCTTACAATATGTGAGGCGTTCAATACCGAAAGTAGTGTCCTTGCGAAAGTAGTGTACTTGCTGTGGATTAGTCATCCCTTGCCACTTGGCGATTTGAGCATCGCGGTCTTGGTACATCGCAGTATTTTAATAAAAAATAAAATTAAAAAAATATTCATAAAAATTCAAAATTCGTGCTGAAACTCACATGTAAGCAAGCGGAAGGCAGGGACCCAAGGCAGGCTGCGTTCATTGTTTCCAAACGACAGACTGAAGTGCCCCTCCTCCCCAGTTCAGGCAGGGACCACCCACTCAACTCAATCTCGCAAGATGATTGGGTTAGACGCGTGACGCTGTTGCCTCGTACAATATAAAAATAAGTATAGACTCTTGGGATTCTGCTAAAAGATAATAAATATAAAGATTGTGCCGATCTGAGCAGATAGTTAATTCATCTCTGTTTATGAGACTTTCACCCATGCTAGTAGGCTTACACTTTTGACCAACCATATTTGCTTAGGGTTCCAAAAGTCCGCAAAACAGTGTAAACACAAAGATCACAGAGACGACGTCTTAACACAAGGGTAACACGCTATATAACTGATATATACACTCCGTCTGTAGTTTGTAAATAATGAATGCAGCATCATTGCGTCAGCATACTACGTAGGTACGTCTAAACTCAAAATTTGATTTAAAAAAAAAAAAACGAAGAAAAAAAAACGTAAAACAGATGACTAAGTTGGGGAGCCTATGTGTGTGTATATATATATATATATATATATATATATATATATATATATAAAAGGGGCAGTGGTGGTCTAGTGGATAGGGCGTAGGATCGCTGATCCTAAAGTTGGGGGTTCGAGTCCCCACAGGGTTGTCACCGTCCCCCCAGTGTAGCTAACTGGGTTATCAAAGGCGGGCCATGTCTCTCACTGTCTATGGTGAGAGGCATGTAAAAGAACCATTGCTGACTTTCGTAAAGAGTAGCTGCAAAGCTGTCAGTGTGTTTCTGTCCCTTGCTAAAAGGGTTGTGTCAGGAAGGGCAGCCGACGTAAAAACCTCTGCCAAATCAAATGTGCGAATCAGATGATTCGCTGTGGCGACTCCCGAGAAAGGGAAAAAGCCGAAAGAAAAATAAATAAATAAATAAATATATATACACACACACACACACACACACACAGAGACACCGTATGCAACGTGATAAGCGCCCAGGGCGCTTAAAAAAAAGATTGGAGTGGGTGGGTGCTTATTAAATTGATTACCAGCAGAGTGGAACGGTAAGTGCTTATTACCATAGAGGTGGAAAACATGAATAATAAGAGAACAATAAAAGCGTTTTACTGGTATTTGTGTTATTCATTTTGGGGTATCAACCAAACTACTTGAAATACCGTGTAAACTCACTTTTACAGGCAGTGAACGCCTCATTTTACCGGTACAGAGACTGATCGAATAAAATTAGTGTTTGATCTACCATTTTGCTCCCAGTACACATGGGCGGTTATTAGACACAAGATAAACACTGGGGGGGGGGTATTGGAGCAGGGCGCTTATGTCGAAGAATATATATATATATATATATATGTGTGTGTGTGTGTGTGTGTGTGTGTGTGTATGTGTACATATGTGTGTTTTGCATAAAGCAATGAAGTGTGTCATGTTTGCTTACAGGAGTTCCTGCTCTTACTGAGGAGGACCTCACCAAATTGTCTCCAACTGCAGCTATAGTTGCCAAGATTGTGAAACCTGGCATGAAGTTTATGGAGGTAGTACAAAAACTGTTCAGGAGTAAAAAGTTACTGAATGAATGACTAGGATAGATATTATTACTCATCCTGTGCTTTGCTGTATACTATGGTTATATTATTTTGTGAATTTCTTTGTAAATTGTAGGTCTTCCCAATGTATAACTACTTTTTGTTCTAGTAGTAGACCTACTGATAGATGAGTGTTGTTTGCCACAAACCTCATGTTGATTATCAACCAACTGTTTTCTGCCTACTGCCAGCTGTATAATGCGTTTGTGGAGGCTCAGGACAACCTGCAGCTGGAGAAGCAGGAGAATCGACGCATTAACAAAGTGCTTAATGAAGTCAAATCACAGGTGGAGAGTAAGACGAGTATAATGAAGAGGCAGCGGGAGGACCACGAGAACATGCAGAAGACCACGAACAGCCTTAATTTAAAACTAGAGCAAACCATAAAGGTATGTCAGTGCATATATGTGTAGAAAGTCCTAATAGACTTGAGTCTATTGTGGACAGCAACAGTTTTAGGAAGCTATTGTGTGCAGAAAAGTTCAGAAGAATGCGGTGCTGATAGTGAAATGAAAGGCAAGTCCCCCAAACTCCTGTTACAAGTGTAAATTGTGTATCTTTTAATTATCAGGTGTTTTTTTTTTTCCAACTTAAATTTTTGAAGTTGTAGTCTGTAAAAATGCATTCCATAGGTTAGATTTAGTTTGAAAAGACAGGCAGCTGTTTTACTCTCATGAGTGTGCAAAATTCTAAGAACAGGATGTGTTCATATAAGGCAAATTCATAGTATACAGATATTAAACGGTCAGGTCAAATTCAAACTTTAAACTTCTGAATAAACTAAAAATAAGAGTTTGCTGCTAAATATGAAGGAATAGGACATCACTCGGTCATTGGTTCATATGCAAATAAGTATTACTGAAGAAACTGTAATAATCACGTGACTTTTGAAGTACAGTGTTGTTTCTGGTTTGCAGATTTGTCACTTGTTTTTGTTCCTTTATGAAGTAGATTGTAATAGTAATAAGAGTAACATGCAATTGTTATAAAATTTAACAAATAAAACAATGAAAATCCTAGACTTGTCTTTAGTATGAACCCTTGGTGAAGGTGCGTTAAACGTGGTTTTTATACAGGAAATGACCAAACTTCAGGAAGAAACCAATGAGATGAAAAAGCAATCTTTGTTGGTGGAGAAGGAGAATCAGAGGGCCAGAAAACAGATTGCAGACTTGTCTCAGCAGGTGCTGTTTGCTGGTTGCATGTTTTTTTTTTTTTTTACTGATTTGTTTTCAACCATTGCTTCAGTTGTTATCCGTAAACCTTTTTCTTATTCCAAACATGGTAACCTGACACAGGTTCGTGTTCTGCTGGTGGAGGTGGAGGAGGGACGAGGGACCAAAGTGGTACGGGAGGAGGTCAACTCTGCCGTGAGCAGCAGCTCTGAGGTTGAAGGACCACGTCAGGTGGCCTTCCGCAATGTGGAGGAGCTACAGCAGCAAAATCAGAATCTCCTGATCCAGATACGAGAGTTGGAGGAGCAGCATGACAAGAGCACGAATGAGGCCAAGCTTGCCAGGTACTTGGTACTCTCAGACTTTGCAGGATGTTTAATCTCACACTGTGGTGAGATCCAGGTAGTTTTTATCACCTTGTATAAGAAAAAGTTTTGAAAGTATCTTGATATACAATAAGCTTCCTTTATTCGCAGGAGTTGCGTTCCGCCCCCACCTGTGAATCCTGAAAACCCGCGAATTATTGATGCGGTTTTAAAACCCTATGTATGATATTACATACGCTAAAATATGCTTATTAAACACATTCTATAGACAGTCTTACTCATTAATACAGTAATAATGTAGTAATGATTAAGTAAAAACGTTTTAAATTTTGCACTGTGAGAATATTTATGAATAAATAAAGCGCTTAGGCTCCTTACTAGAAGCTAGAGAAGATGCAGGGCATTTGAGTGGCATCATTGGGCTTAAATAATAATTATGCAATTCAGACAATCACGTTCATAACTTGTGCGCGAAAGAGAATAAACGTGTACTCATCATCTGCAACCAATCAGCATGAGGGAGAAACAAAAGCATTGGCTAAATTTGAATCACGTGTCAGTAATTTCCGGGGCTGCCGCTAATCCGCGAGTATGCGGGGGCGCGACAGGTGAACTGCGAATGGGCGGGGGGGGCCTACTGTACATTTTGTAATGAAATTTTCAGTGACACGGTTCATGTAAATGTTGGATCATTTTCCTCAATAAATAATGACAAATAAAATATTTTTCTGATTTATTTAACTGGATTCTCTTTATCTACTTTTAACTAGGACTTGTGGGAAAATCTGAATTTTTTTTGGGTCATATTATCAAAAATGTATGCAATCCTTCACGGTTCACAAGCTTTCAAACACTACTGTATCTCTCATTCTAACATACTTACAGACAGGCGGAGTTTGAACAGAATCTGGCAAAGGTGCGGAAAGACTTGGAGCTTTTGAAGGAGCAAAGGAACCAGCAGAAGCAGGTGGCTAATTCAGCCATGAGACAGAGGGACATGTACCGCATTTTGTTACAAACAGCTGGGGTTGAGCTACCTATACAAGGTGGGCTAAGTGTATTGTGGGATAAGAAACAAAAGTATAGTTTCTCATTTTATGTCTTTGCTTTAGTGATAGCTAGGGCAGAAGACATTGTCTTTGAGTTGTCTATCTCTATGACCGTGCATTCATCTGGGACGTGTGTATGTCTACATGTATTAATATATAGTGTGTGTGTATGTCTGTAAGTATTAAGTGTGTGTTAGAATGTTTGAAATAAATTTATTTTATATTTTAGGATCAGATGGCGCCTCTGAGTCCTCTACTTCCAGCAAACAGGTTGTTGCACTCACTCGATCAGCTGCAAATCAGTCTGTCGCTTCAGAAGTGGCCCAAGCTATACAGACTAAAGTGGCTTTTAAACAGGTTAGTCGCACTATTCTAGACAGGCTTTTGTTCCAGTTTTTAATACATAATCATGCTCATTATGACCCCAGTGTATAGTGGCTGTACGATATTTGGATTTAGATAAATGTTGATGAGAGCATTTGTTTTGTTTTAAGTATTAATGTGCATGAATACAATTTGAGGTACCATGCAAACAATTTGTGATTGAGAACTGACTTGGAACCAGAAGTGACATTGGGAAAGTCAAAGTTATTGATGTTTTTGATTACCTGCACATATGTGACCCATCACAGCAAAAGCTTGTATTAAGTCAGAAATTATTAATTTTGAGTTATTGATACCATTTTGTAGCTTAGATCCTCAGATATAAAATGATACCAAATGTTCTAACATGTTGCTAGTTTTGGAGTAACTAACAAAACTGGCTCTGGATTCTCAGCCTTTTAAACATACAACTCTGGACAAAATCATGTTTATAGTTCAACCAAGTATTTAGTTTCTGACTTAATACCCACTTTGCTGTGATGAGTCACATATGTGAATAAACTGTATGCTTCCTTTCTTGTAGCTCAATGAAGCATTTGCAACCTATAAGAAGGAGAATGCAGAAAATGACAAGCTTCTAAATGAGCAGAATGAACGCTTGCAAGCGCAGGTGTCTGACCTAATTTCCCAGAAGGCCAAGCTCTCCTCTCAGCTCGAATATGCCTCTAAGAGGTGAGTGGGGCTGCTCTTTGCAACCAGGAATCTACAGATTGTTTGTTGGCCACAATGGAAACATATACACACACACACACACACACACACACACACACACACACACACACACAGTTGTGTTCAATATAATAGCAATCTGACATCACTAACTTGATCAGTCATTGTTTTTGGGAGAAAATCTATTCCTACATGGCAAATATTTTCTAGCAGGTGTAGTGGCGTAATAGACTTCAACAGACCCAACAGTTATGACATGCATGCTGCTAATTCTGTGTAATTGAATCACAAACTGAAAGGGGCATGTTCAAAATAATAGCAATGTGGGGTTCAATTAGCGAGAAAAACAGGTGCCAATTATTGCATTTATTTCAAGACAGAATGTTGCACATGCTGGTTTTAGTACATTTGTCTTTGAAATTCTGAGGAAAATGAATCGTTCCAGATGTTGTTCAGAAGAACAGAGTACCTTGATTAAAAAGTTGATCGAAGAGGGGAAAACATATACGTGCAGAAAATGAATTTAAGAACACCCATAATGGCGAGGACTCTGCCAACAATCAGCTCCAGGAAGAACAAACAAGGTCTAAAGTTATCTGTACATACTGTTACGATTTGAAGACGCCTCGTTGAAGCCAGGGGGAAGACGTGCTGAAGAGGTTACAGTTTGCCAAAGAGCACATTGACTGGCTTAAAGAGAAATGATGCAATATTTTGTAGACTGATGAAAGTAAGATTATTATTTTTTTGGTCTAGTGGCCTCACTGGATAACAATCATGATATGGGGTTGTTTCTTATACAATGGTGTCGGGCCTATTTATTGCATACCAGGGGTCATGGATCAATTTTAATACATCAGAACACCTGAAGAGGTTGTGCTGCCTTATGCTGAAGAGGACATGCCCTTGAAATGGGTTTCCCAATAAGACAACTCAAAGCACATCAGGAAACGGGCAACATCTTGGTTTAAGATTAAAAAAATTGACATTACGGAGTTGTGGCCTGATCCCTGGACCAATACTAGTGGGGGCGACATAAAAAAATGCAGCTTCTGAGGCAAAACCAAGAAATTCAGAACTGTGGAATGTAGCCAAATCATTCTGGGCTGAAAAACCTGTTCACAGGTGCCAGACGTTGGTTGACTCCATGCAATACAGATGTTCAGAGGTTCTCAGAAACAGTGGTTATATAACTAAATATTAGTTCAGTGATTCAAAGGAAAACAAAATCTTACAGCATTTTTCAGTTTATACAGTGAATGAGTTTGTAAAGAAGAAAACAGATACTGGTATTTTGTTGAGCAGTCTTATATTCACTTCAATTTCTTTAAAGGAGTAAAATAAGTTTGATATTTTTCTTCATGTTATGATTTGGAGTAGAATGTGTAACGATCCCAATGCATTTGTGTGTATAGGGAAAAAAAAAGTTAATTATAAGGGTTTTGAGCTTTATTCACTTATTTAAACACACTGCTATTATTTTGAGCATAACTGTTTATGGGTGTTACAAAAAGACAATGAATGAAGAAGCTGTAAATGTGGTAGTCTTTCGCATTTTAATATACTGAGGTGTTCGCCATACATTTATGTATCTAAGCAAATTCTTGCTTCTCTCTGTAAACATATTGTATGTGCAGATGTGCCAAGTTTTATTATATTCAGTAGCTTACAAGTTTGTATCTGATTTGTTAGTTTTATAGTCATATACTGTTATTTTTACCATTAACATGCCTTATATTTCGGAAGGCTTTTTTTTTGTAACTTGGAAGTCTTTCTTTTCATTTTGCTTGACTGTATATTAGGGAAGCGGGTTCCAAAAAGTATTGTGCGTTTTTAAACAGAAGCCCTATAATGCATTACACATAGATGTGTGTGGGTCAGATGTTTGATTTCTTCACCCGTATGTTCAGATTTTTTTCAATGTTAATGTGGTTTTAACTGCTCAATTTGCTGACTGGCAGGTATGAGATGCTTCAGGAAAATCTTAACAACTATAGGAGAGAGATCACCTCCCAGCGGGAGAAACTTCAGCAGCTGTCTGCCACCTCTCAGAAGTATGAGCAGATCATTCACACCATGACACAGGATCTGAGGGAAGCCAATGAGAAACTAGCGCTAGTAGAGGTGTGTCAGAGAGTTCAGTGTAATGGTTTTATGTTTAACGATGGCCTTTTGCTTGCAGATCAAGAAACAGGGTCTATATATAAATTAATCTTGAATTCTATCATACAAGGAAAGCTGGAAAATGGCTCACACACAATGTTTGGTGTCTGAAGCCATATTGAGGTTTTTGTAGTTTGCCCCAATCAATGTGAAATTGAACACACACAAGCACCACACTCCATTCCACCTTCTCTCCGTCTTCATTGCAATAATTTAATATGTTAAGGGAGAACCTCTCTTCAGTCAGGAGGAATTGCAAACACATGCAGAAACTGACAAAAATAGTAATTGATAATACTTTCCAAGGTGAAGGCAAGAAAAAAAATTACCACTCTGTCCTTTAGTGTTCATAATGCAAAGTCAAGAATGATGTACCAGAGACTGTCAGATTTTTAACCATGTAAAATGACTTGAAGAAAGTTATTATTGTTAATAATAATAATATTAAGCGTGTTCAGACAACCACAAGGTAAGTTATTTAAAAAAAATACTCAAAGGTCAATCTGAAGTGGAGTGCTCGGTGTGTGATAGGAGTTTGGTTTATTATAAAAGTATTTTCACAGGAGGGTTAGCTGACATGCATACATACCACGTACTTGTCAGATTTTAAGGCCAGTAAGTCATAATAAACCACACATGCATGATGAAGAACTAGAATCTTCATGTCTTTGTTATTGAAATTAGCTTCATACTGTCTTAAACATGTCTTTGAAATCTGTCTTGACTAATCACATGCATGTTTATAGAGTACTGCTTTGCCCTGTTCCCATTTTTTCTTTTATGAGGTACAACTAAGCATTTGCGTTCTTTTACTGTTTAGGTACGATGTGAGAACCTGCGTAAGGAGCGTGACATATTGAAGCAGGTGGAAAATCGACTTAATCAGGAGAAGGAGTCCATTCTGGCTGAACAGCGTGGACAAAACCTGTTGCTTGCCAACCTAAAGTCCATTCAGGTGCCACTCTGATCACATGCACACAATCTGTGTTCGAATTTCTTATAAATTTTACCGATAAAGTTGATTATTCACTGCATTCTGATGCTCTAGCTAACAATGGAGCGCTCAGAAGCAGACACCAAACAGCGGCATGCTAACCAGATGTTGCAGTTGGAGAAAGAGATTGCACAACTGAAGAAGAGAATTGGACAGGAGGTAGAACAGAGGCACACTGTGGAACGCAACCAAGATGTAAGTGACTTTTGTTGTTAATTTTATTTTTTGGGAGTATGGTACTGTATCTGAAGGGCTTTTTGCTACAGAACATGTGTGCTAGGTAGAAAAATTGGCTGCTGTTCATCAAAATGAAATACAATTGTTTATTATTAAATGGTTTTAACATGAATGAAATAATGTATTCCTATGAGCCCACAGTATTACCGATATGCTAGCATTCCAGAGTGTACAGTTGTCTTCTATCATGTAGCATGTTCTATCACAATAGTTCTAATTTTTGGGTCTTTAGAATTGCTATCATTTATGTCATGCACACAGCTGTGATGAACTGTTCTTAATAATAATTCTTTAGTTTCTTTTGTTTAGTTTCTTGTTTTTATGCTCTATAGCAGAGCTCCATGTGGAACTTCATACTTGTGAGAAATGGTATAGCATTGCGCTGAGGTTTTTTTGTTGTGTGTTGTTTGTTTTTGTGTATGTCATGAACATTTGAGTATGTACATACATGTATATGTGGAAACTCTGGTAATAGCTTCCATGCTGGTACATTACATTATATCATCAATGGTCTTGTCTGGTACCTTCCGAGTCGTACGACGACTCTTGGCGACCTGCCATGAAGGATAACGCCTTGATTATCATCATCATGGAGGTTTTCTTGGCAAGGATAGTGCAGTGGTTTGCCATTGCCTTCTGCACAATGTGACCCTATGGGCAATTTAGAACAGCCAATTAGCGTACTGTGCATGTTTTTGGACCGTGGGAGGAAATTGGAGTACCCAGTGGAACCCCACGCTAGCACGGGGAGAACATGTAAAGGCCTAGGCCTTCTTGCTGTGAGGCAGACGTGCTAACCACTACGCCACCGTGCCGCCCGTATCATCAAAATGAACTGAAAACTTTGATCCAAAGTTAAGCTTTTTCGAGCTCTGCTTTTAAGCAGTGCCTAAATCCTATATATTAATTTTTTTTTTTTAATGGTCTCATCATGGTAAGGTTCAACTGGTGGAGGCGAAGAAGCAACTAGCAGCTCAGACGGCTCTGCACCAAAAGACCACAGAACTGCTGAAGAGCACCGAACAGCAAGTTTCCACTCTGAGACAGCAGCTGAGCAGCTCAGAGCATCAGAAGAACAAATCGCCTGTTACATCCTCGACTGGTAGGCACTACTGGAGTTTTGAAATTGTTTAAAAATGAACAACCATTTATGAATAACAGTTTATGCTAGGAACACATGTACCGGTCATCTTCAAGCTGTTTATATTAAGCTGGCAGTGAAACCTGTTACTATGTGTATTTAACACTGAAAGAATTGCTGAGATAACGTGTTTCTGTTTCTCTCTCCAACTGAAGCTCCTAATCTTCCCGAGCAGGAAATGGAGGAGTTGCGTTCACGTCTGCAGCAAACTGAGGACCAGAACGTGGATTTACAAGAGCGCCTGAGGAGTACACAGAACAACCTAGATAAATACAGGAACATGGCATCCAGCCTGGAAGACTACATCAGCAAGGACAAAAAGGTGGGGCAGCCTTTGTCCTGATTGGTTGAGCTGATGTCCCGCCCCTTTGTCCTCATTCGCCCACAAGTTGTCAATGAGCCTCTTTTTTTGTGTGTGTTTTAATTACCAGTTAAGCTCTATACCACTGAAACGCTCTGTCCTCTCTGGCTAAGCGATAGAAAACGCTGGATGTCTCTTCTGAAGAAATAAGACTTTCTCCTGAGAAATCACAGTTTTCTCTGAACTGTTGTATTAAAATCTTTTTCAATTATTATTCCAGTACAGTACCTAATTTCATGTTTATGCGTGAGATTTTATGTTCTGTAGCATGTTTAACAAACGATACCAAAAGGATAAACTTTATTACAGTACTCTTCATGTCCTTTTACATTGAAGTTGGAGTGATGTCTCCAAGATGGCGCTGCCCAGAGGGTGACGTCGTGGAGTTCTCACAGTCAAAATATTTCTTTGTTCGTTTTAATTTGTTTTATCGGTTGTTTTGTTTGTTCATGTTTTGCACTATGCTCGTCTACGACCGGTAAACTCTACTACAGCTATAAGATCAGAGTATCTTCGGGTGTGTATAACTAAGCATGCTCAACTGAGCTTCTTGTTAGCCGGGGTGCGGCTAGCACTGAGCTAATATGCTATGGTAGCTCAATGTGAGCCGCACCCCAGCTAACAAGAAGCCCAGGTGGGAAGGGGCTGAATGATGACTCCGGCGCTTGGGATTACAGGGGACGAAGGACGTGTAGCCGGCTGGTGCAATCGCCTCGTCGGGTGTACTCTCCTCGAGTCATGTTTCAGAGAAACACAGCAGATCCTCTGTGCTGCAATCTGAGCATGAAGCTCGTCCATCTTGTTTTGCAGGGACTGAACATTTTCAAGCAGTATGACCGGGAGTGCTAACCAAGCGCCGGAGACTCTGAGAACTCTGCCTGGGCTTCTTGTTAACCGGTGTGTGCATATTGTATAGCATATTAGCTCAGTGCTAGCCGCATCCCGGCTAACAAGAAGCCCAGTTGAGTGTGCTTCGTTATACATGCCCGAAAACACTCAGATCTTATAGCTGTAGTAGGGTCGAATGGTCATAGACGAGCATAGTGCAAAACATGAACAAATAAAACAAATTAAAACGAACGAAGAAACAATTTGACTCTGAGAACTCCGTGATGTCGCCCTCTAGGCAGTGCCATCTTGGATACATTACTCCAAGTTCAATGTAAAAGGACATAAAGCGTAAATAAAGTTTATCCTTTTGGTATCGTTTGTTAAACATGCGACAGAACATAAAATCTCATGCACAAACATTAATTTAGGTACTGTACTAGATTAATAATTGAAAAAGACTTTAATATTAGTGCTTTACAACAGTATATGCTGTACAATGTTTATATTTTATCATCAATAAATATAACAGTCAAAATTGAAAAGGAACCGAACCCCCGCGAATGTCGAGGGCCCACTGTATAATTTTAAATCTTATAACCCATATCAGTAGGATCTGAAAATAGAAAACCGTATGTTTGCACAAGTTTTGGCTTCACGACACAACTGGTTCTTGTTATTCTATTTTTTTTAATTGCTCTAGCTCACATAAAAATTTTTATTTTTAACTTTATTTGTCACATTTTCAGATAATACGGGTAAATAACATGGCTTTTGAAAGCTGAGACAAATCCGCTAAACTTACTATTATTGAATAAATCTAACCTTGATTTGTTTCAGATGGCTGTTTTTAAAAGCACTTACCATTCGTATATCTTATGTCCTATTCAGGCACTTGAGGAGGCATGTTTATCCATAGAGAACCAACTGAAGGAGTCCCAAGAGCTTAACCGGCAGCTGGAGGACCGGATGGCTGAGGCAGAAAGGGAGAAACAGGAACTGCATGAGGAGAAGCTCAAGGCTGTTGCCAGTGTGGAGAATCACGTAGGAATACAGAATCTCACTTTTTACAGTTACTGATCTTCAATATCTGTTTCAGCAGTATGTGCTACAGTAGAACTTCTGTGGTATCAGATTCACACCTCGCATGCATTCATAAGCCTTGGTTGTCCTTCCCTGAATTAGTTTTGCTAGGTAGTTACCACCGCATACCAGGCACACCCAATTCAACCTGCTTTCTTGGAGATGAAAAGATCTTGGTGTTTAGCTATCACAATATGGCCCTTGGCCAGGTCACTCAGAACCTTTATCTTGCTAATTTTTTTTCTGTTTCCAACACAACTTCAAGAATTGATTGTTCACTTTCTGCCGAATGCATCACACTCCTTGGTGGGTGCCAGTTTCACGACATAATGTTATTCATCTATCAGTGATCATTATATTTTTAAGGGTATTGATTATTGGTGTACAGACGCTCCCCGACTTACGTTTTTAATTGGTTCCGGACGGCAGAAGTTAAGTTGAAAGTGAACGTAAGTTGTTACAGTGACATATGACGTGTGATGTATGACGCTCATACTGTACTATACATCCATAAATACCATCACCGTATCTCATAACACACCCCTAAATCAATTAGTATAAACATAACTTTGTGAAATAATATCAAATAATATCAACATTAATTTCAAATAAATTAAATTCAAGCAAAATAATTTCAAATTGATACATTTTAATCAAATTCACTCATCAAATATCAAATACAGTATCAAATATAACCTTTAACATTCTCTATGATGCGATTTTTCTGCTTGTAAATGGTTCCGATGGTCGACGGATGGTCACATGACATGAAGCTGAGCCGATTAACTTTACATGAAGCTTAAAACAGCCAATCAACGCTTACAATATGTGAGGTGCTCAATACCGAAAGTAGTTTACTTGCTTGAAACAAAGCAGTTATACAGACTTCCGGTCTTTTAAGTGCGCAAGGGCATCGTTGAACTTGTTTAGTACTCAGCCTGCACTATCTTTCTTGGGTTTTCAGTAATTTTACAACTCTCTTTGCTTAACTAAGTATGCATGGTAGATTGTGCCGATCTGAGCAGATAGTTAATTCATCTGTGTGTGTGTGTGTGTGTGTGTCTGTATATGTGTGTGTCTGTATATGTGTGTGTATGTGTATATATATATATGTATATATGTGTATATATATATGTATATATGTGTATATATATATATATATATATATATATGTGTGTGTGTGTGTATGTATATATATATATATATATATAAATAACTGACCTGGGAAGGAGGGGCACATTCAGGCTTGTTTGTAAATAATGAGCGCAGCGTCATTATGTTAGCATACTACGTAGGTACGTCTAAACTCAAAATTTTACTTTAAAAAAAACAAAAAAAAAACAGATGAATGTAAGTTGGGGAGCATCTGTATATGACTGCATAAAGCAAGCAATTTATAGTTTTGTCTCATCTGTCTGTTAGGTGAAAGAGCTGAAATGTAATCTTACAGAAATGCAAACAGAGTTGCAAGATGCACTACAGAGAGCAACATCTGCTGCAGCCAAGGAGCAACAAGCCACACAAGAGAGCCAGCAGCAGGTGGGTCCTCCCATAAACCGACATTTTAATATTATTTCATAATAGTAGTTGTGTGGAAACCACACTGAGCACAAATTTCTTGTTGCTCAGGTTAACAGTATTGTAGACAACTAGATGTAATTAAATGAGGCAGATAAGTATGAGGTTAATTGTACAGCATGATTCTCATGCATGATCTTAAAGTATAGAGTAATATAGTAACCAAAATAATCCTGTATCAACCAAAAGCATTGAAATCACATGTTGATTGTAATTGATATCAACACCATGAACCAACATTTTGTTTTTCTTGTGTAAACGGACCACAGGAGTCGTTGATAATTTTTCTAATATTGAACTTCAACATCTGCTAGTATATCTTGCCAGTGATTAAAGTATGTTTATTTTCTATATTTCACTCAGTCACTCATATGATTTAGTGCGTAATCCTACTAGGGATCTCAACTGTCTCTGGGCAAATGTGGGGACAGCTCAACAGAGCACCGCAGGGCCAACACGCACCACCATTCACACTTCTGGGAAAGTTGAACCAGCCAATTGGTCTAATGTTCATGAATTTAGACTGTGGGAGGAAACCATGGTACCCGCAGAAAGCGCATGCAAGGACGGGGAACATGTAAACGCCACACAGAAACAGATTTGAACCGAGGAACTTCTTGCTGTGAGGTGGATGTGCTAACTGCTACCCCTCCATGCTGCCCATATTTTCTATCTGTGCGGGTACTTTGCTAAATGTAATATACTAGTTTTTGTGAGTTTCATTGTCCACCATAAAATCCACCATTCTGGACATGGATTTAGGATTTTGCACATGCTACAGATTACTTCTAGCAAATTAAATAAATTTCAGTCCGTTCCAAATTTATATGACCCAAAATTATGTGCTTTCCAAAAACCTTTGTGCAGTCATACACGATGAAACTCAAAGTTTTGATCAGACTAAAGCCTGCCAATTTTATTGTTTACAATGTTTGGCCATAAATCCTGTGTATCTTTTTGAGGGATGGTTTTGACTGTCTGATGGCACGATTTAGATCTTGTTTTATTTAACTTAATTTAGACTAGTTGTCCCTTTTTTTGGGTCATATTAGCAAGCCATACACATTTATATATTGGCATGTAGAAATCCTAAAAAAATCATTTTGTTATATATTGATCAACAGGCTGCAGTAATGGAATGATCGAGCAGCAGGTTGTAACTAATATAACAGTCACCAGTGTTTCTAACGTTTCTCACCTTGGTTCCAGACTAAACTTGCCACGGAAGCACAGAATAAGTATGAACGGGAGCTCATGCTGCATTCTGGTGATGTGGAGGCTTTACAGGCTGCTAAGAAACAGGCCCAGGTGGCAACAAAGAACCTCCGAGAGTTGGAGGAGAAGGTACAAAAAGTGGCCACTGAGCTGCAACGAGGCCGCATGAACTGGGAGCAGCAAGAAAAAAATCTAAAGGTAAAAATAGTGAGAGGTAAAGTTATGCATGTTATGGGCTCCCTGGCCTAAATCTGTGACCGGATTCTAGATTGACTGTTAAATGTTGTGTTTAGGAGGAGCTGATGAAACATAAGCAGCGTATAGAAGAGTTTCAGACACAGAACAAAATGCTCCATGAACAGATGGAACAGTTGAGCGCTAAACTGGCAACAACTGTTGAGGAGCAAGCATCCAGGGATGGCATTCTAAACATTTCCTTTAACGAGGAGGAAAAAACTCGAGAGCAGCTCCTTGAGATTCTCAGGTGCTTTCCCAGTCCTCTGGAGCATCATGACTTGTTCTCATTCTGTCTGGCACATATCTTGATGATAGCTTTGTCATCTTCCTATACATGGCTTTATGTACTTTGTAGGTTTGTGCGTCGGGAGAATGAAATAACTGAGGCACGATTTGAAGTCGCTCAGGTAGAAACGCAACGCTATCAGCAACGCATGGAGCATCTTGAGAAAGAGCTGAAGGAGGTCCAGGGCAGCCTAACAGCTGAGCGAGACAAACTACAGGTTAGAAGCTGCAAAATGTATAAATTATAAAGACATACACGATGATTGATCTTTGTTTTATGGTAGAGGATGCCTTATGGTGCTAATTTTTAATCTTTCCAGATGACTACAAAGACCATGGCTCAGCAGGAGGACAAACTAAAAAGATTGGAGAGCTTGAATGCATTGGTGGTGACCAACAAGGTGCTGAAGGAGGAGAAGAACCGTTTGGAACAAGAACTGCAACAGATCCGGGCCAAGGCAAGGACCCACATCTTAAATTTGTATGGCTGGCAAATATTTATCGCATTTTTCATTATTGTGCTTTGTGGAAGGGTGGTTAGAAAGTCCACCTTACAGTAGGAAGGTCCTGGGTCTGACTCTCAGACTTGATATGGGCATTTCTGTTTGGAGTTTGCAAGTTCACCATGTGCTTGCATGGGTTTCTTCCAAGTTTTAAAGTTTCCTCTCACAGTCCAAAAACATGCATATTAGCGTATCTTGTTACAGATTACCGCTAGGTGCGAGTGTGAAAGGTTGTCTGTATTGCCGCACATTGGTCTAGTGAGCTCTTCAGGGTGTACTCACCCTTCACCACATGTTGGCTGAGATAAGCTGCAACCTCTCCATGACCATAATTAGGATTAAGAGGTTCAGCAATTGAGTGAGTGTGTTTCGTGCACTGCAATCCAAAACTTGATGGGGCACGAAATTGGCGCCCCGTGTCAGGCAGAAGGCCTTTTCAGTAAAACGAACAATCCGTCGTCGCTTAAGATATGACACTTCATAAACTTGATAAAGTAACAGTAATAGTTACAGACTGTCCGTGTTTTGTTTACATTGGTGCGGCATCTTTCGGCAACGAGGAAAATTATGGTGCAATAAATTGGTGTCGACTCGTTAATAATATTGGAAATCATATTCAAATCAGATTATCACATAATTAATCACTCCAGAAAAAGTGGGGTTCAGTAAAATTCTTAGGGGTTCCACAGATTTTTTCTTCTGCCTGCCCCCTTGTCCGGTGGAAAATTTTGATATCGTGCCCTGCTTGAGAAGAAGCACTAACAGAAAACATGACAAAAATGGCACTGGTGCTCTATATTAAGACCGCACAAAGGGTTGATCAGTGGCCGCCCACTTTCAGGAGTCATATTACATGTTTTTTGTCCACATTGTATTGTTTAAATTTAAATTTTTATTTTCTTTCTTAAACATCTACACTGGAGTTTCTGTTTGAATGGTTTTTAATTATTGGTTAAAATGTGGTCAATTTTCACAATACAAGTAACATCCGACTTATGACCTGCTCGACTTACGGCCAGTAAATGCTTTTTTTTTTTTTTTTTTTTTATTCAATGTCTGGCACCGCAGCACGTAGCAGCCCGGCAACGCGTACGACAATTATGGCAGCCAGCCGGTATCGTGTACGACAGTTACAGCAACACAGTATCCCAGCATCTCACTCTCACACAGCGATCTACCACTACACTCAGTAACTAGATACCATCTTGGCAGCATCTAAATGTTGTACCCTACACCGTTATCATGGCCCACAAGAGAAAACCCACTTCACCAGATGGAAATCCTGCAAAAAAAGCGTGGAAGGCACTGACTTTGGAGACGAAGAGTGTTCAGCTGACGGAACAATTTATTTTAAATGTTTAAATGGGCGGGATGTTGTATTTAAAGAAGAATTACAGTACCTGTTTGAAAGATCAGAGGTCCTGATTCAATATTAACTTGCTTCCTTGCGAGATTGGAGGTCTTGTCCCACAGAGCACTGTTTTCCTTCTGCTTCTATATCGTTCCGAAATAATTGCCTCCGTCACTGTATTTCTGCTTTTCTATATTTTCTGGGTCCATGATGGATAATGAAATATAACACTGATGATCAATCTCAAAGAGAACTCACAAGCCAACATTCCTTTTCAACTCTCCTCTCTCCTGCATGTGACAAACAGGAAGTATGGGAACAGGTCAGCTGCCTCCTGGCCAATGGGAGGCCAGCGGGGCGGGATGTTGGGAGACAGCCAATGAGAGAGCAACTCGCGCATTGTTTGAATTTGTGAATGGCGCGTTTGAATTTTTGAATGGGGCGTTTGGTGCTTTTCATAAACAAAAAGGTATAAAATTTATAAATAAACTGTAAACAGCTAGGTATATAATAATATTCAATAGAAAAAGTTGCTTAAAAACGCAACAGATTGACATCGTGTATCCTATACAGTAGTACCTACAACCCTCGCATCGACCATTTTGAATGGCATTCGACTTGCGTCCAATCTGACTTACGACCGGTTGGTCGGAACCGATCCCGGTCGTAATTCGGATGTTACTTGTAGTACCTTTTTATTGTCAGAAAAAAATTCATGTAATTACTAACTTCTGAAGCATGTGTTCTTTTCAGATGCTGAAGCTAGAGGCAGACATGAGGCCTTTGCAGGACAGCAACGCAGAGCTGAGTGAACAGAATGGCATGCTGCAGGCTGAGAAGCGGCTCCTGGAGGAGGATGTCAAACGTTGCAAAAATCGCACCCAGGTCTGCAGCTTCTATGGCTTTTAACGTACTTCTCAACAGAGTGACGAGAGAAGCAGTTATGGTAAGCCATGTAATGGGTATGTTTGTGTGTGCAGCAACTGGTGAATCAGCAGAAAGATAGCAGCCAGGAGGAGAATAAGAAGCTGCAAACAGAAAAGGAGGCCCAAGTGAAACGCATCCAGCAGCTCACAGAGGAAACGGTCAAACTGAAGAGCGAGTTGGCCAGGTCTGTAATACCCCCAATTATAAATGTCTGGGAGATTTTTTTAAATATTTTTTTTTTAAATAACCAAAATGATGAATGACAATATTAGTGTAAATGGAGATGCAGTGAGAAAGCTTGTAGCAGTATTTAAATGCTATAAAGCAAGTTAGCATTTGTTACTTCGTTGAGCAGTGGTGGTTGATTTGATTAAGGTTCTGAGTTGCTGATTCGGATGTTGGTTTCAAACCCCAGTGCCTCCAGGTTGTTACTATCGGGCCCTTGAGCAAGGACTTTAAACCTCAATTACTCAGTTGTATAAAAATGTAATTGCTCTGGATAAGTGCCATTTGCTGAATGCCACAAGTATAAATGTAGCATTGATGGTGACTGGAGAGTTTTTGATTTGTGAAAGATAGCAGAGATATTTTTGTGATATGATATTAAAGGTGTTTGTTGTGATGGCAGTCATGTACAGCTCTAATAATTTTATGACTTTGTTTGTGAACAGGGCAAATGCATCTGTGTCTGCATCACAGAGTCAGGGTCAGAGCCTAAGAGAGAATGTTGGGAAACTTGGCACAGAGAGAGACAATTTGAAGAAGGAGCTGGAAGCCAAATCTCTGGACATTCAGGAGAAAATCAAAACCATCACACAAGTCAAGAAGATTGGTCGTCGCTACAAAACCCAGTATGAGGAGCTTAAAGCCCAGCATGACAAGGTAGTTCAGAGTTGGGACAGGTCCCTCTGACCGTTTTATCAACACGAATGATTTTCTTGTTTGTCTTGGTGAAGTACACAGCTTGCTTTCTTGGACAGAGGCAATGAGTGACTATTCTAATACAGGGATCCCTCACTTTCCACGGTTAATTGGGACCGAGATCCCCACGCGACCATCGAATTCTGCGAAGTAGGATGACCCCCCCCCCCCCCCCCCCGACTGACGTACATGTGTATAATATCAGTAAATACATATTCAATGCTATAAATGCTTATAATAACAATAAAACATTAAAAGATAATGCAGAAGATCTAAATAAAATATAAATACACACATACAGATGTGCACCTCACAAAAATGTAAGTAGTTTTGATGAGAGGTTTTGGGTTGTTTTGTGTTTGTCTAGAGTTTTTTTTTTTTCTTTTGCATAATCGGCCTTGTTTTTGTGGCATTTTCCTTAATTTTTTCCCCTATTCTTCATTAATTTCTTTATTTTTTAATTCAATGAATATTAAAAAAAAAAAAAAAAAAAAAAGCAATGCACTGAAGCCGCAATGAATTGAAACGTGAAGTAGCGAGGGATCCCTGTACTCAAATTCTTAAGAAGTAAGAGGTCTTCATTTTATGTTTGTTTGATCGTCAAAATACATTTTTAACTAAGCCCTTTCATTCACTGGGTTTTTCCCACAAGCTGCATTGCTGCAGACTTGCCACATTCTGTTAGGACTCAGAGGACTGGATCTCACTGTATAAATCTTGTACTTGTAATGTATATGTACCCATTCAATATAGTTGCAAATGTCTTTTATGAGAACGTTGTAAATGTGTCATCTGAAATTTACTTTGAGTGTATTTGTTCTTTTATCTCCTTGTGCTGCTTTCCTGCCTCAGATGGTTGCAGAATCGGCTGCTAAACCTGCACAAGTGGAGGAAGCACAGAAAGAGGCACAGCAGGCCTCCATGCAGGAGATCCAGAATCTGAAATCATCCCTGAGCCAAGCCCAAAGTAGAACCACAGAGCTGGAGGCACAACTGGAGAGCATAAAAAAGGTGCATTCTTTATCTCGTCTCGTTTCCATAAATCCTATGCTCTTCAAGAGCTCATGGGGTAAATCTAAACTGTGCATGTTTTGCTTATAGCAGGAGCCTATTGTGATCATACATAAAACCTCATAGTTTCTGAAGACAAAATTCTACAAAGCCAAATGCTGGATATAATTAGGTTGTCATAATACCAAATTAAGACTTGTATATTAAAATACCATAATATAACAAATATATACAATTATGTTCAAAATAATCGCAGTGTGTTTAAAAAAGTGAATAGAGCTAAAAATCTTTATAATAGCTTTTATTTCCGTACACAAATGCATTGCGAAATCTACACATTCTATTCCAAATCAAAACATGAAGAAAATATATTATACTTGAAAGAAATTTAAGAAAAGTGACTGTTCAAAAAAAACAAAAGTGTCTGCATTATTCTTTACAAACTCATTCACAGTATCAACCGAATGTTTTGCTTTCCTTTGATTTGCTCCTTCATTCATTTTCTTAATCGCTTAATCCTAATTAGTGTCGTGGGGAGGCTTAACACCCCATTATTTGAGAACCACTGTCTTAACCACAAGTATGCCTCCGTTCACCCAGCAGTATAAATGGGCTACTAGTAAAAAATATACTGGGAAGGTAACCTGAAATGGACTAGTGTCCCATCCAGGAGGAGTTGAACTCCTGGTAGATTTACATTATGGAAACCGGAAATATACATCGGCCTGATGAGCCACTAGGCTCGGGTGTAAAAAGCCCACATTACTTACCTTTTGAGAGAGATTTCCTTTTGGCCTTTTCCCTTTATCAGGGGAATAATTCGCACGTTTGATTTGGCATAGGTTTTTACGTTGGATGCCCTTCTTGACCCATCCCTTTAACAAGGAACAGAAACACGCCGACGGCTTTGCAGCTGCTCTTCACAAAAGTCAGCAATGGTTCTTTTACATGAACCTCTTACCATAGACAGTGAGAGACATGGCCAGCCTTTGATAACCCAGTTAGCTGCAACGGGGGGACAGTGACAACCGTGGAGAGTGGGACTCGAACCCCCAACCTTAGGATCAGCGATCCAGCGCCCTATACCACCAGGCCACCACTGCCCTACATTACCTTACTTACCTCACCTTCCTTAAATAAATGCAGTAATTGGCACCGGTTTTTCAAAGAATGAATAATGTCACTAACTGAACTCCACACTGCTATTATTTTGAACACAATCGTTCAATTCCACAAAATCGGCGGCATGCAGGTCATGACTGTTGGGTCTTGGATTCGTTAATCTAATACAACTGTTAGAAAATTATTTGCCTTGTAGAAATATAATTTCTACAAAAAACAGTGATTGATCAGGTTTGTGATGTGTGCTATTGGTTTTGAACACAACTGTATTTACAGTTACATTTCATTGTGGGCGAGAGGCTTGTTACTTGCCAGGTTTTTTAGAATTAAAAGAACTACACACACTTGTCTTTTCTCTTTCCAGAAGATAAAGAAATGTGCGAGTGTTTTTTAGGTTATGTAGACAAGTGATTGTTGTGTTAAAAGAGGGAAAAGCAGTATCGTATTATCAAGTGTAAGCCTGAGTTTGGGCTATGAATGTGCAGACAACAGGAGAGCGAGAGGCAGAAGTGAAGAGTCTGCAGGAGCAGCTTTCTCTAATTCAACCAGAGTTGGCACGTCTCCGCACCGAGCTTCAGGAGAAGAACAGTCAGGAAGAGCAACTAAGGCAGCAGAACAGTGAGAAAGAGGAGAAGACCAGAAAAGCCATCTTGGTAGCCAAGCAGAGGATCAGCCTTCTCAACAGTACGTGCAGTTCTTGTTCCAGATGCTCAAGTCAGACAGAACAAGCTGAAATTTACAATTGTGACATTAATTATCAATCGAAGTGATGAATTTGCTACTTGAAGAGATTTTTTTTTTTTTCTGTTGTCATCAAGCCAAAAATAATTTGTCTCATTAAATGTTGTGTAAGCTAAATTACTGTGAGATTTTGACAGAGTTTACCACTGTGTGTGACCCAGGTGCAAAAGAGAAGCTGACTAAAGAGAATGAGGAGCTGAAACAGCAGCGCGAGGAGCTGGAAGTGAGGATGAGTGCATTGAAGTCTCAGTTTGAAGGGCGGCTTAGTCGTCAGGAACGAGAGCTCAGGGAATTGCGCGAGCAGCACGAAAGACATGGAGAACAGCGAGACGAACCTCTGGAGCAGGGACCAGGCAAGGTACGACTTAGGGGATAGCACAACGTTATTTATCATTTGTACCGCTTATGCAGCATCTTCACTCTTTTAAATGAAACACAACAGTTTTACTTGTACATTGTGCATTCAAGGTCTGTTTATGTCTAATCTGATTAGTTTGTGTTTAGTATTATTGCTGTTATTTATGAAAGGGGATAAATTGCACTGTCGGGTCGCTCTGGATTTACATTAAAAAAACCCGATATGCTTCTACAGGCTCAAGAACAGCAGAGACCATCAGAAAGCAGACAGATCACACTGAAACCCACACCTGCTGCTGACAGAGGAAGGTAATGACTAGACTGAGATAATCGAGTCAGTTTAGCATGCTAAGTTGTTGTATGATTGTACACAGAGGTAAACAAGCACAAGTGCCGGCGCATGTAAGCTTAATAAATGAAATATTATAATAATGGTGTCTTCGCTGATTGGTCCACAGTGCTAGTACCAATGAGCCACCTACAGCTAACATCAAGCCCACTCCAGTAGCTGGAGCGACCAGCAAACCGCCTTCCATTCCAGGCAGCAAAGCCACGCCAAGAGCAAGCATCAGACCAATGATAACTCCTGCTCCTGTGACCACGCCCACTCCGACTGCCACAGTCATGCCCACAGCACAGACAGAAGCACAGGAGGGTAAGAAGCCTCAACTCTGTTTTCATTTAATTTATTACATAGAATACAAGCTGGTATCAGCAAGCTGCTCTTTTTACAAAAGTATTAAATGGTCCCTAAACATAACCTTATAAAAGCGGTATAAATACTCGTGGATTTATTTTTTTTCTTTCATTTGGAAATTTGGCATAACTGTTAACATGGCTTTTGTTATTACTTCACTCTCCCCCTTTTAAAATGTATTCTGTAATTTGTTTAAACTATTCATATTTATCTTCATAATTACTCCAGTTTTACAACCGTCTGAGGCCCCGGTGGAACATGTAACCGTGTTTGGGAGCGGATCTGTGCGTTCCACAAGTCCAAATGTTCAGAGCACGCAGTCAATCATTACAGTGCAGCAAAACCAAGCCACTGCCTTTGTCCAGCCTACCCAACAGCAGGCTAGTCAGGAGTCAACAATGCCTGTGGTGGAGGCAGTGCATAGCTCGCAGATGGAAAGACCGTCCACCTCCACTGCTGTGTTCGGCACAGGTGAATATAGAATACGATGCGCCCAGTCCACTGTTTTGTTGTACTTAAGTCATTCAGTCAGTTGTAATGAAACATATTACACTACCTCTATCAGCAACTTTGAATGTTATTCAGGCCACTCATTTTTTTTTTTTCTGATTGACGGGTTTTTCAGCACAAATTTAGCGATGTTGGAGGAAATAAGAAAAAAAACAACCCTCCACTATATTTACGATTTTGGAAAAGTGTCAGAGTTCGGGGGGGGTATATAAATAATTTAAAAATAATTTTGTTGCTATTAATAGCACAGGAAGGTTTCGTCACTTAAAATTTTTTTCATGTATCATATCTGGTTGATGACTCTCGAAGTGCTCGGAATATCATCATATATAGTGTGCAAATTATATTTGTCTCAATACAATGCATTATCTGTTCATTAGAGTCGCTCGCAAAGCATGCTGGGAGTCTCGACTCACGATACCTGATAGGAGAATTCATTTAGCTATAAAGATATAAGCGCGATCTCGAAGGTGAACACACAAAATTAGACATAATATTTAAAGATACGATTTTGTGTCTGATTAAGATTTGATATTTTTTTCACATCGACATATAATAGAGATCAGCGGGGGAAAAAAATAATAAATTAATAAAGTTAATTACTTTTAAGCTGCACTTTTGGCGGTGCTTCAGCGGATTCGTCATCCAGATAATATAAAATGAGTGGCCTCATTAAAAATTGTACTTAGTTGGTTGTCAAAATGCAAGAATATATTGAATGTGTCTGGTCATGATGCAGACCAATGTGTATTTCTACAGAAAAAAATATAAGATTGGAAAACTGCACAGATCTTGCAGACATTCATTTAAAATTAAAATGAAGACTTCATAACAGGGCAGCATAGTGGTGTAGTGGTTAGAAGAAGGTCTCGGATTCGAGTATCTGGCTTGGGCGTGTCTGTGTGGAGTTTGCATGTTGCTTCCTCGGTGTATATAGTCCACTTTTCTACCTCAGTCCAAAGATGTGCATATTTGGCAAATCGGCTAGTTGCCCTTAGGGGTGCTTGTTGGCTGGCCTTGCAATCATTTGGCAGATTGTTCAGGGTGTACCCTGCTTTAACGTCGTTTTTGTCTGATTGGCTCTAGCCTCCCCATGACCCTTGGATTAAGCGGTTTGAGTGGGTGAGTGAGTGAGACTTCGTGCATAGCATGTCAAATAAAAAAAAGATAAATTTGTCCTATTCACGTAGTTGACATGAAAACAGTGTAACTAGTGTAAAAAGCCTTCTTAAAAGGTTCTTACCCTACTCATGAATAAAACATAACTGTACTTGTTTACCTCATTATACCAGTATGCTAGCAAATTTGATTTTTATTTTTAATCGCTGCAGTAAGGAGTGAGTAATGTGTGATATGCATCTCCAATGTGTTGGTGTGTTTCAGTGTCTGCAAGTGCAGCCTCGTGTCTGCAGAAACGGATACGAGATGATGAGCTGGAAAGCACCACTGAGGTGACGGAAAGCACACAGGATGACCTTAATGAACCCCCAATGGCTAAGAAGATCCGTTTCATCCAGAATGTTGGCCTGGAGGTGGGCTTAATAGGAAAAAATGTTTTGTGTCATTCTGTATATACAAGAAGACTGGACACAAATGTATGGAGAAAATTTATTGGCTGTAGAATAAATATCACTGTCAGTTTCAGAACTTGATACTGTTTAAAAATACATTTTCTTGTCTGGAAAACAAGTATTATTATTTTTTAATTAGCTGTTATCCAGTACACTGTTTATTTGCTTAGGCTGCCAGACAATTTATAGACTGGTGTAGCAGTAAGAACTTGCGCGTGTGTGCGCGCTAAAGCCATTATTAGTGAATAGAACAAATTCGTTCTGTCCAGGTTATATACTGAAAATTTGAGTTGTTCTACTGATAATTTGTTGATGCTGTTTTTTCCAACGAATATTATCCTGTATCATCATCTTTTCTTTCGGCTTTTTCCCTTTTTTCTCAGGGGTCGCCACAACGAATCAGCTGATTCGCATGTTTGATTTGGCATTGGTTTTTACGTCGGATGCCCTTCCTGTCACAACCCTTTTTTAGCAAGGAACAGAAACACGCTGACGACTTTGCAGCCTAATCTTTACGAAAGTTAGCAATGGTTCTTTTACATGCCTCTCACCATAGACAGTGAGAGACATGACCCGCCTTTGATAACCCAGTTAGCTGCACTAGGGGGACAGTGACAACCCCATGGGGACTCGAACCCCCAAATTTAGGATTAGCGATCCTGCGCCCTATCCACTAGACCACCACTGCCCCGGTAATGCATATTGGCCTAATACATTAAAAAAAATACAAACTATTTTTTCTTAATCAGCAGAAAATATCAGTGTTGCACATTTCAGTACCAGTTTCGTGATCAGACCCATATAGTGTACCTCCACAATTTATTATTATTATTTTTTAATTAATTTTTTGGGGGAGGGTTAAATACTGTCCGTAAAGGTTATTTTCATTATGCAGGAGGACATTGGCACTGAGGAGAGTAATGATGCAGAAGCTGAAACTCCTGAGATCACACTGGAAGCCCCCGATGCCAGTGAGGTAAATCATTGTAATGTTCTGTAAATGAGCACCTGAATACTGGAAGTGAGGCTGAATTAGCATCATCTTTGTCTGTTTACATGTTTGTCAGCTATTAATTGGAGAGTGTTGTATAATCTGTTTTGATATGATATTAGTCATGTAAGCAATTGTGCAGATATCATTCTGTACTTATAACTGTGTTTACGGACACCCCCCCCCCCCCTCCCAATACACATATAGTCATGCCAGACACTTTGTATGTAAATTTGTACTAATTGTGTATGACATCACACACTGCTTCAAGGAGTAAATTCATTTGCAAAAGACAGCAGAACTTTGCACTGGATTGCATTTTGAAACGATTCTCTTTTTTGCTTTCTACTATTCAGCAATTTTTTTATTTTTAGTTTTGTCTCCCTTTTCTAGTTGAATGCCCTATAATGGCTCTTGTGAAGGAAGTGTGATTTATAATGAATAATGTGAATAAAAGATATAAATATGCTAATATTTAATGAAATAAAGTAGTCAGTCTACAGAAGTCCTGGCTTTGAGCCCTGGGCTCAGCCGCCTTTATGGAGTTTGCATGTTTTCGCCATGCTTGTGCGGGTGTTTAGGTTTTCCAGTTTCCTTCTGAAGCGCAAAGAAATGGGCATTAGGTTATTTTTTTTTTTGTTATAGTTTGCCCCTAGTTGTTAGTGTGTGTTGGCCATTTGATGGTCTGGCATGCTGTTCAGGGTGTGTCATGCACCCAGTGTCAGCAAAGAAAGGCTCTCCCTCACTGCGACCCTAAGAATATTAGACGGTTTGGTGAGTGAGTCGAAGTACTGTCCACATTAATCCGTAATCCGCCATGAGGGATTTTGTACATTAGAGATTGTATTAAGCTTGTATGCTTAAGACATTAACATGCACATATTGTATATATCTGCTGTTTTATGTAAATGGTTTGTTCCGTCTCAGTTCAGAATTTTTACTAAATTATTTTTTTAAAATTTGATGTGTGTTAAACACACAAGGGAAATGATTATTTCTGCATTTAACCCATCAAAAATGAGTACACACACGTAAACGGTAAGCACATGCACTTGGAGCCGTTTGGTGACCGTAAAATACGGTTTATAAAACACGTATGTGTCCTACAGGTGGGTTACAGTGTGATAGGTGTAGACGAGTCTCTGTCTCAGTCTGTTCCCTTGGATCAAATGAGCGAGTCCCAAGAATCGACCTACGAGCACAGGCCCAATGTCATCATCATCGAAACCGACAGCAACAGTGAGGAAGAAGGGGTCATCGTTGAGGCTGGACAGGTCAGACACTTTGCAGCATTACAATTCTCCATGCCTATTAAATAGTCTCTTGCTTTTAAAGGTTCTGTATGATCTGTAGTAATCTGTACTTGAATAACTGAAGAGTTTTCCAATGAATAGATTTTTGAATGTTTCAGAACCTTTTTGTTGAACTTGTCCCTTCCTTAGCAGTATGGAGAGGAAGAGGAGGAGGATGAAGATGAAGATGAAGAGGGAGCGATGGGCGAAGAGAGTAACGAAGGCAGTGGAGATGCCAATGAGCCATTTGAGGGCGATGACCATGAGGTGCCTTTTTGTTTCATATTTGGAAGGCGTATTTAATTGTTTAATTCTTAGTAGTTTTGATATTTTTTTGTTACAAGACAAATGCTCTTAGTGGATGCTGATAATTGTACATTTAGTTTAATTGAAATAACATATCTTACTACCCACAAATTGTCTGTCCATTCTCTGCAAAATGATTTAGCAATTTTTCTTGTAATGGAAGGGACTGTTTTCAGTCCATTTCTTTTTTTTTGTATATGAACATGTACTGGTCTTTTTAAATCTTTGATTTTATTATTTGAATAATCAAAAAGGGCTATCTGTTCTGTTTGTTGTGCTGTTTCACAGACTGCTGAAGGCACTGAGCCAGGGACTGAGAATGAGGAGAGTCAGGGAGCTACGGACTCCACCCAGAAACATGCTGATTCTCAGAGCAGTGGTACTGCTCCATATACATGCGCACACAGACCTTTAATCCCCTATTAGTGCCATTATGCATACCACCTTGTTCTGTAAAAAAAAAACTTGTTAGAGCTTGAGACCAATGCTAATTGTCTCTTCCTCCTTTATTCACATTTAGGTCTTTGACTAATGCCAACTTAAAAATGAGCAGATAGTCTACCATATACAGTGGTGCCTCGCATCGACCGTAATTCTCGCTTGGTCGAATTCCGAATCTGCTTTTCCCATTACAAATAATGTAAATGTCTTAATCTGTTCTGTCGTCTTTTGAACAGAAGTTAACGGTACCGTAACTCATACCATAGGTCTGCAAAGTAAGTGAAAAAATTATTGAATACAGTACACTATGCTATGGTCTGTGTTGTGAGAGACGCTGGTTTTGGTGGCTCTAACTCTATCTCTATGCATGCTGGAGAAGGGTGTGGCTGTCATACGCGGGTGGAGTGCTAAGCACACGTACCTGATTCCACTTAGCAATCACCGGGCTTCTCTAACAGTGTCCACAATTTCCCCGTGCTCTAGTGCCTTTCCTGTCAACAATAAAGCTCATCCATTTTCATCACACTCTGTCTCCTGCATTTTTGGGTTTGGCTGATTGTTCCCGGTGTCACAGGAGGGCTAGAAATCGTAGTCACTGTTAGAGAAGCCCGATGATTGCTAAGTGGAATCAGGTGTGTGTGCTTAGCACTCCACCCGTGTGTGACAGCCACGCCCCTCTCCAGCATGCATAGAGAGAGTTAGAGCCACCAAAACAGGAATCTCTCACAAAAGAGACCATAAAACACTAAAATAAAAACCACAGTACAGTTAAAGCATAACAATAAAGATTTTTAAAGATTAAAAATTTTACCTTTGTGGTGGTGAGTAGTTGGCATATGTAAATGTTGGAGAGGGAGAGAGGAGGGGTATCCACTTCCATAACAGCTTCAGGTGAATCAACCAAAGGTGTTTTTTTTTTTTTTTTCCCTCTTGCTACTCGCTTTGGTGTGGATGACTTTTCTTCAGAATGTCCCTTTCTTTTCTTGAAGAACATTTCTAACATGGCTTGTTTCTGCCTTCTTTTCAAAACCTTACGAACGTGGCTCATGACCTCATCGTTAAAGGTGTTCACAGTGATACATAGTATCAACAACTTCCAGACTTCACTGGAACAGCGCTAGCTTTATCGGGGTGATGCATAGTATCATCAACTTCCGGACTTTTGGAAAGCATGCATTTCCCCTCCCTCTCGGTTTGACTTCCAGATTTTGGTCGACTTCCGGGACAAAAAACCCTGGATTTTTTTGGTCAAATTCCAATTTGTTCAACCTCTAAAGCGTTTGAGTACCGAGGTACCACTCTATCTGATCAATAGCATGTGTAATCCTCACCTGCATCATTTAGCTTTGGTTAAAATGGAGCAGTGGCTAACAATTTTAAGCAAACTTCAATTAGCTAACTGTGTGTGCAGGTGAAGCAAGCATCAACACCATGGAGCCATCTCCTGCGGTCGAGGCTGTGAGGGAGGTACAGCCTTCTCCCAGCACAGCTGGTACCTCAAGCACTTCCTTGGCTGCCCAAAACCCTCGACTGCCCCAGTCACCACGAAGACCACACCAGACACCCCCACCTCGCCTTAATATCCACCCTGTCCCTGAGCTCGGACCACCACTCATACAGGTACTGTTGTGATACGTCAGCAATGGAAGAAATACTGTATGCAAGGCATTTTGTTGACCTCTGTTTATAACCTGTGTATGGTTTCTTCTCATTTAATTAGGAAAGGTCAAATTCAAAAATAAATATGAAATATAATCTGAAATTTTTATCCTAGTGTTGTAAAACACAATTGTATTTTATATAAACATAATGTTAAATAAACTTATAAATGGAAGAGTGTATAAACATGTTTGTTTTTGGTGTGATATATATTTTTTTACATGCATATATTTTTTCCGTTTTTATATTAGCAAAGGCAGTCAGGACAGACTAGACGCCCATCAACAAGTCGTGTACCCCAACTCACACCTGGGATAGTAGGCATGGTCAGTCTCTCTCCCTTGTGCTGTCTGTATATAATTATAAATTATTTCCTTTAAAAATCTCACATAGTAAAACTTTCCTCTGTGTTCCAGCAGCAACATTTCTTTGATGATGACGATCGTATGGTCCCCAGCACGCCAACCTTAGTGGTTCCTCACCGTAATGATGGCTTTGCTGAGGCTATTCAGTATGTGTATATATAAAAGTGTGTGTGTGTGTATGTATATATATATATATATGTGTATATATATGTATATATATATATGTATATATATGTGTGTGTGTGTGTGTGTGTGTGTGTGTGTGAATGAATGAATGTATCTGAAGGGGCTGAGTGTGGTTGAACTTGCTGAAAAGTAAATTTGAGAAAAATGACAAAGTTTTTGCACTATAAAATCAGGGATTAATGCTCACACGATGGAATGGATTCAAGGTCATGAGGAAGATGAAGGGAAATCCTTTGTCATTTCACTGCAGAATTTATCCACAAAATATGGCCCGCTTTCATTTTGGAGTTAAACTATTGTGGCCCTCATCCTTCCATTTACTCCTTCATCTGCATGTTTGTCACTTGCTCTGTTAATCTATGTGTGCCTCTGTCTCAGTTCTCCACAGGTAGCTGGAGTCCCTCGATTCCGTTTCGGTCCTCCAGAGGACATGATTCCTCAGGCAAGCTCATCTCACTCCGATCTAGGTCAGCTGGCATCTCAGGGTGGTGGGTTTCTTCAAGCCTCTTTAAAATTATTATTATTTTTTTAATCAGTCTTGATTATACACCTGTTTGTTCTATATACGGTGGCGATACACTTATGTGAACACTATTAACTAAACTAGAACTAAAATTGTGTGTCAGGTTTGGGTATGTATGAGAGTCCTCTCTTTCTGGCTGCTCATGATGATGAGTCTGGGGGCAGAAGTGTTCCTACCACCCCCCTGCAGGTCGCGGCTCCAGGTAGCTAGTCAGATCATTAGTCATTTGATCACCTTTACCTTAAGCTGTCATTTTTTTTTTTTTTTTTAAATGGAAACTTGTTTTTTGTTTGTAAAGTGAGTGTTTTTGCTGAGAGTCAGCCCTCAGACATAGCTGAGCCAGCCTCACAGTCCGTACCGATGGTCAGCACATCCACGGCAGCAGCCATGAGCGGACCTGGAGAAGCTGTTCCAGGGGATGATGCTGATGATGTCTTTATGGCAGAGGCAGAAAGTGAAGGGTGAGGGGTTATTAACTATATTTAGTGTTGCATTAACATCTTTTATTTATTCTCTTGGGTGTCATGTTAAATTTGTGTTGTTAGGAAGTAAATTAAAGGTAATTTTTCATTTACGTTATTGATTATAATTAGATTTTTTTTAATGTGTGTGTGTGTGTGTGTGTGTGTAGAACAAGCGGTGAGGCGTCGTTAGAGAGTCAGTCTGAACTTGAGCCTGCTCAGCCTTCTGATGATGCAAGCCTGCCTTCCACCAGTCAAGAGCCAACCTCCAGCTCTGCTCCAGGTATCCAAACAAACCCACATGAACCTGAAACTGGTACTACACTAGGTAAGGTAAAATCTATTGGGTTTTTACACCCGAGCCGTATTGGCTCGTCGGGCCGGTGCTTATCCTCGGTTTCCATGGCGAGAAGCGACTAGGAGTACAACTCCTCCTGGATGGGACGCTAGTCCATAGCAGGTTACCTTCCCAGTATATTATTTTTACTGGTACCCATTTATACTGCTGGGTGAACAGAGGCACACTTGTGGTTAAGACCTTGCCCCGGGGGTCTTAGCACAGTGGTGGTCAAACTGGGATTTGAACACACAACCTCCTGATCATGAGTGCAGCACCCTGACCACTACACCACCGGCCCCACGGTACTACACTATACTGAATACTCATTAAATAATTTTACTACATGGAATAATAATTTCCTTAACAACACAGCATCTTAGAATAAGTTGGTTTTGGTTTGGAGATTAGTTTAATCTCACATCTTAGGTTTTGTAACAGGAGAGCTGGATTTCTTCAGGTACATTCAAGATGTTTGAACCTGCCAAGATACTGGTTTTTTTTGTTTGTTTGTTTTGTTTTTTCATTGTACAATCGGCTGTTGATCTAACATACACAATACTCACATGAATGAATTGTGCGTATGGTAAACAGTGTAAAATGTCAATACCTGTCACTGCATGATTCCTTACTGCACCACAAACTAGAAAAAACTAACACACCTAACTGCGAATTGGGTTTTAATCAATGAGTGTGACCTAAAGAATTAAATTGAATTCGTGGTTGACGATAGACAAACCCCAGATCCGCCCACTCATGTTCATAACCCTGTTTCTGCAGACACTAGCAGCAACCAGCAACCCAGACCTACAGAGAGACCTCGCAGAGAGAGTGCTCAACCTCCACGCAGAGCCCAGCTTATCAGGAGAGGTACATACAGTTTCTAATTACTGTAGTCACATACATTTCAGCAAGCCTGATGCTCTGTCATACTACAATGAGGGGCAAAAAGAACTTGCATCTTGCGCATGTTTATTTAGTGTATACTACGTACATATGGGATGACATGATCTGATTGTTTTGCTATCTTAGAGAAAATTGAGTTAATCACCGAAGGTGAAATGGATGTATTAAAATTTAGTTTCGTGATACCCACCAAGCCTGAGGTATATAATTATTTTAGAAAATATGACATGGGAACCAAATGAAAAAGTACACCAAGAAATAAAATGAGATTGGTTTTATTATTTAAGGATTCTTTCTTTGTTTTTTGTTTTTTTACCTTCATTCAAGTAAACCAAGCTGTGATTTATTATGTAGCCTATTCTGGGAAACAAGAAAATCAAACTGAAATGAACAGCTAACGAGTTTTTTTTATGGTTTATTTTCCTTTTTATAGCATGAAGTGATTACACCACTACAAGTGACTGTAAAAAATTATGAATGTCACTGTTTTGATTCAAGTGTTTTCCACGTGGAATAGTGGAACATTAAGGAGTTTTAATCCTAAGATTGTGCACCAATCAGATCATTATTGTATAGTATGTGGTAACAGACATTTATCCCAAGTGGATAATACTTGAGCTGAAACAACGGATGTACTCATAGTGTCATGATCACCTATTTTAAAACTTTGTGTGAGTGACAGAATTATTAGTGTTGTGAAGGTTACATGAAATACATTAATGAACAAAACATACAAGATCAAAATCGCTGTTTTAGTATTTAATGAATCAAAGTATAAATGCAGGAAAAAAAGCTTATGGCAAAGTTTGTTGGACAGTCATTAGTGTAGAATTCAGTGATTCTCGCTCTCTTTTTTTGAATATTTTCAAATTTTTTCCTCCTTGCTCTTCCCCTTAGGTATAGGATACCCTCGTGGTGGTCGTGGCCGAGGGTTCAACAGAAACACGCCGTTCTGAACACATCTCAGTGTTCGCTGTGAACCCCCCCACACTTACAATCAAAACATGCCAAAAGAAGCAAATTCAGTGCGTCCCATCTTTCTTTTGTATATATAAATTTTGTGTTGGTAGTTTGCTTCAGTCCTTACTTACGATTTCAAGCTGCTCTTTTGTATTTTATAAATGATCATTGTTTTGCTGTTAATGAATAAAGCTGTTAATTTTTTTTTGCTAATAAAAGGTGGTTTGCTGGTGAATGTCGAGTCAAAAATTATCTTTGCTTTGGGTTTATCTATTGAGGACAGCTGAGCCAGTTTCTGACATCTTTCTCAGCAGTTGGCTTTTCAGGAGACACCAGAACAGGAATTTCACCGCTGATCTTAATGCTGAAGATTTTAGCTGTAAAGTAGAACAAAAATGGGAAACACCCTTAGCTTTTTTATATTAAAGTGAAGGTAGAAAGGGATGGAGGGGAAAACATCATTGTAGCATCGCAGTGGTTAATGGGCTGACCTCCAATCCCTTATTTTTTTTTGTAGTAGTGTTAATATTTTCTTCGGTGCGCAATTAAGAATGTTCATGACTAAAATGACCAGATTTTGCTTGCGTGAGTAAAAATGGACTTACGCCAGGACAAGATGTAATGTTCAAACCCATCAGGCTTCCTTGGGTTGGGCATGGAGAGAGCAGACGTCACTGGGGTGGGGAATCCCTTCCATTTTAGGCTAATATTGATCCCTCCAGTGAGTTGGACTTTTGCTGGGGAAAATGTATGTGATAAGGAGGACAAGGCGTTAAAATGATTCATAAATTTAACTGTTCATGTGTCAAGTACAGTGCTTCTCAATTACTTTCTGTGGCGCCCCCTCTAGGAAGAAAAAAACATTTCACAACCCCCCCCCCCCACACACACACACACACACACACAACCCCGCGAGCGACTATAAATAGTATTATTTGTCTATAAAATTATTAGTATACCTCTGCATAACATTGTATCTTTATTATCGTTTTTTTGTTTTTATAGTTCAACTTACAATCAAGGAAAACTTAACATTGTTTTTTTAATCTGTAATCGAAAAGATTTAAAATGCACGAATGTGCCTGAAATAAAAAAAAAAAAAACATCCTTATTTAAACTCATTCAACTTATGTTTTAATATCTCCGTCTGTCTCCACCTTTTTCTTCGTTCCTGTTACAAGTTTTTACGTGTTGTTTCTTGAAGGGTTATTTACTGCACTTCATAGTTTGCTCGTGCGAAAAACCGCTACACCATAGTGTGACAATGAGAGCGCCACTGCCAACTAGTGGAGTGGAGATGCAATTACATTTAATTCCCGTACACTATTACATGAAAGCATGTTCCCCAGGGTTATACGTGCTCCCACAGCATCACACCGCACCCCACTATTTCAGAAGCACTGGTCTAGTAGCAAGTTATACGAATTTGTATTGTAGGATATTGATGTTATATGGTGAAAACCTGAAAGTCTACTGAAAGTTACAACAGACGTGACTGGATTTGTTACTATGACCTTGATCGGTGAATGTTAATCTTTTGGCCTCCTAGCAAGAAATTCAAACATTTTCAGGCATATAGAATATAAACTAACAACACCAGCTGTTCCATGTCACAAATTATGACTCTGTATTTTGACACAGTGTGCCATTATTTATATAATCTCAGTGCTTTGGTATTCTCTATTCTGATTGGTCAGCACGTGTTGTCCAATTTATAATAGCAGCAGTTCTGATAACATATTTATTCATTCTCTAAGCCACTTAATCCTAATTAGGGTCACAGGGTGGCTGGTGCCCATCTCAACTGTCTCAAAGCAGAGGTGGGGTACACCCTGGACACCTCACCATTCCATTTCAGGGCCACCACCCACACAACCATTCAAACTTGCTCTTAAGGGCAATTTGGAACAGCCAATTAGCTTGCTGTGCTTGCTGTTTTTTGGGCTGTGGGGGGATTGTTGTCCTTCTCCCAGCATCAATTTAAAGTTTCAAGTACACTTACCTGGTTGGTGATTCTTGGTGGATATGAAGTTCTTTCCTTTTTTCCTAGTGCATGTTGGCCCACTTCCACTAGGGTAGGTGAGTTTTTGCACTATACCTCCTAGAGAAAAAGGCAAAATAATTGATTGAAACATTTATTATATTAAACATCCATCTATTATATCTAGTATATCCATCAGAGTTGCAGGGGAAGCTTGTTGGTGAATTAGTTGCCATATGACCTCGTCTTCATCTTATTGGATTGTGGGAGAAACTGGGGTAAACTCATGCAAACATCGGGAGAGCATAAAAATACTACACAGAAAGGTCCTGGGCCATGATTGAGCCTTGTAGCTTGCTTTGAGATGATTATGCTTACCACTGTATGTGCCACCCTGATAAATAATGCACTGAAAGCAACCAAGTCAAGAAAATTATGCATTTATTTATCACTACAGTAGCGTAGCTGGTTATTGTTTCAATTTGTCTGTTGGTGGTTCTGTTCTAACTTTAAGCTTGACACATCTGTGTCACATTTTCAGGGTAGCAACGTGGAAACAGGGGCTGAAATGGTTTCATGAAAAGGTAACTGTATGTCATGTTTAAACTCAGCAAAATGGCTGCAATTCTTTTTTTTAATAACGGCTGAGTTGTGGATGATGTGATTCTGCCATCTCTAGTTTGTAATGCACAATTAAAACCAGCGAAGTTCTCGAGTGCAATAGAATAAAACCAAATCAAACACAGTCAAACCTAGGACATGGTTGAGAGACGGTGGAGGAGTGAATATTTATTTGCTCCGAATCACATCCGTTCTGTCACCTTTTTTGAAGAAGTAAACAATCTCGGGTCTGTTTCTGGTGGCAGGAACAGGGAGTGCAGCAACAATTCTTCCTGAGAGCCCTCCAAAGTCCGCGGACACAGATCTGGGGTAACCAGGCTCCATCACACCATTCTGAAAGCTCCAGTAGTTATCACCCTGTGCAGACAAAAGAGAAACAGTCCAGTTGAGTTCATCCACTTTGTACTGAGCAGAATTAAAGACTATGGGAGAATATTTTTAATGACATTTTCATATCACTCTGATTGCGTAATCTTATATAATGTAAGGATTTTTCTCATCTAAGGTTCCCTATAACTCACAAACTGACTTCTGTCGTATTATTCATTAATCAATTTGCTTTATTTGATGTTGTCTACCCATTACTTCATTCATTCTTTTATCATTTTGTAAAGAACTGTACTCCAGCACACTGTAGTGATTATCCCATTCCTCAAACCTACTCAGCCTAGTAATGATCGAATGAACTAACTGAGTCGCAAAGTTTCTGTCATGACTCAAATTAGAAACTTTGAAAATAAAACTAAAGACCTTGATAATGTAGGTCTTGCCCTCGCAGTTGCAGCGAGTGAATGCTGTGTCAATAGGAGAGGGAATCCCCAGGTCTACTGTAATACGATGTGCAGGACCGGCTGTTCTGGTCTTGGGGTCCAGAATCCAAAAGAAATGACCTGAGGATGAAAGAGAGAATAAAAACAGCAAAACTCTTAATGAACAGAATTCAACTCCTGCTTGGGTTAAATGTTTTACTCTTCATCCTATTTTGAAAATGAAAATTAGAAAATAATTTGTTACCAAGTAGATTTTTATGTGGGTATATATCTTCTTCTTTTGGCTTTTTTCCCTTTCTCGGGAGTCGCTACAGCGAATCATCTGATTCGCACATTTGATTTGGCAGAGATTTTTAAGTCGGATGCCCTTCCTGTCACAACCCTTTAACAAGGGACAGAAACACGCTGACGGCTTTGCAGCGACTCTACGAAAGTCAGCAAGTCAGCAGTTCTTTTACATGAACCTCTCACCATAGACAGTGAGAGACATGGCCCGCCTTTGATAACCCAGTTAGCTGCACTGGGGGGGACAGTGACAACCCTGTGGGGACTCGAACCCCCAATCTTTGGATCAGCAATCCTGCACCCTAACCACTGGACCACCACTGCCCCTTTTGTGTGTGTGTGTGTGTGTGTGTGTGTGTGTGTGTGTGTGTATATATATGGCAGAGATAAAGAAGGTGGAGGATTTTAAGTACTTAGGCTCAACAATCCAGAGCAATGGAGAGTGGGGAAAAGAGGTGAAGAAGCGCGTGCAGGCAGGTTGGAATGGATGGAGAAAAGTGTCCGGTGTGATGTGTGATAGGAGAGTATCAGCAAGAATGAAGGGAAAAGTGTACAAGACGGTGGTGAGGCCAGCAATGTTGTATGGTTTAGAGACAGTGGCCCTGGGGAAAAGACAGGAGTCAGAGTTGGAGGTAGCAGAGATGAAAATGTTGAGGTTCTCTCTGGGAGTAACGAGGATGGATAGGATCAGAAATGAGTACATCAGAGGGACAGCACATGTTAGATGTTTTGGAGACAAAGTCAGAGAGGCTAGATTGAGATGGTTTGGACATGTACAGAGGAGGGATAGTGAGTATATTGGTCGTAGGATGCTGAGGTTGGAACTACCAGGCAAAAGGCCCAGAGGAAGACCAAAGAGAAGATTTATGGATGCGGTGAAGGCGGACATGAAGGTCGTTGGAGTAAGAGTAGAAGATGCAGAGGACAGGGAGAGATGGAGGCAGATCATTTGCTGTGGCGACCCCTGAAGGGAACAGCCGAAAGGACAAGAAGAAGATGTATATATATGGGGAAGTGGTGGTCTAGTGGATAGGGTGCAGGATCGCTGATCCTAAGGAAAAAACGCTACACCAAAAGGCGACAATGAGAGCACCACTGCCAACTACTGAAATGGAGGTGCAATTACACCTAATTCTTGTACACTATTTCAGAAAAGCATGTTCCCCAGAGTCATACGCGCTCCCCCCAGCATCATACCGCACGCCCCACTATTTGAGAAGCACTGAGTTACCCGAATGTGCCTGTCTGTGGACTGAAGAAGGAAACCCAAGTAAGCACAGGGAGAACATGCAAGCTCCACACAGCAACACCTGAGCCCAGGACTTGAATCTAGGACCTTCTTGCTGTGAAGCGTACATGCTTACCACTCTGCCACTGTTCCATCCAGAGATAAGTACTATGAAGAAATATTGAACTGAAGTGAAATTGGGGCAAATTTACCTTGGAAAACAACGATGGATCCGTTGAATGATGAAGTGACACCACTGATCGGGAAGCCATTGCAGAGGTCAGGGCTAGAGTTCTGGTCTTTTAAAAAATACATTTAAAATATATTTTTAGTTGTTTTTTTTTTATTTTATATATATAAATGATAAACCAGCCACTGGTAGTATATTTTGACATGGACACACAAATCAGTTTGGTTTATAATCAAGCCGTCCGTGTCTATGCAAATGCTTTCGTCTCTTACCGGGCTCTCCTGTTGTGCTGGTGGCGTCCAGAGCCTGAGCTATGTCTAACAGGGTGCTTGGTCTACCAGCAGAAGGCTCAGAAACACCTGCAGCTTGATGAGGAGCTCTACTTGCTTGATTGGCAATGGAGAGGGAAACTTGGACATGTCCATTTCCATCTGCAAGGGGTTCTGCAGGAGAGGATGGTCCAACATGGGGTGAACCTGAATTTAATACAGAGAACAACAGCAACAGTTCAATCCCATTTTATACAATCACGCTTAACCCTGAAGGAGACTGTGATGCTGACATGGCTTGTGCAGTCAAGACTTGACTTATTTAGTCCTGATTTATGACTGCTTTTAAAAATAATGACACCATTATTCATATGATGATCTTCAAATCAAGGTTGCAAGGCAGTGAAATATGCTTTATTTGCTGCGGACTATATTTAAGCAGTTTATTTCTCTTTGGCTTTACGCATACATCCCTTTAAATTAGACAATTGAGAAGCCTTTTCCAACTTTTGGCCGGAAAGCTGCAGTGCTCTCACAGTCCAAAGATATGCATAGAGGTGGGTATTCCTAATTCTCTATTAATAATTGCCCCCTAGGTGTGTGTGTGTGTGTGTGTGTGTGTGTGTGTTGGTCCTGTAATGGTCTAGTGAACTGTTCAGGGTGTGGCCTGCCTTCTGCCAGTGTCGGCTGAGATGGGCTCCAGCCTCCTTGACACCCTAATAGGATAAAGAGGTTTGGCAGAAGAGCGAATAAATGGATAGACCTTGGGTCTCACCTGGTGTATTTTCCGCAGGGTTTGGGAGAGCAAGAAGGGGTTCAAGATCAGAATCAGAAGGAGGAATTGCTGCTTGGGTTTCAGTCGATGGTACTGACTCCACAACCCTGTTTCCTGTGGAAATATATACAGTATATACAGTACTGTAAATAAACCTGAGAACATAGTGTTATTGTGTATCTGATGAGCTTTACTTCATATGATACTTTCACATCCATGAATTGTTCTGTATATAGTCCACTGTAGGGGAATTGGTGGCCTGGTGGTAAGTGCTGGATTACTGATCCCAAATTTGGGGATTAAGCGGTTCAGAAACTGAATGGATTTCTATGCTTTAATTTTCTATTTGAAAGTGAGAAAATGAAAACAATGCCTGCTCATTGTGACCATAGAATATGAGCAGTGTCTGTAGTTTTGATTCCAGTCTTATCCACTTGAAATAATCACATTGTGTAGTATATGCTAAAAATAATTGTTATAATAATAGTACAGTTACATTCTATACACATGCAAATATAATACTTAATTTTAGACTTTTATGCAATACAATTCAATGCATTTCTTACAGATAGTGCTGATTATTGTGTGTGTGTGTGTGTGTGTGTGTGTGTGTGTGTGTGTGTGTGTGTGTGTGTGTGTGTGTGTATATATATATATATATATATATATATATATATATATATTGGGGCAGTGGTGGTCTAGTGTTATAGGGCGCTGGATCGCTGATCCAAAGGTTGGGGTTCGAGTCCCACTCTCCACAAGGTTGTCACTGTCCCCCCCAGTGCGGCTAACTGGGTTATCAAAGGCGGGCCATGTCTCTCACTGTCTATGGTGAGAGGCATGTAAAAGAACCATTGCTGACTTTCGTAAAGAGTAGCTGCAAAGCCGTCAGCGTGTTTCTGTCCCTTGCTAAAAAGGGTTGTGACAGGAAGGGCATCCGACGTAAAAACCTCTGCCAAATCAAACGTGCGAATCAGATGATTCACTGTGGCGACTCCCGAGTAAAAGGGAAAAAAGCCGAAAGGAAGACAGAATATATTATATATATATATATATATATATATATCCAAGTGGGAGCTGGAATTCATTAAATGTGATTTAAAATTCTATATTAGAAGTATACTGTACCTTCTGAAGGTTTACTGATCCTGACCTCCGATGTGTTGGAATTCATATCTAAAATAACAGGCATTAGTTACAAAATATGCATAATAATAATAATAATAATGATAATAATAATGAGAGTGGTGTCCTGATGGTAAGGTGCTGGATCACTGAATCCATGGTTGGGGGTTCAAGCCCCACTCTCAATGGGTTGTCAATGTCTCCCCAGTGCAGTTAACTGGATTATCAAGGGCCAGCCATGTCGCTCACTGTCAATGGTGTGGGGTTCATGCAAAGCAGGGGTCACCAACCCTATGCCCGCAGGCACCCGGTTGCCCGTTGGCTCCTTCTCAGTCGCCCGCTGGACTTGTTCTAAAAATAGCCCTTATGGTTTCGCAAAAAAAATGCTGCGCCTCATGCATGAAAATTTCACACATATATACACTCATGCCTCATTTTTACGGACTTCGCTTTAACGGATTTTGGATGCAATGTGCAAAATTTGTAGCTTCCGACTAGTCCTGATCGTCCGGACGTGGGCTGTTGTTTCCGAAGTGACCGCCAGATGACCAGACTGGCTTGAAGAAATCTCGTGCATTTAAATCTATTCAGACAATCCTTTATGTATGTGGGCGGGTCCGATACCTTGAAACTCTAATTTTATTGGACTCACATGTTGCAGTGTTTATGTGACAGGAAGCACAAGTTTTGGCAATCAACTGGTCTGCGGGTTGAAGTTTTTCCATGTCTGTCCATTTGTGTTTGCTTGCCAGCTGTGCTTGGCTTCGTGGAAATGAGCTGATCAAAACGAGGGAAATTTATCTCTTTACTCAAAAACAACACGCGCAGTCTGTGGCTGTTGTTATAAGCCAATAAAATTAGAGTTTGAAGGTATCGGACACGCCCACATACTAGTGTACAGAAAGGCTCTCCGCTGCGCGCCACAGTGATGTGGCATTGAAAATAGATGTATAGATTTAAATGCGTGAAATTTAGTCATCTGTTTTTGTTTTACTTGATAACTTTTTTTTTTTTCGATGGTGCACCGTCAATGTAGGATGCTGTGTGGGCTTCATTGCACATTGCAAGAATGACCCAGACTTTCCACCTTTCCTACACTACCATTGTATCATCCACCAGCAGGCGATATGCTCGAAAGTGACCGGGTTTGACCATGTAATGACCCCTGTTGTAATAATCATCAGTAGCATTGGCGCTAAAGTCAAACAACACCGGGCATTTAAGATGCTTTTGGAGGAGCTTTTTGCAGAATATGGAGACCTGATGCTGCATACAGAAATCCGATGGCTCAGCAGAGGGCAGATTTTGAAACGTTTCTTGGAACTTTTGGGTGAAATAAAGGAGTTCACGCAGAGCAGAGAAGATGACACCTTCCTCTTGTACAACACTCAGTGGTTGCTTGACCTTGGCTTTTTAAGAGACGTCACAGAAAAACTGAGCAATTTGAACTTTGAGCTGCAAGGCCCCAGGAAGACTGTCACAAATATGATAAGTGCTGTAAAAGCTTTTTCAGCTAAAATGAGCATTTTCTATGTGCATTTGCAAAGAAAAAGTGCGTGAGCAGGTTTTGTGATTTTCAGCAAATTGAGCCATGTGTGTCATTCATTTCAAATCCCTTTATGTCAGTGGACATTACAGGTACAGCTGAGAACCTAAGTACAACCTTCACCTTGGATGCAGGACAGGTGGAAATGGAAATAATAACTTTGCAAAATGACCTGAACCTTAAAGCACATCAGCGTAGCCCAAACTTTTTGTACCTAGTGGACATGGAAAAGTACATATCTGCACAGCAGCTATGAAGGTTGCTTGCCTTTTCAGATCCACATATCTCTGTGAATCAGCCTTTTCCAATATGAACTTTATAAAAAATAAACAGAAATAAACATAACCCCCTAGATGTACCACCAGGAGGACATTCAACATGGGGCAGTGGTGGTCTAGTGGTTAGGGCGCAGGATCGCTGATCCTAAGGTTGGGGGTTGGAGTCCCCACAAGGTTGTCACCGTCCCCCCAGTGCAGCTAACTGGGTTATCAAAGGCGGGCCATGTCTCTCACTGTCTATGGTGAGAGGTTCATGTAAAAGAACCTTTGCTGACTTTCGTAAAGAGTAGCTGCAAAGCAGTCAGAGTGTTTCTATGACCTGGAGAGGGATGAGCTCCGCCAGGCCAAATCAGCCCAAGTCTTACACCGACATCAGTCTTCAGTATTGAAGTTGCTCAGTTTACCAAGAAGAAGAAGAAGAAGATGCCATACCACAGTGTGTGTTGTAGTCAGGACAGCAGGAGTTGTAGAGGGTACAGTCAGAGTCACACTCGCACTCCCTCCCTCTTCTGAAAGCCTCCTGGCATCGTCCCCTGCATGAGTCTCCTGGTAAAAGACAGCAGTTTAACTTCATCACAATTCTCTGTTAGAAGGTCACTGTAGGATCTCTAAAAACAATTTAACATTGAAGACGTTATTGGTCTGTCCTATTCTTAGACTAATTCCCATTTCTAGCTCACATTGTTGTCTTGCACATCTAATAAAGAGTTGATTGATGAAGGACACAGTGTATATGAGATGGAATGAGATTAAACCTGTCTTACGGGAGGTACAGATTTCTTCATAGTCCTTGCAGCATTCATTGTGAGTAAGACAGTCATCATCGCAGGTACAGGTCTGCCCACGTGAGAATGGTTCTCCACACCGCCCCCTGCAGCTCGCTACATGAATGCATAACACACCTAAATCAAAACCCAGCTTCCCATAACAACATCCAAGAGTTCATGCTAACCAAAGAATGCTTTTATTTCCACAGTTACATCTGGATCTCACTACTTAGGCTGCTGCCCCCGCAACCCGATCCCGCGAAAGATGATGATGATGATGAGAAGTGTATAGAGGTATGAGTCAATATCAGGACAATTGAAATTAATTCCCTAAATAGATCAAATAGTTTCTAATGCTGTTATATAAAATTCTCTTTTATACACAAATAGTGCCACACAGAACCTCAACTTGAGAAACAAACCAAAGGACCCTAAAGGTTTCTAGATGTAAAGGTTCCCATTATTGCCCACTAGTGAACAGCCTACATGTTTATCTCGTATTATCAGTTTGTTTTGGTTGAATACAAAGTTTCCTGGCAAAACGACTTCAGATTAAAGCAGTGCTTCTCAATTATAGCGCCACTGCCAACTACTGTAGTGGAGGTGCAATTACACTTAATTCTCGTACACTATTCCAGAAAAGCATGTTCCCCAGGGTCATACGCGCTACCCCGGAATAACCAAAGTCTTTCAGAGAGGCATTGTGATTGATTCAATTTAATTTTTTGAAAAAGATAACACTGGCCTGGTAGGCTGTCCAGGGTGTATCCTTCCCTCGCCCAGAGTCAGCTGAGATGGGCACCAGCCTACCCGCAACGCTAATTATGATTGATTTGTTCAAAAATTGAATGAATGAAAATAGCACTGTGTTTCATGTTTACTTAATACATCTGTTAAGTGAATAGACCATTTTATCACTTCCTTTTTATATGAGAGTGTCATGTATATATTAGTATCGTATATGGCATCAAAACAATTCAAATAATGATAATATGACAGTTTCAAGTGTGCACTTCAAAATATAAAAATGGTCTCATCTGAATAAAGAAAATAATAAAATCTAAAAGGAATGATCCAAAGTGAACAAAGGAATCAAAGGTGTAATTCCATGTTTAAAAGATAAGAACAGATGATGCACTTAATACACACACAGATACACCGAATTATATTCTGGTTTAAACCAGAACTGCCTATATACATTTTTGATAGAAATTCTTGAAAAATTCAGAAAAAAAATATTGATGTGGGATCTGCAGATTTTCTTTTCTTTTTCTTTTGTTCTTTTTTGAATAGTCAAATAAAAGTTTGTACATTGGTTGGTCTAGTTTTAAGTAACTAATAAGCAATATCATTGCCATTTACTGTTCTTGGATACATGCTCAATGGAGAAAGGGAAACTTTATAATATGAACCAATGTCTGCATTAAATTTTTTAAATGTAATTAAGAATAGGAAGGGTGTTACTGTGTGAAGAATGTACAGTAACTGACTTTGAGTAGCACAAAACTGCATGGAGACACAGATTAGTAGCAGCACAGAGGAGATCAGAGTCCGTCCAGCCATCATGAATATGATACCACCCGTTTCAACCTGTTCACTTTCAGCACTGAATGATCTACTGAGCAAAATCTAAAAAAGGATGCAAATACACATTATGCAATCAATGTACTTCAGTATCAGATACAGAGACTTATAAATGGCAGAAGCATACTTAATTGATTATTAAAAATACTGTATATATATATATATATATATATATATATATATATATATATATATATATGTATATATATATATATATATATATATATATATATATACATGTATGTGTGTGTGTGTGTGTGTACAAATATATATATATATATATACGTTGAATAGTATTTTTACATATAAATTGATTAGTATTTTATTTATTACAACTTTTATGTCTTCACTTCTCTGTTATACATTTTTAGAAGCTTTATTAATATGAACTTTATGTTCATGTTCTCATATTGTTGTGTTATATTCTACGCTTTACATTTCTGCTCTGCACTGGTGTCTGTTTTGATTGAAATTTCTGATTTAATCATTTAAAAAACATGTAAACTTCATTACTTATTTGAAGTCTAATTGTTTACTAATACCTATGAACAAGTAAGTACTATATTTAACCTAAGAAACCTTTTGTCTTTTTATTTTGTAAATTAAAACTCATTATTAAGTCTACAATTGAAAGTTGTACTTTATGAGGTTTTATATCTGTATAAACTTTGGGTTTAAACTGTAAATCAAAAACACAATTAAAACATCTGTTATTTTCATTAATAAAGAATTCATTTCCACAAACAATAATTAATAACAACTACAATCTGAGGTAAAAGTACGACAAAACTGTATGTACTTTATAAATTAAAAACATTAAATGATTCTAATGACTACTATACAAAGTGTTAACCTTCCAAACAACAACAAAATATTTTATGTAATTGTTGGTATTATGTTGTAGATATTTCCATTTTATTTTAGAAATGAATTCATACACAAGCATCAACTGTATATCACAATCACTTTAAACATCTCATATCATACCTCATTTATATCCTTAATATTAAATGTAATGAGACCGACATTATAATTGTGTTATATTAATATGTACAGTATTGTGTAAATAGACCATGTAGACTGAGGTAGATCTTACCTTCAGGTGATCTTGTCGAATTCAGAATGTTTGTTTCTCTCTTTTTTTGTCTCTTATATACAACTGAGCAGCTGGATTTCTTGACTGGGTCAGAACATGGTGTAATTAACCACCACAGACTGATTAAAGCATGGTTAGCCAAAGACAGGCCTCCTACACACACACACACACACACACACACACACACACACACACACACGCACACGCACACACACGCACACGCACATGCACATGTAAACACACACACACACACACACACACACACACACACACACACACACACACACACACACACACAGTTTTACTTTGTCCTGCTGAGGATCTTCTGTTGATTAACATGAAATAATGCAAAGTTGTACCTAAACCAAACTCTTACCTTAACCTCAATAACCACAAATAATACTTTGTCCCATAAATTAATTACTGAATTTATTTTATTATGGAGTTATCCTCAAAAAGGTATAAACTGTTCGATATTCCAGACACACTCAGATGCAATATATCACTATCATAAAAACTTGGTCGAATTTTTCAGAATTGCAGGTATTATCTCTACTCTCTAACCCTATTTTTTCTGCAGGCTGTAAGTCTTGCATGTAATTTGATGGCACAGTGGTTTACTGGTTAACATGTCTGCATCACAGCAAGATGGTTCTTGGTCTGAGTCTGTGGCTCGGTAAAGCTGGTTCTGTGTGGAGTTTGCAGGTTCTCCCTGTGCACTTGTGTGTTTTTTCTGCGTTTTCCCACAGTTTCCCCAGTTCAGTTCATTTTCTGTAACCGTTTAATCCTAATTAGGGTCGCGGGGAGGCTGGCGCCCATCCCAGCCGACTCCTGGCGAGAGCAGAGTACACCCTGGACAGCTCGCCAGGCCATCGCAGGACGGAGACACACTGACGGCTTTGCAGCTACTCTTGTCGAAAGTCAGCAATGGTTCTTTTACGCGAACCTCACGCCATGTCATGTCAGTGACATTTGAACCCCCAACCTTAGGATCAGTGATCCAGCGCCCTATCCCACTAGGCCACTACTGCACCACAGTTTACTCTTACTGGCCAAAAGTTTCAAATTGCCCCTAGTTGTGGATGTGAGTGTGAATGGTTGTGTGTTGCCCTGCGATGGATTGGCAAGCTGTTTCAGACAGAGTTGTTTGAAATAGGCTCCAGCCTCCCCATGACCCTAGTAGGATTAGGATGTTCTGCGAATGAATGAATGAATGAATGACGTTTATGGAATAAAATTTGAAAAATGACTCAGTTTGAAATTTTCACATTTTCCTCGTTATTAGTATTATCTAGTAGAGTAAAGCTGAAGTTACACAAAAATTATAAGTCTGATTAGTTTAATGTTTGCACTTCAAATGACCTTCAAATGTCAGACGAACTTCTTTCTTTGTGTGGGCAGATTGGCTTTCATCACCACCCTGACCTTGTGTTTTACAGTCTAATTCTCTTGGCCTTCTCCTGTGCTTCAAGTCCTGCTCAGGTTTCTGAGGTGAGACTAAATGTTTTGGGTCTGAGTGAATCTTTTCTCCCACTCACACAGATGAGCTCATTTTACCAGTCCTATGTTATTTATTTAAATTCTCATTTAAAGGATTTTATTGGTCAGACAAGGGTATTTTGTTTCATACTTCCATCTTTCTGGAAAAAAAACACCTCCAATGATTTTTTTTTTTTTTTTTTTGCGCGCATTTAAGCTAATTAGCCTGACAGTAAAATCCAAAATTCCTGTTTCAGCCTTTAGCAGATCATATGATCACCATATTTACCTAAATCTGATTTACCCCCCCTCTTCATTCAGTCTTTCTAGGGTTGCAAAAAGGCTGTGCACTTTTAAGCCAACAATGGACAAAGGTGGAAAACACCCTGAACAGATTGCATGCAATGTGCATGTCTTTGGATTATAGGAGTACGGGAAACTGTAAGTACCTGAAAGAAACCCATGGAAGACCAGAGGAGGACATGCAAGCTCCGGCCAGAAATGCCCTAGCCTGGGCCTTGAACCCAACATCTTCTTACTGTGATACAGATGCCACAATACCAGCCAAAGTTCTGTATAACAAAGCAAATTCTGTCCGGAAATGTTTAGCTTAACCGCAGTACATGCTACATGCTAATTCCTTTCTAACATTGAAGATCTCATGTTTATTTAATATGCCTGGAAAGTAAACAGAGCCATTCTTAGAGCTTTTGTGAGCAAAATTTTAGACAAAGATAATATGTAAGAGTAACACAAACAACAGTTATTGACAGATAATGATTCTTCCCAGGCAGGAATAGTAAAAGTAGATGTGGATTCGTTAACAGCAGTATCAGTGTCAACCACTATTCGCAAAACAGATGCCTAAATGAAAGTGTCTTTGGTATTTCTCAAATGACTCAGCTTTATAATGATATAAAATGTTTTATTGGTGCAATAAGACGAGTGTGTGTGAAGAATAAAAGTCCATGTGAGGGAAGATATCCGCTTTGTGGGATTTTGCCATTGCTGAGGTAATGTCTTTCTAATTAAAACGTAGTGTGTCATACCGAAGAGAACACTTTTCTGATCATTAAAACTTCATTTTACAGTTATAATGTTTAACGCAGCAAATGCTGCAGTCCAGACATGTGTCTCGTCTACTCTTCTTTGGTTTTCCTTTACAGTCAGTCTATCAATATGAAAAACAAGAGACACTTCTGTTAGGGCAAAGGTGTCCAATCATATCCACAAAGGTTTTTTTAAAAAAAAAAATAGCAATAATAAAACAACAACAAAAACTGCTATGTACTTTGAACAAGTACAAATGGATTACTATAACCTTCAGTAATTATAATGAACTGACTCACGTGTGTTGGATGAATGCCCCCCCCCCATGTTAAACACGGAGGGAACGTTAATTTAAATTAAAAATAATGGATCACCTCCAAAATATAATGGGTTCCCCACCCTACCACCAACTTTGGTCAGAATTGGTTTAGTAGTTTTTGACTAATCTTGCTAACAAAAAATAAACAGACGCTGGTCAATATATAACCTTCCCTCCAAGCGGTGGCAGAAATAATAATAATAATAATAATTAAAAGCATTTTAAATGATCTACATGTCTACACACATTGTTAAACAATATCTGTGAGTTTTGTGTGAAACATGTTACCATTCAATGTTGTCCCTGAGACCATTTTAATGACACAAAGGCAGCCATGAAAGGACAATTTTGAGAAGCCAATCCATGTACTGGCACTGACTGTGAAGCAGGAGAAAACCAGAAAGCCCAATGGAAACCAATGGAAACATGTGACACTCCATACGTACATGAAGCCGAGCATAACAAACCATGTAATGTTAGTTTCAGGGTAATATTTTATTCCATCTTTGGAGAAAAATGAATTGTTTTAGCTGCCAGGATTCCACAATGCTTTTTTAAAGTTGTGGTGCTTTTTTAAATTACTGTTTCTCAAAAATGTTATTTAAGCTACGAATGAAAAAAGAAACAAAACCATATCACATTGGCATTTACAGCCTGTCCTTTACATCTTAAAATATAACTATAATCATAATAAAGAAAAATCAACAACAAAGAACAATCAAGTCCTTTTAGTTCTAATTCAGAAAGTTTTGAATAATGCGATTTGAAACACATTTTTTATTCTTTTTACATAACATTACAAAATACATATTGGCAGTTTACACAATCATTTTGTACTACATCAGTAGTCAAATCTATGTACAAAATTAAATTTAATACTCTGATTTTTTTTTCTTATTAACAATTAAAATGTCCTTTGTTTAAAATGTAGTATTAAAGAAGATCACAGGAAGTGGCGAATATTTACAAAGTAAAAGGTATAGTTGTCATCACGTGATTTGATGTGGAGCTTCCAGCATCTCCATGAGGAACGTGTCAATTGGTGTATCGCCAATGAGCTTAAAGAAGAAAAGATGCTCCAGACACTTGAGGCCAATGGAGCGAAGAGCAGGAAGACGCAGCAGGAGCTTTGCAAACCTACAGTAAAGATTACACATACTGCTTATGTATAAAAAAGAAAAACGTTACACTACTTCCAATATAAAGAAACCATCATTTTGTAAAGTTGTATTATGCAGTTGACCTTTGTTTCTCTACTGAGCTTTGACTAATTTGTTAATTATTTACTTACTTTTTAATTACATATTTAATCTTTAATTCCTATTTACATGGCCAAGCTTTGTACTATTTATGTGTTTTTATGAGTGCTTGTTATTTTCTATGAGTCAATAAGTCAGATCAATGTATGTGTGAGTGTGTGTGTGTGTGTGTGTATATATATTTTTTTTAATAATATTTATAGGGCTGGTGGCCTAGTGGTTAGAGTGTTGGGCTCATGATCAGGAGGTTGTGAGTTCAAATCCCAGTTAGACCCCCACTATATATATATATATATATATCTTCTTTTCCTTTCGGCTTTTCCCTTCAGGGGTCGCCACAGCGAATCATCTGCCTCCATCTCACCCTATCCTTTGCATCTTCTTCTCTTACACCAACGACCTTCATGTCCTCCGTTACCACATCCATGAATCGTCTCTTTGGTCTTCCTCTAGGCCTTTTGCCTGGTAGTTCCAGCCTCAGCATCCTATTACCAATATACTCACTATCCCTCCTCTGTACATGTCCAAACCATCTCAATCTAGCCTCTCTGACTTTGTCTCCAAAACGTCTTACATGTGCTGTCCCTCTGACGTGCTCATTGCTAATCCTATCCATCCTCGTTACTCCCAAAGAGAACCTCAACATTTTCATCTCTGCTACCTCTAACTCTGCCTCCTGTCTTTTCCCCAGGGCCACTGTTTCTAACCCATACAGCATCGTTGGCCTCAACACCGTCTTGTACACTTTTCCTTTCATTTTTGCCGATACCCTCCTATCACACATCACACCGGACACTTTTCTCCAACCATTCCAACCTGCCTGCACACGCTTCTTCACCTCTTTTCCACACTCTCCATTGCTCTGGATTGTTGAGCCTAAGTACTTAAAATCCTCCACCTTTCTTATCTCTGCTCCCAGTAATCTCACCGTTCCTCTTTGGTCCTTGGCATTCATGCACATGTATTCTGTCTTACTGAGGCTAATCTTCATTCCCCTCCTTTCCAGTGCATACCTCCACCTCTCTAGATTTTCCTGCACTTGTTCTCTGCTCTCACTACAGATTACAATGTCATCTGCAAACATCATAGTCCATGGGGATTCTTGTCTAACCTCGTCTGTCAGCCTGTCCATCACCATAGCGAACAAGAAGGGGCTGAGAGCTGACCCTTGATGCAGTCCCACCTCCACCTTGAACTCTTCTGTCACACCGACAGCACACCTCACCACTGTCTTACATCTCTCATACATGTCCTGCACCACTCTAACATACTTCTCTGCCACTCCAGACTTCCTCATGCAATACCACAGTTCTTCTCTCGGCACCCTGTCATATGCTTTCTCCAGATCCATCATATGCTTTCTATATAATATATACAGGGATTCATTACTTTCCGCAGTTAATTGGGACAGAGATCCCCCCGTGACCACTGAATTCCGCGAAGTAGGATCAACCAGCCCAACCCCTCCCCCTGACAGACATATACGTACATGTATGTGTATATAATATCAATAAATACATATTCAATGCTGTAAATGCTTATAATAACAATTAAACATTCAAAAATAATGCATAAGATGTAAATAAAATATAAATACAAACACATACAGGTGCGCGCGTGCACGCACTCAGATGCGCACCTCACAAAAATGTAAGTAGTTTTGATGGGAGGTTTTGAGTTGTTTGGGTTTTTTTTTTTGCATAATTGGCCTTGTTTTTGAAGCATTTTCCTTAACATTTCTGCCTATTCTTCCTTAATTTGCTTATTTTTTAATTCAATGAATATTAAAAAAAAACACAAAAAAAAAAAACCGCAATGCTGTGAAGCCGCATGAATTGAAGTGCGAAGTAGCAAGTGATCCCTGTATGTATGTATGTATATGTGTATATACATACATACAAAGTACACTCTGGACAGCTTGCCATGCCTTCTCAGGGTACAAACACAGTGACAGCAGCTGTACACCCAACTCTTTTCAAAAGTTAGCAATGGTTCATTTCCATGTATCTAACCATAGATAGTGAGACATGGTTGGCTTTTGATGACATAGTTAGCTGCACTGGCGGGGTTACATAATTATATACTAATTATATAATTATATACATAATAATGGTTGTGTAGTGGTTGGCACATCCACCACACAGCAAAAAGGTCCTAGGTTCAATTCTGGAGTTTGGATGTTTCTATGTGGAGTTTGTATTTTCTCTTTGAGCTTGTGTGGGTTTCCTCTGTGTACTCCTGGTTCCTCCCACAGTCCAAAGCCATGCACATTAGGCTAACTGGCTGTTCCACCTAGGCATGATAGTAAGTGTGAACAGTTGTGTGTGTTGGTCATGAAATGGTCGAAAGTGACAAAGTGTTGTAAATAAAATATTATCTTGTAACAATGTCTTTTCTGATTTTATTTCATTTAAAATGCTTAAAATATTCCCTATATACTTTCTAACTGTTTGTGATACTGAATTACAGGGATCGCTCACTTTTCGCAGTTAATTGGGACCGAGATCCCCCGCGACCACCAAAAAAGTTTCTGCAAAGCAGGATCAACACCTCCACCCCTGACTGACAAAAAATGTTTTTTATTTGTGTTGATTTAGGTTTTTTTTTTTTTTTTTTTTTTTTTTTAACATAATTGGCCTTGTTCAGCAACATTTTCCTTAACTTTCCTCTCCCATTTTTCTTTAATTTCCTTATTTTTTAATTCGCTGAATATTTAAAAAAAAAAAGAAAAAAGCGATGCACTGAAGCCGCATGAATTGAAGTGCGAAGTACCGAGGGAGGGCAGTGGTGGTCTAATGGTATAAGGCGCCGGATCGCTAATCCAAAGGTTGGGGGTTCGAGTCCCACCCTCCACAAGGTTGTCACTGTCCTCCCAGTGCAGCTAACTGGGTTATCAAAGGCCGGCCATGTCTCTCACTGTCTATGGTGTGAGGCATGTAAAAGAACCATTGCTGACTTTCGACAAGAGTAGCTGCAAAGCCGTCAGAGTGTTTCCGCCCTGCGATGGCCTGGCGAGCTGTCCAGGGTGTACTCTGCCCTCGCCCTGAGTTGGCTGGGATGGGCACCAGCCTCCCCGTGACCCTAATTAGGATGAAGCGGTTACAGAAAATAAAATGAAAGTACCGAGGGATCCCTGTATATGAATTTCCCTCAGGAATAAATAACATCATCAATCAAATTCTGCAGTGTAAATGACTTTGAAATGAAATCCTGTTTATCCAAAAAGTTGAAATAGTTTTATTTGGAGATATTGTATCTCGCATGGACATGAATCTAAAAATAATGATAGATCAAATCTGCCTTTATGACGAATGGAATTTAAAACTAATTATTTGGGATTTTATGTGTAAGATCCACCCTAATGTCATTAGTACTGCGTGTTTAGTGATCAACTTTCAATAGCTGTATTAACATTGGAAAACCTTAGTGCTTGTATTAAATATGCTGAATACAATACCGAATACAAGGGGTTGAGTAAAGAAAAAAACACGGTTGTCTCAGTGAGTCATTCGATTGACATACTGTCTGCAGTTCAAACAAAACATCCAGCGTATAAACATTTCTTAGACATGTTCTCATTTTCTTTGAAGTTCAGAATAACACTCAGAATAACTTTAGAGGGTCCAAAGCTCATTTTACACACACACACACACACACACACACACACACACACACACACACACACACACACACACACCAAAGCTATTTCACAATGTAATCAGATGCACTTTACATTTTTACCTTTTAGTAGTAGTAATAGCAATAGTGGTTGTAGTAGAAGTAGTGGTGGTAGTAATAGTAGTAGTAGTAGTAGTCGTAGGAGGGGTAGTATTTGTAGTAGGAGCAGTAGTAGTAATAGCAATAGTGGTTGTAGTAGAAGTAGTAGTAGCAGTAGTAGTAATAGAGGTGGTGGTAGTATTAGTAGTAGAAATGGTAGTAGTGGGCGTAGTAGTATTAGCAGCAGTAATAGTAGTTGTAGCAGTGATAGTAGTGGTAGTAGTATTCTGAGTAGTAACAGTGGTAGTCGTAGTGCCGGTGGATGTAAGTCTCACCTGCCTGGCTGATCTGGATATTTGTTCTTGGTGTAAGACTCCAGAGAGGCGTAAACCTTTTCCCTCAGTGCCTCTACCTCAGATGGACTGGATAAACCTTTGGCATCTACAGTCAGCAATTTATCAAAGTCAAACAAGCAGCCTCCTATTCTCCTGATAGCATTACTCATGAAAAGATAAATGTACTTCATGCATTCTTGATCAAAGTTATAGTAAAAGACTTTAACTACTTTGGTACATCTTTATACTGTATTCCAATTATAAATATAATTAGACACAGTGATTCTCAATTATTTTCTATGGCGCCCCCTCTCGGAATAACAAAAGCATTTTTGGTGGCGCCCCCCACCACACTGCAAGCGACTATAAATAGTATTATTTGTCTATAAAATTGTTATTAGTACACCTCTGCATAACATTATATCTTTATTAACATTAAAAACAAAAAGAAATATAAGTCAACTTACAATAAAGAAAAACTTCATTAACATTGTTTTTAATCTGTAATAGAAAAGATTTAAAGTGCACCAATGTGCCTGAAATTAAAAAAAAAATACATCCTTACTTAAATTCATTCAACTTATTTATGTTTTAATATCTCCATCTCTCTCCACCTTTCTCTTCGTTCCTGTTAGAAAATTTTCCGTGTTTTTTCTTGCGGAATTGTTTACTGCACTTCACATCATTTGCTCGTGTGAAAAACCGCTACACCATAGTGCGACAATGAGAGTGCCACTGCCAACTAGTGGAGTGGAGGTGAAATTACACTTAATTCTCATACACTGTTCCAGAAAAGCATGTTCCCCAGGGTCATACGCCAGCATCACACCGCGCCCCCTCTTGCATCATACCGCACTCCTCTCAAGGGTGCCCCCCCACTATTTGAGAAGCATCGAATTAGACACAAGTATTCGTATGGTAACTATTATTTTATTTTTTATTTATCTTATTATTAATGAGAACATTTATATAAATCATTCATTTATGGACATTGTCTTTGAGTTCATTCTGATTTAGTGTTTTTCTTATTTTTGGCTCTATTTTTCAGATTATTAACAGATTATTAGACTGAATATAAAAAAGAGTTTAGAGTTATTCATGAAACGTGTTACCTGGGTTGAAGAGGACGATGGCTCGGAGGCAGCCGAGCTCTGTTTTGTCCATCTGCATGTCCTTCATTTTAGACACCAGCTCAGAAAGAACCCTGACGATACACGACAATCAGATCAGACCACCGAGAGATCAGACACTCTAGAGATCAAGTCTAAGAGCTTAAACGCAGCAAAACCCTATAGATTTGACATTACAGCTGAGATACCCTAGACAGGTTGGACACAAGAGAGATTAGACACTAGAGCTCAATCACTTCAGACATCAGAGAGATTACACTGAAGAGCAAAATAACCCTTTCGATACTAAAAGAGATTAGACCCAAGAGCTGAGATACAGACACGACACTGGCTCGGCACGAGAGAGATTAGACACTACGGATCCAGCTCTAAAAACATCAGTAAATATCAATTATTTTACAAAATGAACACAACAGTTCAGAAATGAAAGAGATTTGTTATTAGAGACACCAGACAAAAAAAAAAAAAAACATACTTGTGAGATCAGGTATAATTAATCAGCCACTAGACAGATTATACTGTATAAAACAGACATCAAAGAAATCAGACATTGGATAGCAAATATTAAAAATGGACCAAATTTATCAGTTAGAGATCATCCATTTTTTGTACCGCTCAATCTTAATTAGGGTCAGTTGGAGGCTGGTGCCCATCTCAGCCAACTCTGGGCACAGGTGGGGTACATCCTGGACAGCTTGCCAGGCCAGCGTAGAGCCAACACTCGCACATTGGATACCCACACTTATACTTACAGGTGATTTTGATCAGCATGTTTTTGGACTGTAGGAGGAAACCGGAGTACCCAGAGGAAACCCACGCAAGCACAGAGAGAACATGCAAACTACACACAGAAACACCTGAGCTTTGAATTGAACCCAGGACCTTCTTGATGTGAGACAGATGTGCTAACCACTACGCCACCATGCCATCAGTTAGAGATCAGTTAGAGATCAGTTAGAGATCAGTTAGAGATCAGTTAGTGGAAAGATCCAGCACTAAAATTAAGCACGAATGATCAGATAGAAGAGAGGCCTGATGCTATGGATTAGACAGGAGAAATATTCTAAATTGAATGCTATTGAAGATATTTTTTTCAAGGAATCAGAAACAAGATATAGAGAGTGATCAGAAATTAGACAGATGCTAGAAATCAGACAGTCCAGCGATACTGCTTGTACAGAGAATTGAGAGTGAGCCCTAGAAACATCAGACACTAGTAACTCTACTAACATCTGATGGAAGTTTAAGTCTAATGGGAGTCTAAGTAGGCAGATCAGACCCAAAAGACAGCAAGTACTAGATATAAGACAATAGGAAAGTAAAGGCAGTTGATAAATAATTATTGCCAAGTGGGTGATAAGGATGCATGGTGTGTGTGTGTGTGTGTGTGTGTGTGTGTGTGTGTTTATAAAGCAGACCTGTCAAAGATGGAGCCCACTCCTGCAGTGTGAGCGCTGTTACGGTGGACATGTAGCCCTGTGCCTAACACGATACCATCCTTCACTGACACAGAACGATGAGAGAATGATGCAATGAGCAGCTCGTTCCAGCCTGTAACATGAGCACACATAAACATGCATGCACATGCACACACACACACACACACACACACACACACACACACACACACACGAGAGAGGAGAATTGTTACATAGGTATGTTCATGCCACTTAACAAGTTTTTCTTTTCCTTAACCATGTGACCTAAAACTCATCTAACGACATCAACTGTAGACAGAAAAAGTTACTGACCCGCTCGTAGGAGGATGACTTGGTCATCCAGAGGTAGCTGAGAGAAGTGCGGGATGCGTTTTGCCCACTCCACTAAGGTGAAGAGCTGCTTATCAGCTGCCTGACAGATGTTGGTGACAGGGTCATTCGTCTATCAAAAAAAAAAAAATAAATAAAAATTAAAAAGACAGTATATATTAAAAAATATATATATAAAAAAGAACATTTCAATTTGAAAGATGTAACAAGGAATCAAATGATCAAAAATAATCAACATAATAATGTAGATTTCTTTGCATAAAATATCAACTGCTTATGCCTGAAGCACAATACTGTATACAGGTATGCCTCACCCAACATCCTTCCAGAAGAGAGGACATAAGTCAAAAAACAACTTAAATAAAATTAGCTTGTCTCTAGCTAGGCTAGGCTAGGCTATGCCAAATTTACTTGTATAATATTATATATAACTATATATAAAACTATATTTTTAAGCATAAGGGTTGCACGGTGGTGTAGGGATTAGTACGTCCGCCTCACAGCAAGAAGGTCCTGAGCTCAAGTCCTGGACTTGGACGTTTCTGTGTGGAGTTTGCATGTTCCCCCCTGTGCTCGTGAATTTAAAATTTAACTAAAAGCTAAAACTTATATTCAATACGGTATATGCCTTTTATCATTCAGTCATTTATTCATTTTCTGAACCGCTTAATCCTAATTAGGGTTACAGGGAGGCTAGTGCTCATCTCAGCCAACAGTAGTGAAGGAAGGGTACATCCCGGATAGCTTGCCAGGCCATCACAGGACAAATACAACTTTTAATTTTGTTGAATTACAACTTGGAGTTTTCTTTGTTTTTCTTCCTACTGTAGGCTTAATAGTCTTTTGTATCTTCTGGACTGCATTTCCCATCAGCCTCGGCATGTCACATCTCCTGGTCACAAGCATGTGGTTCCCATAGTCCTTGATTATGCCATGTGACATATTTCTTTTACATTCCATTCATGTCATTAATGTTTTACTATGCCATAGTGTTTATTTTGATTCTGTTACTCAAGCTTCTAGGTTTTTGTTTGTTTTTTTGAGCTTTTAACTTGCTTTACTGTAATATTCTAGACATTCATTTTACCTCTCTGCATTTTCATGACACCGTCATTTGAGGTGTATTGTGTATAAGAGCATTTCCAGTATTGTTTTAGTTGGAGTTAATCTGATTTAGCGGGCGTGACACAAGCATCTTTCCTATGTGCAAAGGTTTACCCTGTATCCTGTATGTGAAATAAGAGTAGATTTGTTTTCTTACTGAGTTGTCTGCATTCGTTTGGATGTAGGTGTCTGTTTTTGGTTCCACAGATAATTCAGCATCTAAAATCTTCTCCACTGGCATTTCTTCATTTAAAGTGCTGCTGGAATCAACCTCGTTATCATTTTTGTCTCGATTCCGTTGCCTTTCTTCCTGCACAGCTACACACACACACACACACACACACACACACACACACATTTGGCCTAAAATATTTGTAAGGACCTCCTATTAACACAGTTATTACTACAAATAAAAAAATACTGGAAAAAAGTCTGTCCTATTAACACAGTTATTACTCCAGCTAATCTACTCTGTGCTACCCCCAGACTTTACTTTAAACATTCATTTTTAGTTTAGTTTTTTACATCGGATGCCCTTCCTGACACAACCCTTTAGCAAGGGACAGAAACACGCTGACGGCTTTGCAGCTACTCTTTACGAAAGTCAGCAATGGCTCTTTTACATTGAACCTCTCACCATAGACAGTGAGAGACATGGCCGGCCTTTGATAACCCAGTTAGCTGCACTGGGGGGACAGTGACAACCTTGTGGAGAGTGGGACTCGAACCCCCAACCTTAGGATCAGTGATCCAGCGCCCTATACCACTAAGCCACCACTGCCCATATATATATATATAACTGTAGACTCAGTCCCTCTTACATACATACATACATACAGTACATACTGCACATATATATGTATATATATATATATATATGTGCAGTATGTACTGTATGTATGTATGTACTGTATGTATGTATGTATGTATGTAAGAGGGACTGAGTCTACAGTTAGTGCTCATCTCTTCTGTAAATATGAAAGTTAATAGTTATCTAATGATGCCGTGAGCTTTGGTCCCTTTAGTTAAAGGAAACCCGTTAGAGAAGCAGGTTTGAATCATATAGGTTTCTGGTTTGGTTCTTGAGCCAGCAGGAAAAATGTGTGGCATTGCGGGTGGTGAGCTGCATCTTCCCTTTCTCCACCCTTGCATTTATATACAATATATAAAATAAATAAATACATAAATAAAATTTAGGAAATAAAACAAATCAAAAATAAGATATTGAAAACTTACATTATTAATTGTTTTCACAGTAATGCACAATTTATTCAGGTTCAAATGTAGAAATTGAATTCCTGTTTTCAGACTGTTGCTGAAATATCTCCAGTGACCTCACCTTCTCTCTTCATTCCCATTGCCAGGCATTTCTGATAACGGCAGTATTGACAGCGGTTCCTCTGGCGCTTATCTATTAAACACTCCTTACTGTCTCTGCATGTGTACGTCAGGTCTTTTCGAACAGTTCTCTTGAAGAAGCCCTTGCATCCTTCACAGCTGTAAACTCCATAGTGTTTACCTGGAGAGAGATTTACATCTTATGAAAAGAAAGGACCACTACCTCACTAAAACTCAAGCTGCAGTCCCATATGCTAAAGACCATCACAATCCATGTCCTCACCCCTGATCTTTAACTCGCTCCGATTCTCAATTGGATTCAAGTCGGGACTCTGGCTGGGCCACTGCAAAATGTTAATGTTTTTGACCAATAAGTATTTTTTCACCACTTTTGCTGTGAGTTTTGGGTCGTTGTTATGCTGAAATATCCACTGGTGCCCAAGGCCAAGTTTCTCTGCAGACTTCCTGATGTTGTTGTTTAGAATCTTGATGTATAACTTATTTATCATGGTGCTGTTTATTGTGATTAAGTTTCCTGGTCCATTGGCTGAAATACACCCCCAAAGCCTTTAGTTCCCACCACAATGTTTGACAGTGGAAATGGTGTTTTTAGGGTTGAAGGCTTCTCATTTTTTATGCCAAACATCATTGTGGCTAAAGAATTACTTTTTTATTTCATCTGTCCATAAAGCAGAGGACCATAAGTCGTCTTTGTCCAGATGAGTATTTTCAAAGGTCAAGCGAGCTTCTGTGTGCCTTATCTGGAGAAGTGACGTCCTCCTCGGTCTGTCTCTGTGGCACCCAGTAGTGTGCAGTATCCTTTGGACTGTTTGCCTTAAGACGTTGCCACCAGCAGAGCCCAGATTCATCAGAATGGCCTTGGTGGTGATCCCTGGAATCTTATTCTCCTCTCTCACTTTTTTCCTGGCAGGGACAGGTGTCACTTTTGGCTTCCAACCACATCCTCTGAGATTTCCCACAGTGCAGAAAGTATTATAGTCCTTTCCTGACTTGGGAGCAGCTACAATTCACAGCCGCAAGTCCTCATTTAGCTCCTTTGTCTCAGCCATAACCGTTCACAAACCAACTGCAGAGAGCTATTAGAGCTACTGTCTTTCAGCTGGTGAGTTGATTAAAACAACTGTTCCCTATGAATCAGGATTATTATGATGCTTTAGGACAGAATGGACTATTTGGAATGAAACTTTGGAAATTTTCTCAGACTGTGACAGATTGCAAAGGGTATGAATAATTTTGGACATGATATTTTTTTTTAATATACAAATGTAAATAAAAGCTGGCAGGTTTTTTTTCCCCTCACAATAATGTCTCTTGTACATTGTCTTATTATGTATTGGGAGAGACCTGTGTTTTTCCAGTAAAAAAACAAACAAAAAAGAGAACAAAAAAAAAAAAAACACTTGCTGCTTGAATCTTCTTCTTTTCCTTTCGGCTGTTCCCTTCAGGGGTCGCTACAGCAAATCATCTGCCTCCATCTTCATAGGAGTCATATTAATGATTTACATGTTTGATTTGGCATAGGTTTTTTACGTCGGATGCCGTTCCTGACACAACCCTGAGCATGGGGCAGAAACACGCTGACGGCTATGCAGCTACTCTTGTCGAAAGTCAGCAATGGTTCTTTTACATGAACCTCTCACCATAGACAGTGAGAGACATGGCCGGCCTTTGAGAACCCAGTTAGCTGTACTGGGGGGGACAGTGATAACCTTGTGGAGAGTGGGACTCGAACCCCCAACCTTAGGATCAAAGATCCAGAAGCTTTTACCACCAGGCCAAAATCAAAATTAAATAAAACTTTGCCAGGGGTTTGACAATTTGGGGCTCGACTGTATATACAGCTCCCCAGCTTCCACTCCCATCATGGGGTTGGATACAGTGATGTAATTATGCAGTGTAGTGTTTACCAGAAGAGCGATCGCCACAGATGGAGCACAGGTGTTTTGTCAGAGAGCCTGGACTGATGCACTGGTAGCTGCTACTGATGTTAACTGGAGGTTTAATATCTCTTGAGGGATCCAGTGTATTCATCTGTGAGAAAAGATTGAAATGAGAAAATGCTAATCTGACTCTCAAATTAATTTTTACACACTCATCACTCACTCATTTGTTGAAACCGCTTAATACTAAAAGCGTCACTGGGAGGCTGTGCCTATGTCAGCCGACATTGGACGAAGCTTGGGTGCACCCTGAACAGCTCGCCAGACCATCACAGGGCAACATTTGTGGGTGGCATGGTGGCATAGCGTTAGCATGTCCACCTCACAGCAGGACTTTGGGAGAAAACCTGAGACCCAGAGGAATTCAGTGCAAGCACAGGGACAACATACATATTCCATTCATAAACATACATATAGAACCCAGCAAATTCCTGCTGTGAGGTGGACATGCTAACTCCACGTCACCATGTCACCCACAAATGTTTAAGCAAACAATAAAATCTAAATGAAAACTTATCTGAAAACCAAGTTCTATAACAATGGTCTGTTATATTTAACAACATACACTGCTGAATACCATTAAATACTTTCTGTAGAAGTACGGTTTTACAGAAGGCCCAGTAGGGGGTCCTTGACAGAGGTTTGCACTCTCCAAGTGCTCACGTCTGTCAAGGACCCCTCTACTGGGCCTTCTGTAAAACCGTACTTCTAAAGAAATCATCTTCTCTCACAATGTTAAAGAATTCTTTGTAATATTCCTTCATCCAAAGTATGATCTGGATCATTTGCTAAATCTAACGGAGTCTTCCTTTTTGAAGCCCCTCATCTGGTAGAAATGTAATGAAAATCTGCTCATAACTTGCATAATCCCACAATAACCAAAAAAAAAAAAAAAAAACCTAACAAACAAACAATCCAAAGGTAAAACATAACCACTTTAGTAAAGGTAATTAGTCCAGAATATGAAACCGCAGTTTGTTCATCTGTTTTGTTTTGCTGATATAATAGTTTAGGCAATTGAGAATTAATTTTATTTTTGAATAAATGCTAATAAAGGAGTGTGAATAAAGGCATATGATTTATGACACTAATATTTGAATGTTTTTCCAGCTCTAGCACAAAGAAACCTTTAAATTAGCAACTGGGGAGGAAAAAAGTACTGTATTTGTGCAATTCTGTTCTGGACCAATAGAGGGCAGCAAAAGAGCTCGTGTTGAAGTGTAAACTGTGTGCGACACATTTCAAAACATTTAAAACTTCATTCAGGTCTAAATAAATATGCAATCAGTAAAACTGATCTGTATTCCCAGTGGGATTGTGGGTACCTGAGGATTGATGCCCATGTTAGGTGTGCTTGGCAGGGATGAGGTGTTTGAGCTCAGTGAGGAGGAGGAGGTGATGACTGAGTAAGGTGAAGCAATACCACTTATGACAGACGGGTGGAGGTGTGTTACCATCGAGCCAATGGGTGCATGGGAGGGTGGCCTCAGGTGACTGTGGTCAACCTGTACTGAAGAACCTGCCATATGACAGAGAGAGAGAGAGAGAGAGAGAGAGTTACTTATTAAACAATGAGTGATTTATGGTAGGTGCTGATGGGAGAGTCATAAAGCCTGTCAATTAGACATTGTTCACAGTCCATTCAGAACAAGGATTGATTGTCTTACAGTGAGATTAGTTTTACAGTTACATACACATTTACTGTTGATTAACAGATGCTCTTATCCCAAGAACTCATGACAAGCATTTGAGAGCTTATTCAAGAGACTGATTTTCAGTGCATTTGAAGATTCTGTTGAGATGTTCTCAAAGATGATGATGAAGTGGCATGCATTTTCAGCAGATATACATTATGGGGGCAGTGGTGGTCTAGTGGTATAGGGCGCTGGATTGCTGATCGTAAGGTTGGGGGTACGAGTCCCCACAAGGTTCTCACTGTCCCCCCCCAAGTGCAGCTAACTGGGTTATGGGTTATCAAAGGCGGGCCATGTCTCTCACTGTCTATGGTGAGGTAAGGTAGGTAAGTCTGTTTGGTTTTATACCTGAGCCTAGTGGCTCATCAGGCCGGTGCTTATCCCCGGTTTCCGTAGCGTGAAGTGACCAGGAGTTCAACTCCTCCTGGATGGGCCGCTCGTCCATCGCAGGTTACCTTCCCAGTATATTTTACTGGTACCCATTTATACTGCTGGGTGAACAGAGGCACACTTGTGGTTAAGACCTTGCCCAGGGGTCTTAGCATAGTGGGGGTCTCAATGGGATTTGAACTCACAACCTCCCGATCATGAGCCCAGCACTCTAATTGGTCCATGGTGAGAGGTTCATGTAAAAGGACCATTGCTGACTTTCGTAAAAGTGTAGGCTGCATAGCCGTCAGCGTGTTTGTGTCCCTTGCTAAAAGGGTTGTGTCAGGAAGGGCATCCGACGTAAAAAACTCGCTGTGGCGACCCCTGAAAAAAGGGAAAAGCCGAAAGGAAATCTCATACAGCAGCTGGGTGTTGATGTGTAGTATGCTCAGGTTTAACTGATAAAAAAAAAAAAAAGCATCCTTGAGTAGCAGAGTGTCTGATTATGGCATGGCAAGAAGGAATATGCCATCAGGGTGTCTGTTTACCCATGATTGAAAAACGCATGTGAGAACTTATACCAAGAGAACAGACAGAGAGCAAGTTGGCAAGACATCATGACAAAATCTGCAGTGAGGAGATGTAACGTTAACAGAGTGTATCAGACGCCGCATCATTAGGTAAGGAGACATTACCATATTACATAATGTGTGTGTGTGTGTGTGTGTGTGTGTGTGTGTGTGTGTACTTGGCGGCGGGGGGGTTATCTTCTGCATCAGCATCTTTTCTAGTGCTCTCATCTTAAACTACTCTTATCCAAAATCACAGACTTCTCTTCAACAGCTCGGCTCAGGCTTCTATCATATGGATATGATTTCTGACTAAGAATCACTTTCCAAAAGGTGACAGTTTTGAATTTTGATTATTTTAAAGGGACACCCTGGACAGCTATCCAGGCCATTACAGGGCAACATACACATAACAACTAAACACACTCACAATGGCACCCAGGGTCAGTTTGAAACAGCCAGATTCAGGTAGGTCAGATTCAATATTAAATAATACGTACGTCCACTAGAGGGCAGTTCAGAGATGACAAGGCAAAATCCTGGCAATGGCAGAAGAGATCTCAAGTATATATTTTATCAAAACAATTTCTTTTTTGTGACTTTCCGTAAACATTTGGTTAGAGCACTCCCATACAGTTGGCGGTGGTATGGAGCCATCCTTTAATATCTGCAAGCTTTCAGAAAATACAGACCGAATGAATGCAGAGGACAGATAGCAAGCAATCTCCGCATCCACATAAGTCTTTCATACTGAGCATAAATGGGCTTTAAGCTGTTTATATCTACATGATATGCAAGCCCAGTCTCATAGAGACTGCCATCTTGCACTCTAATGTCTCTACAGTAACTCAGAACCATACAGGCTTTGAACGAACAGGAGGGGTTGAGAATAAAATTTCAGTTGAATGCCATTTGACAGCCTCACTATTTGATGTTACTAGATACCGTTAAAACTAGATACGGTGCTTCACTGTTGGAAAAAAAAAAAGATCAATATCCCATTTAAATACTGTATAAAGCATGGGTAGAAATTTGTTTAATACTTTAGAGTCTGGTTACAAGGAAGTAAATATAAGGCAGCCGTAGCCTAATGGTTAGAGAAGTGGCTTCGGCACTGAAAGGTCACTGATTTGATTCTCGAACCATCAGGAAAAATGTGTGGCAGTGGGGGAGTGAGCAGCACCGTCCCTTCCTCGACATAAATGGATGAAGTGCCCTTGAGCAAGGCACCCAACCCCCAACTGCTCCCTGACGCCCCAATGTGTGTGTGGCAGCCCACTGCTCCGTGAGTGTGTGTGTGTGTGTGTGTGTGTGTGTGCTCACCATAGATGGGTTAAGTGCGGAGAAGCTCATTTCCTTTACGGGATTAAAACAGTAAGTCAAAATGGTCTATTTTAAGCCTTTCTCCTATTGTCAAATCACTCTGATGCTTTCTAGAAATAAATGATCCGCCAGCAGAACAAGAATAGTATCAAAGACTGGAAATATATTCTCCATCAGCTTCAAAATCTTTGATTTTTTTAATCATGACCCCTTAGCTTACATGTATGGTATTTGGTAGATGCCCTCATTCAGAGTGTGGGGCCGGTAGCGTCGTGGTTAGGGTGTTGCGCTCATGATCGGGAGGTTGTGAGTTCGAAATCCCACTGAGACCCTCACTGTGCTAAGACCCCTGGGCAAGGTCTCAACCGCAAGTGTGTCTCTGTTCACCCAGCAGTATAAATGGGTACCAGTAAAAATATACTGGGAAGGTAACCTGCGATGGACTAGCGTCCCATCCAGGGGGAGTTGAACTCCTGGTCGCTTCACGCTATGGAAACCAGGAATAAGCACCGGCCTGATGAGCCACTAGGCTCGGGTGTAAAAACCCAACAGACTTTACCTCATTCAGAGTAACTTAAGCCTTAATTGAGGGTTCAATGCCTTATGCTAGGGCCCTACAATGGCAGCTGGGTGATATGGGGCCTGAACGTCTGTCTTCTGGATTACTAGGCCAGAGCCTTTATCAGTGAGCTATCACAGCCACTATTCATGATAAATATTAAGCAAAGATCTAAAATTTTAATTAGATTCGAATTAATCATTTTTATGGGGCAGTGGTGGCCTGGCGGTAAGGTGCTGGATTACTGATCCCAAGGTCAGGGGTTTAAGGTCCTCTATCCACCAGTTGTCATTGCTGTCCCCCCAAGAGCAGCTAACTAAGTTATCAAAGGCCAGCCATGTCTTGAACTGTATATGGGGAGAGGCTGCAAAAGAACAATTGATGACTTTTTCAAAAATAGACTGCATCACCATGAGCGTGTTTCTGCCTTGCTATGGTCTGGCAAGCAGTCAAGGCTGTACTTTGCACTCACCCAGCTTCGGCTGAGATGGGTGCCAGCCTCCACACGATTATTATAAGGATTGAGTAGTTCAGAAAATGAATGACTGAATAAATGAGTGATGTTTTTTTGCCATGTTCATCACCTGAGTTCTGATTTAGCCAGTCTTTACGTGATGAGAGTCCTAAACTCACCACTAGA